>CM075649.1:147027270-148277270 GCA_037953625.1 Crotalaria pallida
TTGGCAAACTCCAAGAGCATGAGATGGAGCTTACAAGACTTGGGATGCATGAGGAATCGGACAAAAAGAAAAAGAGCATAGCACTCAAAGCTTCAACCAAAGCTACAAAAGAAGTTGAAGAATGCTCTACAAGTGGAGATTCCGATGGTGAACCAAATCAAGAAGAATTTGGGATGTTTGTGAAAAGATTCAACAAATTCTTCAAAGGGAAGAAAGGTGGATCTTCATCCAATTTCAAGAGAACCAAAGACTCCAAACAAAGAGAAAAGAGTACCAATGATGGAGTTAAGTGTCATGAATGTGGAGGGGTTGGTCACATAAGAATGGAATGTGCCACATTCTTGAAGAAGAATGACAAGAAGACCCAAGAGACCAAAGGGAAGCGTGCATACATTGTTTGGGATGCACCGGAGAAGAGCAATGAATCATCTTCAAGTAGTTCCGGTGATGAAAATGCAAACCTTTGTCTCATGGCCAAGAACAATCATGAGTCCTCATCAAGAGCTAATCATGGCATGAGTGAAAGTGATGATGAGGTAACCTCTAGTTCTTCTTGTTCCTCTTCAAACTCCATTTCATATGATGATTTGCAAGAAGCCTACAATGAAATGTTAATTCAATTTAAAAGGCTTGCTAAAATTAATAAGGAAAAAGGAAAGAAAATTTTGGAGTTTCAACATGAAATTGATGAATTGCAAAAATCTATAAATGAGTTGAAACTTCAAAATGAATCCTTGGAACTTATTAATTCTAGTCATCAAAGTGATTGTGCAAATCATGAGGAAATTATCACTTCATGTGAGAGATGTGATGATCTTGAAAAAGAAGTGAAAGAGTTGAAAAACAAACTCACAATCTCACATAGTGATAGAAACCTCAACCGGTTGTTGAACTCTCAAAGACATAATCACAACAAAACCGGTTTAGGATATGTTCATAAAAAGGACAAAAAGTACAAGGTGGTTGGAACATTTTCTAAGAAAAACTCATCAAAGAGACCAACTTGTACTTATTGTGGAAAAGTTGGACATATCAACATTGAGTGCCATATTAAGAAGTTTGAAATGAATAAGGGCACTTATATGTGGATTAAGAAGGGAGAAAGTCCCAACACTAACCCTAAGGGACCCAACATTGTTTGGGTACCCAAAGTGAACAAGTGATTTCATATTGTAGGTGTGTCTTCGAACGGGAAAACAATTGTGGTATCTTGATAGTGGATGTTCGAAGCACATGACGGGAGATAAGCAGCACTTCATTGAGCTTACTCCAAAGGAAAAGGGTTATGTCACTTATGGGGACAACAACAAAGGCAAAATCCTTGGTATTGGTAAAATCGGAAACTCTTCAAACTTGATTATTGATAATGTGCTCTATGTTCAAGGATTAGAACATAATCTCTTGAGCATAAGCCAATTATGTGATGTTGGTAATCATGTAGTTTTTACCTCTACTCATTGCCTCATTAAAAGTGACAAAGATGAATCAATCAAATTTGTTGGTAGAAGGTCAAATAATACTTACTTAGTTGATTTGAACAAAGTCACTTCTTTGGTCTCTACTTGTTTAGTGAGCAAAGAAAATGACACTTGGTTATGGCATCGTAGGACCGCTCATATTAATGTAAACCAATTGAAGAAAATTCAATCTAAAGATCTAGTAGTTGGTTTACCAAAGCTAAATTTTTCTATTGAAGGTGTTTGTTCTCCTTGCAAGAAATGTAAACAAACTAAAAACACCTTTGGATCAAAAATGGTGATGTCCACATCAAGGCCATTAGAAATGCTTCATATGGACTTGTTTGGACCATCACAAGTAAAAAGCTTTGGTGGCAACTATTATGCATTGGTAATTGTTGATGACTTCTCTAGGTTTACTTGGACTTTATTTTTAACTACTAAGAGTGAGACCTACAAATCTTTTAAACATCATGTCAAACTTTTGCAAAACCAAGTAAATCAAAAAGTAATTATTATTCGTACCGATCATGGTGGTGAATTCGAAAACCACAAATTTGATAGATTTTGTGCTAAAAATGGTATTGAGCATCAATTCTCCGCACCAAGGACTCCGGAACAAAACAGAGTGGTAGAGCGGAAAAATAGGGTGCTAGAGGAACTTGCTAGAACCATGTTAAATGATTCTCAAGTACCTCAATATTTTTGGGCCGATGCCGTCAATACGGCTTGTTATGTTTTAAATCGTATTTTGATAAGGCCCTCTTTGGATAAAACCCCCTATGAACTTTACAAGGGAAGAAAGCCAAATATATCTCATTTTCATGTCTTCGGATGCCAAGTTTTTGTTTTAAATAATGGAAAAGAAAACCTTGGCAAGTTTGATTCCAAATCCGATGAAGGCATATTTTTAGGCTATTCTTCTCATAGTAAAGCTTATAGAATTTTCAATAAAAGAACTTTAACTATTGAGGAATCAATTCATGTGGTTTTTAATGAGTCTTCAAAAGAAGATAGTGTTTTATGTGATGCTAGTGAAGATGGCATTGACTTTTCAAAAGAAGAAAAAGAGAGAGAGAAATCAAAAGTTGATGAAGGAGAGGTAAGGGAAGAACTTCCTCCAACTTGGAAATCGGTCAAGGCTCATCCTATAGACAAAGTCATAGGAGATATGTCAAAGGGAGTACTTACTCGTAGGTCTATTCAAAACATTTGCCACTATGTCTCATTTGTTTCTCAAATTGAACCCGATTCAATTAAAAAGGCCATTGAGGATGATCATTGGGTTCTTGCTATGCAAGAAGAATTAAACCAATTTGAAAGAAATGAAGTTTGGGATCTAGTCCCTAAACCCGATGATCATACCATAATTGGTACTAAATGGATTTATAGAAACAAACTTGATGAATCCGGGTTGATTATAAGAAACAAAGCTAGACTAGTAGCTCAAGGGTACAACCAAGAGAAAGGTATCGATTATGATGAGACCTTTGCTCCGGTTGCACGTCTTGAAGCAATCCGAATTTTACTTGCTTATGCTTCAATCATGAAATTCACTTTATATCAAATGGATGTTAAAAGTGCTTTCTTGAATGGGTTTATAAATGAAGAAGTGTATGTCAAACAACCCCCCGGTTTTGAAAATAGTGAATTTCCAAACCATGTTTATAAATTGAAAAAGGCACTCTATGGATTGAAACAAGCTCCTAGAGCTTGGTATGATCGATTGAGTTCCTTTCTATTAGAAAACAAGTTTCAAAGAGGGAAGGTTGATAATACACTATTTATTTATAAAACCAAGGATGACATTTTGTTAGTACAAATCTATGTTGATGATATCATTTTCGGTGCTACTAACGTGTCTCTTTGTAGAAAGTTTTCAAATTTGATGAAAAAGGAATTTGAAATGTCAATGATGGGAGAACTCAAGTTCTTCCTAGGCTTACAAATAAAGCAAGTCAAGGAGGGGATATTTGTGCATCAAGGGAAATATTGCAAAGAGCTCCTTGAGAAATTCGGATTTGACAAGTGCAAGGAAGCCTACACTCCAATGAGCACATCATGCTACCTAGACAAGGATGAACAAGGTACACCGGTTGATGTCAGTAAGTATAGGGGTATGATAGGTAGTCTCCTATATCTCACTGCATCTAGACCGGATATTATGTTTAGTGTATGCATGTGTGCTAGATTTCAAGCTAATCCTAAAGAATCTCACCTATCCGCAGTTAAACATATATTTAAGTATCTAAAAGGAACAATTAACACTGGTTTATGGTATCCTGCTGATGCCAATCTTTGTTTAGTTGGTTACTCGGATTCCGACTTCGCCGGATGCAAACTTGATCGCAAAAGCACCAGTGGTACTTGCCATTTCTTGGGAAGTTCATTGGTGTCATGGTTTTCTAAAAAGCAAGCTTGTGTCGCTCTTTCTACCGCCGAAGCGGAATATATCGCAGCCGGTAGTTGTTGTGCTCAACTGTTATGGATGAAACAACAATTATCGGATTTTGGTTTGAAACTTGAAAATATTCCGATTAGATGCGATAACACGAGTGCAATCAATTTGACTAAGAATCCGGTGTATCACTCAAGAACTAAACACATTGAAATAAGACATCATTTTTTAAGAGATCATGTACAAAAGGGTGATTGCACAATTGAATTTGTTAGTACCACAAATCAATTAGCCGACGTTTTTACAAAACCTCTACCAAGGGACACCTTTTATCCTATTAGGAGAGAACTTGGTATTTTAGATGAAGCTAATATAGGCTAATTGCATTGTGTGTCATTTTTGGAAAATCACCATATTAGTCTTACTCTAATGTGTTATTGATTCTTAGTTAAATTGTCCTTGATGATATTTGAAATTGTATATGTTAATTGTGTGTGACTCTGTACTGTATTCCAAGTTGGTAGTGAAGCATTTGTGTTTGATTTGTGTTTGGTCTTTTAAAACTGAGTTTTTAATTTCTGTTCTGTCAAAATACTCGAGTTTTTCCAAAAACACTTGAGTATTTTAATTCAAAATTAAATCAGTTTTAAATTGAAAAAGTTTTTAATCAGGGTCTGATAAAAATACTCGAGTGTTTCGCAAAACACTCGAGTCTTTATTAAAATACTCGAGTGTTTTTCAAAACACTCGAGTCTTTCGAAACCCCCAATTTTTGAACTTTCAGACCAAACTCGAGTATTTTCCAAAAACTCGAGTATTTTGAGTTTTCCTGAAATTTGAACTTTCGGACCAAACTCGAGTTTTTCAATTTTTACTCGACTTTTCTGGGGAAATCTGGGCTGAGTCACGACCGACTCGAATATATTTTCAAAAACTCGAGTATATCCTAAAGAACAACTCTAGTATTTATGAATATATTCGAGTATTTTGAACTGTTTATATATACTCTCAGACTCAAGTTTTTTTTTGCGACCCTCTTCTCTCTCGGTTTTCTCATATCTCTCTCCTCAAAACTCAGATTTTCCTCAAAGTTTTGTCAAATCTTACTAGTTTTTCCTCCTCTAAACTCTTCTCTCGGTTTTATCCTCCTCCAGATGCTCCAGCTCCTTCGATGTTTTGATGATGTTGACCTTTGGATTCTATCTTAGTTTTCATTCTGTTTTTATCATGTTGGTCTTTGTTACATTTTTTGTATTTTGAGAACTTGGTGTTTTGAGACTTTGGGTTTATTATTGCACCTTTGATTTGGACCTTTTATGATATTTTTATGTTAATGAATTTGGTCTTCATTATGATGTTTGTGCAAAGCTTCAGGGGGAGCTCTTTATCGTTATTATATCTCCGTTTTATTTGCATAGTTGGTTATGGGGTTTTCCGATTCTGCACCTCTCCTCCCTTGATCTTTTTCTAAATTGTTACATCTTTTTGGCGTATGACAAAAAGGGGGAGAGATATTACACTTGTCTTGTCTTGATATTGTTGCACCTAAAATCTCTAATTATGGTATATACTCTGATAATTGTTAAATTCTCTAATACCATAGGCTTGGTGCTAAAATTAAATTGTCATAACATCTTGCTCAAGCTGAATTTTTAGATAGGTGAAAAGTATCATATAGTGAGGGGGAGTTGCATCTCCAAGTGGATCAAGCTTAACAAATGGATCAAGTGTTAATTATTTTGTCATCACCAAAAAGGGGGAGATTGTGAATTCAATGCTCCTAATTATGTGGATTATGTTTTGATGATGACAAAATAATTAACAAATCATGCCTTGAAGATATTGCAACATCAACATCAACAAGAAGTCAAGAAAAGAAGACAAGTGCCCAATCATTCTCAATCAAATAACAATTGTAAATTTCTAATTTATGTTGAGAGTGGTTGAGAGTGGGTAGAAATAGTTAGTCTCTTCTAGGAATAAATTTTTATATGTTTATTAAGTTGAGATTGACCAAAAATTAATACTTGAGAGGAAAAATAAAATTGAAAAATAATTTTTCCCATATCTGATCAAAATACTCGAGTATTTTGATAAAGACTCGAGTATATACTCGAGTATTTATAGAAAAACTCGAGTATTTGTGCCAGGTCAGCAATTATGACCGTTAGTCTTGTTCGTGCACCAATTCACTCGTGACCGACCAAAAAGACTCAAGTTTTTACCAAAAGACTCGAGTATTTTTGTCCAGTCAGCAAAAATGAACGTTGGAGAAACTCAAAAACCCAATTGAGGGCATTTGAGTCTCATCCAACCCCAAGAGAGTATTCTGAACCTTATTGTAAAATTGCTCTTTGAATTTGTGCAAGAACAACCAAGACAACAACACATTATTGATCACAAGCTTTCATAATTTCCTTTTCTCAAGTGTTAATTCCCAAAAAGCTCAACTTCTCACTCATATTGTCATTTTATTCCAAGTTGAGTTTTAGGCCTCAATTCTTACATTGAGCTGTGCTTATTTGTGCTAATCCATTGTGAGATTAGTAATACACATACAAAAAGCTTGATTATTCAAAGTCTTGGATTGTTCCCAAGCAAACCCTAAGTGGCTTAGGGTGTTGGAAGTCTTGAGAGGTTCTCAAGCACAAGACTAGGAGGTTCCTAGCCCGGTGGAGTTTCTTGAAGGGAGTTCAAGGAAGCTTTGTGAAGAGTTCTTCAATCACCGGAATCAAATTGGGGTAGAAATCAAGAGTTTGGTACACTCTTGAAAGGGTTAGGTTGAGTGAGGCCATTCTCAAGCAATCCTTTGTAATTTCTAACAATTTGATTATTAGTAGAAACTCCTAAGTGATTAGGAGGACTGGATGTAGCTCATTGTTGGAGTGAACCAGGATAAAATTGCTTGAGTGTTGGTTTATTGCTTTTAATCTACTTTCTAGCTCAATAGACTTAAGTCATTTCAATCAATTAGGATTTATACAATTAGGTAGCAAGTTCAAGGAATCTTTGTGTTAAAAGTTATTTAGATTACTTGTTATTCTGTTGGATAAGTTCCTGTTTATTACTAAATTGATTGGAGTTAAATTGCTGAATTTTCGTTTCTGGTTTTTCTGCTATCTGATAGTAAAAACTCGAGTATTTCAGAAAAGACTCGAGTTGTTCATCCTGAAAAACTCGAGTATTTCACAAAAGACTCGAGTCTTTTGTTTCCGATTCCAGAAAATTCAGTCTAAGCTCCATTCTTCAATTATCAATCCAAATATTTGGTATTAGTGCTTCAAAATACTATTCACCCCCCCTCTAGTATTTGCTTAGCCCGCTTGTTGGTTTCCAACAAATGTTATCCTCTCTCACGGCGACAACCTGTTGGAGGAGATCGAGGAAGAAGAGCTGATGGAAAATGAACTGAGAAAGGGACTTGTGAAGACTAGAGGGTTCAGAGCTCTATTTGACCAACTAAGGCTGGGAGCTGATGTCAGAGAGGAAGCGGCACACGCTCTCGTTGATGTGATAGTCAGGAAAGGGGCGAACACCAGTGCCGCCTACGCGCCAGCAACCAGGGTAGTCCGGTCGCACGCCTCGGCAGTAATGTTCAGGGAGCCGCAGCGAGCACACCCAGGCTTTTGCCACAACAGGCCACTGTTTGTGGAGGCGACTGTCGAAGGCGTACATGTCCGGCGCGCCCTCGTAGACAACGGATCAGGGGTAAACATCATCCCAACCCATATATTTGTAAAGCTGGGAGTTGCTAAAGAAAGGCTCAAGAAAGCGGAAGCAACACTGGGAACCTTCAACGGAGGAACAGTCACGGCAAGGGCGTGCGTAGTGCTCAACTTGGAAGTGGGGCCCATAAAAACCTTGAACACTTTTCACATTGTCGATGGAGAGCCTAGTTATCATATCTTCCCGGGACGCCCCTGGATTCATCTGCATGGGTGTGTCCCTTCCACATTACACCAGTGTGTGAAATCAATGTATAGAGGACAGGATATTGAGATCCCAGCAACAAAGGCGTCGTTCGACGCCTCGGAGTTACACTTAATCGATGCCACGGTATTTGATGAACTGGCTCCCCCTGGGACCAATAAGATTGGAAGAGAGCCCAAAATCCCAATCAGGGGAAAGGAGAAAGTGAAGGAACCAGAGAAGAGGCAGTCGGTGTTCAAGAGGCTTCGCTTGCCAGAAGAAGAAGAAGACACGCAGCAGCGAGTGACCAAACCAAGATACAAATTACAAAAGCAACGCCTTCCCGGAGGAGGGGCCGGGTGGGCCATCCTCTAGGAATTCGCGGGGCCGGTCAAGCCGAAACTTAACGACTTGGCTAGCCCCACACTCATGGGCGTCATAAAAGGGGAAGCATGGATCGCTTCAACGGAGGAGGTTATGCACGCCCAGCAAACTGGGAATGAAGCCAATGGTCCAGAAGGTTTGGAAGAAGTCAATGTAGGGGGAGAAGGCGAGCACAAGCCTCTCTTCATTGCCTCTTCACTCACCCCGTCTGAAAAGGCGGACTTGGTTGCCTTGCTGAAGGAGTTCAGGGAAGTGTTCGCCTGGAGCTACGAAGAAATGCCAGGTCTTAGCCCGAAGCTAGTCACTCATAACTTGGCTGTCAAAGCTGATGCGGTACCTATAAAGCAACACCCCAGAAAGTTTAGCCCTGAGATTGAGAAAGCAATTAAAAACGAAGTGGAGAAATTACTAGAGGCGCGCTTCATTAAGCCTATACAACACCCTGTTTGGTTGGCCAACATAGTCCCTGTGAAGAAAAAGAATGGCCAGATTAGATGTTGTGTGGATTTCAGAGATTTGAACAAGGTGTGTCCCAAGGATGATTTCCCGTTGCCACACATAGACTGTATGGTGGATGCAACCGCCATGCACGAGCGCTTTTCCTTCATGGATGGTTTCAGCAGCTATAATCAAATAAAGATGGCAGAAGGCGACGAATAGAAAACCACTTTCAGGACCCCGGTAGGAAATTTCTACTACTTGGTGATGCCGTTCGGTCTCAAAAACGCCAGAGCAACGTATCAAAGATTAATGACAGCGATCTTTCATGACATGATGCACGACATAGTAGAAGACTATGTTGATGACATAGTAGTCAAGTCAAGGAAGAAGGAGCAACACTTGGCACATCTAAGAGCTGTCTTCTCCAGATGCAAGAAATACAAACTCAGAATGAACCCGCTTAAATGTAAATTCTGGGTCTCTTCCGGTGAATTCTTGGGATTTAGGGTCCATAAGGAAGGCGTCTCAGTAGATGAGAGGAAGGTCAAAGCAGTCAGAGAAATGAAGGCGCCCCGCAACAAGAAAGAGTTGCAACAAATGATGGGGAAACTGGGTTACATCCGAAGATTCATACCAGCCATGGGGGAATTGTTAGGCCCTATGAGGAAACTTCTCAAGGGTAAGGAAATTTTCAAGTGGGAAAAAGAGCATCAAGACGCTTTTGATAATGTAAAAAAGACTTTGGCAACGCCACCAGTGATGATTCCGCCTCGAAAGTGGGTACCGCTCAGGGTATATTTGGCCGTTACCCAAACGGCGATCAGCGGACTTTTCACACAAGAAGTTGAAGGTTCAGAACGCCCCATAGCTTACTGGAGCAGAATGTTAAAGGAGGTAGAGACCAGATATTCTAGCCAAGAAAGACAGTGCCTCGCTCTGGTGTACGCCGCCCAAAAGTATCGTCACTACTTTCAGGCACACACCATTCATGTGATGACTAAGACTGAGGGAATCAAGTACTTGTTTCAAGGCGCTGTTCTGACAGGGCGAATAAGCAAGTGGGCGCTCACGTTGACAGAGTACAAAGTGACCTTGGTGACGCCCACAGCGCTCAGAAGTCAGGCCCTGGCCGATTTGATGGCCATCTGTGCAAATCAAGAAGAGGAAGGAGCGGTAGAGCCTGTCAACGTATGTGAAGAGCCCGAAGTATGGACTTTGATGTTTGACGGTTCGCCCTCAGCACCCAAGGGTGGAGCGGGAGTCACTCTGACAAACGAGAAGGGAGAAGAGCTGGCCTTCGCCTTCCAACTGGAATTCCAGTGCACTAACAACGAAGCAGAGTATGAGGCCCTCCTCCTGGGACTTGACGTGGCCGAAGAAATCGGAGTTCAGAGGCTCATTGTGAAAGGGGATTCTAACCTGGTGGTAAAACAGCTAAAAGGAGAATATGGAGAGAAAGAAATGTCTTTGGCGCTATGCAGAGAAAGAGCACATCAGGCGCTGGCAAAGTTCAAGTTAGAATCTCTCGAGCATGTGCCGCGGGCTGAAAACAGGAAAGCTGACACTCTCGCAACTTTGGGGAGCAAAGCAGGCATAGCAGAAGGCGAACATCTGGTACGTTTTAGGAAGGCGTACCAACCCAAGGTCCAAAGGGATGCACAAAGAGAACAGGCGAAGAAAGATTGGAGGGTCCCGATCATGTGGGAACTCCACAGCAAAGCATTAACAAAGGCGTCCAGAGACTTTTGCCTTCTAAAGGGGGCATTGTATAAGAGAAATGCGGAAGGGTTGCTCATGAAATGTGTCACGGAGGAAGAAGGGGAACAGAAAATGGCGAGTCTTCACGACAGCATATGCGGGCAGGTTGGCCCCGGCCTGTACAGGAGAATGCAGAGGTTGGGAGTGTACTGGTCGGACATGAAGGCGCGTTGCGATTCGTCTCAGAAGGCGTGCAGTCAATGCTAGGAAGTCAAAGAAGAGCTTGAGGTCCATTTAGTGGATGAAGATTGGGCTAGGCCAATTCAAACGTACTTAGAAAGCGGCGCCTTGCCGGAGAACCACACGGAAGCAGAAAGGATCAGAAAAAGGTCGGAACATTATTTCATTGAGAAAGGCGAGTTGTTCAAAAGGAGTTTCACCGGAGAAGCTCTCAGGTGCATTGGGAGAGAAGAACGAAATAAAGTTATGGAGGAGGTCCATGGAGGATCTTGTGGAAGGCACCAAGGGTGTAGATCGCTCTGGAGCGAGCTATTGAAAATCGGCTATTATTGGCCGAATATGAAAGGCGACGCCCTCGATTTCGTGCGAAAGTGTGAACAATGCCAAAGGCACGATAACATAATCCATGCACCCTCTCTCTCCATGAAAGGCCTCAGCTCGCCCTACCCTTTCCACACCTGGTCAATGGACTTTATTGGTCCAATTGACCCGCCTTCTAAAGGGAAGAGGTGGATCCTGGGGGCAACAGAACACTCCACCAAGTGGGTCGAAGCGGCAACATTCAAGAAAGGCGACGTTGACGCCACCACACAATTCATCAAAGAGCACATCATTTGCCGTTTTGGGCTACCCAGGAGGATAGTGTCTGACAATGGCACTCACTTCATCAACAAGAAAGTGGAACAAGTACTGGGGGAATATGGGATCACACATCACAGGTCCACCCCTACTACCCGCAGTCTAATGGCCAAGCTGAGTCCACAAACAAAACATTGATCAAAATCTTGGCCAAGACAGTGGAGGATGCGCCTACGGCCTGGAGCGAACACTTACCACTCGCTCTTTGGGCGTATCGCGTGACTAAGCACAGTGCAACAAGGGCGACACCTTTCTCCCTAGTGTATGGGGCAGAGGCGACACTGCCAGCAGAAGTGGCGGTCCCCTCAGCAAGGATGATTGCCCAGAATGAAGGAGGGCCAGAAGAGCGGATACTGTCCTTGGAAGGCGCCAGAGACAAAGCGCACGAGGAATTGCTCAAACACCAAAGGCGCATAATGTTATCGTACGAGAAGATGGTGAAGCCAAGGATGTTTGCCGAAGGCGAGCTCGTGCTAAAGGCGACGGACGCGGTCATGAGGAACCTGCACACTAGCAAATGGATGCCAAAATGGGAAGGACCCTACATTGTGCAAGAGGCACATCCTAATGGGTATTGTTTCTTACTTGAACCAGACACTCAAAGGAAAATAGGGCCTTTAAATTTCAAGTATGTTAAGAAATATTATGCCTAGCTCACTGTATGATATAACGAAAGAGCAGTAGTCTTTGCTTCTGTTGAAATCTAGGGAGTAACTCATTTTGTATGACCCTAACTAATGAATGAAAATCTGGAGACATTCCCTCATGAACTATCTCCTTTAGAAATATGTTAATATAAAGCATGCATGTTAAAAGCGAATACGATCCAAACGGATAACCAATGGGATGACGCACATACATTGGCCTTTTAAAAAAAAACAAACAATAACGCTCTCAAAGTAAAGAGCCAAAATGCCAAACGCGAGGTCCAGCACTAAAAAAAAAGAAGAGAAAAGGTGAACCCACATGGAAGACTGAAAATAAAGTGTTGGGTCGTACCGCGGGCACAAGCGCCTTATCGCGGTACCCAGATAGACCTCCTGAAAAATTTCTGGGACAGACGCGGGCGAAGTACGCCATATCGCGAGACTAGAAAAGGTCCCGGGAATAAGGGCGCTAGTCTTAAACGCGGGCGGAAAAATCTGTAAAAGAGGTTGGCTAACGTAAGATCCAAGGCGATCCGTTAGTTCATAAAGCCCAAAGCGGCAAAATCTTCAAAGCGTGCCCAATGCGCACCTTGAAGAAAAATTTGGCACCGATGACATGAGGGGCCACTGTTCAAAAATGTGCCCAATGCGCACCCTGAAGGAAAATTTGGCACCGATGACATGAGAGGCCACTGTTCAAAAAATGTGCCCAATGTGCACCCTGAAGGAAAATCTGGCACCGATGACATGAGGGGTCACTGTTCAAAAAAAAATGTGTGTGTGCCGAATGCGCACCTTGAAGAAAAATCTGGCACCAATGACATGAGGGGCCACTAGATTCGCTGAAGAAATCAAAAGTGTCAAACAAAAAAAAAAGAGGACAAGAGGGAGTGTCCGCTGCCAAATGATGAAAAGCATCGAAAGCGCGCTAGAGGGGTAACAAATACAAGCAATACCAAATAAACGCGAAGACATCATGCAAGTTGCAAAGCGACAAAATCAACAAAAGCATACAAGAATCAAAGCATGAGACCTGTGTACAAGTGCAGGGAACAAAGCAAACGAAAAAGCAGAAGTAGAATTAAAATGATTATCGTCAAAGCGACAAACGCCCAAGGCAAAGTCTAAAGCTCAAAGCGCACACGAAAGGAGCCATTACAAACAACCATAACTTCAAAGTCTAACAAGTAAGTTCCAAAACACAAGTTCAAAGCAGCAAGTCACAATACAACAACGACCATCAGACATTAAACAGAGTATTCAAGCTAATGAGCTTGCAAGCTTCTTCATAGGAGCGCTCCTGAGCAACCAAATCATTGAGTTCTTTGTCAATATTCTCCAAATCAGCAGTCACCTGTGCGAGTTAGGCTGAAAGCTCCTTTGAACGAACGGCCAAGGTGGTGCGACGCTCTTGCAGGGTGCGCTTGGTTTCGGCCAAGCCAGTAGCATCAAAAGGGGGGCGCAGCTTCTCCAATTTGGCAATCGCATCATCAAGCCAAACACCGGAGTAGTGCTGAATCCTCAAAGAATGAAGGCAATCTAGAAGTTCAAACTTATCTTCCCACGGTAACGCATCAACATCAACAGAGCTCACTAAGCCCAACATTTGTACCATGGTACGTGCGGCAGACTCTCTGAAAAAGCGTGGGAATGAAGCACTTGGCGGCACCAAATCAGGATGAGCAAGGAGAAATGACTCGATCATGGATTGCTCCTCCGCATCAAGAGAACCACGTGACTTAGCAGAAAATGCAGCTGCAAGGCGACAAAAGAAAACAACAACAAAAGCAAACAAAGCAAAGATAAATGAGAAAAGCAGGAGCATTCACAATTCCAATAAAAACACGAACACATAGCGAAGGAAACCCAACTTGATGAATGATTAAAAGAACACTCACAAACCGAAGAGGAGGCAGGAGACGCTGCGACCTGAGCAACTCTGACGGGGGCAAGCCGAACGGAAGGAATCTCACTAACGGGGCGTCCCTCGGAAGAATTCACAGCCTCTTTTGAAACTTCAGCCACGTTAGCAGAACCTGGGGTGAAGACGGTGTCGCCCTCATTAACAACATGTTCCTCAGATGGAACTTCGGCAACAACATCAACTTGGCTTTCCTTGGGGGCAGGGGTGTCCATCACCTCAACATTCAGGCTATCAAAAACAGTGTCAACAGGAACGCCCTCGCCTATGACAATATCGGAAACATTCGCGGCAGCAGCACTCATAGCAATATCCGAAGAAATATCAACAGGAACGTCCTCAGAAACAATGGGAACGCTCTTCGAGACCTCAACAGGGGGCAAAGAAAAATCACCAACAGCAACGATTTCCAGTCCGGAACCAACATTACCAGCAGGTTCGGAAACAACGCCAGAATGAACAGAAACACCGACGGCGACAGCCTCCAAAGCGGAAACGGCTGACAAAGGTTGTACACACAAAGGACTGCTAATCCGACCAAAGGGCACATGGGTGGCAAACCCGGTGGGTGCAGCGCCCCCACTAGCGGTTGGTTGGCGGCGAAAGTCCGAAGCATCCGCGCGATCAAAAGGTGGAATTGCTGGAGAACCGACAGAGACGCTAAGGGGAGTCGGAAAACTCTCAGAAGCCTGAGGCGAAGGCGAAGCCGAACCACATCCGCCAGAACCACCTGCAGTGAAGCAAACAAATAGAATAATGAAAAATGAAAATGTGCATTAGTACTGAAAACTCGAAAAATGCAACTATAGTGAAGGGTAGAAAGGCCGAAAGGAAAAGAAAAGAGCCACGGCGAAGGAGAAAATGGGAAGCAAGAGGCGGAACCTAAGAGGTGTTCCTCGTCAGCAGCGTCGCCCTCACCCTCGGAGGAATCCTCATCTCCTTTGGAAGTGTCATAATAAGCCAAGAGAGCGTCGCCCGACTGAGCTTCATTGTCGCTCTCAGCCTCAACCAAATCAACACGGGTAGGAGAAACAGGGGCAGGAGGAGTATTGTGAAGCTGCAAGCGAGAGGACCGTCAAGAAGGCACGGCTGGAACAACCTTCTTCCCTTTTTGAGAAGGTGCAGCATTCTTACCTCTGCCCTGAGAAGAAGATTTAGGAACAGAAGGAGCTGGAGAGGAAGCCTGTTTCTTACCTCGTTTTGATACTACAACAGCAGAAGGCGAGGACGCAGTGGCTTTGCGCTTGCGCACGGAAGAAACCGCCTCAGCTGAAGCAAACAAGTCAAAGTGTGAAAACAGAGCCAAATGGATAAAACAGTAATTGATAAAGCAAATGAGATCAGTAAAGAAATTACCTTTTCCTTTCTTCAAGGAGGTGGAATAATATGGGTCATTACATACGATGGACAAAAGAGCGAGGATGGTACGCTTCGGAGTGGACTCAAAACTCTGAAGATGTTGTAAAATATCCTTATGGGATGTCACCCAACTACGAAGAACGCCTCCGACATGAAGGGGAGGGATGTAAACCAAAGGAGCACTTGAGACATCGGGATCAGCATCAAAAAGAACAGCAGGAATGGTTTCATGCAGGGAAACTTGATCGATTAAAAGAACACACGGAGCCTGATCGCGCCCAAATTGCCTCGCGACACGATCAGGGCGATACGCAAAAGGCCACAAAGCACCCCCATTGGCGCTCTTGTTATCCAAAGGAACAAAACCAGGAAGGCAGCGAGCAGTCAGAATCAGCTTCCACAAGTCATACATACCCTCAATGTAATTTTGAGCATTGTTCCTGGAGGTGAGACGCTCCTCAATATACAGGGGGTGCAAGGGATCACACCCCTCCCAAATATGGTCCAAGTAAGGACGAAAGACAAACTGCTCCTCTAAATCAATGACAGCAACCAAAGGTTCCCTGGGACAGCCCTTGGTCCAGCACCAAGCACGAGGCTCGAGGCCAGAGGCGTCACCAGAAGGGGCCAGTCTAACCGGACCATACTCTGGAAAGCGCTCAAACAAGAAGTATTGTAGGAAAGCCAAATCGACGAAAGAGTTGATAGGAAAACGACCGTGAGAAATCCGCATATGTTCAGTAACTTGGTCAAGGCGAGCATACAAGCCACCCAAATAAAATGAAGAAAGGGGAAGGCGCGTTCCCTCAGCCAAAAGACAAGCTAGCAGGAAGACAGAAGGACTAACGAACTCCCATGGAGGACCCGGAAATACATACCTGCTTAACCAGAAAGCAACGAAAACAGCACGGCGAAGCCTTTGATCCTTCACGGGACCAGGATAAAATTTGCCATCATGAAGGTCGCCGTAAAAATACCGAACCCAGCTGGCAAACGTGTACTTGAGCGAGGAGCGCTGACTCGCTTTCTGTTCTCTGGGAACCAAATTCCCTGTGCCCCTGACTTTCTGAGAGGAAGAGCCTTCAGCGAGCGAAGCACGCCTCTGCTGAAGCAATTTGTGAGAGTGCTTGGCACTGGCGATAGAAGCCGCTTTCAACTTCAAAGCCAAGTCAGAGAGGCTCTCACCTACCTCTGTTAAATAGAGATCAACGTTCCCAAAGAAGGGAAGCTTCAATAAGACAACTACGTCCTCCAGTGTGGGAGTGAACTCACCCCAGGACATCAGGAAGGTATGAGTCGAAGAGCACCAGCGCTGAATCAAGGCGAACAGATCATCCGACCTACGATTGGCGCCAATTCGGGGAGACGCCTTGATTGCTTCAGCTACCCCGACTTTCTTGAGAACCTTCACGAAGGGAGGGTCACTCGCAAACACCTGGTCAATCCAATCCTGCCAACCAGTGGTCCCACCTATACGAATATTGAAGTTCAAGTCAACCCAAGGAAACTCTGCACGATGGAGACGAGAACGGAGCAGCGAAGGGCCCAACTCACGGTGGTCCTTGTGGTAAGAAGGAGAGGAGATGAGCTTAGCGGTGTCATCAGGGATCACCATTGCCTTGGAAGGAGGACCGTTGAGTAAATCACCGGACTCAGGGAATGGGCCAAAAGGGAGTGTCGCCTTCACCCCTGTTGCCCAACGGCGGTGACCAGGGTTTATAGGGTAAGAACGAGGGCAAGGGAGACCTTGCATGAAACAATAAGTGATGGGGTTTGGAAGAGAGATTTCCTCCTCGGTTTCTTCAAGAGAGACGTCATCTTCAACTTCAGCAGTGGGAGTAGATTTCAACCTTCCCATGATTGAGGGCAGGCAGCGGCGCAAAAAGGGTTCAAGGCGAAACCTAAACGAGGAAAGGAGCTCCGAGAGAAGTTCTTTACTGTTGAAGAGAAGTAAGGAGATGGAGGGAGTTTTGAAAGGAGGAATGAAAAGGAGTAGTTGAAAAAGTGGGAGAACGTGCAAGTAGTGGGAGGAGGGAGTTTTGAACTGTGGAAAGAAGTGGGAAAACGTGCAAGTAACTGATGGGTATCCCTCAACCGGCACGTGGAACGAAAAATAAGGAAAGAGGAACGGATGACAGAGTGACAAGAGCAAGGTTTGCACTAAAAAAGGAAATCACTCCCTTTTCACTGCAAATGGGGCAATTGTTGATACCCGTTATTTGGAAACCCAATGTCACAAGGCCCAATTCGCAAGGAGGCCCAAAATCACCAAACAAAAATAAGATACCAAGAGAAGGCGTGCGAACACCAGGAATTACCCAAGGCGCCACACTCAGAGCGACGGTCATCAAGGCGTCGCATTCTAACGTCACTGCCAACAAGTGGAGTAAGGCGCGCCGATGCCAATGGACACAACGAGCCCTCCCAGAGCGCCTCAAGTGCCTGGAAACTTGGGGAGAAAGTCTTGATAAGTGAAAGCGAACAGGAGATAGGGTCTGGGAAGGCGTACATGTACAGACAAAAGGAACCGATTCCCTAGACCATAGGGGACGTGCATGAGAAGCCAGGGCATCTTGGCTTACATCATGCAGCCCCTTCTTTGAGGAAAGACGGAAGAAGAAAGCCTTGCAAGACTCCCACTGTGAGCAATCAATGGCAAAGCTCAAAGAGGTAAAGGGACAAAATGGGCTCTGAAGCGAACAACTGCAAAGAAGGAAAAGAGAATGGACCAATGGACCAGGTGAAGAAAAGGCAAAGACCAATAGACAAAGGAGACCCTATAAGAGGAAGACCTCTTCCAACGTACAGAAGGGAGAGGCAAGGGGGGAGGAGACTAAGACTCCATTCAAATCAACTGAAATCCCAAGAGAGTGTAAGAGAGAGGATAGAATAGAAGCTTCTATAAAAAGCCTAAGTCTAAGAATAGAGAGGGGGTGCAAAAAGCCGAAGGCGCACACTCCCTCACTTTATAAACACCATAAGTGTGGAACTCTCGCTCTCATATTTGTCTTCCTAATTCCTCACCCCCAAGCAATAAAAAGCCAAACGCTTCATTAAGATTACGAACCCATTATCTTTGCATTGATTATTTACTTATCGCACAAAGCGGTCTGAAACAATACCCAATTTGAGATGCTCTTAGTTTTAAATAGAATGTTAATCATTAGAATATGGTAAAATTTTAAGAGTGTTAAGTACTCCCTTCTTCTTTTATGATAGGATCCGTTTGAATATTTTTACGACCACCAAAATTGATAAATTTTATCTTAAAATTGATACTCATATGTTGTTTCAAAAATACACTTTTACTAATTTTTAGAATATAATAATTTTTTTTTCATTTTTCAATACTTACTTTAATTCTTATTTTACCTCCACCACCTACAACATTAAAACTACATGATCTACGAATTTTTTGCACTTTCCAATACAATTTTATTTATGTCTTCTCATCAAAACTTAAAGTATTATGATTTAATGTTAAGGATAATTCTGAAAAAATTTGAAAAGAATTTTATATTTTGGACCAAATTTCTTTATTCAAAGAAATACTATAATAAAGGACGGAGGGAGTAGTAAACATAAACAAGTGATTTCACAATGCTCTTAATAAAAGAAGGAAACCACCATTTACTAATGCTCATTTAATGAGTCAAAAGAAGTAAATTGTCTTTAAAAAATGTTGTATTCAATAAATTATTTTTTTTTATAATTTTTTTAACCTCCATCATAATTTAGACATTTTTTTAAATAAATAAAAATATAAAACTTTAGATATCCTTAATATATTATTTTCTACGAAACTCATGTATTTTTAATATGGATTTCTTTTCAAAAGAAATGAATTAAGGTGTGAAGAGTATGGGGAGGAGGAAGAAGAAGAAAGGGGTTTAAAGAAGAGAGAGAGAGGAAGGAGAAGAAGGGTTTAAGAAGGGTGGGTGGTCCTCGGTGCGTAAGAACAAAATTGAAAAATGAGTTACTTAGTGCGGCGAGTTAAACCCATTCCCATGGTTCGACCATACTCTTCTTCTTCTTATGCTAGTCGAAGAGCGAAACCCAAACCTGTTGCTGTTGTTACTGCTGCAGCTGCTCCTCCTCCTCCTCGGCCAAAGGAGATTCCATATCAGGGGAAGGTAGCCAACAGCGTGAACCTGATCGGAAAAGTGAGTGCCGATGTCGACTTCCGAACCTCTCCCGTCAGCCTTAAACCCTACGCCGCCACCGTCCTCACTCGTCACTCCTCCGACCTCTGGATTCCTCTCATATTCCAAGGTGATTTGGCTCACACTGCTCACTCCCATCTCAAACTCGATGACGTCATCCACATTGCTGGCCACCTCACCACCGATCCCCCCATTCCCACTAAATCTTTATCCAACGCTAGCATTCAGGTTATGCTTCACCCTCCCTCCCTCCCTCTTTTCTATTCTTTTCCTTTTTTACCCCTCCCTCCCTTCCTCTTTTTCTTATTCTTTCATTTTTTTTTTTTTTTGTTTTATGTTTACAGGTTATGGTTGAATCCCTCAACTTTGTTCATGGACATCCCCTGCCTTCTAAGCTGAAGCAGCAGCAACACCAAGAGGACGATTCTGCCCTTTCAACCCAACAACAACCTACGCCCTCTTCTTATGGTAAAGCTTCCTTCCCTTCCCTCCTTTTTTACTAAGATAAATACAGGCTTAACAACATAAAAGCATCAATCCTAATATCTCTTAGCTGATAGTTGGATACCAGTGGAGGGTAACACAGATGATAAGGGATGTATTGCTACTTAAGCAAGTGATTGCGGGTTCGATTCCCGGCTATTGCGAATGTAAAAGGCCTCCCTGAGATACTATCCCGAAAGGGTCCGATGTTGTCGGAAGGATTATTTACTCAATTGTGTGGGTGGATACATTGGGAAACCAAAAAAAAAACTGATAGTTGGATTCTTAGCATTTTGATGAAACTGAAAAAATTTGTAAACTTTGTTGCTCTAGCTACCAACTACGACCATGAACTTGATAAACCTTTAGTAACATATGTTGTTTTCTATCTAATTAGATAGTGAGAAGCTTGGTACCGATTCCAAGCAAAAGGAGGATCATGGCATGAACAAAGCGTGGTTGGATCTCCTTCTTAACCCTGCTGAATGGTGGGATGTCCGCTCAACGAAGGTTAGGGAATTTTCCCCCTTGGTTCGTCTCCTTCATTTTCTCCCACTTCTATTCGGCAATAAATTAATTATATAATCTTTCTTTGTATTTGTTGCGACTTAATGCAGGATAATCCAAAAGTTTCTGCTTTTGAAAGAAAAACAAATGGCGAGTTACTCTTTATCAATAGCTCAATTCCCAAATGGCTCCTAGAGAAGCTAGAGTCAATTACAATCGATTTAAAACCTGAATTGAAGCCCGCAATTTGTAAGTATACATGCATCACATATGTTGCTTCACTCTCTTCTATTTTATATTATCAGCTGGCTTGGTTAAGTGGTCATTTGAACATTCCAAAATTTTCGTATCTGATTTATTTTGCAGCTGCTGCAACAAAAAAAGACCCAGCCTCTTCCTCTGCTTCGTGGGATGACCTTCTAGCTGATCCAAAGCAGTGGTCTGATTTCCGTGACAGTAAACGTAATGGATTGGTAGTGATTGATGACTTATCCCATGGGGTGAAATTTCTGTCTGACTAATTTATTTGGGGGAAATTTTAATATTTCTGTCTGCTTGGTAGGTGAATCCAAGGTTCCCTGACTTCAAGCGCAAGGATGGCAGTGCTTCCCTCTGGCTTTCCCGTTTTACGAAGTGGGTTTTACCTAAACTTGAAGGACTGGAGTTTGCTGTGCCGGTTGTTCAATCCAAAGCTGCAAAGGGTGCTAAAGGTCTGTCTAAAGTATAAACAACTTTCTTGCTCATAAGGACCTTACAATGCATGATAATCTGAAATGTGATGCATGGTAGAGTTGGTTGAAAGAAATTCTCAGTGTGGTTGGCTTCCTATATATAATTGAAAAGTAGTAATTAATGTATTTTGAATTTTTGTAGCTTAGAGATGCTCTATATAACTATGTTTGCTCAATATCTCATTCATAGGACTGGAGTTTGCTGTGCCGGTTGTTCAATCCAAAGCAGCAAAGGGTGCTAAAGGTCTGTCTAAAGTCTAAACAACTTTCTTGCTCATAAGGACCTTACAATGCCTGATAATCTTAAATGTGATGCATGGTAGAGTTGTTTGAAAGAGATTCTCAGTGTGGTTGGCTTCCTATATATAATTGAAAAGTAGTAATTAATGTATTTTGAATTTTTGTAGCTTAGAGATGCTCTATATAACTATGTTTGCTCAATATCTCATTCATAGTGTTGTGCAACTCAGGAATTTTCGTTTCTTACATCCATTTTCTTCTTAACACCAGAATATGTCTCATAGTTAAATATATTTCTGATCTATCACCAGATTATGTCTTGTAACATACATGTGTCTCAATTTGGTTTAGGGGATCAGTCATGGAATGATTTGCTGGAAAACCCAGATAAATGGTGGGATAATAGATCAAATAAGGTAAGTCAATTATCTGATTTCTCCTTGGGTTTTAAATATTCTGCTTGTTTCTTTCATGCTTAATCAGGTTTTGTTTATTGAGTTAATGCTTTTGATCATCAGAAAAATGTAAAAGCTCCTGACTTCAAGCACAAAGAAACTGGTGAAGTTCTGTGGCTCAACCGTTCACCAAGTTGGGTGCTACCAAAGTTGCCACCCGTAAAGCCGAAAGAAAGTGTATAAATTGGTAGGAAGCAGATGCTGATTTCATGAGGCATAGAAAGAGAAGCAGGATATAGTCATTCACCAAGTTGGATGTATCTTTTTGTTCACCTGTTTCACTTCCATGTGTAATTACAACCATGCTTTCCTGAAGTTCCTGTTATTTCATATACTCATAGATTTTAGGGATGTGGTTATTTTTAATTGATCAACGCTGCTCTGCATATGATTGATGTGGCAGATATACACCGTTTCTCATGTTCAAATGCAGTTTTCATTGAATGTTGATACTTCTGTTCATTCTTCTTATTATTAGCTCAAAATTTGTTGGTTCATCTTTACTGCTCATGCCATGCTTCTATGCCAATCATTGTACAAGTTCTAAATGGAGAAAAATGCACTTCGTAGTATGGCTTACTTTTCATTTTCCCCAGCAATTTTGATTTTCAAATTCTATTCCACTTTTCAAGATACAGTTAACTTATCCATGCATATTCTTATTGTTGATAGTTTATTAAGATGAAATTAGCAAAATGACAATCATTCATAATTGTTATCCAAAAAAAAAATAATAATGGAATTGATTCATCATTGGAAAAAAAAAAAAAAACAACATGGGTTGGGACGAGTGGTAAGCGGTTCGGTCTCGCTTAAGCAAGGTCTCGAGTTCGAGTCCTTGTGAATGCAGAAAATTCATGTTGGGAGCCTGCCATAGCCAGGCACGCGACCCGGGTCGGATCCGGATGTACCTAAGTAGTACTTAGGGAACCGGGTGGGCAACCAAAAAAAAAGAAACAAAGGAAATGTGCTTGCCCTTTGCTGTGTATCATAAGAATGATGGAACAAACTTTAAAACTAAACCAATGAATAAACAAAGCATTGGAGTTATCATAATTTGGTCAGATAATAATATATAACCAAAACCAATTAGAAGAAAAGTCAGAAATATGGTATATCTTTTTTGGCTGAAACTTGAGAGGCAGGTAACATTGCTCTATGCTCTCTAGGGCTTGTGAAAAACTCTTCCAGCAAGCAAAGCGGCTTCCATGACAACATGGATAACTTCAATAACATCATCCACTTGGCATTTGTTTCCCTTGAATGTAGGCGCCCCTGAGTTCTTAAACTTATTCATACAGTTTATGAATGTTTGGCTGCACTCTTGGCTTAGGTAATCATCTGCATCACACCACACTTGGTCAAACTTAGACCCTACCCACAAAATTATGTAACCTAAATAAAAATATCGATTTGTTTTTAATGTTGAAACAATTATTAAACCTGAAAGTTTAAACCATTCTTTAAAGAATTGTAGTACTTATTTAATCACTAACTTGTCCTCTTAGGCATGTTCTTTGAGTGACGGAAAAGGTTTTCAACAAGGGTCACTATCAAGCCACTTAACTTGGCTAGGGAGGTTTCGTAGCCATGTAATTAATCTTCAAAAACTAAGTAATCAGATTTAGGGCCATCATTGATTTCTATTTAAATTCATGACATATACTGGACAAAAGCAATTTAAGTAAAGAATCCCAATCAGCCAACTACCATCCTCCTTTTAGTAAATTTTGCTAAAAGCATTATTGAAGAATCAAGAATGAAAAGTTTTAACTAATACTAGTAATATGTCCTCACCTTTGGGCGTGAACCCTTTGTTAATAGAAAATGGCACTGATTGATTCAGTTTCTTCCTATATCTATCTAAAAGGTGTATCATCATCAGAGCTGATTTACCGAAAAACTCAGTGATGTGCTTCATACCAAAAGTTGTACAGAAATTAAAAAAAAAAAAAAAAAAAAAACAAGATGTAGTTTTAAAGGGACTTGACGCTCCCCACTTTGATAGTATTAGATCTGAAAATTGGAACTCTATTCAATTAAATCTAATCATAAAAAAACAAGTCATAATAAATAAGATGTTTTCATTAAGATGGTAAATATATGTATGAATAGAACTCACTGTTTTTGTCTTGGACACATTGATCATGCTTCATACAACAAGCATCAAGGCCATCACAAGGTCTCTCCCCAGGGCATCCACTATACAGAAGCCCACAGTACTTGCCATATCTCAATAATGGAGGTACTGTGTCACACCAAAATTACATAATACTACACTTGTTTTTATTATCAACCCTCATGTCATGGTTATCCAATCATCTAAATTTCCCAAAGATGAAAAGAAAAATGGAATTAGACAAAGTAAGTACCTGAGCAGAAGCTTGACTCACACTGCCTGCTGCAATCTTTGCCCTGCATATGGAATGAAATAATAAACACATGAAAAAACAAAAGGTAATTTAATGAGTTAAAGGTAGTTAATGTGTTAGAAGAGTACCACAGAGACAGCTACTCCAGTGGTTTGAGCTCCTATGTTGAGGGCAGATATGGGAATAATGGATAACAAGTTGAGGGCAAAGGTGCAAGAAAAGAGGACAGCACCATACTTGAATGAAACCATTTTTGATTATATAAGTTTGAGAAGATTGGTTTTGCTTAAAGGCTCTGATTTATAAGGAGAGAGAGAGTGTGTGTATGTGTGATTATATTTCAGAACAACAAATAGTAATAGTAGTACTAGTAAAAAGACTATGCAGGGAGAAGTCAGAAAGAAAGAGTGGAGGGTAGTAGTGGTTTAGTTTGTTTTGTAGTGGCTCGTGACTGTATTGTTGTCATTATATATTAGATTGTTCTTTTTATGCCCTTTTGTTCTTCCCGTAATTAGATAATTAATTAATTAATTAATTTATTATTGTTGTTGTTGTTTACTGCTAAATTATTACAGTATGTTGATGGCAGTGGACGAAATTTGCACCCGAAAATTAATAAGGAAGAGAACAAAGTCTTTGTTCGGTGGACTTCATGGTTTGCACTCGTGAACAACATGGTTGAAAGTAAGCCAGTGTCCATAGAAGAAAGGCAGAGTGGCTATTATTTTTAGTGATAATCAGATTATATAGTAATAAACTAAATAATAGTGTTAACATATAGTGTAGAGTAAGATGATATAATCCATTAGACACATTATACCAAGCCTTACAATTCGTTTGGACGAGCCCATCCCCCCTTTTTTTTTCTTAAAAGTGGATGAGCCCATCTTTGTTAGTAGAGAATGCTTACCCGAGATGAGAAAAAATTTTAGGAGGTGTTATTTGCACCTTGTTCATTACTCCATACACCTAATTTTTATAATTTTTTATACCAAGTTTTCAATATTACCCTAATCATTACTACTCACACCCATACATCTATTATTTACACCCATCACTAATATTTACACCTCTAATCCTAAAAACCTATATATATCAATACTCACACCCTATATATTATTACTTACACCTAACTACTTCTTTTTCTTCTCCATACAGATACTCTTCTCCGTAAAAACCCTGTTCACCACTTTGCTCACTCAAAACCTTGCATACCTTTTTAATCATTGAAAAAACATTATTGTGAATTCAATCCGAACGGGGGAATATATAACTAACATGTTAAAACTTTAAATCAGTTACTGCATTTGTGTTTCACAGGTAACTGACACGAACTTGCAAAATCTGAATCACAGAAACTGAAACCAATGGATCTGATTGCTTACTTTAATACACAGTGAGTCCAAGCTGTGATTTCTTAAATGCAGCAGCAATTCGATCACAATGGAATAGAGTGATCATACTCTAAAATTGGACAGCTAGACCAAAACAAAAATTTGTGATTTTTTATTTTTATTTTTTAATTTCAAACACAAAACGCAGTCTTTCGATATCGAAAATTTCCCGCTGAATATATCAAATTTTCCAAACGGATAATGCAAATTATCTTGTTAAAATGGAAATAAAAATTTTGCAAGTTCATGTCAGTTTCTGTGTTTCACAGGTAACACAAATGCAGTAAGTGATTTAAAGTTTTAACATGTTAGTTATATATTCTCCCACTCGGATTGAATTCACAATAATATTTTCAATGATTAAAAAGGTATGCAAGGTTTTGAGTGAGCAAAGTGGTGAACAGAGTTTTTATGGAGAAGGGGATCTGTATGTAGAAGAAGAAGAAGAAGTTGTTGGGTGTAAGTAGTAATATATAGGGTGTGAGTATTGATATATATAGGTTTTTAGGATTAGGGGTGTAAATATTAGTGACGGGTGTAAATAATAGATGTATGGGTGTGAGTAGTAATGATTAGGGTAATATTAGAAACTTGGTGTAAAAAATTATAAAAATTGGATGTATGGAGTAATGAATAGGGTGAAAATAACACCTCCCAAAATTTTAACACACCACTTAATAATTAATACCCCCACAACTTTTGCAAATTTCAAAAATACCCTTAAAAAAAACTTCTAACAAAAGTTAGTTCCTCTTACACTATTCTCATTCCATTACACCCCATACAAACCCAAACTTCAATCACACTTCAACCCTTCAACATCATTTCAACTATTCCCATGAGTGGAGTATCTTCAACGGATATATCAACCAGAAGTGAAGTATCTTCAAGACATATATCCTTGAATTCACCTTCCAACAAGTATTTAAGATTTGGTGCACGGATAGTGAGGGCTAAACTCTCCAAAATAGGGCAAATGGAAATAATGTTCTCGATTGCATAAGGGGATATCAGAACTTGATGAAGGTTAAGGCTTTTCAAACACATAAATCCTTTAAAAGTAAGAGGCAAATCCAACTCGCAACGGAAGAGCTCCAAGCGAGTCAACTTCTTACAATTGATATATTTGTTGTAGTGAAGGAAATAATTTTGTGAACAAGGAAGGAGTAGTTGATTTGGATATAGGAAGTAATGTGAAGATGGAGGGAGTAGTACAGTGTTCTCTTCTTTCATGGGAGTGAGGTGTGTGAATATGAGCTTTTCTTCTCTTAATGGAAGTGAGGTGTATGAATATAAGAAAAGGAAGGTGAAGTAAAAGGGATGAGGGAGAAATTAAAATATCAGATTTTTTTTTATTAAGGATAATTTTGGAAATAAATTAATATGTGGGGTGTTTAAAATCTCATATTGGAATGTTAGTTCCCAAACCCCGTTTATAGACCCCAAACCCCATTTTTTTTTCCGATGGGGTTCTGTCGGAATATTATCCAATACCCCTAAGTCGGAAAAATGCATTTTCCGACTTTAAAATGAATTTTTTTTAATAAGAGAGTAATCAGACTCGGGGGTATCTGAAAATATTCCGACAGAACCCCATCGAAAAAAATGGGGTTTGGGGTCTTAAAACGGGGTTTGGGAACTAATTACCCTCATATTGAGATTAAATTATGGATTTTCTTTTCTTCTTTTAAGTTATGAAGCCCAATGCTCCATGGCCCAACCCTAACCCTAAAAACCCCACCTTCCTACTGATAACACACTAGCAGCCAGCAGCCAAAAACCAGCAGTCGCAGCAAATAGCCATATACTTCTTCTCCCCAAACTTCAGTTTCTTTAATCTCTCGTCCTTCACTTCCTCGGTCATGGTCATGCGGGAACAACAAAGTATAAGAATTTTCTGCACTAAAATCTGTGCAGCGGCCGCTACACTAGCGATTTTGGAGCAATCTCTGCCGCTTCAATCACGACAACTTTCTGCTCCGCTACACCATATAGCGTCCTAGTGAGGGGTCAATTGGCTCCGCTCTGCCGCGATAGCACGCAATTGCGCCGCTATTAACTATCCAGATTCATTGTAAAATTTGTAATTATTGTAACTTTTAATTTGTAAAATTTAAAAGAACTTTTTGAATAAAATTGAAATCTGAAAAATAAAAGACGAAATTACTAGTTTTTCGTTTTTATTATATTACTTCATTTGATATTAGACAAGTAGGTTTAGCCCACGTGGTCATGTACTAAATCTTAAAATTCGAGAGCTGGATTTAATTTCCCTTCCCCTGTCCCAATAAAAAAAACAAAAAACTTCATCTGATATTATTTATAAACTACATTCTATAAGAACTTTTGGTACTATTCATAAGTCATTTTGTATTTTATAAGAGACGTTTATTGTTTTTTCTCTTATTTGTCATTTGTTCATTACTGTGAAATAATACATTTATGAAATTTTCAATGAAAACCATAAGGGTAAAATTATAATATAGAAGTATATTTTTAAAGTTTCAAGAAATATAACTCACATTTTTTATTTTTGTAATGTGGTTAGAACAAATACTAACAAGTACCCTTAATATAGTAAAAAAAATATATTAAAAATGGATTTTTTTTAAAATATTTTCTTGAGAAGAATAATTGGAAACATATAATTATTTTTTTATTTGTAACTTTAACATATGTCCTATGTTATGAATATAATATATAATGAAAAGTTAATTTTTTTTAAAAAATGTTGAGTTACTTAAAAAAAATAAAATAAAATACTGAGTTGCTTAGAATATATCGCCAACTTTTACTATTTAAAGTCTAACATCAAATGTGACACAATAAACATGTTTATTTTTTCTCCTTTTTTCGCCAAATTCTAAAAATAAAAAGGAGAAGAAGAAAACATGTTTATTTTGTCACATTTGAATGTTTGACTTTAAATAGTAAAAATTGACGATATATTCTAAGCAACTCGGTATTTTTTTTAAAGTAACTCAACATTTTTTTAAAAAAAAATTAACTCTTCATTATATATTATATTTATAACATAGGACATATGGTAAAGCTACAAATAAAAAAATAATTATATGTTTCCAATTATTCTTCTCAAGAAAATCTTTAAAAAAAATCCATTTTTAATATTTTTTTTACTATATTAAGGGTACTTGTTAGCATTTGTTCTAACCACATTACAAAAATAAAAAATGAGAGTTATATTTCTTGGAACTTTAAAAATATACTTCTATATTATAATTTTATCCATATAATTTACATTGAAAGTTTCACAAATGTATTATATCATATTAACGAACAAATGACAAATAAGAGAAAAAACAATAAACGTCTCTTATAAAATACAAAATGACTTATGAATAGTACCAAAAATTCTTATACAATGTGCTTATAAATAAAACCAGATGAAGTTTTTTTTGTTTTTTTAAAATTAGGATAAGGGAAAAGAAATTAAATCCACCAAATGGCAGGGTCTAGGATCGAACCCGGAACTTCCAGCTCTCAATTCTTAAGATTTAGTACATGATCACATGGGCTACACCTACTTGTCTAATATCAAATGAAGTAATATAATAAAAAAGTAAAACTAGTGATTTTGTCTTTTATTTTCAGATTTCAATTTTATTCAAAAAGTTCTTTTACATTTTACAAATTAAAAGTTACAATAATTACAAATTTTACATTGAACTTGGGTAGTCAATAGCAGTGCAATCGCGCGTTATCGCATCGGAGCGGAGCCAAACAACCCCTCAGTGCGAAGCTGTATGCTGTAGCGAAGCAGAAAGTTGTCGCGGTTGAAGCGGCAGAGATTACGCCCAAATCGCTAGTGTAGCGGCCGCTGCAGAGATTTTAGTGCAGAAAATCCTCATACTTTGCTGTTCCCGCATGACCATGACCCAAGAAGTGAAGGACGATAGATTAAGGAAGGTGGAGTTTGGGGAGAAGAAGGAGTATATGGCTACTTCCTTTTTTTATATTCGCACACCCCACTTTCATTAAGAGAAGAAAAATTCATATTCACACACCCCATTCCCATGAGAAAAGAGAACACTGTACTACTCCCTCCATCTTCACATTACTTCCTCTATCCAAATCAACTACTCACTCCTTCTTCACAACATTATTTCCTTCATTACAACAAATATATAATATCAATGGTAAGAAGTTGACTCGCTTGGAGCTCTTCCGTTGCTAGTTGGATTCGCCTCTTACTTTTAAAGGATTTATGTGTTTGAAGAGCCTCAACTTTCATCAAGTTTGGATATCCCCTTATGCAATCGAGAGCATTATTTCCAGTTGCCAGATTTTGGAGAGTTTAGCACTGTCATACTTTGAGAGTTTAGCCCTCACTATCCGTGCACAAAACCTTAAATATTTGTATCTGGAAGGTGAATTCAAGGATATATGTCTTGAAGATACTCCACTTTTGGTTGATATATCTGTTGAAGATACTCCACTCATATGAGTAGTTGATATGTTGATGAAGGACGAGGACGAGTGGTGGCGCTTTTGTTGTTGCTGCTGCGCTACGACCTGCTGCTCCTTGCATTATTGCGGAGAGTGACACTGAAAGAAAGAGTGATGGCTAAAGGATGACGGCGAACGACAAACGGCGAACGATGGAGAGGCACGGAAAGACGATGGTGAATGGCGAACGGTGAACGACGCAAAAGGACGACAGTGACGGTTGCGACTGCTTGCTTGGGGAACGAGAGTGGGTGGGGTGCGACTGTCGGCGAAAGAGGGGGTGTGGTGCACTTAGGGTTCTAAGTAAGAAGAAGAAGAATATAGAAGATGAAGAAGAAGGATGGTAAAAGGGTTTTTTTTAGAAGGCCATTTATGTATTTTGATAACTAAAGTGGGGTGCAGAAATTCTTAAGTGGGGTGTAAATTTTTTTTTCTCAAAGACATGACCAATCTAATTCTTTCAAAACCCAATGGATACATCTATCTCACTCGGGTTGGCTCAGCTGGATGAATACATGACCTAGCATGATTAATTCGGACTTGAACCAAGAAATTTCATTTCATGGATCTTCAGAGACGAAAAAATGCTGTTCATCCATGATTTCTTAGAATTATATATCACTTCTCAAATAACATTTTTATCTCGAAAGTTCAAGTGCTATTATTGATCCCATAACACCACATCAAATACCAATTTTCCTATATAAATAAGATCATTCTCCCCCAAAGTAGTTTGTATATTGCAATAAAATTATCAAGTTCACATTGTCACATTATAAGTATAAAAAAATATACATACATTTTACTTTTTATAGTTTCTATCAATTACTCATTGCACACTTTCATACTGTACACATCATCACCCATTAAATGATATGAATATGTAAAAGATCAATTGAAGTATTTGATAGGTTATTAGGATATTGATGAATCAGAGGAGCTTCCATGCTTTGCCTCCATCCATGTTGAATTTCTTTAGCCTTCCGAAGAACATGACAATAATGAGAATGATCTTACCTTCATCACTCCATTTCCCCACAAATCCAAACCACTTGTCTTGGCAGTTTGCCTCTGCATGCAACTGTCGTTTACAACTGTATCCTGTTGTGAACCCTACGTTCCCATACGCGCTGTGTATATATAATCACATCACCATCATATGAATATATGTGCATCCAAAAAATTACTACACAAATGCATTAAACAAGTTGAGCAATTATTCTGAATTTAATAAATATTACGAAACTATAATACTAATTTTTTTTTATTTTTTTTACGAATCAAAGCAACTAGAATTAAATCTCAGTAGATCAAATATAGCCGCAAAATCATTCTGTCATTTACTATGATATTACTCTCTCTCTCTCTTTCTGTATTCCTTTATATATGATCTTTTGGATAAAAAATTTGATCTTAGAATATAAGTCCTCCTTTTAATTTTTTTTCTTCAAAATTACTCTTAATATTTAATTATAATATTCTTATTTTCAGTGGAAAGATATAAATACATACGGTCACATTTTTTTCTTTTTGGGGCTTTGCCTCCTTTTGATATTTTTTTTTTCGAATTTTGATAACAATTTCAAGAATTAAATTGGGTAAAAGAAATAGAAGTGGTATATCTGTATATATTTGAGGGAGAGGATGACATGGATATTGAATCCGGTAGATGGAGAGTTAGAAATACTTATAAGTCATCTCCCAGAAGAACTGAATTTGGTTTTATTTACATATAAGTCATTTTAAATTTTTTAGGAGGTATTTATTGTTTTTTATTTTATTTGTCCTTTATTTATTAATGTGAAATAATATATTTATGAAATTTTCAATAAAAATTAAAAGGGTAAAATTGTAATGTTAGAGTACTATTTTAAAATTTTAAGAAAAGTAACTATATATCCTATCATATATATATATATATATACACACACACACACACTCAAATAGCTCCATTTTCATATACTTTTAACACATATTTTGTTAATTTTGACTCATATAAATGAAGTACTAAATGATTTTGGATTTTTGGCGAAATTTGGCTTAGACGATCTACATGATAGAAACTATTAATCCAACGGTTGATTTGATAAATTTGATTTGATGTATAAGTTATGGGTGATGTAAGAGTTAGTATAATTTAACTTGGTGTAAAAGGATCCCTCCTCATATATATATATATATATATATATATATATAATTGATTGATTGATTACCTGATAACTTCAACAACAATATTGAGGACGTTGAAATTGAGAGGATCCTCCTTCAATTTTTTCCTCTCAGTTATGCACACAAGTATGATGAAGATGACTAAATAGGAGAGTTGTGAGAGTATCAAATTCTCAATGACCTTTCCCTTTCTCTTTTTCCTCCCACCACTTTCTGAAACCGGCACATCATCTTTCACCGGAAGAAAAGAGGTGTAAGGAGGAAGGTACCTGCATTCATATATGTGAACAAATTAATTAAATGTTATTTTATTTGGCTAATAACCTAGCACCGTAAGAGGAAATTAACATTCTTGAGGAAATTAAACTAATGATGGCGATGAGTTCCTCTGACGTTTAATTTAATTATACTAGACCTCCCGGCCCTTTCAAAAAATTAAGATTTGCATGTTTTTTCCTTTTTTTTGAGTGAACCCTAAAGATTAATAATATAAGCTTTAATTTCAAGGGTATGTTTAATTGCAACATAATCCTGAAAAAAAAAAAAACAGTGGTTTATATCATAAAACAAGATAAGTGGTGTAAACTTTAAATACAAAATATTATTGCTTTTTCAATGAAGAGGATTGATAAGACCGCGTGGCTGAGTCAAATATTTTAGCAAGAATGATAAACATCTATTCTATTACACTTTTTCTAGCTATGTAATAGTATTATTATTTGATGGCCACAGTCTTTTACCTAGGGATGACAATTGGAGCGGACGCGTGGTATCCGCGGGTAATATTCGCAACGGGTTCATATCTGGATCTAAAAAAAGATACTCGTGAGTCCAAAGAATGGACCCGTCTGAGTACCCGCTTTGAACGAGTCTAGGTCCGGATCCGAGATATCTAGACTCGTGGGTATCCGGATCCGTCCATATTTACATATATGCCTTATATATACATATATATAAAATTTTAGTTTTTTCGTGTTTAACGAGAGAATTTCTTTGATGTCTGAGAGCATTTTAATGGTGTTAGGGATTAATATTAAGTAGAGTGTGTAATAATGTATTAAGAATCTCTCGGTCTATAAAAAAAACATAGAAATTAATTTAAAAAATAATTTTTTCTTTAAAAAAATTACTAATAGATACCCGCAAAACCTGTCTGGGTACCCGAAGATCTGCTTACCCATTATGCATCGGGTACCCGCGTGGGTCTGGATGAATCCAAATCCAGTAATTTATGAACGGGTCCGGATCCGAATCCGGATACCCCATTACCTGGACCCAACCGAACCCATTACCATCCCTACCTTTACCCCCACAATTTGACACCGATTGACTACTTGACGTTGATACTAGGTGATTATACAAACAACAAGCAAGTAGATACGGTTTGAAACTTTGAATATAAGATAATTCATAAATAAGCTTGAATGTATTTTTCTTCCCTAAATTTATCAATTTGTTGAATTTTGTTCCCAAGTTTTTTTGGTTATTTTAATCCGTAAAATTTTTATATTTCACAACTTTAGTCTTTTTATCTAAAAAGTGACTCACAATACGGATCTAACCAATGATAGGACATGTTTCACACATATAAAGCCTATTATATGCGGAAATTTGTTTTTTTTTTCCAAAAAAAAAATGAAATAATTTTGTTGGATAAGAACAATATAATGATTAAAGTTTAAAAAACATGTTGTGTAAACATTTAATTTGTTATTTTTCTGTTAATATTTATTTTAAATTTTTTAATTTTTTGTTATTGAAAAATAAAATAAAATAAAAAATGCAGGTAAGTTTTTGTATGTGTGATATACTGATATGTGTCATGCCTTTTTTATTTTTTTTTCACAATATCGTTAATCAATTTTTGGATGGAGGGACAAAAATTGTATGATATGAAAACTTTTAGGACAAAAATTGTCAAATAAAAATTGAAGGTACCGAAATCATTAATAACTTGGTAAATATGAGAGGCAAATTAAAAATGGATTTAAGCATAATAAATAAATAATTGTAATATTAAACTAACAATGATTAGTTTATAAAATACTAAGAACATATGATTAAGAGCCAAGTGGCTGGTAGCTAGGAAAAAAATTAGAAAAATTAGGGCCAAGTGGCACAATAAATCCTTTTTGTATTAAGAAAACCAAGGAGATCAGAAGTCAAATTATGGAAATAATGTAATTTAAAATTGAAATGATTAGCTTGGTCCCTTAATCAACTGGTCTCGAGTTCGAGCCTTGGGTATGGAGCAACCCTCGCTAGGAGACCCCTACCGCTTAGTGCGAGTTCAGTTGGGTCGGACTGAATGAGTCGGATTCGGGTAAATTAGATCCGAGTACCGATTTGTGCAAACAAAAAATAAAATTGAAATGATTAGGAGGGTGACAGCATGTATCATGGGACGACTGGAAAGAGTATATATATATATATATATAAAAAAAAAGAACTTAACCTGTGAGTTTTGCATATGAAGATAGACGGAGACATACCCATTTTATTTAACATAATTATTGCCAACAAGTAGTACAAAAACCAAGGAGAAGCTAAGTCAAATTATGGAAATAATGTAATTTAAAAATTAAAATGATTAGGAGGGTGACAACAGGTATCATGGGACGACTGGAAAAGAGTTCAAAGAACTTAACCTGGGAGTTTTGCATACTATAAGATGGAGACATATTTTATTTATTATAACATGCAATTGTTCTGCAAATAATACATTATTTATATCACAGGTTTATTATTGAGTTGCATGCCACACTCTTTCTAAAATAAAAATTTAAAATAAGAACTCATGTGATATGGCTCAACAAAATAATATGTTAATTTGACCATATTATTAAGGTCAGACACTTAATATTAATATATAGGTTTTTCAGGACTGAAAATAAAATTTTAAAAGAAGATAATTTTTATAAGGAAGTATTATCTTGAAAGAATAAACAAAAATTATATTTATTATTCCAATGAAAAATCTCTATTTTTAAGTTATTATCCTAGAAAATTTTAATATTCTATTCATTCCTAAATAATTGTGATTTTAGCAAAATTAATTTGTTTCTAAATAATTGTCACTTTAGAAACTCATAAATACAATATTAATTACTAATTTTACAACTATACCCATATCTAATTAATGGGAGATATAATATATAAGTGAAGAAAAATATCAATTACTATAAAGAGATAAAAGAATAAAATTGGTAAAACAAACATTGTTTTACTAAAAAAAAAATACATTAAATATACTTCTTAATTCACACGCTATAATCTTAAACGTCAATTATTTTGGAACAAATGGAGTAATATTTAGGTTAAGGAAATTGTAACCTAAAATGAGAGACAAAACTCTCCCTCCAAGAATTTAATGCAATTGCATCTCTAATGCTTGAAATGGAGACTATAGTTTGAGTTGAAGTTGTGCATAAGTTAGTAACTCTTCTACTTTTATTTTGACCCTTGAAAAGATAAGGCAATTAACAATTTAGTTACTTATCATTTTAAAATGTTAACATACGTGCCTGCTGAGTGCTCAAAACTTCAATCAAGTTACTCCAAAGATAATAAATTTTTCGAAAAGTAAAAAAAAATTAAAAAAAAAATGTATTTGATGCTTTGTTTATTATGTCAATCAATTATTAAATAACTAATTTAATAAATTTTGCATTATTTAATTAATTACAATTCAAAATTTGCAATTCTAAGCTTTTTTTATTTATTGTTATAACTTTGATATTTTGAGACAAAAAAATTAGTGTTTTTAATAACTTTGTGGGAGAAAGGAAGTAGTATAGAAAAGATTAATGTATCTAACATTTTAATATTAATGGTTGAAAAGTATCATTTTAATTTGTAGTGCCCATTAAAAACTTAATTAATAGATATTTAATCTTTCAGAGATAAAATTTGGGATTTACTCATGAAGAAACTCTTGAAAAAACGAACATTTCCAATTAATGTTTAGGCCGGGTTGGTGTGAGTGTTGGGGGAGGTCGATCTAGTTCTAGTGCAAACTGGGTTAGCGTATATCTCAAGCTTTCGTCATGTATTTAAGAGGTGAGAAAGGGAGATCGAGGAACATGAGAATATGAGATGTTCATAATTCATGGTCCTTTTGGGTCTCTGATCTATTCAATAGTAGTATCTATCTTGCTAATGAATTTTCGGTCTTCCAATTTCTTATTTTTTTAGCAGCATTATTGCTACTAGGTACTCGGGAGATTAACAACTTCTAGTTGGGTTTTTAATAGTACTCATTATATTATACAGTATATATCAATTAACCTCTTAAGAAGGGTTTCTTCCTTTTGTTAACTATATTCCTCCCATCTTATTTATAAATTGTATTTTAGAAAAAAATTTCGGTCCTATTTATAAATTATTACATATTTTTTAGGAGGCATATATTACTTTTTTTTTCTTATTTGTTATTTATTCCTTATTGTAAAACAATAAATTTGTAAAATTTCGAATATAAATTAAAATGGTACAATTGAAATATTAAAGTAACTTTTTAAAGTTTTAAAAAATGAAACTAATTTCACTAATTTTTATAATACGGTTAAGTATGACTTATATTTAAGATCGGATGTAGTATTTTTTTTAATTAGAGGTTAGTTTTTTTTATTTATTTATGCATGACTATTTTAAATTAACTTGGATTTCTTAAGCTTAAAAGAATTCAACGTAACTGCATGCATAAACTAGGGGAAATATTTCGAGTAATATTCAATTGGCGTAGAGAAAAGTAAAATAAATCTGGACTTCTAAAAATTAAAATGTATAGAAAAGTGGAATATAATGTATCGTGCTTGTATGCGCTGCCTTATTTTAGCCTTAAATATGCATATTTTAAAGTGATTTTATTCTTCAATTTCATGACAGCTTTGCATTATTTTATAGATTCAATGTAAGAAAAGAAAATGATGGAGAGAGAGACTAACATCATGACTGCAAATAATACCAAGATGGCAGGGGATATGATTGAGAGATCCACGATGGTTTCTCCTGTATGCCTAGAATTCACACATTGGAACAATACTCCAATGAATTTCTGATATGCATTCATTCCCACTAAACCTTCTGAATTCCAATCCATTGAGCTAAACAGCACAACTTGAACCACAATAAACCCAACAACACTTGCTACCAAAAGCACAGAGTGCTGTCTTGGAAGCAAGTGTTTGTACCCAACCTCCTCTGTATTCTTCAATAGGTACTTGCTCTCTCTCTTCTTGTAATATTTCCCCAAAACCCATATCAAAAATCTCAAGCAAGAAGGGTACAATGTGTTCCCAAGAAGGACTTGAGGAATAAGCATAAGAAGAAGGCCTGAATTCTTGTTAAAAACAACCATGTTTTCATTTGTTGGAACAAAGCCACAACTTGCAAAAGTTGAAACTATAGTGAAAATTGAAAATGTAAACATTTTGAGACCCTTGTTCTTTAGTACCTCTTTAGCACTAGGAATAACTTGAAGGTAAAGGAGCACCCCTATGACCCCTATAACATGGACAACTACAATGTAACATAGAATTACAAAAAACAAATATTTCATTGATAAATACCTTAAGTTTTCACTTGTAGTGCCCAAATAAGAGTCATGATGAAATTCCTCAGGTTTGGAACTAATTACTACTGGCTTAGATTTGGTGACTATTTCTAACTCAATTTGATCAACAATAACGGGTTGATTTGGAGAAGTAAGACGGCTATGTGAAGAAGCTATTTTCTCTAGTTCGGTTTTGAACTTGGACCTAATGAAATGCAATCCTACCATAGAGGTAAAAATCTCACCACCTATAAACATCAAAAAGGTCATAACAATTAGTTGGGGGTTTGAAAAAGCCTCCATTTCAACCGTGGCCATGCTTGAAACTGTAGTGGCAGAGACTGAAGTGAAGAACAAATCTAAGCTTCTAGGAGTAAAAGAAGGTGTTCTAGGCTTTAGAGCCTTGAGAACACCAAAGCCAAAAAATGAAAGAGAGATGAAATAGAAAATTTGAACCCATAGTGGGTTTGCACTTTTGAGGATGAAACGACAAAAGCATGCAGCTAGGAAAAAAATTGATTTGGTTAGATGCTTAATATTTTGACATGAAGCGCTACAAAGATGTTGCAACTTCTTGCCAAAACAAGCAAAGATCTTCATCTTTGGTGTCTTTAATTTACTTACTAGTAACTAGTGACTACTAACTACTTGTGTGGCAATGAGTTCGGTTGTGGATAAAGGGTATTTAAAGAAAAAGTTTAGATGGCAAAATTGCGATTGTTTTTTTGTTTTTAAATTTTTTTTCTTAATTAGGTTTTAGATCACCGTACAACCGTGGACCAAGCAATAAAATGAAAGAATAATTATATTTTTTTTAATTAACTTATCAAAATAAGAATATTTCTATCATACAACTAAAATTTGGATTGTAACTCAATAATTTACTAATAAATTTAATAGTTTAGTGACACATCATCCAAATAGTTTAGTGACACATCATCCAATTTTAATCATTAGAAACTGATGTGACTGTGATAACATACATGTCATCATTAGATGACATATCACTCAATAATTGGTTTATTAATGGATTATTGTGTTACCATTCAAATTTTGTTTTCCATGAAAGTAATGTTCATCAATTTATTATTAGTTATATTAGTTTTGATTACGAATAACATGGTGATTTAGGATTAAACAATAATTTATTGACCTTTTAATACTCTTTCCGTCCTTTATTATTTGTCTTTTCTTTAAGAAATTTTTTGTTATTTTTTATTTGTCTGTATGATGATTTCAAGAGTGTAATAAATGTTATTTTTCATATTTACCCATATTCAATAGCCCTTGGTTTACGTAAATAGTGGAAAAAAATTAATGATTATATACAGAGAAAATGTATAGTGCGAAAAAACACCATTAATGTAGTATTGATAATCTAAACAACAATGAGAGGCTCTGCCTTCTCTTTAGATTTCTCAGTCTTCTTCCTCTTCTATTTGCTTTATTTTGTTTTTCTTGCTTTATCAAATAGAGATAGCGATAGAAGGGGAGAGAGATTAGTCCATCCCCTTCATCTGGAGGTTGTATGGTTTTCAGCCCCAGTTTTTCTGGGTTTCATTCTTGCCTTTGTGCAAATTTTGTTATATAAATAAGTGTTATTCTTAATAAGTTGTTTTGGGTGTTTTATTTTGGGGAGGTCTGTGCTTTGTGTTAACCCTTAGATCTGATGGTCATCCTCTTTCTCTTTTTTCAAATAATTGGAAGAATGATAGCAAATAATTGGAAGAATGATAGCAGAGACAGCTCTTCACTTGTAGACTTCTGACTTGACTTTTGTCCAGCGGCTCCATCTCTTCAAATTTGAGATTCCTTATCGCCGAAATTTGCTTACTTCCAACATTGATGAGATTGTTATCTTGGAGATAAAGGTCGTTGAATCTCATGTTAGAGACCGATTTTGGAAGAGATTGATGACACATATCAAGAGGGAAGATGCGTTGGTGAAGAGTACCTTATTCTTATTAACGTTATTTGTGTGGAAACTATGTATTTGTTTGAGTAAAGTTGGTTTTGCTTGTACTATCTTCTTCTATATATTGAATGAAATGCATATTTTCCCTTAAAAAAAAGATAATCTAAACAATAATTACATTTACTAAAAGATGTGTTTTATTTGAAATATGACATATAAATAGTAGTTAAATAGTATTTTTTTAAGGATCTCGTCATTGAATATTAAATGTTTCAAAATTATAGGTTTAATTTTTATCATCGATTAAGTTATCACTTAGCCAATGACAGAAATTAAAACAATTTTTTTTATATGTATGAACCAAAACGGATAAAAGAAATAGAAACTAATATTAAAATTCAGCGAACTTTTAAAAACCACAAATATATTTAATTAGTCACAAAATATAATATTATTTAAAATCTTTTAAAAATTTGAATGTAAAATGTTTCAACTTTCATGTACGTTAAATGATCAAATAGGACATCATCAAGTGAGAGGGCAGATATAAAAATACTATCAACAAATTTGATCAATAAATTTTTATATACATTCAGAAGAGTATGTTTGGTAGAGTTTATAGATTGGTTATTCATCTTCTTTTTTTTTTAAAAAATAATTTTATTTGTTAATCATCGTTTTGTTTGGTAGCACACTAAAATTGTAACAAGAGCTTTTATTTTTAAGAAAAAAAGCAAAAATTCCAAGCTCAAATATTGGATTGTGCCATTTAATTTTGTTTAAATTATATTTTTTTTATCAACTTTACTTCATATCTTCAATCCAATTATATTTTTTTTGTCCGAATTTCTTGCGGAATCACCGGTATCCCTAAGAGCACCCTTAATACCAGGGAGCCCTTGAGACTAATCCGGAGCGAGCTGCGTGGCTGGCTCTCCCAGCGGGATGTTTTTAGTGGGAATCGAACCCGAGACTACAAGCACCCTTGTCCTATTTCCAAGATTTCAGTTGAGGCCTTACACCGTACCAACTGAACCAAGCCCCGTTGGTTTCAATCCAATTATATTATTACTTAGACATGTCCATGTGGCCTCCTTTAAGTTTTGATTAGCAATATTTTTTTATGACTACTTTCTTATAATATTCCTTTACGTTTATCATTGATAGAATGATATTGGTCCTCGTATACATCATTTACAGTGGTTAAAAAAATATATGTTTGAGCTAGTATTATTATTATTCCATTTTTACAATAAAAATATAATTAATGATGAACATGTTTAAAAAAATTTCTTGAAGAACAAGTCAAATATTTATAACAAACAAATAATTCTATGCTCTTTTTTCTTAAATTAAAGTGTTGTGTCCATTCGGGTGCTAATAGTCCCGGGTTCGATTCCCACTAAAAACAACTAGTTGGGAGAGCTAGTCACGTAACTCGCTCCGGATTAGTCTCAAGGGCTCCCTGGTATTAAGGGTGCTCTTGGGGATATCGGTGGTTCCGCAAGGAATACGGACCAAAAAGAAAAGTGTCGTGTCCATTTTTGTAATTTATTTTACGAACATAATCCAAACAAAACATAATAATTTATATTCATTTTTAATTAAAATTTATAAATATAAATAAATAAATTATAAATGTAATTATAATCTAGTTTTTTTGGGCTACGTGAAACACATAGTACTTGATATCAAAATACAAATAAGAGTGTTAGATTACAAACCCCACTTTATATCCCCAAACCCCAATTTTAAACATGAAATTATCAGAATGTCCTAATTAAAAAAAATACTAGATTACAAACCCCATTTTATATTCCCAAATTCCAAAACTATTTTCCGACTGTCCAGTGTCGGAAAACCATTTTCCGACTCGGGCCTCTCGAAAATTGGCCACATATTCTGACCTGATGTTCTCGAAAACTATTGGGCAGGACCAGGCTTTAGCAGGTGCCGTTAACACCTTTGTCCAAGTCAATGACCTCCACAACTCTCCTGGCCCTGCCAAGCACGAACTTCGCCAGACCACCAATCAAGCCTTGCAATTGCTTCAGGACAACTACCCCGAGTTTATAGCTAAACAGGTAATAAACCAATAATTAAAACAAACAGTATTGCGTTGTGTTGTTAGATTGATGGACTTCATTCATTCGTTGGTGATGATGTAAAGGAAATAGGTAGGTTCAGTGCGTGCCGTCTTTGAGGATTACTCCCAATTTGCAGATCTCACTCGGCTATAGTACATAATTTGTAGAAATGGGGTTCCGAGAACATGGGGTCAGAATATGTGGCCAATTTCCGAGAAATCCGAGTGGAAAAATAGTTTTGAGGTTTGTGGATATAAAATGGGGTTTGTATTTTAGTATTTTTGTTTTAATTATGGCATTTTGGTAATTTCATGTTTAAAATTGGGGTCTGGGGATATAAAGTTGGGTTTGTAATCTACTACTCTACAAATAATGTAGTATAACTTTTTTTTTATTGTACACCAACCGGTACTCGGATCTGGTTTACCCAGAATCCGACTCATCCGGTTCGACCCAACTGAACTCGCACTAAGCGATAGGGGTCTTCCAGCGAGGGTTGCTCCATACCCAAAGCTCAAACTCAAGACCAGTTGGTTAAGGGACTAAGTGAGCTACCACTTGACCATTGATTAATGTAGTACTCCCTCCGGTCCTATATATAGGGCATACTTAACCGTATTCCCCGGACCAAGGAAATGAGTTAGTTTTGTGAATTTTATGAGAATATATTGTAACATTACAATTTTACCCCCTTCACTTTCTTGGAAAGTTCACATTCATTAATGAATAGCAAAAAAAAAAAAGTTAGTCAAAACATTTAATAAGGGCAAAAAAGAGAAAAAACAATTAATGATGCATAGGAAATATAAAGTGACTTATATATAGGACCAAAGATTTCTTCTAGAAAGTGACCTATATATAGGACCAGAGGGAGTATAAGTTTAGTTCCTTATGGTTGTTGTGTACCTCTCTCTGACCTTGTGGTCAAACATCTATAATTTTTAAGGAGTAAACGGCGACAATTACGACAATCATTGCATTATTTATTATGAGTTTTTTAATCTTAATTTTAAAGTTAAAAAATGAATATCCGAAAAATAAATGAATTTTATAAAAAATAATGTCTTAAAAAACTTAGAAAATTATATATTTAATTTTATTAAATACATACATACATATACACATATATATATATATATTTATTTATTTGAATATTTATCCTCTACCTTTAAAGTTGTGATTAAGATAACCACCGTTTTATCAGGGACAGTTTCATGTTCATGCCCGAGGCCTTCCTTTTGCAGACAAATTTTAAGACTTTTTCTTTTTGAACCTCCTTCATTTTTCACAACTCCCATGTTTCTTCTGACTGGGATACGGCAGAAGTACAAAATCAAGTTCTTCCCGACTCAGGTAAGGCGGAAAGCATGAATTTTTTCACTTCCGCCTAAGGTGAGGCGGAAGCAATATGGGGCTGTGAGAAATAAAGGGGGTCCAAAAAGAAAAAGTCAATTTTAAATGCATAGGTGTTACCAGCCAGGCCAATATATTATGATGTATGATATTCAATTTTTAATATATATATATATATATATATATATATATATATATATATATAAGGAGTGTTTTTCTAAAAAATATAAAAGGAGTTTTATCTTGACTTATAAATATATATATATATATATATATATATATATATATATATATATATATATATATATAAAGGAGTTTGTTCTCCAAGGCAAAATTCATTTACCTAATATTGTATTGAGACTTTTATTTTGTTTTTATTTATAAGATCTTATATCAATTTGTAATAACAATTAATTTTTTATTTTCACAAACAATTTTATTTACTTAACACTTTTTATATTTTTAATATTTTTAATAGAAATAATTTTGAAAATACATATAAATATTCACATTTTTAATACAATTAACTAATTTTTTTAATGTACATTAAATTTTGAAATTTATCAAAAGAGTATCATATACGGGGATGAAGTTAGTAATATATTAGAGATTAGTTTCTATCGCTTAGCCGAGGACACATTGCCAGCTGCTATTAAACTAAAATTGCATACGTTTTTTTTTTTTAAAATCGGAATTTGCATAGGAGATGAACTCTGACTTATGGGAAGAATGTACCAAAGCATGTACGTGTCAGTTCGTGAAAAAATGCACGTGTCACTACCTGTATATATTGGCATTATCATAAAATAAAATTAAGGAGAGGTTTTCCCCTTAAATTAGAACCACATATATTGGCATAATTAGAAACGCAACAAAAAATGAATTCAAAAGTCAGAAACTTTTTTTTATATACACCTGATAATCTATTAAAGATTAATTTTTTGAGACATAAAAATTATTAAAGTACATTTTATCTCCATTACCAATGTTTTCTTAGACTCGGAGTAAGAATTGAAACCTCTGAGATGGTTTTTTTTGCTGGGTACGTACTTGTTCGTGTTGTTCTTATATGTTGGGCTTGGTTGTAAAAGTTTCTTTTTAATCTCTTTTGTTCATGAAGTCCCAAGCATCTCTTCTAATCTCTTTTGTTAGTATTTCTTACATTTCTCCACCTTATAATTCCTTTTTTATAAAATAAATTCTTATTAGTTGATTAATATTCATTATCTCGTTCAGTTTCAATGATACTCTCTTAATTGCTGTTCTCAGGCATTCTTATATATTTTCTAGCAGGGACGAACTCATGTAATGGATACTGGGGGCTATGGCCCCAGAAACGAACTTTTTTTTTTTAATACATAATATATATACATATTTTATGTTATAGGAGTAAATGTGTAAATGTTCAATACAGAATGAATAAGGTTGTGAACGCAATGGTTGGTTGTTTGTTGAGGGTCAAAAAATGGGAAAATACAATAATGAGATTTGTGGGTTCGTAAAGCTTGAGAGATTGAATAATGATGAGAAAATAGAGTGTCTGAAGTCTGGTGGTGGAGGAAAGTAAGTAAGTCTTGCACAATGACCTTTGTGGGGAAGGCAATAAGCTTCCCTTTTGCAACTCTAAGGACTCACGCTCTCTCTAGTATGGCTTTGCTCCTATGTTTCTCTCTACTCTTTTCTCTCTGTTTTTCGATGATTTCCTCCCTCCCTCTATCACCCTTCTTAAGCTTCTTAGCTCCCTCACTTGTCACCATCACCCTCGTAAAACACACTTACTTAGCCGTTAAGTACTATATTTTCTCTCTGTACCTCTCTTACAAATTACACAGTTTTGTTCAATCCTCTAAGGTTTATCTTCCTAGGACATAAACAAAAGGCTCCTTTTTGGTGATTTTGTACTATGACCCTACATTCCCTATGCTACCCTCTCTTTCCTCTTTGTTGCATAAAGTTCCGCTCTCCGATCATTGTGCAAGTCCTCAAGAGATTATTTCACTCTTTGGGGCAGAGCTCGCTCAGAGCCTACCAGCCACAGCCCGCAGAAACTCCCAGGGTCGTCCGTCCAGCTGGCCACATTACCCTTTGTGTCCGGCTTTGTGGGGGAAACCCAAAATATCCTTTCCTTCCTGCCCACGTTCCGGGCCACTCCTTCTTTTTACTTAACTTCCTCATGTTGGGCCTTCTGCTCCTTGGCCTACTATTTGGCCCAATAAATCGATCCTCAACAATAGCCCCTTTTTGCAGGAAAAGGGAAAACAACTTCCGCCCTTGGCTTCTTCGTGCAGCGTGGGAGAAAACTGCCAATTACAGTTTTCCCTTTTTGCTGCAAAATCACTCACGCACGTCTCCCCACTTTCACAACTACTCCTTCATTAATTTGCCTAGGCCTCGGGCTCCGTGCTACCTACACCTCCCTGTTCCCTTCTTTCTTTTTATTTGTAACGGTTCTCCCCTTTCTTCTCTACACTTTCAAATTCCCAATTTCACAACTCCCTTCTTCATCATGTCTTCGTCTTCTTCTTCCTCCCCTGATAGCAGTTCGGTGTCCCCTGCTCAATCAAGCGGACCCACCAGTGATTCTTCCACCACTTCCATTCCCAGCATCCTTCTCTTTCACACCCTTCCTTCGTTGCCTCCGCCAAGGGCGGAACTTGCCAGCAGCGGTACTCGCCGGGACTCGGCAGAAATTCCTATCCCCGTTCGCCCTTTTGCGAAACCTCCCTCCTCTGGTAGCTTGCTTGATTCTCCTGGCCCACAAGCCTCCGTTGTCTCCATGGCTGAAGTGAAGTTGATCGTTCCCCCTCCTAGTGAACATTCTTGCGAAGTGGGTCCTTACTTGCTCCGTTCTCGTATGGCTACCGAAGAATTTCCCTGGTCCTCTCCCTGCTTTCGTGGTCGCATAACCGGTACCAGTGGCTGGTCCTCGTGGGTGAGTCATGTCTTTGTGCATGACCCGCCTTTTGTTAAGGTTCTTGAGCAGGTTGGGATAGCTTCTGCCATCAAGGTTTCTCCTTATTTGGGCTCGAATAGGAAGGCGGAAGATCTTGAGCTTTTATTGCAGCGGTGGTGTACAGCAACCCACACTTTCTTCTCTTCCTGGGGGGAGTTCACCCCTACTTTGGAAGATGTTGTCATCTTTCTTAAGTTACCTGCCTTTGGAGAACATTCTCTCTCTTTTGATTCCGTGAGTCCTGATGTTATTGAAACAGCACAGCAACTCAAGGGGCCACTTGGCAGAGCGCTCGTCACTCTCGTGATGTCTTCGAGCGTCGTAGGGCGAACGTGAGTGGAGGCTCCAAGGTGGCAGGAACTGGGTGTTTGATCCCAAAGTCCAAGAGGGTTAAGAAGAAGGACTCTCTGAAATATACTTTCGCTACATGGGTTCGGTATTTTCATGGAGATATTCACGATGGCCGCTTCGAACCTGGGCCCTCCGTAGATTTGAACTTGAAGAGGGCGGCATTTGTTTCTTTTTGGCTTAGTCGGTTTGTCTTTCCTGGTCCGCCTTGGGAGTCAGTTAGCCCTGCTGTGTTCATTTTCGCTTGCCTCTTGGTTAATGGTATCCGTCTTCCTTTGGCACCTCTGTATTTGGGTGGTTTATATGCTTGCTTGGATCAAACAGCGGAGCAAATAAGACTTTCTTTCGGCCGCTTCTCCATCAGTTCTTTTCTGGATTTGGTCTTCATCCAATACTTCCTCTTTGAGCGCTTCCCCGATTATGGTCCTATTCGCCAGACTGCTACTCCCCCTGTTACTTCTGATGATCCCACAGTTTTCCTTATACAACCTCGTGCTTTTGGTTGGTTCGGTGGAAAGCCTAGACGGTCTCTCCTTGAGGTAATTGATAATGAGGATTGCTTCGTGTTTAGACCTTACCTTACGAATCTTCTTGCTAGCTGTGAGGGTCTTCATGTTGTGTATTCAGAGTCCTCTTTTGGCACTCGGAACAATTCATCTAAGCGTACTGAAGGTACCTTTGATTTGTGGCTCATGATTATATCTCCTCGCTTCCTTCCTGGCTTTGTGATTACATATGCCCTTGGGTCTTTTGGTGGTGTTTTGTGGCCATATGCATATAGGCCAGACCATGTGGCCAGGCAACTAGGCTTTGATCAAGCCCCTTGTGCCTTGACTCTTAATTCTGTTGATGTTTCCTCCTTGTGGATGCCACTCTGCTCAAGCCCCTTACTTCTCTGCCTCTTTATGATTCGTCTCTGTTTGCTCCTCGTTCTCGGGTAGGTCTTGTTTTGCAAGACTGGATTGAGTATCATGCTGCTGTCCTTGTCCACCTTCGTGATTTTGAGGCTACTCAAAGTGACGCCCCTCCTCCTTCTGAAATGATTGCTATTAGGGACCCTTACTATGCGCCTATTTCCAAAAAGGATGTTGCTCTTGCAGGTGTGTTTCAATTATTTTTCTTCTCCTTTAATCTTGATTTGGGTTCCTATTAATCCATTGTTTTGATTGTAGTTGAATTGACTTCTTCTGCTCTCTCGTCTGCTTCTAAGAGGAAGCATGCTGCTTCTCCCTCAACCAAGGCCAAGAGTTCTAAGATTTACAAAGCTAGGACTTCCGCTTCTCCAAAGGCCTCCGCCCCACCCCCCAAAAAACAGAAGAAGGCGGCCACATCAAGTCCGCCTGTTTCCCAGCGTAGGGCTTCGCTTCGCCTCTGTTCTCGCTTTACTTCCTCAACTCCTGCATCTGACCTTGTTGATTTAGGTGATTGCTTTTCTGCTGATGGCGATGGTCCTACATCCGCTCCCCCGCCTCTTGTTGCACAAGATGAGAACCTTTCCACTGACATTCCGGCGGTGTCCGCCCCAGTGCCTGTGGAAACTCATTCTTCTTGCCAGAGGAGCTCATCTACACCATCTGTTCCATTGGGGAGTTCATCCAGCCAAAAGCAGCAATTAGAGACTTCTGCTGAAATAAATCAAGTTCTTTTGTCCACTCCTTCTCCCCCTCAAGGTTTGGATGTTGTCACTATCCCTTCTTCTCCTTCTCCAGGTTATTTTAATTTTCTGGGAATTGCTTCTTGTATGCTTCATTTATTTTTTATTCTTATCTTCATTCTCCCCTTCTTTCTCCTTCTCTTTTCTCTTTTTTTAGTTTCGCCTTCTCGTGCTGTATCCCCTCCCAAAGAGGATGAGGAAAACGTTCACCAAGAATTCGTGCAAGAGGAGCGTTCGCAAGGGAAACCATTGCAAGAGGAACAATTGCAAGAGGAGCCATTGCAAGATGAGCATATTTAAATTGACTCTGACTTGATCACTGATGCATTTCCTACTGTATCTTCTGATGTTATTGTTGCCTTAGCTGATTCCATAAAGCCTACTGCTCCTATGCCTTCTCAATCTAATACAGATCCTTTGGTTGCTGCCACTGCTATAGCTGATAGGCTGAATGCAAAGAAGCAATCTTCCACAGTTTCTGGTATGGTACTATCTGCATACCTTGATCATTTTCTTTATTCGTTACATATTTCTCATGCTTTTCCCTTGTGCAGGTGGTTCGCTTCCTGATCTTTCTCTTGTTTTATCCCAAGAAGAAATACAGTGGGTTACTTCCTTCCTTTCTGTTCATGATGACATAGTTATTCCACCATCTTCTCTTCCGCCTCCTTTGCGCTGTTCTGCCTTTCGTGTTTTAGCTGATCTGCTGCGCTAGTTTAAAACATACAACATTGAAGAATTACTCTCAGGGCAGTTAATCAGCGTCCTCCAGTACCTTTCCTCTCTTCCTCTGTTGGGCTTTGACGGCGCATGGTTTCAGAAGCTTCATGATAGCATGAAGACCATTGTATCTTCATTAGCTCCAACTATTATAGAGGCGAAGGCGCAATCAAAATCTGCCTTGGTGTCCAAGCGTGAAGTTATTGCCCAAGAGGTACTTTCTTTTGAGGACAAGCTTGCTGATGCTCGTGCCCGCCTTGCTCTGGTTGATGATGAAATAGCTGCTGTTGAAGTGGAAGAAAAGGCTCGGTCGGATGCTCACACTTCCATTGCTTCTCTTATTCATTTCTAATGCTTTTAGCATCTTGTACTGGATTTGTAATGCTTTGGGTCTTATTTGCATGTTTCCTTTTGCTTGTTGTGTGCCTGCGAAGTTAGTAATGGACATCTTGCTGCATTTTAATTTTCCTTTCGAATCTATTGCAATCTCTTGCATTCTTTCTTACAAACATATTCTGTTTGCTAATCTGAAGGACAAGTGGGGTGGCCTCTACCTATTCATCCTTTATCCGTCACGAAGGCGGGGAGCGGCATCCCATCGCACATTCTGACTTTCACTTTGCATGCGCTCTTGCACATACTAATCCAGTGTGCTCTTGCACAAATCTCTATCTATGCGTTTCTGCGCATTTTCCTCATCTACGCGCTCTTGCACGTTTTCTTCATCTATGTGATCTTGCACACTTTCTTTATCTACGTGCTCTTGCACATTTTCTTTATCTATGTGTTCTTTCACATTTTCTATTATCCGTGCATTCTTATACAATTTAATCATTTACCCAACCTTGCATAGTTTCATTATTCCTGAAGACATACATTTTTCACAATCAACATGCTCTAATGCTTATTATTATCGTGCCTTGGCGAATGTTTGAGCCAATCATTGTGTTTTAGATTTCTTTCCTCCTCTACATCAACTTCTTTCATTAATTCATGCATCTTTCTCATCTTATAAAATAGTAATAGCCCAACATGTAAAGAAGAGATAATTCAACATAGTAAAGTGATAACAGACTCATATAATTCAAAAGGGGTTCTTTGCATTATACAAAAATGATTCTTCTGCACTAGGGCGGTCACACACATCCCCTGCGCCTTTCAAAGCTAAAGAACCAATTCTTACATTCGCTTCTTAAAATTAGTTCTATGGATAGTACTTCTTAATATATTTGAAATTCAAAGGGCCTATTTTCTTTTGATTGTCTGGGTTGAGGAGAAAACAATACCCGTTGGGATGAGCATCTTGCACTATGTAAGGTCCTTCCCACTTGGGTGCCCACTTTCCAGCGTGGACATTTCTCATAACTGCATCTGTGGCCTTGAGTACCAACTCCCCTTCACTGAACATTCTTGGCTTCACAATCTTGTCATACATTAGCATCACACGCCTCTGGTGCCTCAACATTTCTTCTCTTGCTCGATCTCTCTCTCCTTTTATGAGTTCCGCCTCTACCTCCCTTCGCCCTTCTTTTCCATTGATCATTCTTGGCGAAGGCATAGCGACCTCAGCTGGTAGCGTTGCTTCAGCGCCATATACCAAAGAGAAGGGAGTGGCTTTGGTGGCGCCATGCTCGGTCGTTCTATATGCCCATAAAGCAAGGGGCAAGTATTCGCTCCAATCAGCAGGCGTATCTCCCGCCATCTTTCTCAAAATCCCAACTAACAGTTTGTTCGTTGCTTCCGCTTGGCCATTGGACTGGGGATAGTAGGGTGTTGATCTGCCATGGGTTATGTTGAAGTTCGCCAAGGTATCCTTTACTCTTTCATTTATGAAATGTGTTCCATTATCTGACACAATGCGCTTTGGCAATCCAAACCTGCAGATGATATGTTCTTTTATAAATTTCACCACTGTTTCCCCATCAGCACTAACAGTCGCTTCCGCCTCGGCCCATCTTGTGAAATGCCTCGTTGCCACCAACACCCACTTCTTTCCTCTTGACTGTGGTTCTATAGGACCGACAAAATCCATCACCCATGTGTGAAAAGGGTAAGGCGTATCCAATCCTTGCATTTGTGCGGATGGGGCGTGGATCTTGTCTCCATGTTTCTGGCAATCTTGGCATCTTCTGCTATATTCCTTCACATCATCTTTCATCGTGGGCCAATAATACCCAAGCCTCATTATCTCATAATACAGATTCCGCCCTCCTAGGTGCCGCCCACACACCCCTTTGTGAACCTCCTCCATTACCTTTTCAATGTCATCCCCACCTATGCATCGCAACATTTCTCCGTTAAACGCTCTCTTGAACAACTCCCCTTTTTCACAAAAATACCGTTCCGCCTTCTTCCTTAGTGCTTCGCCTTCCATCCTGTCTTCAGGGAGGTTTCCTTCCTGTAAAAATCTCCTCAAGGGGTCTCTCCAGTCTTCTTCTTCTATTATGACTGCCTCCTCTTCTTCCTTTGCTTCCTGACATTGAACACATCTTCTTTGAATTGCATCACTTTCCGCCTTCATTCCAGGCCAGTAAATGCCAATACGTTGGAGCCTTCTGTACAGCCCTGGGCCAAGTTGTCCACACATGTTTTCGTGGAGCTTGTTCATCTTCTCTCTGCCTTCTTCTTCCGTTACGCACTTCATCAACAACCCCTCGCTTTTCTTTCTATACAACCTCTTTCCTACCAAATAATAATCCCTTGCCGCCCTTACCAACATCTTATTCCTTAGTTGCCTTATCACATCATCTTTCCAACTTGCTTTTTTTTATTCTTCGAGCATCGCCTTCTCCCTCTGCAACTTTATGAATATTACAACCTTTTCCCCCTCTTTCGCCTCTACTTGACTTCCAATTGTTGCCAAAGCGTCCGCCTGCTTATTCTCGACCCTGGGGATGTGCTCCAATCCTTCTATCCTGAATCCCTCCATCAACTTGAACGCCCGCTCCCTACACGACATTAAAGACATTTGTTTTGCTCCATATTCTCCCTTGAGCTGCTTGATAACCAAATTGGAATCTCCCTTGATGATGAGCGTTTCTATTCCCAGCTCCTTTGCTATCTTCAACCCAACAATCAATGCTTCATATTCCGCCTCACTATTGGTGCATGGAAACTCCAATTTGAGAGCGAATGACAGTGATTCCCCCCGCCCATCAGTTAGCGTTACGCCTCCCCCACCTTGGGATGACAAAGGCATCCCATCAAAAGTAAGGGTCCACTGTGGACTTCCTTCGCATGCATTGACTCCAGGAACTTCCCCTCTTAATTCCTCCATCTCTTCACCTTCTATTGAGGTTGGACAGATTGCCATAAGATCTGCCAAAGCTTGACTTCTCAGGGCTGTAGGTGTTACCAATGTTATTTCATACTCCGTGAGCATCAAAGCCCACTTGCTTAATCTTCCAGTCAGCACCGCCCCTTGCAGCAAGTGTCTTATTCCCTTAACTTTAGTCATTACCCAAACTTCATGCGCCTGAAAGTATTGCCTGAACTTTTGAGCCGCATACACTAGTGCCAGGCATTGCTTCTCTTGAGGCGAATACCTTAGCTCTGCGTCTTTCATCACTCTACCAAAATAAACCACTGGCCACTCCACACCTTCCTTCTCTTGTGCTACTAGGCCATTTATGGTGTCTCCAGAAGGGGCCAAGTATACTTTCAACGGTTTCCCCTTTTCTGGCGCGCTCATGACTTGGGGAGATATCAACACTTCCTTTATCTTTTGAAAGGCGGACTGGTGCTTCTCAACCCACATGAACTCCTTATTATCCTTCATCAGGTCTCTGAACGACTTTAACAATTCGCTCATAGCTGGTATGAAGCGTCGTATGTAACCCAACCTTCCAACGACTCTCTGTAACTCTTTCTTCGTCTTAGGTGCTTCCATCTCTTGTACCGCCTTGATCTTCTCCTCATCAGCTAATATTCCATCCTTATGAACTTTAAACCCCAAAAAGGCTCTTGAGGCTACCCCAAATTTGCACTTTAAAGGGTTCATTCGCAGCTTGTATTTCCGACACCTTTCTAATACACTCCTTAGATGCCTCACGTGGTCTTCCTTCTTCTTGGACTTTACCACTAAATTATCCACATAATCTTCTACGAAGTCATGCATTACATCATGAAATATAGCCATCATGGCTCTTTGATATGTCGCCCCCGCATTCTTAAAGCCAAAGGGCATCACCACATAATGAAAGTTTCCTACAGGGGTTCTGAAATCCGTCTTCTCTTCATCTGTTGGGGACATCCGGATTTGGTTGTACCCACTAAATCCATCCATGAATGAGAACCTCTCATGAGAAGTCGTGGCATCTATCATACTATCAATGTGAGGTAAGGGAAAATCATCCTTTGGACAAGCCCTATTGAGGTCTCTGAAATCCACACAACAACGGATCTGGCCATTTTTCTTTCTTACAGGGACGATGTTAGCCAACCATTCTGGATGTTGAATTGGCTTTATGAACCCTGCTTCTAGTAGTTTCTGAACCTCTTTCTTTATTTGAGCGTCTACCTCGAGGCTGAACCTCCTGGGAGGTTGTTTTACAGGTATCGCTCCTGGTTTTACCTCTAAATTGTGTGTTACCAAATTCTTGCTCAACCCAGGCATCTCAGTATAACTCCATGCAAATACTTCCTTGAACTCCTTTAGTAACCCTATTAGCTCTTCCTTTTCCACGTCGGCTAGATCTTTGCATATGAACAATGGCTTCTTTTCGCCTTCCGCCTCTCCCATGTTCACTTCTTCCAAATCTCCCGTGACTCCTTGTCCACCTTCTGCGACTCCATAACAATTTTCCTTTTCCTTTTGCAGCGTCTCCACTGGCGTGCGGAGCGTGCACCATAATCCGGGGCTGACTAGTTCTTCAACTTTGGGTCTAGTCAACCCCGCCTCATCCTATAAGATCTTCCACATCATGGTGCCATCAGCGAGGCGGCACCTCTCAATCCTTTCCCGCTTGGGGGCTTCCTGTCTTTCTATCTCCATGTCGCTTCGTGGCTTTTTGAATATGCTAATGGAGGCTTCGCCTTCCCCTCTCTCCTTAACAAAGCGTATTAGCTGTGCCTTCTGAATCATGTTAGCACCGGTGGGGGCGATCTCTTTGAAGATAGAAGCTTCAATCATATGAAGCTCAGACGCCTCGAATGGGGTCCGTACCCCTGGTATCACAATGTTCCCGCCTCTGTAGTTTGACTTCACACATTGGTGAAGCGTAGACGGCACACAACGGTGCTGATGGATCCAGGGTCTCCCAAGCAGGATGTGGTAACTAGGCTTTCCCGCAACGATTTGGAAAGTGTTGGGCGTTGCAATGGCTCCTACCCTCAGGCGGAGGACTATGCTAGCTATCACAATTACTGTTGCCCCATTGAATGCATTTAGCCTCATGGTAGATCTCTGCAACCTTTACGCTGGCACCCCTAGGGCATGAAAAACATCTACAGGCATGATATTAACTCCAGAGCCGTTGTCGACCAAGGCCCGCCTCATTGTGACACCTTCCACACTCGCCTCCACATACAGTGCTTTGTTATGGCAAAGGCCTTGCTCACACTCAACGGGTTCTTTGAAGATGAGTGTCGTGGCATGCGCCTTTGCCAATCGTGTCAGAGGGGCGTTGGGCGAACACAAGCCGCCTCCATGTCTCATGATAGCTTCTACTAAAGCCCCGGCCGCTTCTGCTTGTACCTCTTTTCCTAGGTTTAGCTGGGCGAACAGGATGTGGAATCCCCTCGTTTTCGCTATTCCTCTTCTAAGTATTTCTCCCAACTCTCCTTCTTCATTGTCCACCATTTCTTCATCTTCCATGAGTTGCTCTTCTATCCAATTAATGGCATTCACTCCATGGTTTGGCAGAGGGCGAATCCGCAAATCCTCTTCCCTTTGTTGCTCAGGTAACACTAGCTTCCCTTGTCCTACCAGTCTATGGAAGATACGCCTTACCACGTAGCAAGACATAGTCCCATGAGTGTTTGCCTCACGGTGTACGACACAATAGCGTGGATCATCCATTTGTTGACCGGTGGGCGGACGGCGTCCTTCTCCCTTATTAAGTATCCCTTCTTTGTACCAATCTTCTATCAGTTGATACACTAGCTCTTTGGAAATGGGCAGCGCGGGCGGTTCTTCATCTTTCCCGTATTTCCGGGGTGAAGGAGTTTCCTTGTAGCTCTTTTTTCTCCCTCGCTCTTCCGCCGCATATACTTCCAATAAGGCGTCCTCTTTGGCTCGTTTCCCTTGCCTCCTCATGGCTTCAGCCACGTCTGCTCCTTTCTTTATCAATTCTGCAAAGGTAGTTACTTCATTCAGGGACAAGAAGATTTGGGCACCGTCTTCAACATTCTTGATACATCCGTAGACCAAGTCCGCCTCGGGTAGAGTTTCTCTGCAGTGAAGTGCCTTGTCTCTATACCTTTTGATAAATGATACCAATCCTTCCCCAGGTCTCTGCTTTACTCGTCCCAAGTCCATGATGTGCAAGGCACCTTCCTCTTCCAGAAATTTGTTGCAAAAATCTGCAACCATGTCTTCCCATGTGTGCAATGAACCAGGGCGGAGCTTACTGTACCATGTGAACGCTCTTCCCACAAGCGATTTTGAAAACTCTCTGAGGCGTAAATACTTGTTTTGACTGTGAATCCCCAAATCATCCAGGTAGGTCATGATGTGTGTTGGAAGTCAAGCTGGTTGGAAGGCATGTTTCAAACTCTCTATGGACTTCAAAGGGATACAATTATATGTTTTGATGATAACAAACCAACTCAAGTTCAAGCTCACAAGTGCAAGTCTAGAAGATTGAAGACTCAAGCAAGCATAGAATAGAAGCCTTATCTTTAGATCAAATGTAAGGTAATGAAGTTCTGTTTCTTTAAGTAGTTACAAAGCCAATAAGTTTTTCATTTTAGAGAGAAGAAGAAAAACGTGTTTTTGCATGAAAAATGTATTTTCTGCATTTAACCTTAGTAAAATAATTGATGTTACAAAACTCTGTATATTTATATGTGTGCAAGAGGGAGTAATCGATTATTTGCTAAAGTAATCGATTAACTTTGTTGCATCATAGAAAAATCAGAGAGGTTGTAATCGATTAAGTGATTTGTGATAATCAGTTACTTTCTTATGGAAGTAATCAATTACATTGGTCAGGTAATCGATTATAATTGTTGCATCATATATTTTTCAGAGGCTTTGTAATCGATTACAAGGTTTGTAGTAATCGATTACATGATGTTGCATCATATGCAAACCAGAGGCTTAGTAATCGATTAACTCCTCAGTGTAATCGATTATTATAGTTGCATCACATAATGAACATGAGTGATGTAATCGATTAACTATTCTTAGCCTAATCGATTACATGTTTTTTTTTCAAATGTTTTAAGAATTTCTATTTTTGTAGAAGTAATCGATTATTGCTTCTATGTAATCGATTATTTCTTGATTTATTGAAAAACGTGTCAGAATCGTGTTTATTATTTCCTGATTTGTTTTTATATAAAAGATTCTGATATATTTTATTTTATTTCGAAAATGAATTTAAATTTGAATTGTTTCCTTTTTGGTTTTAAGAATCAAATCTTTTTATTATTTCGAAAATCGTTTTGATTTTATTTTGATTTTAAAACTTATTACAAATCTTTTATTATTCTATTTTGATTTGTTTTTCTTAATTCAAAATCATTTGTTGATTCAAAACCTTTTTCTTTTTAAATCAAACACTCCAACATTTTTCATGATGAGATAATTTTTCATTCATTCACGTTGCACGTTTCTTCTTCATCTTCTTCTCTAAACTTGTGCTTTTTATTGTTCATACTTTTTGAAGAACAAACTCTTATTGGCTGAGTAACATCTAGAGAACCACTACTTCACTATCATAGAGCTCATTGTTGTATCTGTGTTTTGAGAACACACAAAGCTATTGTAATCGCAATCGCATTCATTCTAAACCTTAGTGATTAGGAAGAGAATCCCTTAGTGGACGTTGTGATACGTCGTAGGGCGAGGAACCCTGCTGTGTGATTGAGGCCCCTAGCAAACGGAGGTTCCTAGTAGTGTGCGGGGTGCTCTTGGTTGTAATAGGGTGCGGCTCTATTGCTTGGTTATAAGAACTCTCAGGCGAGTCGCTTGGGGACTGGACTAGGCCTTTCGACGGGAAGGCTGAACCAGTATAAAATCACCGGTGCAAGCTTTTCTAACCCTTATCTTTTACTTTCCGCATATTTACTTTATTTACGTTTCCGCGCTACTCGATTATATTTTTTCTAACCTTTTCGCGATCCATAACAACGCTTAATCTCTCCGTCTCAAAACTATTTTTTAAATTGGTACGAATTTTTCAATACATAATAAAACTCGATTCACCCCCCTTCTCGAGATTTTGAGGCCAAAACCAACAATGTGCTCTCTCGCGCTTCCCGTCCCATCAAATTTTCTGAAAGCGGGTGGAACATACCCGACTGGGAACGGTTGAGCGAGAACTTCAGCAGTGAATGGGAGGTGGACTTCGATCGCCTTCTTAGTTCCTCCCATATGGTCTTCCAGCATTTTCCTCAACTGGGCCTGAGTGACAGGAGCGTCCTCCTCTACTCTCACAGGGGATTCGTCCGCCCGAGTCTTTCCTCTTTCGATTTCTTTTTTAGCCAACTGTGTCCTTACTTCCGCCATCATTTTCGTTAAGTTATCTTGGTTAGCCAAGAGTGAGGACAGCAAGGCGGTCGGTATTGTGATCTGAGATGGGCCCACCTCTCGATCAAAAGGCGGAGTTTCCAACTCCCCCAAAAGATTCAGAACCTGCTCCGTCTCTCGCCTAGGGGGCGAGACCGGATCTCTTCCTGGGCCCTGCGGCTGTTCCTCACGTGTCTCTTCTTCTTGAAACTCAAAGTTGAAGGACAGCCTTCTTGGTGTCACAGGCTCTTGTGTGCGTCTGTTGTTCATCATTGCTCAATCTCCCCGGCGGAGTCGCCAATTGTTGAGGGTCAAAAATGGGAAAATACAATAATGAGATTTGTGGGTTCGTAAAGCTTGAGAGATTGAATAATGATGTGAAAATAGAGTGTCTGAAGTCTGGTGGTGGAGTAAAGTAAGCAAGTCTTGCACAATGACCTTTGTGGGGAGGGCAATAAGCTTCCCTTTTGCAACTCTAAGGACTCTCGCTCTCTCTCTAGTATGGCTTTGCTCCTATGTTTCTCTCTACTCTTTTCTCTCTGTTTTTTCGATGATCTCCTCTCTCCCTCTATCACCCTTCTTAAGCTTCTTAGCTCCCTCACTTGTCACCTTCACCCTCGTAAAACACACTTACTTAGCCGTTAAGTACTATATTTTCTCTCTGTACCTCTCTTACAAATTACATAGTTTTGTTCAATCCTCTAAGGTTTATCTTCCTAGGACATAAACAAAAGGCTTCTTTTTGGTGATTCTGTACTATGACCCTACATCCCCTATGCTACCCTCTCTTTCCTCTTTGTTGCATAAAGTTTCGCTCTCCGGTCATTGTGCAAGTCCTCAAGAGATTATTTCACTCTTTGGGGCAGAGCTCGCTCAGAGTCTACCAGCCACAACCCTCAGAAACTCCCAGGGTCGTCCGCCCAGCTGGCCACATTACCCTTTGTGTCCAGCTTTGTGGGGGAAACCCAAAATATCCTTTCCTTCCTGCCCACGTTCCGGGCCACTCCTTCTTTTTACTTAACTTCCTCATGTTGGACCTTCTGCTCCTTGGCCTGCTATTTGGCCCAATAAATCGATCCTCAACACTGTTGATATTGTTCTATATATTCAGTTTCATGTGTTCCATTTGCTACCAACACTTTTAATTTTATTTTTTGAAATGTTTTTCTTTAAAAAGTTGTAAATTGTAAATAGAAAAATGAAAAATGAATACATATATATATATATATATATAGGATCCTGAATATAAATAAAAAATTAACTTACTAAAGTTGTCATTGTATGTAAGTGATTTGTATAGAAAATTTCTTTCATTATTTGTAACTAGGCTCCTTTTGGCATTGTATGTTTTGAGCTTTCCCTCTATCCATATTGTATTTCTACTTAGTGCCATTATTTTAATTGCTATACAATACATCTAACATTAATTTTAGCATGTAAAAAAAAAAAAGAGGAAAATATATGATATTACGAATGTTTTCGAAGGAATATAGAGTTAATAGAGAAAATCTCATAGAACATAGAGTCTTATATGATGAAAGTAAATATCTAACATTTTGTTTGTTTGTTGTTTTTATCAAAATACACATGAATTGATAATAGAAAAGGGACCTAATAAGGAACAAGGCATATGATGGACTTGTGCAACTAGATTTGCATGATCATGTTACTGGAATAAAGGTTTTGGGATCTTTTTCACATGCCAAAAATTGTTGATGTCTTCTTTAATTTCCATTGTTAACAAGTTTGCATGATTACTTTGGATTATAAACAGGGACGAAGCTAGGTTTTAATATCAAGAGTCTAAATTAAATGCAAGATACAAGTCAAGAAAATTATTGAACAGAAGAAAAAAACCATGCAGCAAAAAAATAATGAGGGCGGTGCTTTGAAGAATTCTTTGAGGTATTTCTTAAACAAGTTTCAAATGTTTGGGGTAACCATGTCAATCTCTAGTCGCCCCTTGGTTTCGTCCGTGATCTATTATACTTATGTAAAAAGATGCATTTTTGAGTCATCACGTCTATCGTTGAAGATTTCAGAGCCACCACGTTTGACGTGGAAGTTGTCATTGCACTAGAGCGATGATAGCATGATAGGTAAATAATCATTATCTCCAACAAATATTACAATTTGAAATTAAATATATAATCAAGTTTTTTAAATCATTATCCCCAACCAAATTAAGTATCATCTACATGTGAAATCATGATCCCAACAAAAATATTAAATAATCGTTTTGGATTAAATATATATATATATATATATTCTCATTTTGAGATTAATGAGTGTGCTACGACGGTATAAAGTTTTTTACACCATTAATCCATCATCCACCATTCATTTGTATAATTGTATTACTTTTATGTTATAGTCAACAACCATACACCCATGAATGGTGGATGATGCAATGATTGTGTAAAAGACCTTTACATTGTCAGTGCACCATGCAATGATTGTGTAAAAGACCTTTACACTGTCAGTGCACCATCTATTTTCTCATTTTCTATTTGTTGTATCTACTATCCTTTAAAAAAAAAAGATTCATTTTCGAGTCATCATGTTGTTGAAGTTTTCCTCAGAGCGATTGTAGGTAAATAATTATTATCTCTTACCAAAATATTTTAAATAGATTATTCAAATCTCCAAATCATTACCCCAATCAAGATATTACAATTTGAAATTAAATAGATAATAAATAAATAAATTATTTATTTTGGATAAATACAAATTAAATTTGTGAATTTGTTATTCGTTTTAGATAAAGAAAAATTAAATATATATATATATATATATTTACTGTTTGCTATATATACATTTAAAAGTTTGACATCATCGTTTGTTCAACCTTCTTTCTTCCTGTTTTCTTTTTGTAATTTTTTTCATCTATTTTATTTTTTTTATCAAAATTATTATGCTCGCATTTTTCATTTTGTTCTTTCTCTCATCCTTTACTATTTTTCGTTATTCTTAAAAATTTAAAATTTTAATATTTCTCACCTAAAATTTTGATCGGACTATCTTAGCTTCATCAATATGCACTTTTTGTTTCTGGCTTTTATCTGTTACCGATCTTTGTGTTTTGGTGCTTTTGGCTGGCTAGATATATGTGAGGCGGATGCTTCTCTTGGGGCTAACTTGCAATAGAATTTAGCAGTAGAAAATTTGAAATCACAGGAGACAAAATCTGCATAGGCTTGTGGCATGATTTTATCTGTTTCAGTGTTTTGGAATAACCAGTTGAGGTAGCACATTTTATCAATGCAGGGGCTGTCGAGAGGAGGCTAGGAGTCTTGTTCTGTATTTTTTCATGGATGTGGTGGCATTAAAAACTTTATCTTTTGTACTTTGAACTTTTATTTTCCCAAGTACTCCTTTGTTTTTGGAATGAAATTTTTTTAATCCAAAAAATAAAAAATTCAAATCTTAACGTGAACATATATTTGAATATTCATCACTATTATTATAACAATCATAATAAAAAATATTAATTTATCCATCAAACAAATAAGGATAATCATATCCAAAAAATGTGTTTAGTTATTATATCCTATGAAATACATAATATTTTGATTTATTCTTAAATTTGCTCATAATAACATCAATTTGATTTCAAATAATGTCTTCTTCATACCCTATGAAATAAGTGATATTTTTATTTATCTTTAAATTTGTTTATAATATCATCAAACAAAAAAATCTAAATATTTAATTCTAATTAATATTAACATTCATTTAAAAAAAATAAATATTGACAATATTTAAAAAAAATGCTAATTGAACAATAAAAAAATTTAAAAAAAAAAGGCTCATTTTCCATTAAATAAATATAAGGAATATTTCATAGTATGATTAAATAAAGAAGATCATAATATATAAGAATGATTTAATTATGATTCATTATATATATATATATATATATATATATATATATATATGTATTGCGTGTTAATCTTGTCCAAAAACGTGTTCAATTATCATGTCCTATAAAATTGATAATATTTTTTGATTTATCCTGAAATTTACTCATAATACATCAAACAAAACAAGATCAAATGTTTAACTTTAATTTCATTCTTATTAATCATAATAAAGGTGATAATAGTATAAAAAAATGTGCTAATTTATCCATCAGCTAAATAAGAAATAGACTAATTTAATATTGATCTATACATAAACAAATACTCCCTCCGTCCTACAATGATGGTAAAAAATGGTTAATTTTTTATCCCAAACTATAGTTAAAATAATTAATGAAAAGTTTAAAAATTGTAAACTTTGAGTTGTGATTGTTGATCCATTCAAAATGCATTAAATTAGTTGTTTGATAATTGGTTGATGTGTTATACAAACCATTAAATACATGTCTCTTTAATTTTTTGACTTTTGAATTTTTTAACACGCTTGTGGGACGGAGGGAGTACAATATTTAAATCTCCAAAAATATGAATAGTCACAATATCTATAATAACTGCAACACCCTCATATATTGTATCGAGTAATTAAGTAAATATTGGATGATTACTCGAAAATAGCATGGACTTGTAGAATAAATAGAAATATTGGAAATAAATTTTCATTTTAAATTCTAAAGAGTCGGATGTGCATACACAAAACATTGGACGTCGGAGATAAAGTATACATTTAGTAAACACTGAATTCGGCATTTGAAACACTAATTTAAACTCTTAAAAATAAAGATTGAGATAGCATCCTCTGGTCATTAAATAATTAGTATGTTTTCATAATTAAAATTAATAGTAATGTTATCTCTCGTCATTTCAGAACATAAGATAATATCTTTACGTAAATAGCGTAGCCGAATCCTTTTTAAAGTATTATCGAAGTAAGCGGAAAATCATTGGACTATGAGTAATAGTAAATATCAACAGAATATATATATATATATATATATATATCAGCAGTAGAAAAGATACATATATATATCAGCAGTAGAAAAAGATACATAGTCCAATGAGTCAGAAGTAACCGGGTCCAAAGATACAAGTCCATGAACATGATGATATAAAAGCTGATAAGATAATCACACTCTAGAGCTCTCCCAAAACTATATACAATATATAACAACTCAAAATAAGGGGCTCCAGAGCTGATTCAGTAGTAGTCCAAGTCACCAGCTGATCATCCTCCATCCATCCAAGTCAACAGCAGCCACAAAACGGGTCCCTGACCCTCACCACCTATACTCTGTACATACCTAAGGGTCATCATCCCTCCATTGGCTCCCAGTAGAGTGCTCGACTGGCTCGACTATGCTCCCTTCCTCAATAGGATCCTCCTCCACCTCATCCGACGGAGAAGGTACCCTAACAGTGGGTACTGGGTCAGGTGATGGTGCAACCCTGGCTGGACTCGTCGGAACAGGTGTGGGAATATCCTCCAGGACAAGTCGAGAGGTAAAAGGGTGAGAGCGGTAAACTAATCTAAAATGAAAACTATGATACGAGCGAGCAGGTCGAACTGGAGGTGGTCCATGATAGGTATAGAAAGGGGGTACGTGCACAGTATGGATAATGGGGATCCTGAATCTACGAGGACGAATACGAACCAGTGGATTAGGGTGATAGAAGGTCAACTCCACCTCACCCTCATACACTGCCCTATGATCCTCATAGATCCATACTCCACTAGGAGATGACAGTTCTCGATACAGGCAAGATAGCGAGACATCACCTATAAGGGCATGGGGATAAGCAGGACATACACATAATCGAAAGAGAATAAAGAATTATAGTATATGTGTAAAGCAGATATCAACCAGATATATGTCATCAAATACAAAATAATACACATAAATCAATGACAGATAAGGATGCAAATTGTAACACCCTAGGATTTTTACCCTTAATTCCCCTTTAATAAAATACGGACTTAAAAATTTCTTTTTAATTATATTAAAATCAACCGTCAAACGGACGGAGTTTTGTTTGTTTTTCGGACTAATCCAAAATTTGACCTGTGATAAACAATTTCAAATAAACAACTGATAGCCAGCAGGGCTTCAGATTATATTTCTAAATCAAATCAAGGCACCACGGGCTCCAATGATATCAGTATGCAAAAATAAATCAGAGCATTAGCGGAAATACAAATTTTAAGCATTAAAACCAAAAGTTATAGCTTTAGCAAAACAAAACATCCTAAGCCTCATTCGAATTATGCATATAAAATTTACATCAAAATAATATCAGAGGCTTAGGTCCAACTATACACTAAACCCCTAACACCCTACTCTCCCTGTAAGGGAATGCGCCAGCTCAATCTCCGAACCTGAAACTGTAAGGGAGTGAGCATTGCACATGAAATAAAATTGCAGTTTCCATATAATCATAATAAATCCACTAGGCCAAACACAAATAGTAAAGTAATGACATATAGCATTTACAAGTCTATTCACAATCAACCTCTTTCCACCCTTTCTATTTTCTCTTTATCATGATTCCATAATTACCCCTTTCTTTAACATGTCCATAATCAATGTTAATGTTCATTACCATTTACTTTATCCCTTTTTCCTATTCATTTCCATTGTCTTTATCCATTTTCCATTTTCCCTTAACATTTTCACTAATTCAATTCCCTTTCCGTTTTTGATTCCGTTACCATTGTCCATTATCTTTTCCATTTTCTGACTATATCCATTATCTTTTCCATTTTCCTTTATTTCCTTTTTCCTTTATGCGTAACCCCAAATCAGAGATCTACGCTTTCCATTGGGTGTAACCTCAAATCAGAGATCTACACCTTACCATCGTGTGTAACCACAAAACAGAGATCTACACACGGTGTATGCAACCACAAACAGTGATCTGCATACCCTTTCCCTTTTTCCTTTTTAATTGGCACACCTGTCTAGGGACTTGAAACACCTGCCCAGGACTTTACACCCATCCAGACCATAACCTGTAGGACTATGTACATATTTACCATTCCATTATTTATTTCAATTATTGGTGTGGAAAATTGATCCTGTGGGTCACCCGGCGCCTACAGGGCGGTTTGGCCTGATGGGTAATTGGTCTGACAGGTAATTTGCCCTAACAGGTAATTGGAACACCTAGCCGGGTACCTAGTGTTCCGGGCCCCACTGATCAATTTCCACTTTGGTTACCTTTACCATTATTACTCAGTCAATAGGCCAGTACATTAATTATAACCAACAACACAATTCCAACAATAATCACAATGAGTATAAATATAAACCATTCCAATCCGTATGGTCCCCATTTAAAATCCCAGCAACATTCATATAACATTATAGTACCAATAACCCTCAACTTCCGCATGTAGTCTTGCATTTAAACCTCAGTCCATTTATTATAAGCATAACCACCATACCCTCAATAATCACAAGTAAGTATATTTATAACTCATTTCAATTACTTCCAGCACACAAAGATTACTCATTTCAAATAACCACAAATAAACACTTATTATCAACAATCAACATCATATTCCATTCCAAATCCAATAAGCACATAATGCACACTATCCATATTGTCATTTTGAAACAATCACAAATAAATATTTTATCATCAATAATCATAACCATTTACCAAGTCTTTACATAACATTATAGCACAATAGTCATAAACCTTCACATATAATTTCACATTTAAATTCCACATTACTTTCCCTTATTTAATTATGATTCCTAGATGCATTTCTACCATGTTCACCATTCCCTAAATTTACTATCCAAGATTCTACCCTTAGTTTTTATAAACCCATAACCCCTAGAAAATCACTATAACCATAGGGATACCCAATCTTAGATCAACCAATGCTCACTATAATCCACCCCCTTACCTTGCTTTTCCAAAGACACGCTCCTTTTTGTGCGTCACTGTCCAAGAGTATCCTAGCCCATTGCTTACACGTGGCGACAAGTTCTCAAGCTCCTTCGTCGTCTAATCATAATATATAAAATCAATACAATGCACCAAGGCCTACTAATAGACAATAGATAAACAACCACAAAGACGCTTTTATTTACTAAACCAATATCGGCATTTGGATTTGTGGTTTGATTTAATACGTTATAAAAATACACATTTCCTTACACGTTACACGTGAAGTAGATTAACAAAAAGGGGAGTCCTTTGATGTTCTCAAAAACAGATTTTAATCTAAGTTAGCAAGCTAATCTCAAGGTGGAAACACGTCAAAAACATATTTAAAACAAATACCTTCAAACTTTACGTGATAGGGAGTTTATATCTGGAAATCAAAACAAACTTCTTCGAAATCACCAAACTGATAAATATCAACATATCATATTTTGACAGATTATCAAATCAAAAGATTGTTTGAACGTAATTCATAAACCCAAGTCAAATGGAAATTAAACTTAAAATCATTGTGTCTCGATAAAATAGTACGATTCTTTATTAAAAAGACCTCAACTTTCAGAACTTGTATAATCTTTCAAAACAAACCAAAATCACGTAACTTTGATAATAATTCACAAAATCAAATGTTAATTTTACTTGACACTATTAATTCCGAATTAAAAGGAAATGCCTCAATCCAAAATAAGTTCAAATTACGTTTCTAACGTTCAGGCAATCCCACTTCCTTTCAATTCGAAATCAAAGTTAAAACCTTTAACCCGAATTAACGTATGTCGAACATATATTGAATTCCTATTTAATTGGTGTATTGTTAGTCAGGGACAATCCAGCCCAACTAACCTACAACTCAATTACTTAGGAACCCAACGCATTTAACCAAAAATACTTTTAAAACTAATCGTTCGACATCACCATTAAGCTGGTTTTACAACAAGTCAAAGCAACTAACTGAGTTGTTATCAACAACAATGTATTAACTTTAAATACAAAATCATAATACCATCAAATTTCCCAAAACAATAATAAGGTTTTCAAAACACTAACTTTCTAAAACAATTTAACACTAAATAATTATTACCAATATCATTAAAATTAGTATTAACATAAAAAAATTAAAACACAACATAGAGCAATTAGAAAAGTATTAGGGATTTACCCTCAAATCCGATATTCGAAGCAACACCGATAACGGGGATGGTTGGGTCCTAGCTCCTTCAATGGTCACGAGCACAACGGTACCGGCTTCGGTTCACGAAGTCTCGACTTAACGAACACCGACCTCTCGGTCCATGGAGCAGTGTATGCGAACTAGGAAGGGAAAGGAGTGGTGGTGGTGATGGCTCCACCGTGGCGACACCATAACCCAACAACGGCGGCGGTTTGACTACTCGCAGCAGCGGCTCACGTACCGGTGGCAGAGATCGGGATGAACGGCAATGGCAATGGGTATTCTGTGGGTCGCAAGTCGCGGTTTGACGGGGAAGGGAACGCGCGTACGCGGTGATGGACGAGGCGGCACCGGCGTGTGTGGAGGAAGAAGAAACAGTGGCCATGAGAGAGAGACATCACATGAGAGGCCTGGAAGGAAAAAGAGAGTCGGCGAGGAGAGAAAGGGATCGCACGATATGGAAGAAGGCTTGGCTGGGAGGGGCGGCGGCTGGCTCTGATTGGGAGAAGAGGAGGTGGAGATAGGGGGGTTTCTAGGGCCGGCGTGCTGCAACTCACGAAGAAGAAAAAGAAGAGGGTTCTTCTCCTCTTCAACACACTACACACACTTATCACTTTATTTTTTTATTTTTTTTATTTTTTTTTACTCACTTTTATTTATTTAATATTAATATCCCAGAATATTAATTGTAAAACTCTAGCATCATATAGCTTCATATAGGAAAACTATAAGTTTAAGAATTATTTGAATATTAGGAAATGACAAAAATTTATTTAGTATTGTACTTTTATAAGTACTAAAGTAAAGAATAAAAAGTCTATGTTTTAAATAGGGTAATTGTTTCAAATGAATTTACTTTAAAATATAATTCAATATACTTTCGTAATTACCATAATGTACTAAATGAAAATACTCAACAACTAAATAGTTGATTTTTAAGAAACATATATTTAATTCGATAAAACTTATAATTATTCCAGGGATTAAAATTAGGGATGTTACACAAATCATATGCCCAAACTCACTTTATCAATCAATTCTCTTTTAATTAAATATGACTGGCATGATGCATGATGTCTATCACTCAAGTCCTGAGCTCCATAACTATTTCACTCTCGGACGTCCATCCTCAAACTCCGGTGTACAATTCATGTACTTTGTACCCATCGTGGTACAACACAATACATTCCTCGAATGTATTACGAACAAGCTTGGTAGTGATACAAAACGCCGCATCTCCAGCAGACGTCACGTTTCCAAAACGTAATAATCACATCATCAGTAATCTACCATTACTGGCCACATTTCTAACTCATAAATGTGTCATCAAGCGAGTCGTCATTTGGCACTCCCAGAGGCCCTCCTCATGTTACATAAACATGAAATCGGTTCTATCATCCAATCACCATGTATGTATGCACACGATTCAATTTAGTTGATTGTTCTTTGATTATTCCACAATATTAAACTTTTTCAATAAATAATCAAAGTAAATTCCAAAATTAATTACCATAAAATCATAAAATATTACATCAGACATTTTTCTGGCATATAATCAGTCCATGAAATCAATTTAAGTTATAAATTCATGGTTCAAAATTTAAAATGGTATTTTTAAGTATTTTTAACACTGGTAATCGATTATCAGAAACTGGTAATCGATTACTACGTGTATTCTGCAAACTCTATATCAGATACAAGCCGGTAATCGATTACTATATTGTGGTAATCGATTACTCATGACAACAGAACACTTAAAATTGGGTTTTAACATACCATTTTCATTTCTAACCAATTTCAACTTAAATCAATCATTCAAAGAGCTAAATTAACATATATTGAGCATGCTCAAATACTGAAAACACATCAATTCACACAGATTGTGTCAATCCATTTGATTATGCATAAAACCATAAAAATCAACAACTCATAACACCAAAACTCAAACTACTCAATTAATTCATGAATTCAGAGTTCAAACACCTTGCATGCATCAAATATAACTTGCTCAAGTCATTCATAGAGCACAAATTGGTCTCCAAACCAAATTCCTAATTCAACTAAGCCCTTTGGAGCCTCTTGGTGGCTCTCTATATAAAATCATGTGCTTTAAACTCTAACTAGTGTATTAATAGCTTTCCCCTTACCTCATAAACATGGTTGAACAAAAACTTCACAGAGAGAAAGCAACCAAATTCGAATTCCACAAAAACCTCTTTAGAGCAACACATGCAGAACCATTTTCGACAGGGTCACAAAACCAGAGATTTTGATCAACCAAACATGCATAAGAATTGGGGAAAAGAGTTAGGTTTGATTCTCTGCAACAAGTACTAGAGAATGGAACAAGTTTGAAATCAAATGGTTACATGAGCTTACCACAATCAATGATCAAAGTGAGCTCCAAGACTCTGAATTTCAGTTTTGACAGGTTTTGAGCATGGACTTTGCAGGTTCGATTCTCTAAGCACACTCACTTTTAACTCACGATTTTGGTATCTTTGTAAAGCTCTAGATGTGAGCTTCACAACTGTGTATGATTTATGTGTTATTGTTTGGAATCAGAGGAGAACAAGAAGGGCAAATCTATGAACCCTAAACAGAGCAATTTTCAGAATTTGGGCAAAAATGAAGCCAAATTCGTCTTTAACAGGGCTTAAATAGCCAAATTGGGCATACATGCATGTTGACACACATTTAGGGACGTGTTTAGGGTGGATTATGTGTCAAGGTTTGGTGATTCTTGGCTGATTACTCATCAAACGCACTAACACTGGTTCTGCTGCACTGTGGTAATCGATTACTGCTATCGTGGTAATCGATTACCACGACTGAACTCTTTAAAAATTCATATTTTATTTCATTTCCCTCCAAAAACTTTTCTAATATTACTTTTAGGTCCTAAAACAAGGACTAATATGCAAAAACCTATATTTTCACCCAAAAACAAGCATAAATATATTTTCACATATTTTCTTTTATCAAAACACACATAACACGCATAATTAATCAAAGATTAAAATAAAAGTGAATAATTATAAAATAACTTTATAATTAACTTTTATTAATCAGGGATTAAAAATTTGGCGTGTTACAATAACTATAAACAAAAATAATAATAGAATAACTGTAACTATAATTAAGTAAAGAAGTAAAATAATTACCTCTGGTGCATAATGGAAATAATGTATGTGAGGTTTTTCTTAATTATATGGAGATGGAGCTGTGAAAAGGAAAGAAGAGAAATTAAAGGGTGCAACTATCTAGTTTGCAGTGGTATGGATAACGTGGCTTCAACGTAACAAAAAGGTGTTTCAAGATGCAGATCCAGATATGACAGATGTGGTGGAGACAACTAAGTGGAAGTCGTGGCAATGGATCAATATTCTGGGGGTTTTGATATTTCTTATTGTAATTGGCACTTGTGCCTAGTATTTAGCTAATTATTATGTGACTGTAATTAGGGAGGTTTTGTTGGCTAGAGGGTATTTCTTGTGCCTTGTACCAAGTCCGGTTTGAGGTGGTGTATCTTCTGAGGTACTGCTATGCTCTTTTTCTCTTGCTTTGAATTTTTTTCTTTTTGGATTTTTTTTAGCTAGGTTTTTAAGAAGGTAGGGTGCCTTTGAAGATTTTTATCATGGATGAGGTGCTTCATTTGTATAGTTTGGTAGGTGTAGGTGGGAGATGTATTATGTATGTTCCATTATCTTCACTTTAGTGTGAAGGAAACTTATTGTATTTCGGCTTTGGGGCTTCTTTGAGCACATGATAGGGTACCTTATGGCAAACTCTTCATAGAAGGTGGGGTCATTGTTATGTGCTTTGATACTTGGTTGCCTCTTTTTTAATGGATTCTTTTTGTTTGCTGTTAAAAAAATATATCAATTTTTAATTATATTTAAAAAACATACCTACATATAAAAATAAATAAGTAAAAATAACCGCGCATGACGTGAGGACACAGCTTGTTATAAATATCTTGACTTAAGTAATGTCATGGTTCTTTTTTTTTTTTTGCTAAACTACTCATTTGGTCTCTTATCTTATTTTTCAATTTCAAATTGGTCTCTTACCTTTTTTTGGTTTCATAATGGTCGCTTATGTTTATTTTCACTCTCAATTTGGTCCCTGAATTATTGTTCATCTTAAGTGTCAATATCATATTGGTCCACGTAAAATGAACAGTGATTCATGGATCATATTGACAGCAAAAATAAACATGAGGGGTCAACATGAAACAAAAAAAACGTAAGGACCAATTTGAAATTTAAAAATAAAGTAAGGAACCAAATGAGTAATTTAGTTTTTTTTTATTTATTTACAAGACTGAGAATCCCCCCACTCGAGTCATTCACATGCTATATACTAGAAAATGGCACTGCCGTTTGGAAATTTTGGCACAGTGATTTTAATAAACTTTTTAAATCTTTTCCTTTTCTTATAAGTATAAACTTATGATAATAAGTTATTTATACATGGTTATTATACTCGAGAGTTCAAGTAAATTCATAAGGTCTAAATAAAGTTCAATCGTAAACTCGACTTGTAAATATGTACTTGTTTATCAATCTCAAAGATACTAATTAATAACATATTCTTGGACATAAAAATATTTAATGTCCTACTCAAAAATAATTTTGAAAAATTCAAATACTATAATAAAGCAAATAAAAATATAAAGTATAGTCATAACTCAATATTTGCTCCAACTGTTATATGAATTTTAGTTGATCATTTACTTTATTTTATAGTTAAATATGATTTTTAGTCTATCATTTACCTTGTTATGCAGTTGGATACAATAATACAAAATAAATCTATTATATGTTGTAAGAAATAGATGTTTCAACTTAACTATCAAACTTTAATAAGGAAAAAAATTACTTTTTAAGATCAAATCAATGTCTAAATAATGTGAAAAAAACTCCCTTTTTTGTTCTCTGCTAGGGTTTCCTGTTGGAGGCGAAATAAGGGTTTTCATCTCCCTACTAGTCTAGGGTTTCTTCTCCTACCTATGTAGGTTTTCCCCAACTGTCCTGATCTTAGGACTGTGCGGCGTGTTTATTCTTTTTATGGCACAAGAATTTCGAGATGACGAGATCACTGTGGTGGAACTCCCTGACTTGGATCCAAACGGGGAGGGGGAAGCGATCAAGGATGTGTGGCTAGTAGGAAGGGTTTTGACAGAAAACGCCTTCAATGTTCGTGCGTTTAAGACGACGATGGTACATGCATGGAAGGCTAAGAAAGGTGTAGAGGTCAGAGATATTGCGAGAAACCTTTTCTCTTTCAGGTTTTTCTGCGAGAAAGACAAGGACATGGTGATAAAGTTAGGGCCTTGGAATTTTGACAAGAATCTGGTGATCCTTAAGGAGTTAAAAGATAATGAAAGTCCTTCTGAGGTACCTCTTTCATCAGTCCAGATATGGATCAGAGCATACGATCTCCCCATCAATATGCGATCGGAGTTGGTAGCGAAAACAGTGGGGAATTCTGTTGGTACGTACGTGGACTGGGATAGCATGGATGATCAGCGCTTGGGAAAATATTTACGTATAAGGATTGACATGGATATTACCAATCCACTTAAAAGACTTATCATGCTGCAGCGTAAAGGAAAACAATCCCTACGTGTCCCGCTAAGATATGAGAGGCTGGGAAACTTTTGCTACTATTGTGGTATGCTGGATCATGTGCTAAAAGATTGTGATGAAAAAGGTGATGATTTTGAGGAGGAGGACTATAGAAGTTGGCCTTTTACTTCTGCACTCCGAGCATCTCGCAAGAAGGCGAATGTAATCTCTGGATGCAAAGGGGAAGAGGCAGTCAATATGAGTAGAAAATCCCTTTTCATGGAAGGTATGGGGGAGTCTAGCGGGGCCATCAAACAAGGGAAGCATAGGGATTTTATTTTGCATGGGAGTGCCACACATGCATGGGAAAAAAGAACTGAACAGGATGGAGAGGTGGCGGAAGGAGATCATCAACTGAAGGAGATCCTAGTGTCTCTATCTAAATGCAACCTGCCCAATGTTGGGCTGAAGGGTGAAGAAAAAGAAAGACCCATTGAAGTGGAGGGAGAGGAGGTAACTTCTGGGCTTAAAACCATGCAGGGACAGATTGGAAAGGATGGAAATGGGGGTTTGGTTGGGGAGGGGGCATCTTTGGTGGCTACGAAAAATCCAGAGATGGTCAACTTGCAAGTGGGCCAAGAAAAGTTGGGAGCAGAAATTGAAACTGTACCAGTAGAGAGTGAATGTGAATCAGCATCGGGATCAAGGAAGTGTACTATCAGGAAATGGAAACGTATGGCTCGTGCTGGTGAAAGAAGTAGCCTTCCTATAGCGAGCAGTAATCTAAAAAGGAAACCGCTTATGGTGAATACTGACATGGAGATTGAAGATGAGTTCATGATGCGTAACACAAAAAAAGGGAATGTAGAATCTGAGGAAACCGCAATTGGTGGTTGGAGAGACTTAGGAACCCTAGGAAAACACCTAGAAGGGGGGGTTGAATAGGTGTACAAGATACCTTGAAAGATTTTCGAACGAAACAAATCGAAACAATCAAAACAAATGATTTTTGCAAATTCTACAGTACTTAATCGATTAACCTGCAATTTACTCGAGTAGTACTCGATTAAACTTGAACTTAATCGATTAAATATGACAGAAAACAGAAAAATCAATTTTTCATTCGAATACGAAAATCAATCAATTCACATGCAAGATCAGAGATTCAGCAGAAATGATTAACACCTATATTCTTATCGATTAACCTAGTTATGAAAATGATTTTCCCTTTATCAATTTGAACAATTAAAGATTCAATTCAATCAATTATGAAAATCAATCTTTCTAGGTTTTCAATCAAGAACGCAATCAAATGACTTGAATATAAAGAGTAAGGGTTTAGAGATACGACACAGTGATTTATCCTGGTTCACTTTCATCCACTTGAAAGCTACATACAGTCCCCTCTTCAACCAAGAGAGATTCTTCACTATGAGGAATTAGAGTTCTCAAATTACAAGTGATTGCCTCACAAGACTCCCTTCTTGCTAGCTTACAAGAGATAACCTACACCCTTGTCTTGTAATCCTATTGATCTTCTCTCTAATCTAACCTCTACCCCTTGTTGATAATCGACACAACAAGTCTTCAATTGCTTGATGATAATCCACACACCAAGGCTTCACTTGCTTGATTCACAACCAAGACTTCTTCTTCTTCTTCAATAAGAATGCACTTGCTTGATGATAAAATCGACACACCAAGACTTCTTGTTTGTTGTAGTGGCTTGCCTTCTTGCAAAGATTACAACACAATAGAAAACACAAAACAATCCTATGAATCTCAATCAAGAGTTATGACAATTCACCATAAGAGATTCAAAGGTTCTTGATCAAAGAATATGAAAATATGAGAACTTTGATCTTTAGAAAATGAGAGAGAATAGAGTGGCTTGATTCTTTGTAAAACTTGTATGAAAATGATTCTAACTGATCACAAATAATAGGAAAAGGTTTACATAGAATACCCAAAAGTTGTAGCACTTGAAAACTGATTTTGAGAAGTGAAAATCGTATTTTAAAAATCAGTTCAGCAGTACTTAATCGATTAAGCAAGTCGTGTACTCGAGTAGTACTCGATTAAGTTAATCACTTAATCGATTAAGTTGGTACTGCACATGTTCAAAACTTGTTTTCTCAAAAATCCAACCTTTCCTTTAAAACCTTTAAGCCACCTATTGATTCTAGGTTAAGTGAAAACTCAAATTATGATTAAATCATGACTTATGAATGAGATTCACTACCCTCTATAATAATCTACCCAAATAAAAAACCTATGAAGCTTGAGAGGCAAAAGATAAAAGAAATACAAATACACTCAAACTACATTTGATGAGCTTGCTTTCTCTCTTCTTCATTTGATGTTTGTTGTTGCTTGTTGAGCTTGAAACTTGATCAACTCTTGTAGCTTGTTCAAAAACACTTTGTCATTATCAAAACATTCATCATGTTCATCATGGAACTAACAATCTCCCCATTTTTGAAAATGACAATCCATGTTTTGAAATCATTTGAAGTTGTTGATGCTTGAAACATTTGATCATTTGAGAAGACTCTTTCTCTCTCTCAATCAATGCTATAACACTTGAATCCAATTGAGATAGAAGCTTGATTCTCCCCCTATCTTAAACAACTTAGCTCAACCTACATAAAAACAACAAAACAACCTTTCTCCAAATATAATATCATATTTCTCCCATGTTTCAAAACATACCATTTCTCCCCCTTTGGCATTATCAAAAAGTAATATATACCAATTGAAATATAACATCTAAGCCAAGGTAAGAAATCAATGATCATTTCTTCACAACATTGATACCAATTGAACAAATACAATAGAGCTTTACTTTGAAATGTGATATCAATTGGTAAGAGAATATAACAATAAAATATAATACCAATTGAGAACTAAAAAGATCATAATATCACTTAACAAAGAAGATATCAATGTAAAGAAGAATCAATAATCACAAAAACATGATAATCAACTAATAATCTCTCAATGATACAAATTGAATTAACTAAACATTTAGAAAAATAATATCAATTGAGAAGATACCAATTAAGATAATATATCAATATCAAATATTACCACTTTGTAGGACATTCACTTAAGATGCAAGTGTGATACCAATTGAAAATGTGAATATAGACATTCATAGTTGAGACCAATTGAGAACATGTGTCATTCATTTGCATCTTCATTCAAACCTACAAAACAATCATGCTTTGCTTTTTGGTATCCAAATGGTTTTGGATCCATTTTTGTTAGTGTAGGGACTTTCACCCTTTTTCATCCAAACAAAATTTCCTTTAGGTATACCATGCACTTTAACATAACACACATTTGAAGTATGTCCATGAGTACCACAATAGAAACATGTTGGAGGATTTGAAAAATCAACTTTAGAAAAATCAACAACATTTCTATGAGATTTACTCTTAGCATTAGTATAACCCAAACCAAACTTGTTTGAATTTTCTCTTTGAAAATTTAACAATGTGCGCAATCTAATATCACCACTTGAGAAACTTGCAAGCTTATTTTTCAAAATAGCATTTTCATTTTTAAGCAACTTGCAATTCTCACAATCAACCACAATATTCAATCTACTAGCACAATCACAAGAAGAACTAGCATATATAAGATCAAGAGTTTCATTTTCAAGATTAAGCTCATCAACTTGTTTTTGAAGATCTAAAATCTCTTTTTGATGTTTCAAAATGAGCTTCTTTCTTTCAATGTTTTTCAAAGCTAGTTTTTCAAGTTGTTCATACATTTCTTCATAAGCATTATGTAACAATTCATATTTAGAAGAAATTTCGGATTTAGATTCACTTACATTGCTATCCTCGCTTTGATAACTTGATTCATCATTTGAACTTTGTTCTTCATCATCTACTAAAGTTATCAAGTTGAGACAAGCGGCTTCTTCATCATCCGATGAACTACTCGATGTGCTTTTCTTGTTATCTTCATCACTATCCCAAACTATGTATGCTCTTTTAGATTTAGAATTTTTCTTGTCTTTCTCCTTCTTCTTGAGATACTTAGAGCATGAGTACTTGAGATGTCCGGGCTTTCCACATTCATGGCAAACTACACCTTCTTTTGAATTTTTGGTCTTATAGTGTGGGGAATCCTTCTCTTTACTTTTGTCCTTGTTCAACCTTCCTTTTCTCCTTAGAAACTTGTCAAACTCTTTTAACAAAAGTTTCATGTCTTTTTCATCAACATCGGAATCGGAATCTTCACTATCATCATCATCGGAACTATCTTTCTTTTTATATGCACTTTTGACTCTAAGAGCAAGTCCTTTCCTTGATTTGTTCTTATCCGACTCTTCATTGATACTTAATCGTCCAAGCTCCATTTCATGTTCTTGAAGCTTTCCGAAAAGTGTTGCTAGATCCATAGCATCCAAATTCTTAGATTCAACAATAGCCGTTACTTTTGGTTGCCAATTCCTGTCTAAACATCTCAACACTTTGTTAGAAAGTTCACCTTGTAGAAAAGTTTTACCAAGAGCAAGTAAATGATTTATAATGTGAGTAAAACGCTTTTGCATATCATTTATAGATTCATTTGGAAGCATATAAAACAATTCATAATCACGCATTAAAGCATTCAATCTAGCTCTCCTAACCTCACTAGTTCCTTCATGAGTCACTTGTAAAGTGTCCCACATTTCCTTAGCACTAGAACATTGAGAAACTCTAAAGAACTCGTCATAGGATAAAGCGGAGGTAATGATATTCTTTGCTTTATAATCATATTGTACTTTCTTTCTATCATCATCCTTCCACTTATCCTCGGGGATCAATTGTTCTACACCTTCAACTAAACTAGAGGGGATATGAGGACCTTTTTCAACTACTTTCCAAATTTCACTATCTATGGCTTGGATAAAGATTTTCATTCTAACTTTCCAATATGCATAGCCTTCTCCGGTAAACAATGGAGGACGACTTATTGAAGCACCTTCACCACCAAAGGGATTCATGGAACCCATTGCGATTTTCTTAAAGGATCTTTACGAAAAAGCTCTTATGCTCGTGTCTTTCGACCGAGCTCTGATACCAATTGAGGAAACCGCAATTGGTGGTTGGAGAGACTTAGGAACCCTAGGAAAACACCTAGAAGGGGGGGTTGAATAGGTGTACAAGATACCTTGAAAGATTTTCGAACGAAACAAATCGAAACAATCAAAACAAATGATTTTTGCAAATTCTACAGTACTTAATCGATTAACCTGCAATTTACTCGAGTAGTACTCGATTAAACTTGAACTTAATCGATTAAATATGACAGAAAACAGAAAAATCAATTTTTCATTCGAATACGAAAATCAATCAATTCACATGCAAGATCAGAGATTCAGCAGAAATGATTAACACCTATATTCTTATTGATTAACCTAGTTATGAAAATGATTTTCCCTTTATCAATTTGAACAATTAAAGATTCAATTCAATCAATTATGAAAATCAATCTTTCTAGGTTTTCAATCAAGAACGCAATCAAATGACTTGAATATAAAGAGTAAGGGTTTAGAGATACGACACAGTGATTTATCCTGGTTCACTTTCATCCACTTGAAAGCTACATACAGTCCCCTCTTCAACCAAGAGAGATTCTTCACTATGAGGAATTAGAGTTCTCAAATTACAAGTGATTGCCTCACAAGACTCCCTTCTTGCTAGCTTACAAGAGATAACCTACACCCTTGCCTTGTAATCCTATTGATCTTCTCTCTAATCTAACCTCTACCCCTTGTTGATAATCGACACAACAAGTCTTCAATTGCTTGATGATAATCCACACACCAAGGCTTCACTTGCTTGATTCACAACCAAGACTTCTTCTTCTTCTTCAATAAGAATGCACTTGCTTGATGATAAAATCGACACACCAAGACTTCTTGTTTGTTGTAGTGGCTTGCCTTCTTGCAAAGATTACAACACAATAGAAAACACAAAACAATCCTATGAATCTCAATCAAGAGTTATGACAATTCACCATAAGAGATTCAAAGGTTCTTGATCAAAGAATATGAAAATATGAGAACTTTGATCTTTAGAAAATGAGAGAGAATAGAGTGGCTTGATTCTTTGTAAAACTTGTATGAAAATGATTCTAACTGATCACAAATAATAGGAAAAGGTTTACATAGAATACCCAAAAGTTGTAGCACTTGAAAACTGATTTTGAGAAGTGAAAATCGTATTTTAAAAATCAGTTTAGCAGTACTTAATCGATTAAGCAAGTCGTGTACTCGAGTAGTACTCGATTAAGTTAATCACTTAATCGATTAAGTTGGTACTGCACATGTTCAAAACTTGTTTTCTCAAAAATCCAACCTTTCCTTTAAAACCTTTAAGCCACCTATTGATTCTAGGTTAAGTGAAAACTCAAATTATGATTAAATCATGACTTATGAATGAGATTCACTACCCTCTATAATAATCTACCCAAATAAAAAACCTATGAAGCTTGAGAGGCAAAAGATAAAAGAAATACAAATACACTCAAACTACATTTGATGAGCTTGCTTTCTCTCTTCTTCATTTGATGTTTGTTGTTGCTTGTTGAGCTTGAAACTTGATCAACTCTTGTAGCTTGTTCAAAAACACTTTGTCATTATCAAAACATTCATCATGTTCATCATGGAACTAACAGAATCATCGGCGGAGGTTGCTGAGCAGCCCCGCCGGGCCCAATGAAGATCTTAAGTTGGAACTGCCGTGGTTTGGGGAGTCCACGTGCAGTTCATGCTTAAAGGAAGCTTCTTGCTTCTGAAGTCCCTAACGCAATCTTCCTTATGGAGACTAAAAGGAAGGTGGCAGAAATTCAATATCTAAAGTCTCTGATTGGTTCTTATAATATGAAGGCAGTGGACTGTGTTGGTGTAGGGAATCACAGGTCTGGGGGGATTGCATTACTTTGGCAAAGTTCTTTGTTGGTTGATGTTAACACCTACTCTCTGAATCACATTGACATCTCGATAAAGCCTGATCACATGGACCAGCCTTTTCATGATACAGGGATATACGGCTTTCCAGAGAGCAGCAATAAACCGAAGACATGGCAACTCTTGCGATCTTTACAAAAACCTGTCACTGAGCCATGGGTGGTCTTTGGAGACTTCAATCAAATAACTAAGCCAGAAGATAAGATGGGAGGTAACAGTGCTAATCTTTTTGAAATTAATGATGTTGTATCCTGCTTCACTGACTGCGGCTTGCAAGAAATAAATTGTTGTGGATACAGATTCACTTGGTGCAATAAAAGGAAGAGCCCTGATACAATAGAGGAGCGTATTGATTATGCTATGGCTAATCCACCTTGGCTTCAAATGTGGGGCTTTAATCTGGTCTCAAATCTGCCAAGATATACATCTGATCATAATCCCATTCGTTTGGAGTTCAGTAAGAAGAGTTTCAGTGACAGAAGGAGGAGGCCAAAGAGGTATAAGTTTGAACAGATGTGGCTCGAAGATGAGGAGTGTGAAGGGGTGGTGATCAATTCTTGGTGTCCAACCTCCACGGTCCCAACAAATTTGGAGAGAGTCGGAATAAATCTAATGGAGTGGGGCAAGCACAAATTTGGTGCATTTCATAAGAAGATACACAAGGCACAGGAAGATCTCAAGCAGATTCAACAAGGCCCACGAACAGATGATTCTTTTCAGAAAGAAAAGGAGATTGAGGAAAAGCTGGATGACTTATTGCTTAAAGAAGAGATTTGGTGGAAGCAAAGATCAAGGGCTAGTTGGCTGCAGTATGGAGACATGAACACTAAATTCTTTCATAGAAAAGCTAGCCAGAGAAAAAGTGTGAACAAGATAAGCAAGATTAAGGATGATAATGGGGTTGTTTTTACTGAAGAGGAGGATGTGGCATGAGTTTTGAGCATCTATTTTCAGAAACTCTTCACTAGTACAAGGCCTTTGGACAATAATAATATCACCAGTCTTGTCAGTGGCAGATTATCACATGAAGATGTTAATCACCTTGCCCAACCTTTTACTGCAGAAGAGGTCAAGCAAGCAATTTTTCAGATGCATCCTACCAAGGCCCCGGGGAGTGATGGTACTCCAGCTTTATTTTATCAAAGATTCTGGGATGTTGTGGGTGGCAAAGTGACAAATTCATTGCTCAGAATCCTTAATGAAGCTGCTGATCCAGGTTACATAAATCAAACTCTTATTGCCCTGATCCCAAAAATAAAAAATCCTTCCCATGCAAGTGAATTTAGGCTTATTAGCCTATGTAATGTCGTTTTTAAAATTGTGACAAAAACTATAGCTAACAAACTTAAAGTCATTTTGCCTCACATTATTAGTGAAAACCAAAGTGCTTTTGTCCCGGAGAGACTAATAACTGATAATGCACTGCTAGCTTTTGAGTGTTTTCACTACATGAAAAAAAGAACAAAGGGAAGGAGAGGAGATATGGCCCTAAAACTTGACATGTCCAAGGCTTATGATAGAATTGAGTGGCCTTTTTTAAGAGACACTCTTATGCATTTTGGCTTTCCGGACCACTGGATTGTTCTTATAATGAAATGTGTCTCAACGGCTTCCTTTTCGGTGTTGGTTAATGGAGAACCCTATCATAATTTCCAAGCAGAGAGGGGTCTTAGGCAGGGGGATCCTTTATCGCCTTACCTCTTTATCCTCTGTGCTGAGGTGCTATCTGCTTTATTAAAAAAGGAAGTATTTGCCAAATGTTTACATGGGATTAGAATTACTCCTAAAGCTCCTGCTATTTCACACCTGTTTTTGCAGATGATAGCATCATTTTCTGCAGGGCTAATCTGGAGGAAGCTTGAAGGATAAAATATGTTCTTTCCGTCTATGAGAATGCTTCTGGACAGAAAATCAACTATGAAAAATCTGAACTTTCCTTCAGACGAAATGTGCCTACTACAAGAATTGATGAGATGGTGAATCTTCTGAATGTAAAGGCAGTGGAAAGTCACAACAAATATTTGGGTCTGCCCACTATTGTGGGTCGCTCTAAATCCCAAATTTTCAACTTTGTCAAAGAGCGTGTCTGGAAGAAGCTCAAAGGGTGGAAGGAAAAGGCTTTATCTAAGACAGGCAGAAAAGTTTTGATAAAAGCGGTGGTCCAAGCTATCCCTACTTATGTAATGAGTTGCTTCCTTCTTCCGTCATCACTCTGTCATTGTATTGAAAGCATGATGGCAAGGTTCTTTTGGGGAGGAGATGATGACAAAAGGAAAATTCACTGGTTAAAATGGGGTAAACTTGCTATATCAAAAAAAGAGGTGGTGCAGGTTTCAGGGACATTTCAGCCTTTAATCAAGCTATGCTAGCTAGACAATGGTGGAGGCTCAACACAAACCCTGAATCTTTACTCTTCCAAGTTCTGCAAGCAAAATATTTCCCAGGGAAGAGCATCTCAGTGGCGAAAAAAATCAGCTATTGCAGTTTCACATGGTCCAGTATACTTGCCTCAAGGTGGATTATTGATGAAGGATCAATGTGGAAAGTGAGTGATGGTAGAAGAATCTGAATCTGGGATGATAGGTGGTGTCCCAATACATCTGATGAGCTGGTTCATTCGGGCCAGGAATGGTACAATGAAGTGCAGTATGTTAATGACCTTCTTGATCCTATCACAAATCAATGGAACTTGCCACTGGTATACATGATTTTTGGTGCTTCAGATGCTACAAATATTCTCAAAATCCCAGTCTTTAATTCCTTCAGAGATGATACTATAATCTGGAGATACACTTATGATGCTACCTATTCAGTAAAGTCAGGATACAATTTTGTAATGGACAAATCACCTCAATGCTCTTCCTCAAGCTCTCTGTCCAGCGTCTTTCCTTGGAGAAAACTTTGGTCTGTCCAAGCTTTACCAAGGTGAAACAATTTGGTGTGGCGTGCTTGTAAGAATATAATACCTGTGCGGAAGAGAATCAATGAAAGAGGAATCCAGGTTGATACTATGTGCCCCCTATGTGGTGAAGCGGAGGAGAGTGTCACTCATGCCTTTCTTTATTGCCGAGAAGTGGCCCCTATTTGGTTTGCATCACCTCTTGCAATTAGGATGCCAGCCAATAATGAAGAAGACTTCTCATCCTGGCTTTTACATTACCTTCTCTCTGGAAATCACACGGGCCTAGAAATGATTTTCAACCTGCTATATGCTGTCTGGAAGAGACGAAATGAATGGGTCTTCAATGGCAGAAAATGGGACATAGATTATGTTCTCCATAGAGCAGCTTCGTATGCAAAACCTATAACAACCGAGGTGGGAAGGATAACAGGAGGGAATCAACAAAGGGAAGTGGACCCTCAAGCTCTACAAGTCTATTTTGATGCGTCTCTGAAAGAGGGACACAGGACTGGTATGGGGATGGTAATTGCAGACTACCAAGGAAATTTCATGGCTGCAGCAGCAAAACAAACCCATATGGCGTTGGAAGCAAAAGTTGCGGAAGGATTAACCTTGAATTGGGTGCTGGAAGTCCTCACAAAGTTTGGAATCACTCATGTTCAATTATTTAGTGACTGCCTTCCTCTGGTTCAAGCATGGAGAAGGAAGAAGCTTAACAGATCTTACATGGATGAAGTTGTCAAGCACAGTAGAACACTTACACCGCATTTTGAGAAGATAAGCCTTACTCATATCCCTAGATCTCAAAATGGAGCAGCCGATGTGTTGGCTAAATATGCGTCAAGCAGCCGATGTGTTGGCTAAATATGCGTCAAGCAGCCGATGTGTTGGCTAAATATGCGTCAATGGTGATAGATAAATTGTGGTTAGATGAGTTACCACATGTTCTTTTGCCTTTTTTTGGCAATACTGATAGCCATGTAAACTTATCTTTTTCTTAGCAATAAAATGACTTCAGTTTCAAAAAATCAATGTCTAAATATAGTGTTGTAAACTCGAGAGTCAACTCGAAAGTTTATCGATTTTATTAGAATTTACTTAAACTTGTACGAGTTTATAAAAAGAGAGTTTATATGAGTGTTAACTCATTTTTGTGACCTAAAAACATAAATTTGAAAGAATGTAAGAGTTAATTCAAAAATTTAACGAGAGTGAGATATGCTCATCCAAATATCCCTTAGTTTTTATAAATTTATGCAAGGGTTAGGCATGAATTGCTTTAAGATTTCATTATTTATTATCAGCACTTCTGCAGCCGAATAACAAATACATATAAAATGAACGAAACTGTTATTCGCTTGTTCCTGAATGTTGCGACTTCAAGTAGCTTAATTTGTAATTTTGTAATCATGGTAAACAGGAAAATAAATGAGTGAACATGATTGGAGTTTTTTTTTTTTTATTAATCTCATCAGAACATGATCGTATTTTTATTCTAAGCATGCATGAGGAGAGCATGATCGTAGTTGATTAATCACTAATCACTAATCATATTATAACAATCATCATCCCGCGTAGAAGTCGTGTCCAATTATTAGTTTTTATTATATTATATTACTGGCTCTTACCGGTTGTTAATATTTTAATTTTTTTAAATTAAATATTTTAAATTAAAGATTATTATTACTATTATTATTATTATTAGAAAGTAAAGAATATTATTAAACATCACCCAAACTTTGCAAGGCCACGCAGAATTTCGTATCCTAAAATATATCTTAAAGTCTTCTTAAATTAAAGATTGAATCTCTCAAGAAGATGAAACTGTAGAACTGGGTATATTGGCCACCGTCACACGTCATCTTCGACTGTTTTCGTGATTAAAGAGGTCATTGGTGTAGATAACAATAAATAACCATCTTTCTTGATAATTTATGAAAGCCACTCTAAAATAATGCAACATTATATTTTGATGCACTCTATTGTCACAAGCAGTTGAAGAATCAACCACTAAAAAAACAAATTTTTTACTTCGTTAGGATGGACTCATCCACTTATCCTTCTCCACTCCCTTACAACACAATTGGTTACACCTAGATCAAAATTTTAAACAAACCACATGTTGATCAATGGTACACACAAATTGCTGAATTAAAGTAAGTAATTAGAGAGAAACTTAATAATCAAATATAAATTAAAATGAGTGAGAATTATAAGAATTAGAAAAATTTAATGACGAAAAAATAAAAAAAAAATTGAAGGCAAATATAATTGTGAGATTGTTGTTTACCTGACTATCTATAAGTTTGCAAGTCAATTCACATAAATGCTAAAATATTGTTGAGGAGCCATCCAATGCATATTGCGTACTATATATAATGATTTGGAAAACATATTAAGGATAACGATTTCATAGATAAGATTAAATAAATTTTAAAATTATGGTTAATAATCATTTCATAGATAAGATTAAATAAATTTGAATTATTTATTTAATTTTCGACAACTAAGGATAATGATTTTTCATGTAGATAATTTATTTAATTTCAAATTATAATTTTGATTAGAGATAATGTTATTTACCTACAAACGCTCTAGTGCGAGTATTCCTTAAGCAGAACGTGGTGCCTCGAAAAGAGATCTTTTTATATAAGTATAGTAAATTAATCTAAATGATCTTGTTGATAAATTTTGTACTTCCTCGTACGAATAAAAATGTAACACTTTTTATTTGAGATATTCTTATTTATTTTTATGGATAAATTGACATTTTTATATATGATTATTAACTTTATTATAATAAATCAAAATTAAATCAGAATTAAACATTTTGATATTTTTTGTTTGATGATATTATGAGATATTTCTTATATGTATGTGATAGATGAAATAATTTTTTTTTGTAGAATTAGTATTTTTTTAATATGATTACCACATTTACTGTTATGAATCATAATTAAATATTTTTATCATTTTCATCGATTATTTTATCTCAAGTTAATAATAAGATTGAAAAACACTATTGCAACTTTATCAAGAGGTGATCAAAGGTTAAATCAACTTCTTGAAAATCAAAGAAACAATACAAATAAAACCGGCTTAGGATACATGAATGCCAAGAAAAAGAAATTTAGAAAAGTTGGTTCATTTTCAAATGTAGATTTCTCTAAAAAGCCAACTTGCTTTTGTTGTGGCATTTATGGACACACCTCAAATATTTGTAGAATAAAATCTTATGGTGTGCCTAACAGTTCTTATATTTGGATTGTGAAAGGAGAAAATCCCGATAGACTCAAAACAATTTGGGTTCCCCCAAGCAAAACTTAATTTTTTTTCATGTACTTTTGCAGGGAAAATGTGCTAAAATGATTTTTAATTTAATTGCCTATTCATAAGTATATTTGTTTTAGGGGGAGAAAAATTTGTTTTTAAGAGAAATCGGGCTATAAATCAACAAGTACTTTCAATGCTCATAATCCAACAAAGTGTTTTTATTTTCTCTCTATGGCATATTGCTCTTAATTGAGGCTCCTTTTTGATCATGCCAAAAGGGGAAGAAGGGTTGGTTGTAGTTTGATGTTTTGTGCAGATTTTTAAGATGCATAAAGTCAGGGCAAGTTTATGACTTTATGCAAATCAACGAGGACTAAAACAACAAGGATTTGTCATCATCAAAAAGGGGGAGATTGTAGAATCAAAAAGGTTTTGATGAAGACAAATAAATCAACAAGTTGTTTTGATGAAGTCATTTGCCTTGAAGATCAACAACATCAAACAAACAAGAAGCAACCTAGTCTTTTAATTCACTCTCATTGTAATTTTAATTATTCTATCTTTATGAGTGTGGGTTGTAGAATTAGGATATTAACCTCGATCTAATTTAGAATAATTAATATGGACTATTGATTGAGGTTAAGAAGTGATAAACACTTGAGAGAAATAAAAACAATAGAAAAAACAAATCAGAAAAATCATTTTTGCAAAAATGTCAGCAATTTAATATATTAGAACTTTTGTCTAATCGATTAACATAATCGATTAAGACTTTCCTCTAATCGATTAGATCGACACCAGATCTGAAAATAAGAAACACGTTTTTGCTGATTTCTTGGAGGAATTCGTGGGTGAACGTTGAGGCAATAAAATCAGAGGCTCTTCTTTGGCTCCTCTGATTTCCTTGCCTATAAATTGAAGCTCCATAGCCTTGTTTTCAATACACACAAGCATATCAAAGCTATACATGAATTTATACTCTCTCAAGTGCATATTCATACTTTCTCAATTGTTCATATCTGTTATTCTTGTTAGATTGAGTGAGTTGCTGAGTTTTATCCATTCATTGCTTGCTGTAAAGAAGTCTTGGAAGGTTTCCAAGCTAGCCTAAGAGGTTCTTAGGTGAATTGAAGCCTTAGGAGGTTCCTAAGCACAAGACAAAAAGGTTCTTCGCCCGATGGAGCTACTTGAAGGTTTCAAGGAGGCTTTGGAAGAGGTTCTTCTTACCAGAATCAAATTGGGGTAGAATCCAAGAGTTTGATACTATCTTGGAAGGGTTAGTTTGAGTGAGGTTCATTCAAGTAATCCTTTGTATTTCTAACAATTTGATTAATAGCAAATCTCCCAATTCGGAAGGGAGGACTGGACGTAGCTCTCAAGGTTTGAGAGTGAACCAGTATAAAAATTCCTTGTGTTCATCCTTTTACTGCTTTCGTTATCTGCCAGTAGTTGTTCAATGCTTCGCTTTTGATCTTTCGTATTTGCTGATATCTGTGTTGAAGTTTTGTATACCGTCTAATCGATTAAGACAATATCATAATCGATTAGATCATCAAGTTTTAATCGATTAGGACCAAAACTTAATCGATTAGATCGTATCCTTTTTTGTTATTTTTTGCTTCCGCTTTAATCTGTTTCAACTACATTCGAAAAATTGGTATAGTTGCTTCCATTTACTATTCACCCCTCCCCCCTCTAGTAAATTGTTAGACCGCTTGTTGGTTGGAGATAATGATTATCAACCTACAATCGCTTTGGTGCGAAGAAAACTTCAACGATAAATATGGTGCCTCGAAAATTTCTCTGACAAATGTGGTGCCTCGAATATGCGACTTTTTATATATAGACTAGCTCTTACCCCGTGAAATGCACGGATTATTAATATTTAAATTTTGAGTTAATTGTCACATAGGTCCCCGAAAGATACCTGTGGAATCAATTAGGTCCCTGAAAGATTTGTGGAATCTCTTAAACCCCCCAAAGATCATTTTGGCGTCACATTAGCCCCCCCCCCCCCCCCCTTCAATTTTGTCATGATGGACCTGACGTAATTTTACGTGGCATGTTAAATGTTTTGTCGGCCCCAATGCGATGTTGGAATGTTAAGAATGTGTCATATTTGGGCCAACAAAGCATTTAATGTGTCACATATGATTCCGTTAAGTCCCTCATGGGGGGACTAATGTGATGCCAAATTGATCTTTGTGGGGTTTAAGAGATTCCACAAATCTTTCAGGGACCTAACTGATTCCAAAATGATCTTTGGGGGGTTTAAGATATTCCACTAATCTTTCAAGGACTTAACTGATTCCACAGGTATCTTTCGGGGACCTATGTGACTATTAACTCTTAAATTTTTATATTAAATATTTTAAAGTAAAGATTATTATTAAACAATAATAAAAAAATAATTACACAAAAAAATTAATTTAAATGTGCTTGTTGTAACGATCAGAATTTTTAATATAATAATTATACTTTTGTATGTATTTATTTATGTGATATTATTATATGAGTTGATGGGTAAATGTAATTGTGATTTATGAATGTACTTGTTGTGTAATTGGTTAGAGAATTCTAAGCAAGGAGTCCGGGTATGTCCCTAGTGCCTTAGTATCGGTCGAGGAATTTGGTAGGGAACTCTAAGAAAGAGTTTCAAGTGCAAGAGCTGGCCTTAAGCATAGTACTCGGAGGATTCCTTCGAAATCATGTTTCGACGAAGTTTCGGAAGGTGTTAGACTTTAGGAGGCAATTGGATGTCATCCGATCGCTTAGTTATGCCTCGTGTATTAATAGTCTTAGATTAGTGAGGTTAGAGGGTTGCTTTAATTCTTTCGGGTTAGAACGAGTATCAGAAAAGGGTAAAGTCGAAGGTTTCGTCGTAGTTTAGTTTGATTTTCGTGTTTTAATAATATTTATGTGTTTGATATTTTAAAAATGTGATTTTCATGTTTGTGATTAATGTGTTTTAATTGATGTGTGGGTTAGTTTTAGTGTTAGAAACCCATAATAATAGGAAATTCAGAATAAAAGATTTACAGCTTTAAACACAAATTTCACCGTTGGATGTCGGGGTGTAAGTGGTCCGGTCCCGGACCGCGAGACCGCCCGGACCGGACTGGACCGGACCGAAAAATGTGGTCTGGTCCGGTCTCGCGGTCCAGTCTAATCCCAAAAAATTGAGACCATACTTAAATGGTCCGGTCCATGGTCTCACATATTGTTAGACCGCTGGGACCGGACCGGACCGATAAGGTTTAATAAATAAAAAAAATAAAAAATAAAAAAACACGACAGACCTACCTACGTGAGTGAGAGGAACTTCCAGATTCCTCTTTTTCCCTACCACCTCCCACATTTCTCTTTCTCCCTACACAGTACCCACTCTCTTTCTCCCTATCCAGTACCCACCCTCCCACACTTCTCTTTCTCCCTACCTCCTCCTCTAATATTCTCTTCCTCCTCCTTCTTTTCTTTTTTTTTTTCTCACTTCTCCTCCTTTTCTCTTCTTCTTATTCTTCCTTTCCTTAAATCAATGTTTATATAACCAGCCCCCATTATCACAAGTACAAGAGCCAACCCCACCACCCTCTCTCATGGAGCGCCGCCAGATCCGCCACCGTCGTGTCGCGTCCTCTGTTCGCATCTCCTCCTCCGTTTCTCCTCCGTTCGCGTCGCGTCATCCACAGATCTGCCCCCGTCGCATTGCCTCCTCCGTTCCTCCTCCGTTCGCGTCACGTCGCCTCCTCCGTTCCTCCTCTGTTCGCGTTGCGTCACCTCCTTCGTTCGAGTCCGTTCGTCTTCTCCGATCCGCCACTTTGCTGTCTAGATCTGAGATCTCCCTTCTCCTTTCTCCTTTGTGTGATCTGAGATATGTATTTTGGCTTATTTTTCTCTGATTTGGCTTGATTTTTTTGATATATTACTTTGGTTGGATTTTTTAAAAAAAAAAGTAAAGTAAAGCTAAAAAGACCAGACCAGACCGATCATGAATGGTCCGGTCCGGTCTTTGAAGATACATAATGTTGGGACCGGACCGGACTAGACCATATTAAATTGAGTGGTCCGGTCCGTAATATGCTTCAAAGACCGGACCGTTACACCCCTAGTTGGATGTGAAGTTGGGAGTCTTAGCAAGCTTGCTTTCAAATTTGAGTAAGATCTGACGGGTAACGAAGGAGATATGGCCTTGGAAATGCAAAGGGATGAAAAACAGGCAAAGTAATCGATTACCTACTCCCTGTCTGGAAAAATAAAAAGAAAATTGGGAAAGTAATCGATTACTTTTGAAGGTAATCGATTACCTTCACGTCAGATGCGAAAAAAATTAACTTGGGGAGCACGAATTCCCCTTAAAGGGGGAGGCTTCTTCAAGAAGCTTGGGGGCCAAAAACACACACATAACTCATTTCTTTCATTCCCATAACACAACACACTCCTTCTTCCTCTCATCTCTTCTTCTCCTCCTCCAAGTTCTTTATCACCACCACCAAGCATCAAGTTCTCTCTCTAGCTCATCACCATGACCATAGAGCTTTCTCTCTCTAGCTCAACACCACCATGGACTCTCTTTTTCTCTCTCTCCACTAAGCATTCTCTCTCCTCCAATATCAAGGACCAAGTGGAGATCGGACAAGGGGGTTGAAATCCAAGGATACCGGGGGTAGATTCAAAGTCCATAGAGCTTCAATCGAACCTCCTCTTCCTCTAAGGTAAGGGGGAGACACTTTTCTACACTTTGAGTTAGGGATAGCTAGCAGGGTTCATAATAGGATTTGAGAATAATAGTTAAATTGGAGTGTGGGTAATGTTTTATCTCTTGTTTAGAGTTATAATGGGGTGATTAGATTATTATTGGGTGATTTTATGTTTATTGAAATGTTTATAATAAAACCCCTTTTTGTATGTTATAAGAGTAGGAAGCGAAGAACCCTATGGAGTTGATTTATGTTATTGTGCTCTGAGACATACCTGTGTATGTCGACTGGTTTATTTGGCTATTTTGTTGGACTTTGTTTTGTTATTTATCGTTGTTTTATGGTTTATTGTTATTATGGGTGTTGTTATTGTTGTTGTGGTTGTTGTTGGAAATTATTTCTAGTCCTGAGCATATTGATCATATGGATATTGCGTGTAAGCATGTAGATGTTGTAGAGCCTGAGTTAGGGTTATTGTAAAGAAGTCAGTGCCGGATTATATGACAAATGAATTGGGATTGTACTTCGATACTAACTTAACCTGTTAGTCAATTTCAATAATCGGTTAAGTATCAAGTACCACATTTTAGTATGAAAAACCGAAAGAGCGTCGGCTATTGACTTCCTTTCCAATAATCCTAACCGTCATGCATCATGATATGGAGTTGAGGTTGGACGTCAGGGTATGGGATAGACTTACGAGACGGTTCTTTGAACCTAGTTACGAGAGTGATCCAGTGACTAGGTTGTGCTATTGAAACAACCGCGGGAATTGTAGTGAGTGGGGCCTTGATCCTACATGGGGTCGGTCTAGCTACCCGCGCAGGGGATCGGTTTCTGCCGTAATCATTACAATTTTAACGGTCACTTAGGCACTTCAGGGCCACGGAGGGTGGTCTCGGCTATAGCCAACTCGGGCATAACCTCGAGTTGTACTTGGACCTGGATTGGCCAAGTATTGTGCAAGTACTGGTTGCGAGACGCTTACTTCCGACTCGTCTATCCCAGGAGTGGAGGGCAGTGTTGTGAGATTGGATATGTGATTGTGATATGAGAGATTTGAGCACAGAGATGATTGAGTCAATCCAGGATGGATCCCATGAGTATTATGTGATTGTGTGTGTATAGTATCATGGGATGGGATACGAACGTGATGGATCCAGTTGTGGATTGGTCGAGTGGCACCCATGCATTGCACTATGTGCTAATTATTGTGGTGTGTATGATATAAAGCACTTGATTTAGTTATTATTTCCCGACTTGTTATTATAAACTGTTTACTATCTTTTAATTCAATGTGTTTTGAAAATGTCTCACCCCTTAGTGGTTTAACATTTTAGGTAAATTTCCAATAAGCTTGAAGATCAGAGTGTCGCAGCGGAAGAGTCAAAAGAAAGGAACTTCATTTCTTTCTGCTTGTTTTGTAATTGAATACCCCCGAAGTTGTTTATAAACTTATGTTGTAAAAAGTAATTTTGAGTTCCTCATTTTTATTACAGATTTTTATTATTTTTACACTAATTTTATTTATTTATCTTTTATAAATGAACCGGGGTGTTACACTTGTTAAAAAAATTTGTACTTCATTGTATAAATAAAAATAACACTTTTTATCTAAGATCTTCGTTATTTATTTAATGGATAAATTGACACTTTTACATTATTATTATGATGAATCAAAAGTAAATCAGAATTAAATATTTTGATCTTTTTTATGTGATGGTATTATGAGAAAATTTAAGGATAAATTAGAATATCCACTATTTCACATGACGATATTGAAATTTTTATTTTTGATTATCTTGGTTAACACATTGCATTTTATTGGGAATATAATGACTGCTTTTTTTATATTTAATATTATATTTGTTTAAGTATAGATGAGTATTAAATTAATGTATTCCTTATTTAGTTCATCAATGAATTAACACGTTTTTAGATATCATTATTACGTTTATTATGATATTATGATTAATTAGAGTGAAATCAAAATTAAATTTTTTTTATATTTTTTTGTTTGATGGTATTATGAGTAGATTTAAGGATAAATCAAAATATTTCCTGTTTTATGGGACATGATAATTTGATATCTTTTGAATATAATTATCACTTTAATATGAAAAATCAAAATTAAACCAAAATTATACATTCTGATCCTTTTTATTTTTTATGATATTATAAGATATTTCTTATATTTATTTGACGGATAAATTAATATTTTTTTTAACAATTATAATTTTTTTTAATATGATTATCACAATTATTATTATTATTATTATTATTATTATTCATATTTAAATATTTTGATCTTTTCCATCGTTTATCTTATCTCAAGTTAATCGTAAGATTAGATCCTAAAAAATCTTTATCCTAATTGTTCTTGTCATCTTGATTTTTTTTATTTTTACTTTTTGAAATGTATGTAACTTTGTTTTTAATTGGTTACATTTTTTTGTATAGAGATTATAACAATTAAAGTATTTATCCATTACAAATTTTTTACAAAACGATAATCATTATATTTAATCATATATCCATATTATTTGTAATGTTTAAAAAAATCTATACTTTATTAATATTTAATTTGTTTTACCTTTAAAAAAAATATTGGAGTACTCTCAATTTTGTTATTGCAATATTTGTAGAATCAAAAAGGTTTTGATGAAGACAAATAAATCAACAAGTTGTCCTTGATGAAGACAAAGCAACAACAACCATTTAGAAGTTTTCCATTTCCCGCTCCCTTGTAATATTTTATATTTATGTTGAGTGTGGGTGGTAGACTTAGGTTTTTACTCAAGCGATTATGAGTTAGTTGGCATGAATACTAGTTAAGTTAAATATTTGAAAAAGCTTAGAAAGGGACTAGGTGCTTTGGAAAATCATTTCTGGTCTTTAATTTTTATAAAAGTAGCAGTAACTACTCGAGTAGTTGGTGCATTACTCGAGTAGTCTGCATTGATGAAAATTAGTCTGCTCACTGTCTCCACAAACTACTCGAGTAGTCTGTTGACTAATCGATTAGTTCTCAAAACTAATCGATTAGTTGCTGAACTAATCGAGTAGCTTGAGAAACAGTGAGTCCACAAATTTTCTCACTACTCGAGTAGTGCTCCAACTACTCGAGTAGTACGTATCAGATCTGTCAGTATTTTAATTCTAATATGGCTGTTGAAGAGGCAATCAAGGGAGAATCTTTCCTAATTAGTTTTCTAAGGCTCCTCCCTGATTCTGGCGATTTGAAAACTCAATATAATGATTACCTCTTCAACAAGAGCGAGACGGATCATCTTGAGCAAAAACTTTTTCAAACCTTGCACCCAAAAGGAACCTTTGATCCAATCCCTTTCTAAGAATCAATCTCTTTCTAGTATTCTAGTTTTCCTACTCATTGTTAATTGAGATTGTTTTGAGCCGCTTCGCTGTGATCTGATTACTCCATTGAAGAAAGGAAGGAGCACTTGAAGGTTTCAAGAGGCTCGATTGCTAAAGGGAGAAGGTGTTCTTGAAGGTTTCAAGAAGCTCTCTTTGTGGAAGGTTGAAGAGGTTCTTCAACAGAGAATCAATTGAAATTGGGGTAAAGTTCAAGAGTTTGGTACACTCTTGAAGGGTTAGGATTAGATTGAGTGAGGTTCACTAATTAATCTTGTTTGTATCCAATTTAATTGATTTTAGTAGACACTCCCTAAGGTTTAGGGGGGACTAGACGTAACTCTCAAGTGGGTAGAGAGTGAACCAGTATAATAATTCCCTCTGTCTATCTTTTATTGCTTTAGTTTATTTCTGTTATTTAATCTTTCTTCAGAACCTTTAGTTAGCAAATCATCTGCTTCTGGTCTTGGTTTCGTGTTAGCGAAATCCTTATTTTGAAAACTCAGTTCACTGTCTGAATTTACACGCACTACTCGAGTAGTCCATCAACTAATCGAGTAGTTCATTCATTTTTGGACAGAAAATTATTTTTGTTTTAAAACAGTAAGCGCGTAATTTGTTATTATCAATTACATTCGAAAAATTAGTATCGTTACTTCAATTTACTATTCACCCCCCCTCTACTAAATTGTTAGGTCGCTTGTTGGTTTCCAACAATATTGATAAAATATTGTTTGGTTTGCTCATTATCGAAAATAGTGTGTTAGAAAAATTGTCTAAGATAAAGCTAAAAAAAGAGCTTATGATAATAAATAATATAAGTGCATCACATTGTGGACAATAAGGGTTAAATACCAAACAACCACACTCTTGCACTTTAAAACTTGAATAATCTATTTAATTTCAAATTATAATATTTTTTTTGATGATAATGATTTTTTTTTATAAACTGAGGATAATGATTTGACATGCAGATAATAATTTGGAAAACTTGAATAATTTATTTAATTTCAAATTTTAATTTTGGTTGGAGATAATGATTATCTACCTACAATCGCTCTTATGCGCGGAAAACTTCAACAACAAACGTGGTGCCTCGAAAATTTCTCCGACAAAAGTGGTGTCTCAAAAATTTCTTCGACAAACGTGGTGCCTCGAATAGGTTTTTTTATATATATAGATAGTAGATAGTAGATATATACACATCAAAATAAACAATAATAGTAGAGAATAACCAAAAGAAGTAGACAATAACCAACAAAGAATTATAGCAAAAAAAACAATAAAAAATTAGAAAAAAGTACTATTTATAACCACAAAATAAAAAATATAAAGAATAAAAGGTAAGCAAGTAACTTTTTAAATCCTTAAAAGTGATGTGTTCGCGGGAGGCTCTCTTAATTAGGACGAATAAATAATTACATTGAGTCCAACAAAATCCATCTCACTCACTCATCAAATTTTATCATACTACTTCTAGGAAGTCCTTTCCTTAACCATGATGTCAAGGATTTGATCCATGTCGGGGGCATGGAAAAAATTTTGTTGGTAGAGGCAAAACTCACTTCGGTAATCTCTACGCTTCGGTGGAGATTAGTCTTTGACTGTCGGCGGGAAGATACCCTTGACGAAAAAAGAAAAAAAACAACCCCTACATTTTTTTTTAGAAAATAAAGAAAAGTCATGCCAAATTACCATACACTTTATCTCTCCCTTATTTTCTAAAAGAGGTACGTGTTGAATATTATATTGGTGTTGGATATTTATATTACATTATTATTTTTCTTATAAACAAAAAATATTTTATTAAATGATCAACCTTAAACATCATAACAGACATTACCCCATCTTTATTGAAGGGTTTGATAGGTAGAGCTTAATCATATACTCAAAGGAAGACAAGAGCCTGATACAAAAAATGCCAAATACAAGACACCTAGCGAGGCAAAGGCCAAACAATCTAGGTAACCTTCACTAAGTTGACAAGTCATTAAAAAACAAACTTTGACATAAGAACAATACACCAACAACCAGAACATTGGCACCTGCAAATAGGAAAAACACTTACAAAGAACTAACAGCCCACAAGGATAGCAACCAAATCTTCAAGCATTATGCGCAAACCTTAGCAACCAAAAACCTCCCAACAAATCCAAGATAGCAACGAAACAACTATATTTTATATTGTGCAAAGCTGAAGGCAATGTACAGGACGTACTCAAACATGGAAGGAACAAGGAGATTAAGTCAATCCTTTAAGGCATTCCACAGAGCTATTACACCAGAGAGCAAAATCAAAGTTAGACTCAGTAAGCTCCTTCATCCACACCCAAGTATTAACTTTATCAACATCACAGAAGGCCACCATGTCAAAAGTTCAGTAATTAAAATTATGTCTTTCCTTGTCTAATAGCATTTGCCAATTAAAGGCCAACATTTTCTGGGGAGCCTTAGTGCCTTACTCTTCCATAACATCTTAAAGAGAGGCATGAGAGGGATTAAAGGATGACTGCTTTGGGAGAAGAATTTACTAGCCAGCCAGATATACATATCTCGAACATTAAAAACGCCCATACTGCCAAGAGACCATCTCCATCTTGTTGAAATTACAAGTGGGCTAAACACACACCTGGGGGAGGGGAGTGAATAGGTGTAGTGGCTACTTTGTCCGATATTCAATTTCAATCGAAGATATACGGGTTAGTATTAACGTAATTGGTTGTTGTGATGAGCGTAACTAATTATAAGCACTATTATAACTGATTATGCTCTTCCATAACTGGTTTGTTGAACCAATTATGCTAAGAGCAATCGATCCGAAAAACGTTTAATTCTTTTCAAAATCTTTTTGCACAATCAGGATATACACTTAACAACAAATAATAAAGGATACTAATGATGCTTTATAACACTTGAAAATAAACTTCTTGATTGGTTCTTGAATCGAATATATTGAAAACTCGTTTTTGCACAGAGTAATCGAAATAAGCGGAAAGTAAAAGGAGATAATGGAAAGAGATACGACACGACGGTTTATACTGGTTCACTCTCAATCTCCTAAGAGCTACGTCCGAGCCTCCCCTTCTGGTTTGAAAGATTTGCTTCATTATGAATTTAGAAATTGTCTTGTACATACACGCTTCCAAGATACCTCACTTGACAAGCTAACAAAGGATCCCTCACCCTTGCTTTGTACCTCCCTTAATCTTTTAAATTCCCCCGTGAACCTCAAATTGAAAGGTACCTCACTCTCAAGTACTAAGAAGATACCTCACTTCCTAGATTTCTCCACTTTGCTAAGAGGATACCTCACCCCTTAAACTTCTCCTTCACTAGGTGATACCTCACACCTAAGAAACAAACTCTTCTTTTGTTGCTCTTCTAAATACACCTTCTATGCGCAGAATGAAACAACTCTTGATAAGCACTTGAATCTTTGAATCTTGAATCTCACTGTTTGCACTTGAACAATGATGAATATTAAGATCAAGAATGAAAGAGATGAAATGATTATGAAAATTCTCTTTTGATTCTATTCAAAATAATAATAAAAGTTTTATGTATTTTTCTATATTGAAAACTCTTTTTAAAAGTACCCTTTTATAATGGCTTTTTATATGTCAAGTCGGTTAAGGAGTTGGTTCAAAAAACAAACTAATTTTGGCCTCTGTCAACTATTATAATCTGTTATATATATTAGCATAACCGGTTATCGTGTTTTTCTAATCAGTTTTTGGCTTGTTTAACACTACATAATTGGTTATAAAATCCCCATAACCGGTTATATCAGTGTTGTTTGTAAAAACACTTAATCGTTTCAAATGTAACTTGACTCATATATAAAAACATAAGTTCTAAACCCATTATTGAGCTAAAGTATGATGCAAACACTTGTTTTAAAATGTTTATAAAAGCATATGCATCATTTTCTAAAGATTGATTTTGTAATGAATCAATTTTCATTATTATTCAATATGAATGCATTGAGATTCACTACACAATCTTAGATTCTACCAAAGCAATCATCTTAAGGACCTAATAAAATGTAAATAATAGTAAAGGAAATGTCTTATAAGAATAATGCCCTTGAGTCTTTTGTTTTGTTGTTATTTGTTGCTTTGACTCTTGACACATTTGTCTTCATCAAAACACTTGTCAAACTCATTTGCTTCACACATCTGTTAGGTTAACTACTCTTCAAAGATATGTCTCTAAGAAGCAGCAAGGAGTTTTGATACAACTCTTCCTCCCAAGAGAAGAGGCTACACCTCCAACTAAGTCTTCAGGACCACACCTCATTGCATTAATTACCAACATTAGTAACCCACTTGCCTGTGTGGCAAGAGATTGAATAGAGTCTAGGGAATAACTCCGTAAAACTATAATACCCAAACCATTTATCTTTCCAGAATTTGGTATAATATTACCGCAACCAAACTGTTTTGCGAGACAATCAGAGAATCAATTCGGGGAGAAATAACAAAAGTTCATCTTACATAAATTTCCACCAAGCAAAACTAGAAGCAAACTTAAACCCTTTATCAATAGGCAATTACGCATCATTAAAATTTCCATATCGTGCCCTCAAGACCTTCACTCACAGAATCATTTTCCTCAACTAGAATCCTCAACCACCATTTAGCAAGCAAGACCAGATTAAAAGCATCCAAATTTTTGACACCCAACAACCCACCGTCATTTTTGTCTTTACAAAACTGATCCCATTTAACCTAAGGATTTTTTCTTCTATCTAAGTCACCACCCCATAGAAAATCTTGCAGGATAGAGGTTAAAATATGACAAACTTTCTTTGGCATCCTAAAAAAAAAGAGATAATAAGTAGAAATGTAGTTAAGAACAAAAGTAATTAAAGTAATTCTACCTCTTAGGGATAAATGCTTCCCCCTCCAACCTGCATGCCTCTTGTCAAAAGCATCAATAATTGGCTGCCAACAACTCAAGTTCTTAGCATTAGAGCCGACCGAAACACCTAGGTAAATAAAAGGAATATCACCAACATTACAGTTAAGACAAGAAGCAGCATCTGCATTAATATCAAGAGAAACATGCACACCATAGAGACAACTTTTAGAAAAATTAATCTTTATGCCAGACATCAACTCGAAGCAAAGCAGGACCGATTTCATTGTTCTAGCATTCTCCATTGTGGCATCACCAACAATGATAGTATCATCGACATATTGTAAAAGAGATACTTCAATATTATCAGTACCCAACTTAGAGCCAGTGACAAGACCATCTGCCACAGCTTTCCTCATGAAACCATTCAAGTCTTCAGCAACTAACATAAACAGAAAGAGGGCAAGAGGATCGCCCTGCACAAGACCACGGTTGATGAAAACCTTCGTCGTCGGGCTATCATTTACAAGGGATGACAGACTACAAGTGAAAATGCATGTTTTAATCTAGGAGATGCATACATCACAAAAACCTAGTCTATGCATCATCCTCTCAAGAAAAGACCAAGAGACCGAGCCATAAGCCTTTTCAAAGTCTACTTTAAAAACAAAAGTAGGCTTTTTGAATTTCTTTGCATGATCAATAATCTTATTATATATTAGGATACCATCCATAATCTATTGGTTATGAATAAAAGCAAACTAATTATGAGAGATAATAGAGTCAATAACACATCTAAAGTGCCCCACGAGTAACTTCTCAATGATCTTGTATAAAGATCCTAGAAGCTAAATAGGTTTGTACTTACTAATTTTCTAAGGGGACACAACCTTAGGTATAAGGGTAGCAAAACAAGAAGTAAAACACTTAGGGAGCTTACCCATCAAATGAAATTCTTCCACAATCGCCAAAACGACTTCTTTCAGAAGATTCCTTAAGGATTTGTAAAATTTAAAATTGAAACCATCAGAGCCCGGGCTTTTGTCACCATCAGAAGAAAGAATGACCTCTTCCAATTCATCAAAAGAAAAGGGAGAAATACAGCCATGACTCACCATATTATCAACAGAGCAAAAATCAAGGGAATTCAGATTTACATTGGCTACCTAAATACTACTAAAGCGATTATTAAAGAAAGTATGAACATAACCTTTAATGTCCCCTGGATCTTCAAGCCACTTACACCATCCCACAAGTCAAATAAATTATTCTTCTTTCTTCTTCTAGAAAGGCAGGCATGAAAGAACGCACTATTGACATCCCCTTCACGAATCCACTTAGCATGAGAGTTTTGCCTAATTAAACTCTCCTTGTTCCTCAAATTTTGCCAGAGCTTAACAATTTTTAGTTTTCGGTCCTCAATTTCTTCCTTAGACAAACTACAAACCTCAGCCTTCAAATCAAGATCATTAATTTCAAAAGCAACATTTGAAATAAAAGTATCAAGATTCACAAAAACTTGCAGATTCCAATCTTTGATATCAGACTGTAACTGTTCCAGCTTTTCAGCAAGACGGTAAGCCTTTCTTCCCTGAACATCATAGGATCTACATTTTTTGTGAACCAAGTTAGCAAAACCATCATGATTCAACCAACAATTGTTAAATTTATATGGTTTTGGACCCCAATCATTGTTGCCTATCTTTGAGATGATATGACAATGGTCAGAGACATCTCTAGGAAGGGCCCAAGCAGACAAAGGACCCTGGACATCACTCCAAGTAGTTGACACCAAGATTCTGTCTAGTCTACTCATAGCAACCCCATCATAGCAAAACCAAGTGAACTTCCTCCCAATCAGAGGCAAATCAATTAAATCCATGTTATCAATAAAAGCATTAAATTCCTGGTTCTCATTGCGGTAACTAGCGTCAAAGACTCCAACCTTCTCTGAAGGGCCACAAGTTGCGTTAAAATCACCGAACATCCACCATAAATTACACCTAAATAATGTAGTTCGAGCAAGAGCAAGCTCCTCCCACAATTTTTGCTTATCCTCTAGAGAACACGGCGAATACACATTAACAATAACGATTTGATGGGTTTTATTCCAAATTAGAAACAAACTAGTGAAACCAATACCATTAAAAGCATACATAAACTCTAGGACCAATTTGTTCCATATGCTTAGGGCATCTCCGGATCTACCCATAGCAGGTAGAAAATACCAATCACAATCATGAAAACCCCAAAACAATTCACAAAGCAAATTGTCAACTTGTTCCATTTTGGTTTCTTGAATAGCAATAAAATCCAAATTTTGTGAAGAAACCAATTGACGGATGTTGGATTTTTTTAAGGACCCACACAAACCTCTAATATTGAATGTTCCTAATAACATCATAAACCAAGTTGCTTTCTTCCCTCTTTTGCCTTGGCACCTCTATGCTCCATATCAACCAAAACCTTCTTCACCTTAGGATCATCCAATGCCAAACCAACCAGAGAAAGAACGCCACAAAAATTCCCGATAAGCGGTATCCGTAAAGTTTGTCACATAAAAGGATACCAAGCTAGCCCTCATCCTTGAACGTCTCCCCTTGACCTGAATCCACCCTTCATATATCATCCTTAACTACTCCACCATCACTCCCTTTCACAAGCACTTTCTCTTTCTCTCTCATTGTCATGAAAGATTCGGTGTTGTTACTAACTTGATATGCTAATGGATTGAAATCCATTGATCCATTAGAAACAAAACGAAAAAGAAGAGAACAAACCTATGATTTTCCTCATCTCGCCCAAACACGCAGTAAACACAACAATGGTGGAGGCTTGGTTGATCCCACTTTTGAACCGGCAAAGACAAAAATAGAGGGTTCCTGGATGTGTTTGGTTCAGGTATGGTGGGGACAGAGGTTCCTGGATAGAGGGTTAAATTGGATGCATATATGGTTGAGGCCGTGAGGATTTGAGCAACCGTGATAAAGGACTTGGCGAGGCCATGAGGGATGGTGGACTGAAGCCTGCTAATATTTATATGACATTATTGTTCGGTATAATGTCTATTGAGTTTAGATCTCCTTTTTTTATTTTACGAGGGCATTCTCCTTCGCTGTGTATCGTCAATGTAAAAGATTAATAATTTCATTGGGAGTAGTCAAGCTTATCCTCTTAACTAATGTTCTCACCATGAATTGAATATTGGTTCTTCACAAGAGTCGTAAACAAGGACAGATCCAGAACCCATGGAAAAAGATAATTCATCCTTCATCGTAGTGTGCTTATATATACCATAACGCCAACTAATATCCTTGTTTGATATATTATAATCGATGACATTATTTATATATATATGTGTGTGTGTATGACCTTGGAGGTAAAATTAATAACTTAAATGAAAAAAAAACTTACTCAAATATAACGTGATACACCCTTTGGTTAAAATACCAAAATCACGCTTATTAAGAAAGTTAGTTAATTGTATTTAATTAATTTTCTTAATTTTATAAAAAGTTGAGATATTTTAGGAAAGTGGTATTGAGAATGAAAAAAATAAATGAGATAATCACTTTTTATGAATATTTTAGGAAAGTAGCATTAAAAATGAAACAAAATTTAAGACAATTAATTAAGCTTTTTTTATATATTAAATAAAAAAAAAGTATTTTTTTTCCTTATATTTGAAATGGATGGATGAAGTATGTGTTAAAATACATGTGACAACATATAAAAAATAGTCGCGTATTCGTCGGTGATCGATTATAGTAAATGACCATCTATCGTTTCTTAATGTGGACCATTGATTTATTTGCAAAATATACTAGTTGAGATTGATACAAAATTTTGTGTGCAATTAGAGCCGGTAAAAAAAGCCTGACACGACCAAGTTGGCCCGAATAAGCACAAGAAAATATCGGGCTTAATCAACAATTTTGGATCACGAATTATACTTGTGCTTTTTTAGCATGATCTGCAAAAGCACGAAACACGTCCAGACTTTTGTCGAGCTAACCCAGCACGACACGTCAACCCGACTTTTTTTTTATTTTTAATTTGCTGAAGTTTTTTGCTAAAACCGGAAGAAAAAGAAAGAGTCCACTAACCTACTACACCGTACAATGCTAACTTACTAACACATATATCATTAGTAATGTCATTAAATACATATAACTAGTTCTACTACCCATTATCAGATATTATCATACATATATATTTGTAAGAGTTAATAGTTATTTTGGTCCCCGAAAGATATATTGGTTATCAATTTAATTTCCAAAAGATTTTTGGCATCAATTTAGTCCCACAAAGACCAAGATGGCATCCCCAAGTGTAAATTTTAGTCCCCGAAAGATTCATATGGGCATCAAATAAGTATTTAAAGGACCAATGTGTTGCCGTATTAATCTTTGGGGGACTAAATTAATGTAAAAAAACTTTTGGAGACTAAATTGATGACCAATATAACTTTCGGGACCAAAGTGACAATTAACTCTATTTTTAAATGGTTGTCATGTTGGAAGTCCCACATCGCCTGCCCTATCTTCTGTGGCATGGTTTAAATACCTGTTGGGATACTCCTATCATAGCCAATTGGTTTTGAGATGGAGCCTTAACATGATATCAGAGCCAGAGCCCAACTTTTTTCTGGTTGTTATGGGCCAAGAGTTGCCCTTTGTTATGGATCAATAGTTACCCTTTTGCCTCGTTCGGCAAGCTTCGTTGAAGGAAGTGTGTTGGAAGTCCCACATCGTCTGTGTTGGAAACCAACAAGCGGCTCAATATAGTCTAGAGGGGGGTGAATAGAATATTGAAGCCTTATTACAGATTTTTCGTCCACCTAAGAGAATGGTTTTATGAAAATAAATTTTCTTAAAAAATTCAAGTCAGATTACTCGAGTAACTCAAGTCTTCACTCGAGTAATACGCAAGCAAAAATAATTTCACTCGAGTATTCAGTAAATCACTCGAGTATTACGAAAGCTATTTTTAAATCACTCGAGTAACAGAAAACCTACTCGAGTATTGTTCATAAACTGAAAGCAGATTACTCGAGTGACAAGAACTTTACTCGAGTAAACTGGGTAAAATTCAATTAAAACTCAGTTTTCAATGGAGTTCTTCAAGAATTACAATGCTATGATGATTCAACAAATTATGAATGATTAATATGAACAATTTCAAGTGATATTAACATGCAATTTTAGATCAATTGAGTAGAATTAAGAAAACCCAAATTCTAACCTAAAAATGCAACTGTTAATGAATTAATGCAATACAAGGAATGAAAATAAAAGAGACACAAGGATTTATCCTGGTTCACTTTCACCCACTTGAAAGCTACTCCAGTCCCCTCTTAAATCAAGAGAGATTCTTCACTAGAAATCTTCAAATGTAGATTTTACAATGTTTTAAGATGCAACTAGATTCTTAGTTCTCCTATCTTAAAACCCAACTCAAAGTGTGTACCAAACACTTTGATCTAATCTACCCCTTTTGAGAATTCTAGATTTCCTTGCTAATTGATTGAAGATGCTTCCAACCAATCCTCTTTTCTTGCTTTGATTTGATCCTCAAAGTCTTCCTTGTGAGATTCTTCACTTGTGTTGAAACTTCAATGATGCAATCATAAATTGCAAATCTTCAACAACCACTAAGAACAAAAATATGATCTCAAGAATATTTGAACAATGAGAGAAATAGAGTGAAGAATGAAAAGTTCTTTGTTGAATCTTGATAGCTCTTGAAAGATGTAAAATAGCTCTTGAATTGCTTTTGAAAGTGTATAGAAAATTGTAAGAATGAATGTGTATCTCCTGTGAAAGAGAAAATTAAGTCCTTTTAAAATTTTCAAACACTGATTGAATTACTCGAGTAAACCATATAACATCACTCGATTAAAACATGTCAGATTAAGTTACTCGAGTGATGTGTAAACCATTACTCGATTAACCTGTCATGACATAAATTACTCGAGTGATCCAATACTCATTACTCGAGTAAACTGATCAGAATCTGAATAAAAACAAAGTTTTTCTAAAAGGATTTTCACAAAACTTTTAATAGAGCTATTTAATCAAGATTTAAAGTATCTTCGCTCTTAATCAAACATTATTTAAATACTCTTAAAAATCACCTAAGCTACCCACACCAATGAGATGCATTGCATAAAATAAAGATTACATTGAAATAGAATTAATAAAAATCCTAATTCTAATCTTCATGTGGTGTAACTTGCTTGTTGCCAATGTTGTTGCTTGGAGAGAGATTGTTAGCATCAAAACATGAGAATCCTACAGTCTGCCCTATCTTCTGCGGCATGGTTTAAATACCTGTTGGGCTACTCCTCTCATAGCCAATTGATTTTGAGATGGAACCTTAACATGTCGGGCCGGCAGGCAAAAGCACGAAACACGCATGGTACAGGTTTAAAGAGCATCTTTTCAGCATGGTTTTAAACCGTGATTTTAGTCACGACACGATCAAAGCCCAAATCCAAATAGGCAAACACGAGTACAGTCGGATAGCATGAATTGCCACCTCTGTATGTAATGACTATTTTAATCCTATCTCATTTCACCCTTCTCATCGCTTTCATCTACCCAAAGCACTGCTACCCTATCACCCAAACCTCTTCCCCTAGAAAATCCACCGCTTCTCAACCCTCCCACTCCAACGTCCTTACCGGGTGCCTTCAACTGCCACGAAACACCTGCCATCACCACCGCATACTGAAACATGACCTCAAACCTCATCTTAATCACCTTCTCGCTTTCACTTCCTAAACTTCGATGAAACCTTCATCACGAACCCACCATGACCTCACCATCATAAGCCCTTCATCAAACCATTGCCATAAAAAGCCAACCATCGAAACCCATTTTTTTTCTCCTGTCGTTGTTCAGTTTTGCAAAAACACAATGGTTCTAATCAAGGTTTTAAATAACGGACCGAAACATGTGATGCGGCCGCAACATAACGGTTTCGGTCCGAGCCGAAACCGAAACCAACCGATTTCGCGGTGGGAATCCAAATCACAAGAAAACGACCGCAACAGACCGCATCACCGCCTCAACATAACGATTTTTCGACCGCAACGGACGAGACAGCTGCACCCATGCTCAACGCCTCCTCACAACAGCAGATCCATCATTCGCAAAGGCTCCATTGTTGCTTGCTGCCGCTAATCGCACTCTCAGAGACACCAAACGTGGATTGGAGCAAGAGTCAGAAGAGGGAGCAAGAACAAGCAAAGATAGAAGAAGAGTGAGATCCGGAATGAGAGCACGAACCTGAAGGGCGCATAGAGGAGAGAGTCACCGCCACCACCATCGGTCTGCCTCGCGCCGTCTTCGGTCTTCGCCCTTCGCGTTTGCTGGTGAAGGGAGGCTCTGCTTCTGCCGTCATGGACTTATCCCTTTCTTTGAGTATATGAGTGTTAGTGACTTAGTGTTGCTTTGCTTCTGCCGTCTCTTCACTCTTATCCCTTTCTTTTTTTTTTAATGTATGGGCTATGGCTGGTTGTTATACCTGGCCCAAGTTTATTTTTTAATGATCCAAGTTAATTACTTTTTTATAAAGTGAAGTTAATTACTTAATCCTTAATAATTTTTAATTGTTTTTTTAATATAATTGGTGATTCTTAATCCTTATTGTTTAATAAGGAAAGATTAATAGAAATTAGAATAGACTTAGGGAATCTAAGAATTGTTATAGATTTGGGTTATTTTTTTTATTATTTTTTTTACTATCTTAATTCTTTTTTAATGTGGGTTTGAATGTTTTGTTATGTTCTAATTTAACTATTTATATGGAGGTACTCAAACCTAGGTACAATTATATGAATTTCGTTAACTTTTTGAAAATCTAAAATTGTCTAATCAATTTTTTACACTCTAATACCTTATATTAATGAAAAAAACATAAAATTAATAATTATTATCAATTTTACAATAAAATATATTAATTTTATGGAATTTGTGAAAAGTTGTGAACAATTCGCGCCGCAGCGACCGCAATCCATGTCGCAGCATCCTCAACATCCGTTATCACGATCGCAATTTAAAACGTTGGTTCTAATGATAGTTGTGAACTCGCCTGACCATTTCAGGATCCGTCGTGCCGTGCAAGCTTCATCTTGCTCCGATTAGACCCGTTGTGTTCATAACAGAGGAGGCGCGCACTTGGTGATTCTGGGTTTGATTTACTACCCTATTGGGTTTTTTTGGAGTTGTTAAGAGATGATATTTTGAAGCAATTATGGTGGTGGTGCTGGTTACGGTGCTAGTGGTAGACATGGTGGGAGAGGAGAGGAGCAGAGAAATTGAAGTGTGGTGGTGGTGAAGGCGGGGGTGGCATCAAGGATGGAGCCAAGGGTTGACTAGCAGTTTTCATAGTCATCCCAAGCATTTGAAACTTGTTTAAGGAGTATCTTAAAGAATTCTTCAAGACACCTCTCATTAATTTTTTCTTTGCTGGTTCTTTCTTATCTTTGGTGATTTTCTTGGCTTGGTATCTTGCATTTAATCTCGGCCCCTCTTGAGACTGAAACTTGGTTCTGCCCTGGATTGCATGGTGCGGTGATCTTCCAAATTAAACGAACTCACTGCGACGATGGGGCGGTGGTCGGTGATCTTCCAAATGAACTCATTACGACGATGGGGTGGTGGTCGCCATAGCAATGCCGATGAGGTTAATAAGGGTGATTGGGTTTTTATTTGCATTGGAGTTATTGGTTTGCTTGTAATTCTTTCACTGGAAATATTCCTCATGCTTCTAGTGCTTTTAATAAAAAAAAAAAATTGTTTTATAAAAAAAAGGGTGATTGGATAGGTTGACGGTGGAGGAATACATATGTTAAAGATGGAAATACAATTAGAATTGAAAATTAAGAGAGGGGTAAAAATGAAATTTTAATTACACTCTTAGTCAAAAAGCACCACTCATGCTCGTTATGTAAAACTAAGAATTAAAAATATACATACATATACATGCATGCTATACATAAGAGTTCAACAAGAGGGATAAAATACAACTAAGTTAAAAAGATTAAAATATATAGCGACGTCTACTTAGTTGGACCATGCATGATGTTGGGCAGCGCAAGCTAAAAAAATCTTTATTCTATCTAATTACCATGCATGCAGCTGCTCGACGAGGACAAACTAATTATGACACCTAAGACATGTGTATATGTGTGTATGTGTATATATATATAGGGAATTACTAACATGCAACCTAAAATTGGATAGCAACCTTTTAGTAAAATAATAAAAAGTTGACACCTAAGACATGTGTGTCATGTCATTCCTTGAAGTAGTGATTTATAATTTTTACAATTTAATCCAACATAAAAAGTAAATTAATTTAATTTAGTCTTTGTACCTATTAGCAAATTATAACATAGATTAAAACAACTGGTGATTATAACAACAAGTGTTAAATTAATTTGCTAATAGGTACAAAGGACTAAATTAAATTAATTCTTTTTATGTTGGACTAAATTGTAAAAATTATAAATCACTACTTCAAGGAATGACATGACACACATGTCTTAGGTGTCAACTTCTTATTAGTTTACTAAAAGATTACATAGCAACCATCCAATTTTAGGTTGCATGTTAGAAATTTCTTATATTTAATTAAGAAATGAAACAAATTAAGTGAGATGCCAAGCCTTGCCGCCATTCATATTGAATTTCTTGAGGCGCCCAAAGAACATGACCAGAATCAAGATGAACTTGCCTTTGTTACTCCATCTACCCGAAAATCCAACGTATGAATCTTTACACATTACAACATCATCTTTGCCTTTCATCAATTGCCTTGCGCAGCTGTATCCCGTTGAGAACCCTACGTTCCCATACGCACTGCATACATATCATTCCCATTACTATTTTATCACAATAATATATAATAATAACAATTTTTTTTAGTGAAGACTAATCATCTCCGAGACGTAGAGATTATCGAAGTGGGTTTCGCCTCTACTAACAAAATCTTTTATAATTTCCATATCTACAACAGGGATCGAACCTCTGATATCATGCTTAAGGAACTCGATCATCTTTCAACTGTGTTAGCTCTTGTTGATAGTAACAATGTTTATTATATAGCCTTTCAAAAAAAAATGTTTATTATATATATATATATATATATATATATATATATATATATATTCTCACCTTTAAATTATTTATATTTTTCACTAAGCAAAAAATGAATTGAAATTAAAGAGAGTTTTTATATACGTGCCTGATCACTTCAATGGTGATATTCAACACATTAAAGTTGAGGGGATCCTCCACTAAGCTTTTGCTCTCAGTGATGCAAATCAAAATAATGAAAATGACCAAGTAAGAGAGTTGAGAGAATACAAGACACTCCACTAGGCTTCTTTTGTTGTCGTCTCCCTTGGTATCAATTTCGTGGTCCCGTACAGGTAAAAAAGTAGTGTATGGTGGGAGGTACCTGTTAGAGATAAATAAATAAATAAATAAAAAATAATAATAATAATAATAATAAAGTCTCCCCCGAATTTATACTTTTTTTTTTAAAGTCGAATTAATTCTTCGAATGTATATATATTGTGTAGTCATAGTTCGTTTGATTCCTTGAATGGCAAATTATTATCAGCAGAGTGTAATTGGATTCCAAAAGACTAATTAAGGTATCAAATTGAAGACTACTACTTATAAAATTCCGATTACTTCCAGACACTACTGAAATTTAATTTGTTAATTTGTTATATGTGTACGGTCAAGATCATATCTAAGCTTATTTCCTTATTTGAGTTATCAAATCTATCTGTAATTCTGTAAATGTATTCCTGCTCCTCGTAAGTGGGAGGACGGAATTTATGCATAAAGTTGTTTCCTATTGACTCTCAAACCCCCTGCTCTTTTCTTATAAGAAAAAACATAATAGTAAGAAGCACAAGTATAAGGTAACACTATCTCTCAACTTTCCTTCATATTTAACACAAGTCTCAACCTTAGGATTGGACATTTCTAATATAAGAAAAATGGTATATAAAATTACAAAATCAATTTATAAATCAGTATCTTATAAAAAAAAATTATAAATCAGCATGCATTAAAAAAAATACATATAACAACTTGTTTACTTTTGCCCTGTAATTTAATTTGCCATATTGGTTTCACGTCTAATCAAATAATGTAATTATAATTGATGTCCACTAAGAAACCACGCATGCATGGACTCATGGAAGCACTACAATATTAAATGCTATTTGCAATATTAAACAGTACAATATAGGGAAACCAGGCCAATACCCATGTAACAAGCAAAGTAAGACAAGGTTTAGTGGCTAACAAGTATTATACTATGAATTTTGTTAAACGGAATACCTTAAGGTTATAAGTTTTATTGATGGGAAGGTTATAATAAGTTAAAGAATACACAGAATGAAATATTGTATTGAAAATTTAAATTCAGTAATTTTTTATATTTGAAATTAATTTTCAAAATAATTTTTTTTTTCATCCGATTCTTTAGGTATTACCTAACTTAAGTACATCCAGATTTTATCTGGGTCGCGTACCTGATTATGGCAGATAAGTCTTTCAACATGAATTTTTTGTATTCACAAGGAATCGAATTCGAGACCTTATTTAAGCGAGACTGATATATACCCTTACCACTCGTCTCAATCCATGTTGGTATAAAATTATATTTTTTATTATTTAAAATAATACTTTTATGATATCCATTAATATTTTCCTTCTCTTATATAACATACCACTTGTATTTTTCATAATATATATCAACTAGACAACTACACATGAGACATTCTAGCATGCAATTAACCTAGGATTTGTCTAGTATATATGACATATGGTACATATTCAAAATATTTTAAAAAGTAAGTTTCTTTTTTTTTTTTTTGGTTTACATGGGAGGTCTGGGACTAGAACCCATGATCTGGGGAGGGGGAAATCCTAAGTGTTCCTGCAGCCACCAACTGGGCTGTCTTACGTGGACTTAAAAAGTAAGTTTCCATAAGAAAACTAAAAATATTACATCACTCTTGTTTTATATTGAAAATATATCACATCTCAAGATATTAGATAAATTTTTTCTATATATAAAAAATTAATCACTGAAGTATCCTTAACATGTGTTCAAAGTGCACCCTAAAAAAATCAATTAATGCATACTTGAGAATGAGAGATTTATTATTTATTTTAAAAAAATAAAAAATTATACAAATTTTAGGACAATAATTTAACATTACTAAACGAATGTATTCTGAAGCAGGCATTAATTATGTTCAAAGAATATTCATTAACTTTTACCATGTTGACCTAATTAGTTGGTTCTTTGAACTATTTGTAAAATTTTCAATTAGACTTTAAAAGATTGTAATTGGGTCCCAAAACTTACTGATGATTTGTAATTTGATCCATGAACTTATCAATAGTTTTTAATTTTGTCTCTGAACTTATTAATTATTTTTAATTGGGACCTTAAGTAGGATTTCCTTTAGTAAATTGTAAAGTTCAAGCTTATAATATATAGTAATCGTAGACAATCGGTAATTGTATATCAACTTTGCAATTACAACACCTTGGAGATCATTTTTCAAAGTTCTTGTTTGTCCTATACAGGTTAATTAATAGGACAATTGAATCACCACAAAAGTAAAGACTTTCAAATTATCTCCTTCTGATTGATTGTGGGAGCTCGACCTTTGCGACCGTCACTTTGGCATTGTGGCAGCAATTATCTTTATTACAAGTTCTAACCGAAGGATGGGAATGGGCGTGAACAACATTGGGCCCTCCCAGGATATGGATTATAAGAAACCTTAAAACATATGGCACCTCATGTACCCAATTACAAATTACAAATGATCATATATTAGTAAAATTTAGGTACTTAGCGTTATACTCCCTCCCGTTTTATTTATAGGTTACCCTCAGAGAAAAAAATAATAATTTTATTTACAAGTAATTTTATATTTTTTTAGGAGGTCTTTATTATTTTTTCTTTAATTTGTCCTTTGTTCATTAATATAAAACAATATATTTGCAAAAAAATTAATATAAATTAAAATGGTAAAATTGTAATATTAAAATACATTTTTAAAATTTCAAAAAATATAAAGTACATTATAACTACCTTGTAACATTTCAATAAATCTTAAAGTACATTTTTAATAAAATCCAGGGAGTAAACTTTTTATAATTCATTAAGAACCGGCCAAGTAGAAAATTAAATTTCCTAAATAGTTTTAGAAAAAGGAATATAATAACTTACATCATGACAACAAAGAGCACCAATATGGCTGAAGATATGGTTGATAGATCAAAAACAGATTCCCCAGCATGTCTAGCATTTGTAACTTGAAACATAGAAGCAACCAATTTCTGATAGGGATTTAGACCCTCCATATTTTTGGAGTTCCACTCCATGCAGCACAACATTACAAATTGAATCAGATTGAACCCCAAGACTGTAGCAACAAGTAGCCAACAATGAAGAGAAGAGAGCAAATGGTCATAACCAACCTCTTTTGAATTCTTAAGCAAGTAAGAGAATTCATCTCTTCTTGTAACTTTCTTCATAACCCATATCACAAACCTCAAGCATGGTGGGTAGAGTGTGTTACCAAGAAGTAGATGTGGTAATATAAGAAGGAGGAGACCTGAATTGTTCTTGAAAATTACCATGTTCTCATTGGTTGGGACAAAACCACAACTAGCAAAAGTGGACACTACGGTGAAGATGGAGAATGTTTGTAATTTGATGCCTTTGTTTTTTAGGACTTTTGTCACACTTGGTATTAAGGTTATGTACAAATAAACCAAACTAGACCCGAAAAAATGAACCACCATAAGGTAACCTATAACTACATATATTAGATACCTAAGTGACCTATACTTTAGACTTATATCTCTATCATTATTTAAGGAACCTACGACACTTCCATTGGGAACATCAATGTTACTATCATGAACATGACTATGTTTGTTATTATTTTCTGAAACAGGGTTGATAGAAACTAAAACAACCTCAATTTGATTGGTACTTGATATGTTTTTTTTAGACTTATTTTGGGTGAAGAAGAAGTTGAACCTAAAGAATAAAAGTTCAAGCATGGAAGTGAAGACCTCACCACCAACCAACATAAGAAAGGTGAGGAGAATGAGTTGAGAATTAGAGAAAATCTCCATTTCCAAGGCAGACATGCTGGAAACAGTGGAGGCAGAAACAGAGGTGTAAAACAGGTCAAGGTCATTGGGCCTAATAAGGGTTCTAGGATTTAAGAACTTGAGACCTATGTAACCAAAGAGAGAAAGGATTATGAAATAGCAAAGTTGAATGAAAAAGCGGTTGACACGGAAGAGTGGAACACGGGCCAAGGATCCATGGAAGTTGAGGGAAAAACAAGGAAGATGGTGATGATGATGATGTTTGTGTTTGCCAAAATAGGAAAAGTTGTTCATGTTTTGTGTTAATAAATTGAATGGGACTATGGGAGAGGAGTTGGAGTTTAAAGAGAAAGGGTTGGCATTTATAGAGGAAGGCGGTGATAGTGCATGTAGGCTCTCCACTTAAATTGGTGTATGCTTGTGATGGGTTATGCAAAAGGTTGGGCATAAAAGCATGCAACACAACTCATAATCCTCTGCCATAAAATTGAGATTTTTTTTTTTTTTTTAAAACAACAAAAAAAAAACAAAACAAAGGAGGGGTAAATAGAACACTATCCGTCTCATAAACTTGTCTTATCCAAAAAATTTCTTATCGAATCTGGCCAAAAAAGAGATAAACAAGGATAAAAGATGACAAACTCGATATGAGAGGTGACAGGTTTGGGTATATCCCGAATCACTCGATTCAATCATCCGAACTTTTGTATATATCAAAGTTTCATTATTCTTTACTAATTTATTTTTGTCTAAAATTTTATGTCAAAAAAGTAAACGCCAACCCTTTCTTTATAGAGCACAACTTTCAACATAAAATATCCCAGTATTTCTTTATATATTAATATGATGTGAATGTTTTGTCTAGTATTAGTAATATAGTAAAACTCTATTAATAATGCATGTGCTAAATCAAGTGTGGTAGATATTTATTAGTGGAATATTTATTATCTTTGTCTCTTGATGTTTTCACTTTTTAAGATGTGCAGAATACATAAATCATATAGAGTGAGCTTAATGACGAGACAGTCTAGTTAACTATGATTACGCAATCACTTTAGATTTAAATTTTAGATATCATTTTAACAATCTTACAAATAAAAGAATCTTTGCGATGAAGAACTTATTGTATCATATTAAATTTTGTCATTTTTGCCTCAAGAATAAATCCATATTTTTATAAATTTTATGCATATATTTTCGTTTCGGGTCGACTCGACCAGTCCATATCTTGACTTGTCCATATCGTGTCCTTTCTTAATTAGGGATGGGTTCGAGTTCAAAAATTGGCCCAATCAATATTTTAGGGACAGGTGAGGGACAAGCCGAACTCGTCCCACGCTTACCCCTAGAATAAAGTGTGTCTTTCGTCAGGCAACCACTAATCCCTTTCGAGGTGGAGAGATCATCGAAATGGGTACAACCTTTCTCCAAATATTGACATCATGCTTAAAGAATCTAACTATTTACTAATTGTGCTGAATTTTGTTGGTATAATATTGAGATGTTTGAACACACTAATCTTTAAGCTAAGCACAAATTTATGCACTTTGAGCTATTTATTTCCTCTCTTGTACTTTTTTTTTTTTTGCCCTTGGAACACTTGACTTGGAAATCGGAACCCAAAAAAAAATACTTCATGGAGAAATGGTGAAGCTATTAAGGTTTTCAAAAATAAAGTTTTTATTTTTCCAGCAAATACACTCCTTTTTTGTTTTCTTAACCGGTGTGGCTTTGGATAACATGAATACATGATAATTTTTTTACTTAAGGTAGTCCCCGAATTTAGGTTGTTTTTATATCGGCCCTTCAAATTTTTTTTCGATACTTTGAATCCATGAATTTATTCAAATTTTTGAAAATGATCATTTCGTTACTTATTTGATGATATGACCAACGATATGTCACGTCACTTTCACAATACCAACAAGTGATGTGACGTGACATGTTATTTATCGACATTGTGAAGGTGACGTAACATGTCATTGACATCCTAGTAGTATATATATGAAGTAAATGCAACATTTGAGTTGATTTAAATGATGTAAATCAGATTGAGATTCTCTGTTTGATTTATAACTTATTAATGTCCATTTAAACTCTTATTTTAATAGAGTTTGTTATAAACATCTAACTATAGTACATCTATTGTGATTTTTCTTTTAGAGGTTACACAGTGATAATATGATTAATTTTTTTTTTTACTGCAAATCTAAGAATTTGATTTAAATGCAATTGGAAGCTCCGTGAATTTTGTAAGGGCGGGAGGGGAAAGAGCAGCAGAAGAAGGGTGGTGGAGGAAAAGGGTGAGAGTTGCAGGGTAGTGCTAAAAACAAAAGAAAAAAAGAAGAGAGTGTCAGCTGACCTTCTTTAATAAATAAATCTCAACCATTAGATAAAATAAAAATGAACGGATAAGACCTTGTTTAATAAATAAATCTCAACCATTAGATAAAATAAAAATGAACGGATAAGATGAAGAGTAGCATGAAATTTGAACTGACTTTGATGTATGATATTGACAACTAATCCCGGATAATAGAACATACCATCCTGAGTCAATATTTGAGTGTGTTTATGTGAGATAAGTTAGAAATACTTTCAAGCTAATTATCAAAAAAGAGAAATACCTTCTATATAGAACTACGTAGGTGCATGACTAGGTTTATGCTTTAACAAGATCAAGTTTATCAAGTTGTTGAAATAGCGAGAAATGACGGAGGTCATCATCATCCCCTTGAACTTATATATGTTGGAATAAGCTATCATGTTGGGATCATAGTGATTAGGGGTAGGAATGAGCCAGGCCGACTCATGGGGGCCTATGGCTTGGCTCACTTAAGGACTGGCTCGGCTCGGCTCGTTTAATAAAAAGGTCAGGTTTAAGCTTTTTAAAAAGCCTATATATCTAAATAAGTCGGGTCCGAGTTTTATAAAAAGCCTATTAAGCTCATTGGGCCGGCCTATTTAATTTTTTAAATATTAATATATTATATTTTATTAGTGATTTAAATTAAAAGTAAAAATTTAATATATTCTATATAATATTATAATTAAAAATAAAAATATAATTTCTTTCCCTCTTTATTAAAGCTAATCCTAACATATAAAAAACAAATCCTAATAATTTCACTCCCTCACATCAACCAATCCTAATACTTTTTTTGTTATATAATTTGAGTTTTGATGTTGTTAATGTTCGCTTTATTATATTTCTTTCAAAATTTGAGGGTATAAGGCATTTTTATGTTTGTACTTAAATATAAGAATTTTATTGAATAATAGGCTTTTAAGCAGGCTTATGGGTCAGGCCAAGCTTTGAAATAGGCCGAGCTTAGGCTTCAAATTTAGTCTATGCCGAGCTCAAAGGCAGGCTTGGGCCTTGAATCTGGAATACAGGTCAGACCTGTTTTTGTTAAGGTCTGACTCGGCCTGACTCATTCCCACCCCTAATGGTGATAGACATGCCTTATTTAGCCATGGTTAATGCATATTTGGATAAGAACTTGCTTAACATGGACTTGAATCATTTAGCTAGTCCAATAGGGCGGAGGCTCCTGTGCATGTTAATAGATAACATGCACCGGAATTTTATTTTTGCTTTTTAAATTTATTTAATACATATTTATTCAGAATATTTTTTAACACAAGTTCGTATACATATTTATTAGAATATGTAAATTTTGAATACAGTTTTACTCAGTACAGTTTTTTAAGAACACAGAGTAAGAAAAATAAATCCAAATTATAAAAATCACTTCATATCGGTAAAAAAGAAAAAACATAGAATATTTTTTAATTGATTAAATTTTAAAAAAATAAATAAAAAAACCCAAAAAGGAAAACATGCACTGGTGGATATTATCCGGAGCCTCCTCCGTCCAATAGTAATACTTAGCCTGGAATCGAACTAGATTAATATGATCAGCTTGGTCAACTCAGTCAACTTAGATAATTTGAACCCACGAACCCAATTAGCTCCATTTAAGACCAGACTTTTAAATTTTAATCAACTTAGTCAATTTGGTTAACATGAACTGTTGAACGCAGCTTTCTGGTAGGAATTCTTTATAAAAGTGTAAACCTTTTTCAATTTTTTTTTTTTTTAAGTAAGCCCGCATTCCCTTCTTCAACCTTTGATATACAGTTTATATACTTTTTTTTTTATCAACTTCACTTAATACCAATTGAATCTGTGATAAAATTTATACGGTATCGTATACTTGATACCTAACTCATTTTTGTCATGCATTGTTGCTTGGTCGAGGTGCCTGCATGCTTCTCCGGTTTTGAAATTCATAAAGAAGTACTCCCTTCACTCGTAATTCGTAAATATAAGCATTTAGTTTTGATTTTTCTTGGTTTTTCTTTTTTAGGTTTTACTTTTATTTTTAATAATATTAATTACTTTTTCTTTTCTTGAACATTCTTATTTGGTCAATGCTTTTTAGAATTTCAATGATAATTGATAATTTTAAAAAAATATATTAAATATCATCAATTTCAATGTCATCACTAACAATTTTAACCAACATCCTTAATTCACATGCAAAGTCACTATAGATATTTATATTTGAAAACAAAGATAGTATTTTTCTTTCAATTTGCATTATTCAAATTTTAGTTTTGTTTAGTAAAAGTGGCTTAAAAGTTAGTTGAAATTTAAAAAGTTAGGAACCAAAAATGATAAGTTAGTCGATTTAATTAAGAGAATATAGTTAATGTATTGATAGTGTAAAATCAGTGCATCATTCACTATACATATTTTTATACTCATTGACTTTTAGTTAAAAGTAATACAAAATGAATGGTGAATGATTAATCGGCATTGTAAAAAATTTTATACTATCAATGCATATTTATTAATATCTTTAATAAAAAGTGTTTGATATATCATCTTAACTGATCGGTGAGTATAAATTATATTATTAACTAACCGATTAGTATAAAATGTTTTAAGTCTGGATGTTTTTAAAACCATAGCTAATCAAATATGGTTCATGATTATTTTATTTTTTTCAAATAAGTAGTATTATATGCTAACTGACTTATAAACCCCTTGTGGACTTTGCCAAACATGCACACATGGTTCTGTTTGGCAAATCTACTGAAGATTGACAAGTTAGGTAAAGCTTGAAAAGTCGGTAACTAATACTCACTCTAGTTTGAAATGTAAAAGAAAAAAAAATACTCCACTTCTTTTGATTTAAAACATTTAAAAAAAATAAAAAAAAACCAACAAGGTGTGGCACACTTGACTCGAAACTTTGTCCTCCGTCCGTAAGGACATGGGTTCGAATCTCACTTCGGCGGTATGAGTCTGTCGCTCCTTCGGGAGTGGTCGACCTCCTCCGGGCAGTTTGCAAACTATGACCCGGAGGCGAGGTTGCCCATTAGAGTCGTCAATGTGTGGTAATGACGGCAAAAACGGTGGGATTTCCCTCGTAAACCAAAAAAAAAAACATAAGAAAAAAATAGTTTTTTGACTTAAAATATTAAAAAAAACTAATTTTTTAAATTTTGTTTCACTCTCAATCCTACTTTCTTAAATTTTGAAAGTGATTATGTTGTTTAATTTTTGTTTCATTCCTGATACTATTTTCCTAAAATACCTATTTTTTTTGTAAGTCTGAAAAAATTAAATACAATCAACTAAATTTCTTGATAAATGTGATTTTAGTTTTTTCCATATATTCTAAATCATTTCCTCTAGTCCTATTTATGGGTCCTTTATTAGAAAAAATTTTCTGATCTTATTTATAAGTTACTTTATATTTTATGAGGCATTTATTGTTATTTTCTCTTATTTCTCCTTTGTTCACTAATTAATGTGAATTAATACATTGTGAAATTTTCAATGTAAATTAAGAGGGTAAAATTGTAATGTTAAAGTACATTTTAAAAGTTTTAAGAAATGTAACTTACCTCCCTTATTAATCTATGTGTTATGATTAAGTATAACCTATATATAGGATGACCGTAAAAAGTATAAGTGAGTGATTAAGAGCCAAAAGCTTATAATCGATAAGTCAATTGGTTGAATTATTAGAAGTGAATGGTATCGTAATATTATAAGTCAATTGATAGAATTCAAAGTGGATAATAAGAGTCGACTAATCAACTTACTTATCAGTGTAAAATGATGTACGGAAGCTTGTAAAACAACACTAATTTGTAATCTGTTTAGTTCTAATTGTAAAATTTTTTGAGGGAAAAAATTTAGTTATGTTTATAACACATTTTTTCAATAATAACATTTAATTTTCAAAAATATCCCTATTAAATCAACATTTTTTAGAATTTTAATAACATTACAAGGATAGTTTTGAAAAAGTATATTAAACGTTTATATTTTCAATACCACTTATAACCTTAATTCACTTTTTAGATAAATAATGTGAATTTACCCGAAAATATTATATATATATATATATATATATATATGACCAGAGGAAGTAGTACAGAAGTCATTTCACTAACATAGGAATAATTAATCTTCAAGATAAGCAACTTTCCAGAAAGTTTGAGGGAAATCTAATTCTGTTAAGAGTGCACATAAGCACAAACAAATATAAGAATATATGCATGGGTTGTCTTGTACCCCATAAAAAACTTCTAAGATGCGCAATTGGTTGAAACTTGAAAGCGATCGATTTTGCACGTGATGGCTATCAAACAAGCAACTTGTGCATATGTGCAACGTCCGCACTCACTAACTAGCTTGTTGCTCCTCCCACTTTGAGCATAAGGTATGCGGGCATCCTACAAGCGACACATACACCTCCATTCTATATTGTGGGTGCTATGCTTTTTTCACATTAGGTTAATATGTTTAATGTAATATTTAAGCTATGAGGTTTTTCTTTTTAATAAACTAATTTTTTGGATTGAATTCTTTTTAGAGATTAATACATAAATGATGAATAATACACTGACGATATAAAAAATCTTTACACTGTCAGTGCACCATCTATTTTCTCTTCTTTTTATTTATTTATTTAAATTCTAACACAACATTAAGCAATCACCATTTTATTTCTTAATGAAATTAACTTTCTTTTCTAAAGCTCACAAGATAACTTACAAAACTAGGGAAAAGGTGAAAAAGATAATTAAAAAAATATTGGAATTGTTATAGAATATTTTTTAATAACGATGTTCATGAGTTAATAATAACATTTACACATTTTGATAGTCCTTTATTTTTCTTGTCTATGATATATTATGTGAAGCTTTAAATAGGTTCATCATTATATTTACTCTATAAAGGATGTCCTCGATTGTAAAATTTGTTTCAAGAAGTGGAATGCAATTTTTTTTCTTGTCATTTCTCCCTTATACTCTCTTTTCTCTGTTCTTCTACATACCTTGCTCTTATTTTGATTATTTCATAACAAGAATCTGTTTTTGATGGTTTAAATTTTAATATTTTCACTTTGTATATTATAATTTAATTAATTGTGTTGCCTCTAAAGGGACGATTATAATTTTAATTCGTTTCGTGCCTATAAAACTCTTTTACTAATATTATACAATTCAAATTTGTGGTGATGCCTGGAACTGTGATGATGGGAGAGTTGAAGGAATATGACTATATGAGGTCCCATCTCATATTTGTTGTTTCGTATTGGTCTTGTTGGCGGGGTAACTGGACCGGGGAATGGGAAAGATTGGTCAAAAGGTGTTGACACCATTAAGTTTAAATTGGATTGGGGGGTAAAAAATTGAATTTTAAAATTTTAAAAGAGGAATTGATAAAAAAGTATGATTTTAGTTTTTATGGAATGCGTTTTTTTAATGTATGTTTTATAACATATTTTAAGAAATTTATATTTAATAAGTCTGTTTCGAAAATCGATATAATTAATACACGTGAATTTTATAAATATATTAATTTTCAATACAAAATTATCAAATATAAATTTTTAAGATTGTTTCAGACCCTTTTTTACCATGGGTCATAATCTATATTTAGCAATCTAATCTTGCAGGAAAGACAAGATAAGTATGATCACAACAAAGACTACAAGAGATATGGTAAGATACTTAGTGGACCCACGCCGCCTTGGTGTAGGACGACATATCGGCGGTACCACTAAGTTGGGAACTTCATGGACTACGTGGCTTGGAAGGCTTTGGATGGAGGAAAGTGCACAGGGCGTTCATGTCTTGACAAAGCGCCTTCATGATAGATAAGGGACGGGGACGCCCTGATACCCATGACGCCCTAACACCCATGACGCTATAAGACATAGGACGCCCTAAGACCTATGACGCCCTAACACATAGAACGCCCTAAGACCTAGGACGCCCTAACACATAGAACGCCCTAAGACCTAGGACGCCCTAACACATGGAACGCCCTAAGACCTAGGACGCCCTAACACATCGAACGCCCTAAGACCTAGGACGCCCTAACACACAGAATGCTCACTCACTAACACACATGCTGTGACAACGTAGGCTGACACCTTTTTGTCCAAGACTTGGTCTCCAAGTCTACTTGGTCACTAAGTTTACGTGGTGACCAAGTTTTGCACCACTCCCATTGCACCCCTACCCACTCTATAAAAGGGAGACAACCAACAAAACACATATCATCTCATCTCATCTCATCATTCTCCTAACACTTTTCTGTATTCTCAACATTACCATTATCATAATAACCAAGACATCTTACATATTCAGCCGGCATACACTATAAAAAGAGTTACAATATCAATTTTCTCATTCCTCCTAAATAAAGAACATGGGCAAAGAGCACTCCGGTCGATCCTCCCGATGATTCTTCATGATGCTCCATCCGTTCTCTCCAAGCCACGGAGGCATGGATTTTGTACTTTTACATACATCTCTTAAGCTTACAAACCCAGATCATTATCATTAAACACTCCGTAAAAAGGGGTTGAAACATTTGGTGTAACACCCTATATAATAATTACCCTTAAATACCCCAAAATTAGGGTTTAAAATTTCTTTTAATATGGATATGATATTTGCCAAAATAATATTTCCTCACATTAATAACAAAAACATCAGAGTTAATAAAGCGGAAGACTTAAATGCATCAAATACATAAAGTATAAGTTTAGGTACATTCAGTTCGGTCATTCAAAATACAATCAGTGTTTTAGCTCGGCCCAACGGGCCGAGACCCAATACAAAACAATGTTCTAACTCGGCCAAACTGGCAGAGACCCATCCACCTATCTGACTCTAGATAACTTACTCTCCCTGTGAGGGAGAGTGGTCCTGCTCGGCCGGGGACTGCGTCTGCTCGGGCTCAGTACCTGAAAAATGGTAAGGAGGTGAGCATTGCACAGAACTTAAATAAGCAGTTTCTAAGATGACATACCGAACTACCAAGCCAAACAAAAGTAGTCAAATAGCAAATAAATCACAAGTAATCAAACCCATATATCTCATGCATATATCAACATTTAGCTCGGTTCGCAAACCCATCACCTCGTCTGGCTCGACCCACATCATCAACCAGTTAACTTAATACTAGCTATACCTCGGTTTACATTCTCTTACCTCTGATTACCATCTCTACCTCGGATTCCTTACTCATTACTTCACTTTGACATAGCTTACAATCTTTTACTCTTCTCGGATGCATACACCCAGTGCATGTCTTACACCATTTAAGTCGGATATTGGAGCGTCCATAATTGCGAGTACCACAATACCCGTCTTACAGCTGCGAGCACCACAATGCTCGGCTTACGCGATCAATGCACGCACCCAGTACGCGTCTGCAATGACCAGGAACACTACCACCGATCATTCTATGGAGTAAGGAGTGTCCATAACTGCGAGTACCACCATACTCGTCTTACAGCTGCGGGCACCACAATGCTCGGCTTACGCGATCAATGCACGCACCCAGTACGCGTCTGCTATGACCAGGAACACTTCGTACCGGTCCCGTTCTCGGAACCTTGTGTGTCATAACTGCGAGCACCACCATGCTCGTCTTACAGCTGCGAGCACCACAATGCTCGGCTTACGCGATCAATGCACGCACCCGGTACGCGTCTGCTATGACCGGACCACACAACCATTTCTCTTTAATTCCCTTTATCTTATTAACCATCACTTTTAGTTCGGCCCACCTCAGTTCACCTCTTTAGTTTATTCCTCTTTGCATCTATCTCGGCTCAACCCTTCACCCATTCTCGATTCCATTAATCCTATTATCTATCTCGTCTACCTAACTCATTATGTAACTTATTAGTTTGTCTTTCCGATCCACCCTGGTTACCATTTTTCTCATTCTCCATTCTCACCCTCTCTCGGCTCGGACACAGATACAAACACCAAATATCAAAGCTCATAAACACTTATACCACAACAACCGTATGCACAAAACATTTAGTCAATCCATCATATAAAATACAGCATATGAAATATGGCATGTAATCAAAATTTATATTCCATCTTCACCTAAAATCCATGTTTCTAGTTCATTCATTAATTCCCCTTTCTCCCTTCTTACCATTCCTCTTCTAACATTAACTTATGTCCATTCCCTAATCTAATACCCACTCTTAGTACCCTTTATGAACACCCTAGAAACCCAAACTCAAGTAGAGGTAACACTCACTCCTTACCTCAAACCGTGTGAGATAAGAGTTGAGAGATTGAGAATGACTTTCTTGACCTAGACCTTGACCTTGTGAGCTTCACACCACTCGAATCTGTGTCCTCCTTGCTGCCACCACAACACCACCACGGTCCAGGGACGCCGGAACAGAAGAGAACAGAGAGGAGGAGGGTTCCGTTTGTGATAAGAGAGGGAGAAAGAAAGTGTTGGGGTTTTGTTTGCTGAAGTTTTGGAGGAGAAAGAGAGAGATTCGTAGGAGGAAGAGAATGAGAAATGCAAAGTGTGTTATGGGGTGTTTGGGCTTTCTTTTATTCATTTAGGGAAAATATTTGTGTGGCTAGGATTCATTGGCTTCTTGTGGAAGCTAGATTGTATGGCCCAGATTCATTGGCTTCTTGAGGAAGCCATGAATAGTACCTTGAAAGGGACATAAAGTAGTGATAGTGACATAAAGTGAAAGGCAAGGATAGTGTACGGATGGTACGAATCCCAAAGGGCTATAGCTCAACATGAGCTGGCACGGAGGAGTTAAGATGAGTCGGATAGAGTACGTCGGCTGGGACACGTCGGCTTGGTTCGTAGGAACAACAGTAGTCTGAGCCTCCTTCTCGGATGTTACTGTGAGGTGCGCTGAGGTCGGCTAATCCGGACTGGACAATGGTTTCACGTTGGGTTCCCTTTCAACTCGATTCAGAAGCACACAATCTTGTCTAGCTCGGCCGAGATCGGGCCGAGGCCTTAATCTCACATCCTAGGTCGGCCTATGCTCATACTACCCTTCTATCCTTGTAAAATTTCTAAGGCTTAACCCTATCCTTAAATAGATATTTATATATTAAAATTATATTACTTAATATCAATTTTTTTTTGGGATGTTACATTCCTCTCCCACTTACAGGAATTTCGTCCTCGAAATTTAGTCAGCATTGAACAATTGCGGATATGACTGCTTCATCTTCTCCTCGAGTTCCCAAGTAGCTTCCTCCACACCATTTCGATTCCATACTACCTTGACCAAGGGGATTTCCTTTCCTCTGAGTCGTCTGACTTGTCTATCTCCAACTCGGACTGGTAGGACTTCGAAGGTCAGATTGTCTCTTAGCGGCAGTTCGTCCACTGCTATCACATGCGAGGGATCGTGAATGTATCTCCTAAGTTGCGAGACATGGAACACATCGTGGAGCTTAGACAAGTACGGAGGTAGAGCGATTCTGTACGCTACTGGTCCGACCTTCTCTGATATCTGGTACGGTCCGACAAACCTAGGGGTCAACTTCTTTGATTTAATAGCTCGGCCGATACCCGTTATAGGGGATACCCGAAGAAATACATGATCTCCCTCGATGAAATTCAAGGGTTTCCTTCACTTTGTAAGTCGGTCCACCACAACCCAAATGGCTTCCTGCCCTACTCTCGTCCTCGGTAGACCGGATACAAAATCCATCGAAATGTTGTCCCACTTCCATTGAGGGATCTCCAACGACTTGAGCAATCCTCCTGGTTTCTGATGCTCGATCTTGGCTTTCTGACATGTCAAGCATCGAGACACATAATCGGCCACATCGGTCTTCAACTTCGGCCACCAAAACAACCTCTTCAGATCCTGGTACATCTTTGTGGCACCTGGGTGAAGACACATCTTCGTCTTGTGGGCTTCTTCCATCAACTCTCTCCGAACTTCAAAGTCCATGGGAATGCAAACTCGGCCTCGAAATCGCACAAGACCATCAGCTCCTTTAGTGAAATCAGGTTCATCCTTGTCTCCGGCTCTTTCTAATAGCTTTTGGAGCTCTAGGTCGGCGGCCTGGCTTTCCTTAATGAAACCCACGAAATCATTGGTTACTTGCAGCATTTCCAGTACCACACTGTTTTCCTTTTTCCGTATGCCTAGGTTATGGTCACTGAACTCGTGCATTAACTGCATCTCTCGGACCATCATGTTGCGTAAATGAAGACTCTTCTTGCTCAGTGCGTCGGCCACCACGTTGGCCTTTCCAGGATGATAGTGCAAGTTGAAATCATAGTCCTTCAAGAATTCTACCCATCTGCGCTGCCTCATATTTAACTCCTTCTGGTCGAATAGGTTGCCGAGACTCTTGTGGTCACTGAACACTTCAAACTTCGTGCCATACAGGTAATGTCTCCAGATCTTAAGGGCGAACACTACTGCTGCCAATTCGAGATCATGCGTAGGGTAATTCTGCTCGTGTTGCCGAAGTTGCTGAGAAGCATAAGCCACCACTTTTCCCTGCTGCATCAACACACAGCCGAGGCCCTGCTTCGAGGCGTCGCAAAATACGTCAAAGACTTTGGTCGGATCGGGTAAAATCAACACGGGCGAGCTCGTCAACCTTTTCTTTAGCTCTTGAAAGCTCTGCTCGCACACTTCAGACCACTGGTAGGATGCATCCTTTCTGGTTAACGAGGTCAACGGTAGAGCTAGTTTAGAGAATCCTTCAATGAATCTCCTATAGTATCCAGCAAGCCCGAGGAAACTCCTAATCTCCGTCACCGAGTTCGGTCTCTCCCACTTGAGCATCGCTTCCACCTTGGAGGGATCAACTGCTACACCTTGATCGGATATCACATGTCCAAGGAAATGAACCTCGTTGAGCCAAAAACTGCACTTAGAGAGTTTAGCATATAGATTCTTATCCTTCAAAACCTGCAACACCGTCCTCAGATGCTGCTCGTGTTCACTCGGACTTCGGGAGTAGATGAGGATATCGTCAATGAAGACAATCACAAACGAGTCCAGGTAAGGTCGGAAGATTCTATTCATGTAGTCCATGAAGATAGCTGGGGCGTTGGTAAGTCCAAAGGGCATAACCACGTACTCAAAATGCCCATACCTTGATCGGAAGGCTGTCTTCGGAATGTCTTCTTCTCGGACTCGGATTTGGTGATATCCAGATCGGAGATCTATCTTTGAAAACACCGACGCTCCCTTGAGTTGGTCCAATAAGTCATCAATCCGAGGGAGGGGATATTTATTCTTCACCGTTACCGCGTTGAGCTTCCTATAGTCAGTGCACATTCTGAGACTACCATCTTTCTTTTTCACAAATAGAATCGGAGCTCCCAAAGGTGAGACGCTTGGTAGGATTAGTTTTCTGGCCAAAAGTTCTTCTAGCTGTTTCTTAAGCTCTTCTAGCTCGGGAGGTGCCATTCTGTACGGAGCAATTGAGATCGGGCCAGTTCCCGGAAGGAGGTCTATACTGAACTCTACTTCTCTATTCGGCGGTAAGCCAGGCATTTCGTCCGAGAAAACCTCAGGGAATTCTCCGACCACAGGAATTTGGTCTAAGGTCGGTTCCTCTGTTGTCTCTAACTTCGCAACAGACGGGCCACTAAAGATTACGGTCTTTTCTCAGCAATCGAGTAAGACACGGTGTTGGGACATCCAGTCCATGCCAAGGATAATATCTAACTTGGTTAAGGGTAGACAAATCAAATTGACTTTAAATTCTTTGCCTAATACTTGGATAGGACACTCTAGACACATTTTAGAAGTGATTACAGAAGAATTGGTTGGGGTAGAAATGGATAGTTTGTAAGGCATTTCTACTGGGGATAGTTTCAGTCTATTCATACAGTCAAGGGAAATGAAAGAATGTGTGGCTCCACAGTCAAATAGTATGGCACAAGGAATACTGTTTACTTGACAAGTACCTCGGATCAGTTCGTCAGCATCAGTCACTTCTTCTCCATCCATAGTGTAAACTTTGCCTCTCTGCATAGGTCGGTTAATACCAGTCTGATGAGCCTTGGTCACATTAACCTCTTCCTTCACAATATTCTCGGTACACCGAGCTGCAAAATGGCCAGGCTTGCCACATCGGAAACAGGATCCTCTGGTTTTGCTCGGATCCAGATTCCAGCATTCCCCCCGGTGCTGCCTTCCACAATGTTGGCATATCGGATACGGGCCAGGAACAGCCACCATTTGACCACTACTCCTCGGAGCTGTTGACATTCTGGAATTCGGATTCACATATGGGGCAGATCTCTGGACAACTCCTTTTCCTCTGATCGGACCCACTCCTTTCTGTGCCGACTTGCTCCTCTTTCCGTCAGCTTTTCTCTTAAGCCCTTTCTCATAGGTGCTAGCCATGTTCACCAGTTGCGAGAGATTGGCCACGTTCTGATATTCGAATGCGAGCCGGATGTCGTCACGGAGACCAGACTCAAACTTGAAGCACTTGGTACGCTCATCAGCATCTCGGTAGCTTCCTGAATAACGGATCAAATCCTCGAACTGAGCGGCATATTCCCCAACGCTTAAGTTTCTCTGTTCCAGCTTGAGAAAAGCGAGCTCCTTCTCTCTCCTGACATCCTCGGGAAAGTACTTTCCAAGGAAGCGGGCTCGGAACAAATCCCAAGTGATGACCTCATTAGCCGCTTCCAGTCCTCGGCTCTGTTGATCCCACCAGTGTTCGGCTTCATTAGCCAGCACAAACTCAGCCAACCTCACCCTGTACTCATAGGGAAGTTGCAGAGATCGGAAAATCTTCTCAATATCCTGGAGCCATCTCTGAGCTCCATCTGGATTATATCCTCCTTCGAACCTAGGTGGTTCGTTCTTCCGAAATCGGCTCATCCAGTCTATCTCGACCGGAGCCGGAGGTTGGGGCTGAAGGGCTACAGCTGCAGCTGCTGCGGCTGCGGCGATGTTTTGAGCGAGGTTCTTAGCCTGATTCTGCTGAGCCTGCGCTTGGTTCTGCTGTAGTTGAACCAGAGTTTCCAACACAGCAGCAATTCGGTCATTATCAGCTCGTCTCCCAGCCATGCTGCTCGGTCATGGAGAGAAAGCCAATTAACATCAGAATAATCAAGTAAATATATATTTTTATATAAACATATATACCTATGAGTTCTATTGTCTAACTTAGACTTCTAGACTTTACTTATTTGTCACTCTCTTGGTGAGTAACCACTGGAGTCCTTTGCAACTCCAATAGGCCGAGGAGAAACTGCTCTGATACCAAAAGTGTAACACCCTATATAATAATTACCCTTAAATACCCCAAAATTAGGGTTTAAGATTTCTTTTAATATGGATATGATATTTGCCAAAATAATATTTCCTCACATTAATAACAAAAACATCAGAGTTAATAAAGCGGAAGACTTAAATGCATCAAATACATAAAGTATAAGTTTAGGTACATTCAGTTCGGTCATTCAAAATACAATCAGTGTTTTAGCTCGGCCCAACGGGCCGAGACCCAATACAAAACAATGTTCTAACTCGGCCAAACTGGCAGAGACCCATCCACCTATCTGACTCTAGATAACTTACTCTCCCTGTGAGGGAGAGTGGTCCTGCTCGGCCGGGGACTGCGTCTGCTCGGGCTCAGTACCTGAAAAATGGTAAGGAGGTGAGCATTGCACAGAACTTAAATAAGCAGTTTCTAAGATGACATACCGAACTACCAAGCCAAACACAAGTAGTCAAATAGCAAATAAATCACAAGTAATCAAACCCATATATCTCATGCATATATCAACATTTAGCTCGGTTCGCAAACCCATCACCTCGTCTGGCTCGACCCACATCATCAACCAGTTAACTTAATACTAGCTATACCTCGGTTTACATTCTCTTACCTCTGATTACCATCTCTACCTCGGATTCCTTACTCATTACTTCACTTTGACATAGCTTACAATCTTTTACTCTTCTCGGATGCATACACCCAGTGCATGTCTTACACCATTTAAGTCGGATATTGGAGCGTCCATAATTGCGAGTACCACAATACCCGTCTTACAGCTGCGAGCACCACAATGCTCGGCTTACGCGATCAATGCACGCACCCAGTACGCGTCTGCAATGACCAGGAACACTACCACTGATTATTCTATGGAGTAAGGAGTGTCCATAACTGCGAGTACCACCATACTCGTCTTACATCTGCGGGCACCACAATGCTCGGCTTACACGATCAATGCACGCACCCAGTACGCGTCTGCTATGACCAGGAACACTTCGTACCGGTCCCGTTCTCGGAACCTTGTGTGTCATAACTGCGAGCACCACCATGCTCGTCTTACAGCTGCGAGCACCACAATGCTCGGCTTACGCGATCAATGCACGCACCTGGTACGCGTCTGCTATGACCCGACCACACAACCATTTCTCTTTAATTCCCTTTATCTTATTAACCATCACTTTTAGTTCGGCCCACCTCAATTCACCTCTTTAGTTTATTCCTCTTTGCATCTATCTCGGCTCAACCCTTCACCCATTCTCGATTCCATTAATCCTATTATCTATCTCGTCTACCTAACTCGTTATGTAACTTATTAACTTGTCTTTCCGATCCACCCTGGTTACCATTTTTCTCATTCTCCATTCTCACCCTCTCTCGGCTCGGACACAGATACAAACACCAAATATCAAAGCTCATAAACACTTATACCACAACAACCGTATGCACAAAACATTTAGTCAATCCATCATATAAAATACAGCATATGAAATATAGCATGTAATCAAAATTGATATTCCATCTTCACCTAAAATCCATGTTTCTAGTTCATTCATTAATTCCCCTTTCTCCCTTCTTACCATTCCTCTTCTAACATTAACTTATGTCCATTCCCTAATCTAATACCCACTCTTAGTACCCTTTATGAACACCCTAGAAACCCAAACTCAAGTAGAGGTAACACTCACTCCTTACCTCAAACCGTGTGAGATAAGAGTTGAGAGATTGAGAATGACTTTCTTGACCTAGACCTTGACCTTGTGAGCTTCACACCACTCGAATCCGTGTCCTCCTTTCTGCCACCACAACACCACCACGGTCCAGGGATGCCGGAACAGAAGAGAACAGAGAGGAGGAGGGTTCCGTTTGTGAGAAGAGAGGGAGAAAGAAAGTGTTGGGGTTTTGTTTGCTGAAGTTTTGGAGGAGAAAGAGAGAGATTCATAGGAGGAAGAGAATGAGAAATGCAAAGTGTGTTATGGGGTGTTTGGGCTTTCTTTTATTCATTTAGGGAAAATATTTGTGTGGCTAGGATTCATTGGCTTCTTGTGGAAGCTAGATTGTATGGCCCAGATTCATTGGCTTCTTGAGGAAGTCATGAATAGTACCTTGAAAGGGACATAAAGTAGTGATAGTGACATAAAGTGAAAGGCAAGGACAGTGTACGGATGGTAAGAATCCCAAAGGGCTACAGCTCAACATGAGCTGGCACGGAGGAGTTAAGATGAGTCGGATAGAGAACGTCGGCTGGGACACGTCGGCTTGGTTCGTAGGAACAGCAGTAGTCCGAGCCTCATTCTCGGATGTTACTGTGAGGTGCGCTGAGGTCGGCTAATCCGGACTGGACAATGGGTTTCACGTTGGGTTCCCTTTCAACTCGGTTCAGAAGCACACAATCTTGTCTAGCTCGGCCGAGATTGGGCCGAGGCCTTAATCTCACATCCTAGGTCGGCCTATGCTCATACTACCCTTCTATCCTTGTACAATTTCTAAGGCTTAACCCTATCCTTAAGTAGATATTTATATATTAAAATTATATTACTTAATATCAATTTTTTTTGGGATGTTACATTTGGCGACTCTGCTGGGGAGATGTATGCATTAGAGTTAATGAAGAGAAGACAAGATGAACCAGAGAAGAGCATTTGGAGTGGGTGATATTTTAACACGAGTTTAAAAGTTTGGCCCTTTTTATGACACAGTGAATGAATGAATGAACCGGGGAAAATAAGAAGGAAGAAGCCAACAACAACACTTAGCTCTTTTTGCCATGGCTTAGAAGGTTTTGAAATTGGAAAATAAAGAGAGGAGAGAGACGTGGATAGCATCACCAAAACTCAGTTGAACCAGACCCAACACCACAAGGCCGAGGTGAACATGGTTTGTCACCGAGTCAACTCGCTCAGAATACTCAAACCAATGATTGAGTCAACTCAGGCCAGTCATGAAAACTACCGTGTAGAATAAAGGTCGTAATTAATTTCCGCCGTCATCGCCGTACCTGAGAGCAGGGAAGGTCCCTGAGCTTCGTCCCCTCCGAAGCTTCGCGCTGCCGCTAGAGGGAGAGGGAGATCTGGGTTTCGTCGCCGCCAAGCTTAGCATCGACGCGAGCAGGCCCATCATTGCACATCTTCGCCGCTCGGAACCACCACCATCGCAACCTCGACCCAATCATTTTCCTTGTTGCCATCAACCCAATCATTGCCGGTCGCCGTCTCGACGGCCACCTTCAAAGAGATGCTACGCGTTCAGCCACCACGAACCACACCTCACGACGCATCTCATCTACTTCCTTTTGCTTCTATTCGCAAAGGAGATCGACGACACTTGTTGATGGGTCCATCGCCGCCGCTGATCGACCTCCTTGGCACCGCAGATCGAAAGAAGAAGGAGAATCGGGACCTCGAAAACAAAAGATCGCGAAGAGGAAGAAACCGCCACGCTTCCACCGCTCCCCGATCTCGCCGTCGCGTTGACTTCCGCCACCACTGCCACCATCGTGGACAAAGCAAAGCAGCTCCGCAACTTCCTTGGCTGGCGCCACCGCTGCTTGCCTCCTCCGCTGCTTGCCCCATCATGTTTGGTGCCGCCACTTTAGCATTTAGCAGCTGAGATTTAGTTCCCAAACCCCCAACTTTAAGCCCAAACCCCATTTTAATGGTGAAAAGTCAAAATCGTCCCTATATCATCTTCCACCTTCCCACCTCAAACCACAAACCCCAAACACCATGAAATCCCAAACCCCAAAATCTTTCACCTTCCCACCCCCAAACCCAAACCCTTCATCTTTAAAATCACAAGTTCAGTGCTTCCTTTCCACCAATATCGCCACCAACATTTGAAAAGGAATGGAAATAAGAAAAATAGAAAAATAGAAAAATGAGTAAGCTTAGCATGTACTATTGCTTTATGAGAGGAAGAAGAAACTAGCCATATTTCTCTACAAGTTCCTCCCTTTTCGATCCTGCTATTGCACGGGGAAGAAAAGTCTTCATCCAACCAGTTCTGACAGTTTCAAGTTTTCTGCAAAGTACAGGATATTCCTTTCCCTCGGGAATGTACTGGTAATATAGCCTGACCAAGTAAAGGTATAAAAAAAATGAAATCAATTAAATTCATAAAGAACCGAAGTGTAATGATGTTGTGATCAGGTGTAGAACATTGCCAAAGGTGGTTTCTCACCACACACTAGCAGTTCTGTAGTTGCATATATAGTTAATCCTACATTATCTATTTTGAGTGATTTCCATAATGCAGAAAGGGTTCAGCCTTAAGTCCTCTAAAGCAATTTCTATGAAGCCAACTAGCTAGTAACTCAATCGACATAAACCCAGCCTTTAAGATCTGACAAATTTCCGAGAACCTCGTGTCGGAATTTCAAGAAATTCCGACACTGGTTCGTCGGAATTGAACACCATACACAATTCCGACGAACCAGTGTCGGAATTTCTTGAAATTCCGACACGATGTTCTCGGAAATTTGTTAGACCCATAAAAAAATACAAAACAACTACGAAAACTCTAAACACATACCTGATAGAGAGAGCAACAGTGGCGTCGTGGGGTGAGCAGCGGCGGTGGTGACTGATCGGCGGCGGCAGGGGGAATGAAGGAGAGAGAGAGAGAGAGAATGGAAGGGTGAGGGAGATGAAGAGAGTCATGGGGTTTGGCAATTGAAACTGAAGAGAGGAGTTTGAAGTGTTAAGGGTATTATTGGAATAAATTAAAAAATGAGGTTTGGGGGCTAATGAGTGGGGTTTGAGAACTAAATCTCTTAACAGCTGCTGCTGTTGTTCGAAGAAGGAGAAGGAACCCTCCTTAGGGTTCCAAGAGAAGGTGGGCTGTTGGCCCAATTAAAAAAAATCAAAAAAAAAGAAAGAAAATGACATGGCAAACCTGAGACAAAATAGAAGAGAAGACAAATTCCTTTATTATCATCAATAAGTTACAGCTAAGTACATCCATCAGACTTTTAATTTATTATTTTATGAAAAATCTTATTTATACCTTTATGATTTTTATTTTTTATGTTTTCCTTTTATAGTCGGCCGCATGTTTTTATGTCTGTTATTACCTTGAATCATTTTTACACACATTTTTACTATTGTCTGGTGCACTAGCTTAGTATTTTTATTGAATCTAATAAGAATATGTCTTTGTTAAATCAAGGATTACGATAGATATGAATGAGATATTACAAAATTAAGTGTGGTTAATGCATCCTCAATCAAGTGTAGACCATAATTGTTTGATGACGTTTTTGAGTGGTGGAACGTGAATATTAAACCAATACAGATCTGTTAGAGAAAAATTATTACGATAGAACAAAATGTTTTAGCGTTAGTAGAACACCCAAAGCTGGCAAGAACGCCCTTCCCCCCAAAGAAGTGGGCGTCCCCCGAAAGAACGCCCAGATTGGTCAAGCGAATGAGTCAGTAGCCAAGTTAGTAGCTGGACGAAAGGGACATCATAGTGATAGGCTTGGTTCCTGATCAAGGCCAAAGAAGAGGAAAAGATAATGATCGCATGAGGAAAGGGAAAAGCTGTCAGATGAAACAAGGAAAAGACAAAGACTTGGAGGGAAAAGTTTTGGCATCTGTTCTCTTAGCAAGAAAACTTTTCAATTACTAAGAGAGGAAAAGGAAAGCTTTGGAGATAAGGAGCCTCGATAGAAACAAAATGAATGTGTTTTAGAGTAATGGCATAGGACACGACTAAGAGATATCAAAAACCAAGAGGAGGTCATTGCCCAAAGGTTTGAGAAGAAAACATATATTTGTCCAGAAAAGTCAGGGAAGTAAAACATGTTCTCCCTTTCTCTTTCTTACTACTGTAAAATAATTTTATTGATTGAATAAATTATGCTGGCCTAAGTTTTTATTATTAACATATAAATATATATGTGCACAATATTTTTAAAAGTTTGCTATTTGTCGCCACAACTTGAAATTAGTTTTTATCATGATAATCCTAATATTATAATAGTATATCTAAAATAAAAGAAAAGAAAAAACAGGAAAGAAAAAAATAGAGAAAAATAAAGAGAGAGATAGAGGGGGGGAGAGAAAATGATATTATAAACCAATTTTATGAAAATATATAGTTTTTAACATTTTTGTGATAGAAGGAATCAGGTAAAGATCAAGAAAGAGGATAGTGACTATAACTAAGGATGGAAGGACTTGGTTTTGATGCATGGAAAGATGAGGGATCAACAAGCTATTATTGAAGAGGAGTGTAGATCAGCTAGAAAACTAGAGGCTACTACCTAAAATGGAGGACAATCTCATACAGATCAAAGATGCACACTTACCAAGAAATGTCTCCAGAGCAGTAAAATAAACCCGTTCATTTTTAATGCACCATTATTATTATTATTATTATTATTATTATTATTATTATTATTATTATTAAGTCTTAGATAACTTTCATGATAATGACTAAGTCTTGGCGTTTATATTGTGAATAACGTGTTGGTCCGTTGCATGACAATGTGAAGTCATTTTCAAGCCATATTTTTATGTTTATTACCAGTGCTCATATGAATACGAAGCAAGAGAGAGACATGACGCATGCTCATAATCTGTTATTATTTTTATTATGTACAAATTCTTGTTATGTAAGCGTTGTCCTCTGATAAACTTGTCAAGTATCTCCTTTGGACCATGATAAAAATATTTTATTAAAACTGTAGACAATAGGAGATAAGAGCATGAAATATGAGAGAGGTAAATGCTTATGGTGAATGCTAGTGTGTCATGCCATGAATATTTGATTATTTTATGAGTAGTAGAACTTGAATGTTAAATAAGCATAAATTTATTGTAGAATAAATTATTATGTCATGCTAAGATTAGAGCAAAATTTTTGAACCTCGGTAGAAAGCATAGCGGGTAGGAACGCCCTTCACGACCAAAACGGGAAGTACGCCCCCCATACTCAAGAGCGATAAGTTACGCTCTCTATAACATTATAAGAAGGGCGTTCCTCTATACATAATTTTGCATGATGAAGTAGTAGAACCTGAATGCCAAATTGGTTGATTGAGAAATTACCATGTTATTAGGTACATAGAGAGAAATATTTGAGCGTTATTTTATGTTGCAGAGATAGCTAAAGTGGAAAGGAAAGCTCTTCTTGCTCAAAGGCAGGACACTTAGAATGGGAAGGCGTGATCCTCACGCCAAAGAGCGAGAGGGCCAAGAGCGGGACCGCCCAAGTGGGAAAGGACACCCAAAAGTGAGATACCCAAAGGTTGGGAAGAACGCTCTCCACGACTAAAAATGGACGCCCAAAGTAGGAAAGCAACCAAGTGTCATTAGATAAGTATCAGGTCCAAAAATTATGGCAAAAACAAGTTAGCTGGGAGAAGACTTGGATGACATGCTCAAAGTTTCAAAAAAGAAAAAAAAACTACCCTAGTAATGAAAATAAATTATTCACTATGAAGCGAAGTGGTGGAATATGTGCTCAGTGGAGAAAACGTGCGCTGGAGAACAAAGTAGAAAATGCCCTCGAAGAAAAAAAAGAGCACGTTCATGAACTGCAACAAAGAAAATCGGCAAGGAGAAAATTTAGATGGTACGCCCAAGATCTTCAAGGGTAGAAGGAAGTTATTCCCTAAAAAAGATGATTCCATAGAAAAGACTAAATGCTCAGTGGAAAGCAAGATAGCAGAAAGTACGCCCAGCAGAAATGCACGCTCTGAACAACGCAGCGGAAAGCACGCTCTTGAGGAAACAGAAATACGTGTTCTTTTTCCTTGAAATGAAGATCAGAAGCAAGAAATCAGCTATTTGTAAGAAAACACCCCAAAATCAAAGGAACGCTCTCCAGTTACGTCCTCAATAACAAGACACTCAAAAGTTAGAGGAACGCTCTAGTTGGACAAGAGATCAGAATGAAGAACAACATCAAACGGACACAAAGTTAAGTATTATGCCTAACCTGATTTCAATTCCATACATTAGTTTGCATAATTTTTATTCTCTCACACGCTTACATGCTAAGAAATAAATCATATATGAGAAATTGACTCTGAGATAGTGCTTAGGCGTGATGGTTTAAACCGCCCCAAAGCACGCCCAACTAGATAATAATGAAAGAATGCATGAAAGAAAAATTATTGTTGACATCAGGGGACTTGATGTGTGATGGTCTTAACCTCCCTCAAGCAAACCCAATTACAATAAGATAGATACAATTAAAAAGACTTAAGCGGACGTGTTGGTGTGAACCTCCCCCGAGAAAACACAATAAGAAAGATATGATCTTGGCATGATTTTTGAAATTTGATTACTGCATCTTGGCATGATTCATCTTTTGGTTCATTACTGTTATTGCATACTTAACACCGAACAGGTAGCATAAAATTGATGGAATGAGAGCTTATGTTTAAAAGAGACAAACAGAAGCTTGGACGTGTGACACACACAAAAAAAAAAGAGGAAGAAGGGGAGAGACCCCACCACACGTTTCAAGCAAAGCATGCACCCAAATGGTCGAGTGGGTCATAGTCCCCTCATTTGGAAGATCTAAGTGTCCAGAGTGGTTATCAAAACCCAACACTTAAGATAAAGATAACAAATCGAGATGGTCGAGCGGATGTCGTTCCCCGCATCCACGATATGGATAAAAGTCTAAGTGAACACAGGCCAAGCACTTAGGCTCACGCGAATACCTGAAATGGTCACGCCCTGGATATTCGCAAGGGTCGATCAAATTCGGGCATACTAAGGGCAAAAGAGTTGTCAAAGCGTCACGAATAGACCAAATACGAGTGATGTAGCTACCGGGTCGCGCCCCGACGCTCATATAAGAAAGAAAAAAATTCATCAAAAAGTCAAATGAAATATTCTAAATGTGAGCTCTCAAAATAATGCAAACTATATTTGTGTAATGTGTGTTTACAGCATCATACGATCAATTAGCACAAGGCATGATAAGTATATTTGCTTCAATTGCGTTTTCAATAATTTGCATAAAAAGTTTGAGCAACCATGACCACATGATCAGAAGGACGCCCACTTGAAACAACAAGGCGTAAGGATAATTGGTGAAACTATCTGTGACAAGGCAAAACAGGAGCAACGGTGGCTAAGCCCCCCTCGTGTTTTTGGGGAGGAGAGGCAGACGCCTTCAAAGAAGAAGAGGATTTAGCATAACATTCAATCATGCATAACATTCATAGCATTCATTCATTCATTACATCCAAGCGTACTAAGACTTAAGAGGAGCATGGTCCTAAGCGGATCTGGAATTGCCATGACACAATGCATACTGGATGACTAGCAAAGCGGAATAACAACTAGGGGGCTTCCTCTTGAGGAGACAACATCACTCATGGACCAGTACAAAGCAAAAGAGAATCATCAAGAAAGGGAAGTTTCAACTTTTATTACAATCGTCATTGAATTTGAGATAAATGTATTTTATTACTAACAAAATTTTATGCAGCATCAAAATAAAGATTATGGCCTTTAGAGATATTGTGCACTTGAGAAAGAATAGATTCTCCCTCAAGTGCAAGGGGGCTAATGTTTCAGACCCTTTTTTACCATGGGTCATAATTTATATTTAGCAATCTAATCTTGCAAGAAAGACAAGATAAGTATGATCACAACAAAGACTACAAGAGATATGGTAAGATACTTAGTGGACCCACGCCGCCTTGGTGTAGGACGACATATCGGCGGTACCACTAAGTTGGGAACTTCATGGACTACGTGGCTTGGAAGGCTTTGGATGGAGGAAAGTGCACAGGGCGTTCATGCCTTGACAAAGCGCCTTCAAGATAGATAAGGGATGAGGACGCTGTGATACCCATGACGCCCTAACACCCATGACGCCCTAAGACATAGGACGCCCTAAGACCTATGACGCCCTAACACATAGAACGCCCTAAGACCTAGGACGCCCTAACACATGGAACGCCCTAAGACCTAGGATGCCCTAACACATAGAACGCCCTAAGACCTAGGACGCCCTAACACATAGAACGCTCACTCACTAACCCACATGCTGTGACAACGTAGGCTGACACCTTTTTGTCCAAGACTTGGTCTCCAAGTCTACTTGGTCACTAAGTTTACGTGGTGACCAAGTTTTGCACCACTCCCATTGCACCCCTACCCACTCTATAAAAGAGAGACAGCCAACAAAACACATATCATCTCATCTCATCTCATCATTCTCCTAACACTTTTCTGTATTCTCAACATTGCCATTATCATAATAACCAAGATATCTTACATATTCAGCCAGCATACACTATAAAAAGAGTTACAATATCAATTTTCTCATTCCTCCTAAATCAAGAACATGGGCAAAGAGCACTCTGGTCGATCCTCCCGATGATTCTTCATGATGCTCCATCCGTTCTCTCCAAGCCACGGAGGCATGGATTTTTTACTTTTACATACATCTCTTAAGCTTACAAACTCAGATCATTATCATTAAACACTCCGTAAAAAGGGGTTGAAACATTTGGCGACTCCGCTGGGGAGATGTATGCATTAGAGTTAATGAAGAGAAGACAAGATGAACCAGAGAAGAGCATTTGGAGTGGGTGATATTTTAACACGAGTTTAAAAGTTTGGCCCTTTTTATGACACAGTGAATGAATGAATGAACCGGGGAAAATAAGAAGGAAGAAGCCAACAACAACACTTAGCTCTTTTTGCCATGGCTTAGAAGGTTTTGAAATTGGAAAATAAAGAGAGGAGAGAGACGTGGATAGCATCTTCAAAACTCAGTTGAACCAGACCCAACACCACAAGGCCGAGGTGAACATGGTTTGTCACCGAGTCAACTCGCTCAGAATACTCAAACCAATGATTGAGTCAACTCAGGCCAATTATGAAAACTACCGTGTAGAATAGTGGTCGCAATTAATTTCCGCCGCCATCGCCGCACCTGAGAGCAGGGAAGGTCCCTGAGCTTCGTCACCTCCGAAGCTTCGCGCTGCCGCTAGAGGGAGAGGGAGATCTGGGTTTCGTCGCCGCCAAGCTTAGCATCGACGCGAGCAGGCCCATCATTGCACATCTTTGCCGCTCGGAACCACCACCATCGCAACCTCGACCCAATCATTTTCCTTGTTGCCATCAACCCAATCATTGCCGGTCGCCGTCTCGACGGCCACCTTCAAAGAGATGCTACGCGTTCAGCCACCACGAACCACACCTCACGACGCATCTCATCTACTTCCTTTTGCTTCTATTCGCAAAGGAGATCGACGACACTTGTTGATGGGTCCATCGCCGCCGCTGATCGACCTCCCTGGCACCGCAGATCGAAAGAAGAAGGAGAATCGGGACCTCGAAAACATCAGATCGCGAAGAGGAAGAAACCACCACGCTTCCACCTCTCCCCGGTCCCGCCGTCGCGTTGACTTCCGCCACCACTGCCACCATCGTGGACAAAGCAAAGCAGTTCCGCAACTTCCTTGGCTGGCGCCACCGCTGCTTGCCTCCTCCGCTGCTTGCCCCATCATGTTTGGTGCCGCCACTTTAGCATTTAGCAGCTGAGATTTAGTTCCCAAACCCCCAACTTTAGGCCCACAACCCATTTTAATGGTGAAAAGTCAAAGTCGTCCCTATATCATCTTCCACCTTTCCACCTCAAACCACAAACCCCAAACACCATGAAATCCCAAACCCCAAAATCTTCCACCTTCCCACCCCCAAACCCAAACCCTTCATCTTTAAAATCACAAGTTCAGTGCTTCCTTTCCACCAATATCGCCACCAACATTTGAAAAGGAATGGAAATGAGAAAAATAGAAAAATAGAAAAATGAGTAAGCTTAGCATGTACTATTGCTTTATGAGAGGAAGAAGAAACTAGCCATATTTCTCTGCAAGTTCCTCCCTTTTCAATCCTGCTATTGCACGGGGAAGAAAAGTCTTCATCCAACCAGTTCTGACAGTTTCAAGTTTTCTGCAAAGTACAGGATATTTCTTCCCTCGGGAATGTACTGGTAATATAGCCTGACCAAGTAAAGGTATAAAAAAAATGAAATCAATTAAATTCATAAAGAACCGAAGTGTAATGATGTTGTGATCAGGTGTAGCACATTGCCAAAGGTGGTTTCTCACCACACACTAGCAGTTCTGTAGTTGCATATATAGTTAATCCTACATTATCTATTTTGAGTGATTTCCATAATGCAGAAAGGGTTTAGCCTTAAGTCCTCTAAAGCAATTTCTATGAAGCCAACTAGCTAGTAACTCAATCGACATAAACCCAGCCTTTAAGATCTGACAAATTTCCGAGAACCTCGTGTCGGAATTTCAAGAAATTTTGACACTGGTTCGTCTGAATTGAACACCATACACAATTCCGACGGAGCAGTGTTGGAATTTCTTGAAATTCCGACACGGGGTTCTCGGAAATTTGTCAGACCCAGAAAAAAATACAAAACAACTACGAAAACCCTAAACACATACCTGACAGAGAGATCAACAGTGGCGTCGTGGGGTGAGCAGCGGCGGTGGTGACTGAACGGCGGCGGCAGGGGGAATGAAGGAGAGAGAGAGAGAGAGAGAGAGAGAGAGAGAGAGAGAGAGAGAGAGACAATGGAAGGGTGAGGGAGATGAAGAGAGTCATGGGGTTTGGCAAATGAAACTGAAGAGAGGAGTTTGAAGTGTTAAGGGTATTATTGGAATAAATTAAGAAAATGAGGTTTGGGGGCTAATGAGTGGGGTTTGAGAACTAAATCTCTTAGCAGCTGCTGCTGCTGCTGTTCGAAGAAGGAGATGGAACCCTCCTTAGGGTTCCAAGAGAAGGTGGGCTGTTGGCCCAATTAAAAAAAATCAAAAAAAAAAGAAAGAAAATGACATGGCAAACCTGAGACAAAATAGAAGATAAGACAAATTCCTTTATTATCATCAATAAGTTACAGCTAAGTACATCCATCAGACTTTTAATTTATTATTTTATGAATAATCTTATTTATACCTTTATGATTTTTATTTTTTATGTTTTCCTTTTATAGTCGGCCGCATGTTTTTATGTCTGTTATTACCTTGAATCATTTTTACACACATTTTTACTATTGTCTGGCGCACTAGCTTAGTATTTTTATTGAATCTAATAAGAGAATGTCTTTGTTAAATCAAGGATTACGATAGATATGAATGAGATATTACAAAATTAAGTGTGGTTAATGCATCCTCAATCAAGTGTAGACCATAATTGTTTGATGACGTTTTTGAGTGGTGGAACGTGAATATTAAACCAATACAGATCTGTTAGAGAAAAATTATTATGATAGAACAAAATGTTTTAGCTTTAGTAGAACTCCCAAAGCTGGCAGGAACGCCCTTCCCCCCAAAGAAGTGGGCATCCCCCGAAAGAACGCCTAGATTGGTCAAGCGAATGAGTCAGTAGCCAAGTTAGTAGCTGGACGAAAGGGACATCATAGTGATAGGCTTGGTTCCTGATCAAGGCCAAAGAAGAGGAAAAGATAATGATCGCATGAGGAAAGGTAAAAGCTGTCAGATGAAACAAGGAAAAGACAAAGACTTGGAGGGAAAAGTTTTGGCATCTGTTCTCTTAGCAAGAAAACTTTTCAATTACTAAGAGAGGAAAAGGAAAGCTTTGGAGATAAGGAGCCTCGATAGAAACAAAATGAATGTGTTTTAGAGTAATGGCATAGGACACGACTAAGAGATATCAAAAACCAAGAGAAGGTCATTGCCCAAAGGTTTGAGAAGAAAACATATATTTGTCCAGAAAAGTCAGGGAAGTAAAACATGTTCTCCCTTTCTCTTTCTTCCTACTGTAAAATAATTTTATTGATTGAATAAATTATGCTGGCCTAAGTTTTTATTATTAACATATAAATATATATGTGCACAATATTTTTAAAAGTTTGCTATTTGTCGCCACAACTTGAAATTAGTTTTTATCATGATAATCCTAATATTATAATAGTATATCTAAAAATAAAAGAAAATAAAAAACAGAAAAGAAAAAAAAGAGAGAAAAATAAAGAGAGAGATAGAGGGGGAAGAGAGAAAATGATATTATAAACCAATTTTATGAAAATATATAGTTTTTAACATTTTTGTGATAGAAGGAATCTGGTAAAGATCAAGAAAGAGGATAGTGACTGTAGCTAAGGATGGAAGGACTTGGTTTTGATGCATGGAAAGATGAGGGATCAACAAGCTATTATTGAAGAGGAGTGTAGATCAGCTAGCAAACAAGAGGCTACTACCTAAAATGGAGGACAATCTCACACAGATCAAAGATGCACACTTACCAAGAAATGTGTCCAGGGAAGTAAAATAAACCCGTTCATTTTTAATGCACCATTATTATTATTATTATTATTATTATTATTATTATTATTATTATTATTATTATTAAGTCTTAGATAACTTTCATGATAATGACTAAGTCTTGGCGTTTATATTGTGAATAACGTGTTGGTCCGTTGCATGATAATGTGAAGTCATTTTCAAGCCATATTTTTATGTTTATTACCAGTGCTCATATGAATACGAAGCAAGAGAGAGACATGACGCATGCTCATAATCTGTTATTATTTTTATTATGTACAAATTCTTGTTATGTAAGCGTTGTCCTCTGATAAACTTGTCAAGTATCTCCTTTGGACCATGATAAAAATATTTTATTAAAACTGTAGACAATAGGAGATAAGAGCATGAAATATGAGAGAGGTAAATGCTTATGGTGAATGCTAGTGTGTCATGCCATGAATATTTGATTATTTTATGAGTAGTAGAACTTGAATGTTAAATAAGCATAAATTTATTGTAGAATAAATTATTATGTCATGCTAAGATTAGAGCAAAATTTTTGAACCTCGGTAGAAAGCATAGCGGGTAGGAACGCCCTTCACGACCAAAACGGGAAGTACGCCCCCCATACTCAAGAGCGAGAAGTTACGCTCTCTATAACATTATAAGAAGGGCGTTCCTCTATACATAATTTTGCATGATGAAGTAGTAGAACCTGAATGTCAAATTGGCTGATTGAGAAATTACCATGTTATTAGGTACATAGAGAGAAATATTTGAGCGTTATTTTATGTTGCAGAGATAGCTAAAGCGGAAAGGAAAGCTCTTCATGCTCAAAGGAAGGACACTTAGAATGGGAAGGCGTGATCCTCACGCCAAAGAGCGAGAGGGCCAAGAGCGGGACCGCCCAAGTGGGAAAGGACACCCAAAAGTGAGATACCCAAAGGCTGGGAAGAACGCTCTCCATGACTAAAAATGGACGCCCAAAGTAGGAAATCAACCAAGTGTCATTAGATAAGTATCAGGTCCAAAAATTATGGCAAAAACAAGTTAGCTGGGAGAAGACTTGGATGACATGCTCAAAGTTTCAAAAAAGAAAAAAAAGAAAAAAAAACTACCCTAGTAATGAAAATAAATTATTCACTATGAAGCGAAGTGGTGGAATATGTGCTCAGTGGAGAAAACGTGCGCTGGAGAACAAAGTAGAAAACGCCCTCGAAGAAAAAAAAGAGCACGCTCATGAACTGCAACAAAGAAAATCGACAAGAAGAAAATTTAGATGGTACGCCCAAGAGCTTCAAGGGTAGAAGGAAGTTATTCCCTAAAAAAGATGATTCCATAGAAAAGACTAAATGCTCAATGGAAAGCAAGATAGCAGAAAGTACGCCCAGCAGAAATGCACGCCCTGAACAACGCAGCGGAAAGCACGCTCTTGAGGAAACAGAAATACGTGTTCTTTTTCCTTGAAATGAAGATCAGAAGCAAGAAATCAGCTATTTGTAAGAAAACACCCCAAAATCAAAGGAACGCTCTCCACTTACGTCCTCCATAACAAGACACTCAAAAGTTAGAGGAACGCTTTAGTTGGACAAGAGATCATAATGAAGAACAACATCAAACAGACACAAAGTTAAGTATTATGCCTAGCCTAATTTCAATTCCATACATTCGTTTGCATAATTTTTATTCTCTCACACGCTTACATGCTAAGAAATAAATCATATATGAGAAATTGACTCTGAGATAGTGCTTAGGCGTGATGATTTAAACCACCCCAAAGCACGCCCAACTAGATAATAATGAAAGAATGCATGAAAGAAAAATTATTGTTGACATCAGGGGACTTGATGTGTGATGGTCTTAACCTCCCTCAAGCAAACCCAATTACAATAAGAAAGATACAATTAAAAAGACTTAAGCGGGCGTGTTGGTGTGAACCTCCCCCGAGAAAACACAATAAGAAAGATATGATCTTGGCATGATTTTTGAAATTTGATTATTGCATCTTGGCATGATTCAACTTTTGGTTCATTACTGTTATTGCATACTTAACACCGAACAGGTAGCATAGAATTGCTGGAATGAGAGCTTATGTTTAAAAGAGACAAACAGAAGCTTGGACGTGTGACACACACACAAAAAAAAAAGAGGAAGAAGGGGAGAGACCCCACCACATGTTTCAAGCAAAGCATGCACCCAAATGGTCGAGTGGGTCATAGTCCCCTCATTTGGAAGATCTAAGTGTCCGGAGTGGTTATCAAAACCCAACACTTAAGATAAAGATAACAAATCGGGATGGTCGAGCGGGTGTCGTTCCCCGCATCCACGATATGGATAAAAGTCTAAGTGAACACAGGCCAAGCACTTAGGCTCACGCGAATACCTGAAATGGTCACGCCCTGGATATTCGCAAGGGTCGATCAAATTCGGGCGTACTAAGGGCAAAAGAGTTGTCAAAGCGTCACGTATAGACCAAATACGAGTGATGTAGCTACCGGGTCGCGCCCCGACGCTCGTATAAGAAAGAAAAAAATTCATCAAAAAGTCAAATGAAATATTCTAAATGTGAGCTCTCAAAATAATGCAAACTATATTTGTGTAATGTGTGTTTACAGCATCATACGATCAATTAGCACAAGGCATGATAAGTATATTTGCTTCAATTGCGTTTTCAATAATTTGCATAAAAAGTTTGAGCAACCATGACCACATGATCAGAAGGACGCCCACTTGAAACAACAAGGCGTAAGGATAATTGGTGAAACTATCTGTGACAAGTCAAAACAGGAGCAACGGTGGCTAAGCCCCCCTCGTGTTTTTGGGGAGGAGGGGCAGACGCCTTCAATGAAGAAGAGGATTTAGCATAACATTCAATCATGCATAACATTCATAGCATTCATTCATTCATTACATCCAAGCTTACTAAGACTTAAGAGGAGCATGGTCCTAAGCGGATCTGGAATTGCCATGACACAATGCATACTGGATGACTAGCAAAGCGGAATAACAACTAGGGGGCTTCCTCTTGAGGAGACAACATCACTCATGGACCAGTACAAAGCAAAAGAGAATCATCAAGAAAGGGAAGTTTCAACTTTTATTACAATCGTCATTGAATTTGAGATAAATGTATTTTATTACTAACAAAATTTTATGCAGCATCAAAATAAAGATTATGGCCTTTAGAGATATTGTGCACTTGAGAAAGAATAGATTCTCCCTCAAGTGCAAGGGGGATAATGTTTCAGACCCTTTTTTACCATGGGTCATAATCTATATTTAGCAATCTAATCTTGCAGGAAAGACAAGATAAGTATAATCACAACAAAGACTACAAGAGATATGGTAAGATACTTAGTGGACCCACGCCGCCTTGGTGTAGGACGACATATCGGCGGTACCACTAAGTTGGGAACTTCATGGACTACGTGGCTTGGAAGGCTTTGGATGGAGGAAAGTGCACAGGGCGTTCATGCCTTGACAAAGCGCCTTCATGATAGATAAGGGACGGGGACGCCCTGATACCCATGACGCCCTAACACCCATGACGCCCTAAGACATAGGACGCCCTAAGACCTATGACGCCCTAACACATAGAACGCCCTAAGACCTAGGACGCCCTAAGACCTAGGACGCCCTAACACATGGAACGCCCTAAGACCTAGGACGCCCTAACACATAGAACGCTCACTCACTAACCCACATGCTGTGACAATGTAGGCTGACACCTTTTTGTCCAAGACTTGGTCTCCAAGTCTACTTGGTCACTAAGTTTACGTGGTGACCAAGTTTTGCACCCCTACCCACTCTATAAAAGGGAGACAGCCAACAAAACACATATCATCTCATCTCATCTCATCATTCTCCTAACACTTTTCTGTATTCTCAACATTACCACTATCATAATAACCAAGACATCTTACATATTCAGCCAGCATACACTATAAAAAGAGTTACAATATCAATTTTCTCATTCCTCCTAAATCAAGAACATGGGCAAAGAGCACTCCGGTCGATCCTCCCGATGATTCTTCATGATGCTCCATCCGTTCTCTCCAAGTCACGGAGGCATGGATTTTGTACTTCTACATACATCTCTTAAGCTTACAAACCCAGATCATTATCATTAAACACTCCGTAAAAAGGGGTTGAAACAAAGATATATACTAAGGCATGCATTAGAAAAACCATTATGAAATTTAAGCAAGAATGATTATGCATCACCGAGAGCCAAAATTGAATTATATTGCATTTAAAATAGTGAATTTTGTACACTATTATTGTTTTAAACAATGATGTTTGTATTTGTTTATCATCAATACATTTAAGAGCCTATAAATTTTGGTAGAATTGTAGTTGTTGAATTGGATGACATGTTTGATACTTTAAACTTAATTTTAAAAGATTAAGTAACTTGTTTTTAGCTCAAAGCAATGTAAGAAATTTGTGGCAATCGTGCATCTAATTATAATGACTGAGTTTTTGTACATGTTGCTGATAACTATCTAATATTATGTCATGTGTTCCTTCTACTTCTACTCCTACTTCTACTGGCTCGATAAATGTTGTTCCAAGCCGTTAAGGGAAGTTTCCAGAGAATCCATACAAGATAAGATATTATTATTCCTTAATATTTTATCACTATTATTGCCAGAGTGCATTATGTTACTAGTAGTCTTATTTATGTCAGGTGTCCCTGTAGTTTACACCTATTTGCACTTATTTTGTCAGACGTCCTTTAACTTTATTTTTCAACAAATATACCCCTAAAGTTTGCTCCGGTGAATCATATACCCCTGCATGTCATTTCCGGCCACCGATGCTGATGTGGACCACCAGAGTAAGCAAGTGGTAGAAATAGGAGCTCTTCTAGTTTGAGTCTTTTTTGTCAGATACCTCTATATATATAACTTCAAAAATTCATATCTTTTAAACTGTAAGTCCAAAAAATTACAAATTTTATATCAAAACGATCGTATTGAAATATAGAATTTTAATATGTAATTATTTTACTTTTATGGATAGTTTTCTAAAAAAATTATTTTTTGGAAAATTTTCTATATGAATTTTGAATTTATGAATTATTAAAAATAATTTATGAATTGGATTGAACTAGTTTTTATTGTAGTTTGAGGAATATAAAAATCATGAGTTTTGACTTTTAAAAATAAATTGTAAAAAACTAAAAAAAAGCTATAAAAAAAAACTAAATTTAAAATCATCGGAGACTGACATAGTCAAAACTCATGATTTTTATGTTCCTCAAACTACAATAAAAACTAGTTCAATCCAATTCATAAATTATTTTTAATAATTCATAAATTCAAAATTCGTATAGAAAATTTCCCAAAAAACAATTTTTTAGAAAACTATCCATAAAAGTAAAATAATTACATTTTAAAATTCTATATTTCAATAAGATCGTTTTGACATAAAATTTGTAATTTTTGGACTTACGGTTTAAAAGATATTAATTTTTGAAGTTATATATAGGGGTATCTGACAAAAAAGACTCGAACTAGAATGACTCCTATTTCTATCACTTGCGCTCCTATTTCTACCACTTGCTGACTCCGACGGTCCACGTCAGCACCGATGGTCGAAAATGACATGCAGGGGCATATGGCTCACCAGAGCAAACTTTAGGGATATATTTGTTGAAAAATAAAATTAAAAGGCGTCTGACAAAATAGGGGCAAACTACAGGCAACTGACTTACTAGTATTACTGTTGCAAATGGAGGGGTCATTTCTCAGTTTCTTTAATGGTTGAAATTTGTGTGGCTTAAATCCATCCGTGTTAAGATAGATACAGGGTTGAATTATTCCAAATATCATTATTAACTACCAGAGTGTTAACGATATGGTTATCTGAACATCGATCTCCAACCATACACTTACATTCCCACATATTTTAATATTATAAATACATACAAAGTAGTGGTGCGTGGTGGATGATGACATTTTGAGGGATATTTGAGGCTGGATGGAAACTAAACTCTGTTTTGGGCTCTGTTTTTAAGTAATATAGTTCTGAATGATTAATTTGTTTTGGAAGGGGAGTAGACGACAACATATTGTAATTTGATATTTATCGCCTTCTGGTGAACTTTGTTTTCTGTTTTTTTTATCTATTTGAAATGTGACTTATTATAATTTTATCTTAGAGTTAATAGTCACATAAGTCCCCGAAAGATACCCGTGGAATCAGTTAGGTCCCTGAAAGATTTGTGGAATATGTTAAACCCCCAAAGATCAATTTGACATCACATTAGTTCCTCTATCCAATTTCGACATGAGGGATCTAACGGAATCATATGTGGCATGTTAAATGCTTTGTTGACCATAATGTCGTGACGGACTGTTAAGAAGGTTCCACGTTTGAGCCAGAAAAGCATTTAACGTGCCATGTAGGATTTCGTTAGGTCCCTCATGGGGGGACTAACGTGATGTCAAATTGATCTTTCGGGGGTTTAAGAGATTCCACAAATCTTTCAGGGACCTAACCGATTCCAAAATGATTTTTGAGGGGTTTAAGAAATTCCACAAATCTTTTAAGGACATAACTGATTCCACATGTATCTTTCGGGGACCTATGTGACTATTAACTCTTTATCTTATTATGTGAGGCGGCTGTTGAGGCTTTATTCCAATGCTCAACCAACATCTCATCAAAATGTATTTGTTGATTCACAATTTTGTGAAATAGATTGTATTTTTATGTTGGTTTTGGTTTTTATTGGGCATGAGTATATTGTTTAAACCTTTTATAAAAAGTGAGGTTCAAGTATATAATACTTCTTTCGATTTGAATTATAAGCAAAATGGTCCTGCTAACCAATGCCCTAAGGCATTTGTTTAAGAAATACACTAGGAGAAAATTTACACCGAAAATCTAAGTCCACTAGTCCTCAATGTTTTAAATTCAACATTTTGTAAGATAAAACTACCTTTTTTGGTTCCTTAAACAACGGCTTAAGGGCACTCTTTAACATTTTTTTAAGCAAAAATAACTAATTTTATGTTTACTAAGAAGGTTAGTTGATTGTATTTAATTTTCTAAAATTTATACTAGAAAAAGAATGAAGGTATTTTAGGAAAGTTGCATTGAGAATGAAACAAAAATTAAATAAGATAACAATTTTCTAAGGATGTTTTAGAAAAGTAGATTTTAGAATTAAATAAAATTTAAAAAAAATGGTTAATTTTGCTTATATTTTAAACCAAGAGAAGTATGTTTTTTTTTTCCCTTATATTTAAGTACGAGGGAGTAATGTTTATTTTGATCCCGGTATTGTATTAACAAAATTCTTTTGCTTATGAAAAAAAATGTTGTACAGAATAATAAAATTAAAAGAGACATTTAAGCACATACACTTATCACCAAATGAGTCTTGTAATTCGCTTCAGAATAATTCATGTGATTATTGGTTGTGGAAGGAGTTCAAAGTCTGCTCTTGCTTAGGATTTGATGAATAATAACACCCCTGAAGCTGGTTCCTTCAATTCATTGGCACATTACAAGTACTTAACAGAGATGATGCATGCAGCCAAAACTTGTGTATATTAATTTCCGAGAAAAGAGCTATGGTAGCATATTGGGTCTTTATGTTGTAGCAATTCTGATCTACTTCAAAATCATCTCTATGCATTTGAGATCAGAAAGGTGAAAGCTCTTTCAAATTTCAATAAAGGAGAATCCAATAAATGTATGCCTATAAGTGGAGAATCCAATACATGCTGGAGTGGTTATTCCATTCCCATACAATGCAACCCCGAACATTGGGCATACGGAATGGAATACGACAGATTAACAGTGTGTTTGGTGAAGCGTTTGGGGGAGACGGGGGAGACAAACGCACCTTTGCAAAAGCTCCCCCCTCATAGCTTCTGCGGTTGCGTCAAACCAAACGCCAAACCAAACTCACCTAAAGCAGAATGGACCAGTTATTATTTAGTCCAGGATCACTCCTTTATATGTGATCTAGGTCAATAGTAATTTCACATATAGAAAAACTAGCTCTCACCCGGTGCAATGCACGGGTTATTGATAGTTTAATTTTTATATTAAATATTTTAAAGTAAAGATTGTTTTTATTTTAAAGTAAAGATTATTACTACACAACAATAAAAAAATTATACAAAAAGGTAGATACTTAAATCAAACACTATACTTAAAAAAAAGAAAATTTAAATGAGTTTGTTGAGAAATATTGTACTTTCTTGTATAAATAAAAAGCAACACTTTTTAACTGATATCTTCCTTATTTATTTAATAGATAAATTAACATTTTTATATGATTATCAACTTTATTTTAATGAATCAAAAGTAAATCATATTTAAATATTTTCATCTTTTTTGTTTGGTGGTATTATAAGTAAATTTAAGGATAAATTAGAATATTCTGTATTTTATAGGACATGAAGACGACATTGAACTTGCTATTTTTTACTGTCTTGATTAATTAACACATTGCATTTTATAAGGAATATAATGACTGCTCTCTTTTTTATATATATTTTTAATATTATATTTGTTTATGTATAGATGAGTATTAAATTAATGTATTTCTTATTTAGTTGATCGATGAAGTAACACTTTTTATATATCATTATTACGTTTGTTATGATATTATGATTAATTGGAGTGAAATCAAAATTAAACTTTTTTATAATATTTTTTGTTTGATGGTATTATGAGTATATTTAAGGGTAAATCAAAATATTTCCTATTTCATGGGACATGATAATTTGGTATTTTTTGAATATTATTTATTATCTTTTTAATATGATTATCACTTTTTTATTATTATTATTATTATTATTATTATTATTATTCATATTTAAATATTTTGATATTTTTCATCGTTTATCTTATCTCAAATTAATCATTAGATTTGATCCTAAAAAATCTTTATCCTAATTGTTCTAATCATCTTGAATTATTTTTTTTTCAATTTTTGAAATGTATGTACCTTTGTTTTTAATCTGTTACATTTTTTTGTAGAGATTATAACAATTAAAGTATTTATCCATTGTAAACCATTTTTATTTAATCTGTTAGTAAATCGAGTATTATATGATTATTGAAGGGAGTTTGTATACCCAAAATCAAAGGTAGAGTCATGCTAAGGGTGACCGGGATCATTGCACCCTCGAGGTTAACAATTTTGTGTGTCAAACTTCCCCAAAATTTTTGGGTTTGTAGTTTGTATCATGTTTTTTTTTTTTAATGTTGTTGTTATCTTTTAATATATTATGAGACTTATTTATAGGATTTTAATTTTAATTTAATTATTAAATAGAATTAATGATGATATTTTAATGTTGTTGGAAGAATGATGTGGAAAATTTGAATAATCTATTTAACTTAATTTTTTCAGGTAACAAATTGTCGTGAGAGATTTTCAAATATTATTTTAAAAATAATGAATTATGTTTTGAGGACGATAATATTTAACAATGTTTAAAGAATGAATATCAAAGCTGTAGTAGATTCGGAATGAAAAATCCAAACCTCAAATGGGTTTATGTTTTGGCCTCCAAAACGGGTTTGAAAATTCGGGTCACTGAGCGATAGCTAGGGGTTTAAGCGGGTCAATTTTCACCCGCAAACCCGATTAACCCGACCCAACCCAACCCAACCCATATTTGACGGGTTGGGTCGGTTCAATGGGTTGGGTCGATTTTTTTAAAAGGCAACCCAATCAAGTACGGGTTGAGTCATGGGTTTATTATTTACAACCCAACCCGACCCAACCCAACCCGCATATTTAAATATATATTATTTATTTATTTATTAATATAGGTTATGTTATGCTTAATTCTTTAACTTTGTTCATTTTTTTAAAAAAAAAAATTAACTTTGTTTTAGACGTTTCAGTCTTCCAGACCTCATTAGACGTTTCAGTCTTCCACCGTCATATATGCACCACACACTATTCAGATTGAAGTTGAAGAGGTAATTCAAAGCAAGAATCAAAGCACCAAGCCGCCACATGCTGACTTTAATGGCAATATAGGATTCAAAGAGTCAATTATACCTTCTATGGAAATTAGGACACAGACCCGATTACCCAACCCAACCCGTATTTTATGGGTTGGGTTGGGTCGGTTTTGACAGTCAAATAGAGCACAACCCAACCCAACCCAACCCAATTTACTTTGGTTGGGTTGGGTGCTAAATCTCCTCAAAACTCAACCCAACCCGACCCGTTACACCCCTAGCGATAGCTACGATATGATCTTGGTTGGATCCGTCGAGGCTAAGCATGAAAATAGGAAGAGTTGGATGCGAGTGAGTGTGACAGTGTCAGAGTGAGAAACATTATTTACACATTATTATCAGTGCTCTCTTATGCTACAAACACACAACAAAAATCAAATATAAAATAAGAAATAAATAATTAGGAACATAAAATACAAAATAATAAAATTAGAGAATTCTTGGAAGTAGAGAGATATGAAGGTGAAACAAAGGTATTAGAGAATTCTTGGAAGTAGAGAGATCTGAAGGTGAAACAAAGGTAAAGAATGAAGGTGAGATCATGTTATATATAGTGATTTTTTTTTAATTTTTTTTTTTAAGGATAATGATTACTTCTTTTTTCAACAAACTGAGGATAATAATTTTACATACAGATAATGCTCAAGCATCATCTCTTTGTGTTTATCGATATTTTTGAGGATAATGATTTTTTTTTAAATGAGGATAATGATTCAACATATTCAACATATAGATAATTTATTTAATTTTAAATATTAATTTTGAACAGATAATTTATTTATTTTAAATTATAATTTTGATTAAAGACGATATTATCTAACTACAAAGGCTCTAGTGCGAGTATTCCTTAATCGAACAAACGTTGTGCCTCGAAAATTTCTCCGACAAACATAGTGCCTCGAAAATGGATGTTTTTATATAAATATAGTAGATAAATTTTAAAAATAAGAAAGATAAAATGATTTGGTAGTTATCTTTAATAAGTATTAAATTATTATTAGCACAAGAGGAGGCTAGCCCATATAGTAAGAGATCTGTTGCTAATTAAGCAAGTGATTGGGGGTTCGACTCTGGCTCTTGCGAAAAGGCCCGACAATGTCGAAAGGATTTGTCACCCAGTTGCGCGGGTGGATACATTGAGAAACCTAACATTTAATATTCATAAACTAGTGCTTGATAATTTTTGTAAGGGTGGTATTGCTAACTAGTGCACATTTGTTTTCTCAAGGAGAAACCCGAGTTTCAATTTGTGTATGGGAAACCTTTGTCTGGTGTTACAGAACCTTTTTCAAATTAGCAAATTTGGGCCAACAAGCATTGAGGCCCATTATGGCACACTGCAAGAAGAAGACTGGGCTTCCCTCCATAAGGTCATTCACGAAGGGATGACGTGGTGGACCAAAGAGAAGGCTCATATGGGAACTCTTGGAGTGAGTGTGGCTTGGCTGGCTTTCAATGGGTGTGCTCCCCGAGCTGGGCGTGAGGCTCAAGGGGAGGCTGCTTCAGAGACCCGGAAAGCAAGCATCGAGGAGACAATGGCCAGTAACATCTTTGAATTTCTACACTTGAGAAGTTCATTCACCAAAATGGGGTCTAATACCCCTGAGCCAAAAGAAAGACATCTTTTTGGTCACCTTAAGAAGAATGACTGAAAGAAAACATAGGAAAAAGAGAGCCACCGTTAGGGAATAGTGATCGAGGCAAAGAAAAGGTGAAAAGAAAGGTCAAAGAGAGAGAGAGAGAAACATAAGAGGGAAATGGAGGTTATAAAAGGAGAGTGAGGGAGATGAGAAGGGCAGAGCAAAAAACAACGGTGATACCCACAAGAGAGAAACCATTGGCCACTGTGACTAAGGTGCTTGCATTTCATCCTTTCCTACGAAGGTCTCTGAACCAGACCCATTGGTTCATCACCTTGCTACCCTCCTCTGAGAAATCCTTTTTTTTTATATCTTGTCCAAAAACTCAATCTCTTAAGCTTACTAACCCAGATTACTAGCATTAATCATTCCTCAAAACTAGACTGAAACAATTGGCGACTCCATTGGGGAGATTGGGCAACAATGGATACAGAGCATGAAGAAACGATGAGGGTGCCACAAGTCACGCCAAGAAGGTTGTCATTCAGTCTTACCCTTCCTGACGAAGAGGATCCACCACTCACCCGGCCAGGCGCTGCTACGAGGACAAGAGCGACGCAGGAAGAGGAAGACATACCAGAGATGAACCTCTTGAGGGGTCTGGAGACGCCCTTGCCTCGAACAATACCCAACACTGACCAAGTGACCACCCCCACCGCGATGTTGAACTCTCTTATTTCCAACCAGAACGCCCTTGCAAAGATTATGGCAGAAATGCAAGCCCAGGCATAGAAGAGGAGTGAGCGAGAAGAAGGGAGATAGCGAAGGGTAGAGCACGCCCTGAGAAGGGAAGAAGGGTAGAGCACGCCCTAAGAAAGGAAGAAGACCAACATGATGTGCAACTCAAGTACGGGCATTAAGTGGATGAAGGTTCAACAAACAAAGTACAACGAGGTTGGGAGTTTGTTTTCTCTTAAACATTATAAAGCCATGGTTTGTCATAGTGCAACCGATCCAACTAAGTGGAAGTCATCTAAACCCAATATCTTCCGTCACATTGAGGTAAGAAAATAACAATGGCAAAATAATAAATAAAAAATGAAGGATTTGGGGTGCAATTCCACAACGAATCAAGAAAAAAAAACATGGCGAGTCAAAATGGATAACGCGACTCGGTGGAAGGCAGCAGGGGAACTCAATCCAACTCGTTCATGAACTCGGCTCAACTCGTTGGCAAACAAGAGAGAGAGTTGTTAATTCTTGGGCTGATACAAGGAAATAGACCTTGCGGGAACAAGGAAATGTAAAAGTTGTCAACTGGAAAGGAGAAAAAAATTGTAGTTAGGAAAGGAAAGTTTTTTGCTTTTGTGTAGAGAAAGACTCTTCTACAAAATAATAAACAAATGGCACTCGGAAGACGGGGTGAGAGTGACCTTTCGAGAAAGGTGCTTATCATTAACCAATGGTCATTATCCAAACACACCAAGTAACACACCAAGAGTCACCATCCGAGAAAGAATATTCAGGGGAGTAACTTTTACCTTTTACTATAACAATTTATTAAATATAAATAAATATAATAATGAATTGTTTATGAATTATTGTTGCTTTATTAATTGATTATTGTTACAACTTGAGCCTATTCTATTGTATAGATTGTTGTTGGTTGAGCGTTGATTATTATTATCCTGTATATACTAGTATAGTAAAATAGTTAAGAATTAAGTTATGTGTGTGAGAGGTAAATGCTTATGGTGAATACTTGTGTGTCATGCCATGAATATTTGATTATTTTATGAGTAGTAGAAACTTAAACGTTAAATTAGTATAAGTTTATTGTAGAAGAAATTATTATGTCATGCTAAGATTAGAGCAAAATATTTTAGCCTCAGTAGAAAGCCATAGTGGGTAGGAACGCCCTTCACAGCCTAAACAGGCAAGAACGCCCTTCGCGACCAAAGCGGGACGCTCGAGCAAGAACTACGCCCCTATACCAAAGAGCAAGAGGTTACGTTCTCCATAACATTATAAGAAGGGTGTTTCTCTATACATAATTTTGGATGATGTTAAGCAATAGTTTTTAAACAATATCATGTTTTAATTGCTCACTGTTTGATTCCTCCTTTATAGTTTTAAGGAATAAAACCTGAATATTGAATTGATTGAGTGAGAAATTATTATGTTATTAGGTACATAGAGCAAAATATTTGAGCGTTATTTTGTGTTGCAGAGATAGCCAAAGCGGAAAAGAACGCTCTTCATGCTCAAAGGCGAGACACTTAGAGCGGGAAGGTGTGATCCTCACGCCCAAGAGCGAGAGGCCTAAAGGCGGCCCAAGTGGAAAAGACTCTCGAAGTGGGACGCCCACTTCCCTAGAAACGACCAAATGTTCGCTAAAAAAAAGATAACATAAAGGACACCCGACAGCGAGATACCCAAGGGCGGAAAGAACGCTCTTCGCGGACGCCTATAGCAGTAAAGCAATCATTGCCATCAGTCCCAAAAAAAAAAGTCCATGAATAATGGAAAAAGACGCTGGACAAGAGAAGAATTGGATGACATGCTCAAGAATTTTCAAAACGAGGAAAATGCTACCGCTTTGATGGAAAGACACCCTGGTACGAAATTCAGTTGCCGTTGAAGAGCAAATCGGTGGAAAATATGCTCAGCGGAGAATGGACGCTATGAGCAGCGAAGAGGAAAACATACTCTCGATGAACCATATAGGCATGCATGAAGATCAGAAGCAGGAAACTACACTCTCTGAGAAAACACCCAAAATAAAAAAGAACGCTTTCCACGTCTAAAAGTGGACGCCCAGAGTGGGAAAACAATCGCATGTGTCATCAGAATTAAATAACAAGTATTCTTCACATCTGAAAGTGGACACCCAGAAAATCAATTACTTGCTATGAAGTGAAACGGGAGAAGATATGCTCAGCGAAGAATGCATGTTACGCTCTCAACGAAAATCAGCAAAGAGAGAATTCGGATGGTGCGTTCAAGAACCTTGAGAGTAGATGAAAGTTATTCCATGGCAAAGATAACTTGCTGGATTAAAAAAATAAAAATATAAAAAGAATGGGAAAGTAGTAAAAAGCACGCTCAGAGGAGAATGCACGCTCAGCGGAAGGCACGCCCTCAATAAAGCAGAAAGGCGTGCATTCTACAGGAAAAACGAAGATAACAAGCAGGAATTAAGCTATATGTAAGAAAGCGACCAAATCAAAAGAATGCTCGTCAAGCCCAAGAGCTGGATGTTCAAAGTGGGAAAACGCACTCCTCATACACAAAGCGGAAGTTACATTCTCTATGACAAGACGCCCAAAGCCAAAGGAACACTCTACCGGGACAGAGCGTCACAATAAAAAATCAAAAAGAACGAGACATCAAGCAAACATAAAGCTAAGTATTATGTCTAGGCTAATTTTAATTTCATACATTAACTTGCATTATTATTCTATCACATGCTAAGAAATAAACCATATAAATGTCAATCATGATAAATCAATTCTAAGACAGTGCTTAGGCGTGATGGTTTACCCCCCCTAAGCACGCCCAACTAGATAATAACGAAAGAATGCATGGAAGAAAATTATTGTTAACATTAAGGGACTTGATGCGTGATGGTCTTAACCTCCCTCAAGCAAACCCAATTAAAAAGACTTAAGCGGGCGTGTTGGTATGAACCTCCCCCGAGAAAACAATAAGAAAGATATGATCTTTGCATTATCCATTTGATTGAAATTTGATTATTGGATCTGGGAGCTTATCGTTATTGGTTCATTACTGTTATTGCATACTTCACACCAAACATAAATATAGAATTGCCGAAATGAGAGCTTATGTTTAAAAGAGAGAAACAGAAGCTTGGACGTGTGACACAAAAAAAAAGGAGAAGGGGAGAGACCCCACCACACGTTTAAAGCAAATTAAAGCATGCACCCAAATGGTCGAGCGGGTCATAGTCCCCTCATTTGGAAGATCTAAGTGTCCGGAGTGGTTGTCAAAACCCAACACTTAAGATAGAGATAACGATTCGGGATGGTCGAGCGGGTGTCGTTCCCCGCATCCACGATATCGATAAAAGTCTAAGTGAACACAGGCCAAACACTTAGGCTCACGTAAGTACCTGAAATGGTCACGCCCTGGGTACTTGCAAGGGTCAATCAAATTCGGGCGTACTAAGGGCAAAAGAATTGTTAATGCGTCACGAAAAGACCAAATACGAGTGAGGTAGCTACCGGGTCACGCCCCGACGCTCGTATAAGAAAAAAAATGTTATTCAAAATCTAGAGAAAAGATTTTAAATGTGAGCTCTCAAAATACAGCAAACTATATTTGTGTAATGAGTGTGAACATTTGTTTACATCACATGATCAATTAGCAAAAGACATAGTAGGCCATTGCAGCATAATAAACATGCAGGAAGCATTTGGTAAGTTATGTGCAAGCATATTACTGAAACATACTAGTTTAGGCGTGAGCCATTGCAACGCTTGACATATCTGGCGCATCAGTTCAACGATTTTAGCATATGATATTAACAAAATCATAAGATGCAATATTTTTGAAATGTCTTAGTATATTCGTTATACATAACTAAATGACAAAGAAAGTGACCAAATGTTGCTTTGAAAATGCCAAATTATAAATCTAACAAAAGGCATGCATTAGCCAAGGCACCAAATGTAGTTTGAGTGCAGGTACATCAAAAGGAAAACGAGTACCACCAAAGACAGAGGAAACGATTAGGTAAGCATGCCACCAAAACAGATATCCTAAAAACAAGTACTAGAAGCGAAGAAGAAGACCAATAGAAGAACACATATCATCAAAAGTCTTTTTGCGCGCAACCATATCAGCTGCCTCCCTGTCCAGTAAAGCCAAACGCCCTTCAGCCTCATCAACTTTTGATTTCAATTCTTGGATTTCCTTAACAATCCCCTCACGACGGGAGTTAGTAGAAGAAACTGCATCTGCAATCCTCATCATAGGCTCAAGAGGAAAAGATATGACCACTTGCTGCATTAGGTCACGAAGCTTGTCAAACCAAGGACCTCCAAAGCCAAGCAATTGCAGAGATGAAAGATGACCCAAGAAAAGGATGTTGTGAATGATCAATAAATCAGAAGTAGCATGGCTTTCACATAGGCAAAGGAAGTTAACGAAAGCACGGTAACCCTGTTGCTGGTAAGGGAAAGACAAAGAGAGTGAAGGTAGTAACAAGTCAGGATGGGCTACAAAAAGGATTTGAACAAGGCCATATCAGCATCAGATAAAGAGCCAGCTAAGTAAGGAAGAGAACGCCCTACAACAAAAAAAAACAAAAACAACAATTCGTGTTAGATTACTCAATAATAAGGACGAGGAAGCTAATGGCGAACAGGAAAATTGTCAAGAATAACTCACTAGGATCAACAGCAGTAGTAACGCCCATTGGAGTCGAGGCAATAGCAGCGGATGAAAGAGCAGAGTCAGGAACGATATCGACTTCACTTGAATTACCCTTAGTGACAATGGGGGTTGAGGGTGCATCAATAATAAAAATTGGATCTTCATGAGAACAGAGATTGACTCCAAGTTGATAACAGAGACCAAATCCACATGGGTGGCACAAATTGACCCCACGTTGGCAACAGAGGGCGCCCCCACGTGAACAAGTGGAGGGTCAGTCAAAGAAGCACCAGAAGATAAAACTAAAAAGAGAGAGAGAGAGAGAGAGAGAGAGAAAGAAGAAAAAGAAAGGAAAGAGAAGGAAAAGGAAGAGAAAAAAAAAGGGGAACGAGTTGTTAGGAAAATAAATGAAAGAAAAACAACAGAACTGGCAAAAGTATTATGAGACAATTCCAAACCTGAGGATTGTGGCAAAGGACCAGGACCCATTGATTCCTGGATTATGAGAAAAGGAACAACAACCTCCAAAGGAGAGAGTGGAAGAATATCAACACCAAGATGAACCGAAGGAGAAGAGAGCATTAAAAGTGGCACGCGTTTCCAAGCCACTACCCACAACATGCAAATGATGGAAACGAAGAGACCGGGGTGGACAAAAGTGCAGCAAAGAGAAAACGTGCAACAAAAGGTTGGAGAAAGAAGAAGAGAAAAAGAGAATAAGGGGAGCGTTTCCTCTTCGCTGCAAGGGGCTTATGTTACAGAACCTTTTTCAAATTAGCAAATTTGGGCCAACAAGCATTGAGGCCCATTATGGCACACTGCAAGAAGAAGACTGGGCTTCCCTCCATAAGGTCATTCACGAAGGGATGACGTGGTGGACCAAAGGGAAGGCTCATATGGGAACTCTTGGAGTGAGTGTGGCTTGGCTGGCTTTCAATGGGCGTGCTCCCCGAGCTGGGCGTGAGGCTCAAGGGGAGGCTGCTTCAGAGACCCGGAAAGCAAGCATCGAGGAGACAGTGGCCAGTAACATCTTTGAATTTCTACACTTGAGAAGTTCATTCACCAAAATGGGGTCTAATACCCCTGAGCCAAAAGAAAGACATCTTTTTGGTCACCTTAAGAAGAATGACTGAAAGAAAACATAGGAAAAAGAGAGCCACCGTTAGGGAATAGTGATCGAGGCAAAGAAAAGGTGAAAAGAAAGGTCAAAGAGAGAGAGAGAGAGAGAAACATAAGAGGGAAATGGAGGTTATAAAAGGAGAGTGAGGGAGATGAGAAGGGCAGAGCAAAAAACAACGGTGATACCCACAAGAGAGAAACCATTGGCCACTGTGACTAAGGTGCTTGCATTTCATCCTTTCCTACGAAGGTCTCTGAACCAGACCCATTGGTTCATCACCTTGCTACCCTCCTCTGAGAAATCCTTTTTTTGATATCTTGTCCAAAAACTCAATCTCTTAAGCTTACTAACCCAGATTACTAGCATTAATCATTCCTCAAAACTAGACTGAAACATCTGGAAAATTAATCTTATTATGTCGTTGTTGTTATTCAGTTCGAACAAGATTTCTTATAAGTCAAGCCAATTAAAAATAGGGTTTTCTTAATCTCATTCCTAAGAGCTGAGGATAAGAACCTAAAAGGTATAAGTTTTATTAGGAAATGTTATTTTGAAAGAATTAAAGACTTTATAGGGCTGAGGTTAAGATAAAAGAATTAAAAATTTATCCCCTTATGAATTCTTAGGGCTGAGATTAAAAAAACCTTAAAAATAAATCATATCCAACTAAACTAGAAACTTCTCAAATCACCGCAGTGGCTTGCATTAAGCCAAGTGAGATATAACGCGAGTGCGCGTGTTCATCTTATGCCCTTCACTGCATTCTCATCTCTATCTTACCTCTCTCATTTTGCTTAAGAGGCCTATTTGACTTATGAACGCTCCCTAGCATTTAATGAAAAAAAAAACTTAAGAAATAAATAACTTTATTAAACAAAAAATAAAGATGTAATTGATCATTAAATTAAATCTTCTTCTTCCTTCCAATATTTGCACCCGTCGCCATCTGCTACTCCTCTTCTCCTCAACAAGCCATGAAGAAATAGTTATTGACACAAAATAAATCCTCTTATTAAGTTCTGTTTCTAAAAAGAACAAAATCTTTTTTTTCCAAATTAAATACAAAACCTTGTTACAGTCATTAATATTATTTTTTATTTAAAAAAAAGAGATGAATGGATATGCACTAATGGTATAAAGTTTTTTACACTATCGGTTCATCATCTACTATTCATTTGTATTACTTCTATGTAAAAGTTAATGACCACAAATACATGAAAGATAGATAATACAATGAGAGTGTAAAAATTCTTTACATTGACGGTGCATCATCTATTTTCTCTTTACAAAAACTATATTGTCTTTCAAATTTTAAATTGTTATTGTATTGAATTATGATAGCTTGTACCTTCTGATAACTAACCCAAAAGGAGCTTACTTTCTCTTGATTAAGGTCCTGGTTCGAGTATTGTGAATAAAAAATTTGTTATACATTGTTCTGAAGACAATGTTTAAGGAGTTAAATGTGTAAAATTAATCTAGAAAATGATGCATCTAAAATTTTTAGAAGTCTTTGTAATTTTTTAACATTAACTTAACATTTCAATCTTAACTTAAAAATGTTGTGTTTTTTTTCTTTCTCACCAAAACAAAAACTTTTAGCATTTTTAGATTTTTTTTAAGCATTAGCATTGCTTTCGGGCTCTTGGCACTAGGGATGGCAATGGGGGACTGCACATGGGGATCCCCACAGGGAACGCCCCGTTCGGGTACCCGAGTTCGGGGATTTTTTCCCATCGGGGGCGGGGATGGGGGGATTTTTCCCCCGAACAGATTACGGGGCATGGAATAGGATTGGTTCCCCCGTTCCCGCGGGTTTCCCGTCCCCGCCTATTCTACCTATATGCCCTTAAATAATTGGTTTTTTTTCTTCGTAATTTCACATATATTAATTATAAAAAAAAAAGTTGAAAACCTATCCTAACCCTAGTTTAGGACTCAGTAGCACAGCTCCTTCTCTAATCCCTCTGCGGCAGCTTCTTCTTCTTCTTCTTCTTCTTCTTCCTCCGGTGCGTCGCTGCGCTTCTTCTTCATCTTCCTTCGTTGCTCGGTGCTGCTCTTCTTCTTCTTCCTTCCGTTGCGCGACGCTTCTTCTTCTTCTTCCTTTGCTGCAACGTTGCCCTTCTTGTTCTTCTTCCTTCCGCTACGTTATTCCTTTGCTGCGATTTGAGATTGAAGATTGATGAGCAAGTACAGAAAGACACATTTAAAGAATTCTTTTGGAGGCAATATTGCAATATTTATTAATTGTAATGATATGAAAATTTGTATAATAAGCAATTTGTAATTAACAAGTGAATCATACATTACATTAAAAAAAATATTTTTTATTTCCATTAATTAGTCAAAATTTTGCCAAGATAATGGAACGAAAATGGTATTATTTTTCTCAATTATACATTTATTTATTACCACTTCTGTTTCATCTTCAATATCTGTTCATTTTTTTAATGAGTAATTAATCAAATTGGTCCCTGACTTCGTAATCATCAATCAATTTAGTCCGTGAGATTTTCGAAATAGTAATTTATTCCTTGATATTAGAGGACGTCAAGCATGTTAGTCCCTGACGTTTGTTGTTGTCACTTGTTGTTTCATAATAATAATGATGGCTAAAACGACGTCGTTTTGGTCATCGTGTCAACAGTTATATTTCAAATCCAATGGTTTCATATCCAACGGCTTAAACATCATCTTCAACCTTTTTCAAATACATAATAAACACTAAATTCCCAAATCAAAACCTCAAACCGTGAAATTTCTTCCAAAAGTCACAATCTCAAGCCCCCAATCACATAATATGAAAGCAGCCTTCATTTATTTCAATCCCTAATTCCCAAATTAAAAAATCCCTAATTCCCAATTTGCATACCCATAATATTCTCTTGATATCTTTGCAGATCATAACACCTACTTACGATCCGTTCAAAAATTCAGTTTTAGATTGGGTCGTAAGAGAGTGCTTACGACTTGACCCATTAAAATTCAGTTTTTTTTTAAAAGGACACAATAGGAATAATTTTTATTAATGGGGTGGCAAAATAATTTGCCTTTGCCCAAAGCCCAAACACATTTATGTCAAACTAGGGATTATAGCCATCATTTTCATTTTTATTCAAACTATAGCAGTGCTTCTGATTTCTGACCTCAGCTTCATCAAAGCACCCGAGCTCTAGACAACTGACATCTGAATCATGCTCATGCACCAACATTTCTCTTTTAAGTTTAACAAAGAAATTCATGTTTATAAGCATATTACTCATGCCTTTTGTTTTTGATTTTTCACTTATCTTCTTTAGCTAATACCGAACTGAACAACCATGTAATGAATTTGAGGTGCTGCTTCTATTCATAACACACACTGTTGAATCTCTAATCATGTTTATATTTACTCATATTTGTAAGAATTCCACATTCCAAATTAAATAACCAAAAGGCATTGCAATGTAAAATTTACAATGTCTTGAACTAAGTTCTAAAAAGCTGAAATAACAAATAAGGCAAAGCCTTTATGATACTCCTACAACACAATACAACAATAAGAGTAAGGCACCTGTCATTGAAGTACACTGAATAGAAAAAAAAATCACAGCAACCACAAATGGCAAACAAAAAAAAAAAAAAAAAGAAAAAAGGGCTAGGCAAACTCTAAGGGAACTAATCAATTAAAAAGTGAAGTGGAAGAAAATGATGGTTTCCCCAAGTTCTATAGTATACTCTTCCTTCATTTATTATGCATTAGATTCCTTCTATATATTAATAGAATAGCATCTCTATGACAAAGTTAAGCTGGAAGAGCAGTACCAGTTAAGCTGCAAATTGATGATTCTATACAAAAGCTGCTAGTCTCCACAAACATATTTTTTCTCAACTTCATAGTATCTCTTTTCACTCTGTGTCTTCTTAGCATTGCGTTTCTGCATCACAAACAAACAGAGAAAAGTTAGCAGAATTCTATGTCATCTCAAATTGAGAATATAATAATTACAATAACCAAGGTAGCTCAAACTTTCCAAAACTAGAAGAAAAAAAATGAATTACCATGAAAGCTTCATGATTAGCCATTATCCTTTGGGCTACTGATGTAGTGGTAATGTCTTTTGGGCTTTCAAGCAAGTGGAATATTCCCATGGTCTTTGGGACCTCATAAGGATCACTTTCACACTGCATAATATAACTTTTTCAGTATATACCAAAAATTAAAATAAGGTTGTATCTGAAATGAGCTGAACAGCGATCATTGTACTTACCCTTGGCGAGTTCTCAGCAACAGTCCCATGCACAACTTGTGAGATGTTGAAAGTTGTGATCTGTTTGATTCGAAAAAATAAACTTCTTAACATTGAAAATATGGCAATGTATTTTAGAGTTTGATTCAAGACTTACTTAACGATAGTTAGACAGATGGAAAAGACAAGCATATTCAGAATGCATGTAATATAATAGCATGCTCTCTCTCCCTCTCCCTCTCTCAAGTAGTAAATAAGATTGCAATATACATAAAGTTATTATATTTCCAATTACTTCAAGCAGAAAACATAACATAAAGCCGGGAATGATGTTTCATGAAACCATCATGCAAAACAAGTATTAAACCCTTCATTTGAGAAAAGAAAGAAAAGCAGTTAATATTAGTTGTGGACTACGACCAGGTACAAACAAATTGGTTAAGTGATCACAGATACTTAAATGCAATTCGAAAAACTGTAGAACTAGGCACATACCAGATCCTTCGTAATTTTCCAAGGTGCACCAATAATGACTTCATCAACATAACGGCAAGCCAGAACACTAAGGCTACGCTCAAGTAGATTCATAATTGGATAGTGACTCCCACGGTGTTCACTACAAGCAAGTTGTTAATTTCTTATCTATGGTTAACATGAATACCTGGATAATAACCATAAAGTCAAATTTGCTTGATAAAACTGTGTACCTTACTGTCTCGTCTGAGTAGATACCGACTAGAAGAAAATCTCCAACCTCCCTAGCCCTCTTCAGAATCTGAAAGAACAAGAAGCAATGAATAAAACATGACCATGCCATGACAATTAGGTCACATGGTGCCTTGTGGATCATGAACTTTAGTATTTGACAGAGAAAACAAATTTGAATCCTTCACAAAACATATGTGTACCTCAACATGCCCTGCATGGAAGAGATCAAATGCCCCATCAATGTATACAATACGATCATTTGGTCCAGGCCCCTACAGTTAGATGAAATGGCAACAGATTATCGTATGAAAGAGTTCTTCATAAACTAGAATGAAAGAAAACGGGTTTCCACTACCCATTTTAAACTTGAAACTACCGATTGTATTTGTACCACAACAGAGATATTAATATGCAGAGTAATTTCAACTTTCACCACCAATGCTTACTAATCAAAGCGTGTAGATCCACGATTTCATTCATACAAGTGCAATCATCAACTTCAGTACACATCCTAAATCAGTCCATATATGTCCAAATAAATTTAAAAGACAATTAAATTTCCATTAGACTTTCAGATTCAGCTTAGGATAAAGTAGCTTGACTTCTGTAGTTGATATCTATGATATATCAAAACCAGTGTCTGCAGCATTAAATAAATCCACAAAAAATATTGGCATATTTTACCATATAGCTCTTAACGAAATTGTAGAAAATAATATAGCAAACTACATTTAACGAAAAGATATGTATATGAACATATATTACTTTGAGAGAATTGGCTACACAAGCAATCAAATACCTTGCCATTTGAAAACTGGATAATACGCCGGGAAGTTGGCAGGAAATGGGATAAGCGAGAACCCTTTGAGTTGCTTTCTTCTTGGTGTCGCACATCGTTGCCATTATGATCTTCACAAACTTTTGGATCTTTCAAAGAAGAAAGTATTCTTTCTGTATGGAAGCAAAGTTAGAGGAAAAACATAGGGTTAGTTAAATAGTGATGAACAGAAATTAGTTGGGGAGCATCAAGAGATTGTATTAATGATCAAGCCCCATACACTAGAGAACTTTAAGGTTTACTATTTTTCAACTTAGGAAGCCTAACTGCATACACAGTCACAAGTTTTTCCTGTCAGTCAATTTTCCTCTCAACAAAAACACTCGCAACAAAAGAAAATTTAACTTTTTTCCATCATAAACTCAAAGGATATGACCATGATTCACAAAACTACGGGCTCTCTTAGTACCTACAACATCTGTACTTGAAATTCCTTCGGTGCGTTTAATCTCCTTGTAACGGCCGGCTTTCTTAGCGGCCGCATAAACATCCGTTCCATCCGGAAGCAGGCAAGGATCGTCGCCATGAATGATGTAATCAATCTTGTATTCGTCGAAGAGACGATTCATGAATTGCTCGGTTATCGCGTAAGGGGCTTCGGGTATGACCTCGTCCACCCACTTCAATCCAGTAACAAGGGTGAGCCTCTCCTCCATGTTCAAAACAGGAGGACCTTTATGAGCCAAGATGACATCATCATTGACAACACCAACAACCAACTCATCTCCAAGAGCCTTGGCCTGTCTGAGTGCATTGGCATGGCCATAATGCATGAGATCAAAACAGCCATCCATGTAAACGCGGACACGGCGGCGCTGCTGCCTCTTGCTGGGTTTCTTGCCACCAATTAAGGAGCTTGGCAGTGAGAAAAAAGGAGCACCGGTGATGCCAATAAAGTATGTGGTTGAGAAGCATGCTAGCAAAGCAGCAGTGACCATAATTCCACCAAATAACAGGTGAGGGTAGTAGCAGTAGTAGCTTAGTCCATCCCAAATCCAATTCTTTTTCTCATAATCCATTTTCTCAATTCAATTCTATTCTATTCTATTCTATTCTGTTCTGTTCTGCAACTAATAACTTGCTATTGCTATTATATAGGAAGAGGAGGAGACAGACATAAACCTTAAATCAAGATGCAATTTTTACTGTAAGGTAGCTCATAAAATGAATGAAAAATAATACAGGTGGTGGAAATTAAAGCATGGAATGTGGAGAGGCTACAATAATGTTGAGAAGTTGAGATGAATGGAAGGGGGAGGGGAGATGAGAGGAGAGAGAAAAGAAAGATGGAATCTTGAGTGAGGAAGTGAAGAATCAAAAGGGGGGAGAGAGAGAGAGTGACAGAGATCGAATCTGAACCAATTACTACCTCTGTGTGTGTGTCTCCTCTTTCTTTCATTCAGGTTGGTTCCATATCGTATGGACAAAAGTCATCAAACACACACGCATGACACACGCGGACCCATCTCTTTTTACTTTTCTTTTCTAATAATAATGCCCTATTTTTTTAAAGGGTTAAGGTTTTTAGTATTTGAAAAATAATCATAAATGCACATTTTTTCATGTTTCGGGAATACAAGAAACCATATTTTTTTCTTTAAGTTATTACTTTTTTTGGCTTCTTAACAAATGCACTAAGGACACTTGTTAGCATTTGCCTTTTTTAAATAATCTCGCTAACAAGTACTTTTAGGACATGCATTTGTTAAGATTACTAATATTGAAAAACAAATTATAAGCAGGTATTTTTCAATGTTTCTAGAATACAAAATATCACACATTTTTATATATTCTTAACAAGTGTGGAGCAGTTGTTAGCAGTCGAGCACCCGTTAACATTTGTTATATATATATAATATTAAAGAAGAGGAGGAGTATATTTGGAATTTATTCCATTGGCTACATTCTAATACACCTTTTGTCTCATTGTCTTGGAAAAAATTAAAAATATTGTCTTAAATAAAAATAATATAATAAATAAAAATGATTTTTTTAAAATATAACACTTAAGAGACTAAATAAATCATATTTACATTAAAAATTTAAACATTTAAAACTTAAAAATTAGTGAAATTTATGTTCGCAATAATTTTTTTTAGTAACAAATTATTTAGGAATGAGGTTAACCTATAAAATATACTATTCCATATTTTTCTCTGTATAAAATTTCTGAGAAAATAATATATGCACTGACAGTTACACTGTTAGGATATCATCCATAGTTAATGGGTTAACAATGGTTGACTTACAAATAAAAGTAATTCGTATAGATGGTGGATGATGCACCAACAATGTAAAAAACTTTACACTGTCAGTGCACATATATTAAACTCAATTTTTTGGCAAAATTCATGTTCATTAATAAAGTTGGCTGATTTAGTTAGTGACATAAAAAATGTGAACATTTGATATATTTTCAAAATTATCCTTATAAATATTATTGGAAATCTAAAAAGTGTTGAATTAATAGAGGTGCTTATGGAAAAAAAAATTAATTAATTGTCACTAAAAAATGATAAAATTTTTATAAATAGAACCAAAATAAAAATTGGGAGAGATTAGTACTTAAAATCGTATACTACTATCTCTTAGGTTGAGTTAGCTAAAATTAAATTGAATCTTGCTCGGTACAAGTTTCCTTAAAAAAAAAAGTTTTTTTTTTGTCAAAAGCAAATAATTGAATCTTTTACCAAAAAATAATAATAATAATAATTGAATATTCATGCCATACAATTTTTTTCCAAACATTCAAATCCAAATCATAATATGCAAATCCAAATCACTATTTGATAGTTTCCTGTTTTAATAGTAGCCATAACATTGTATTTCAAAATCATAATAATCGACCTTATATATGATTTTAAAACTCTATTTCTTTGTTCTGAAGCCAAGACGGAGAACGAAGAACATTATCAATGACCAAAGTTTTCTTAATTGGCATCCCACTGCTTCTCACTGTGATAGCACTGATTTACTTTGTAGCCGGGATTGATGACAAAAGCATGGAGCAAAAACTGCATTTCGGTGCAACCATAGCTTTCCCCAGTAATCTTATATTGGCTGAAAGAAATTTCGCAGTTTCTAGGAAGCCTCAAATTTGGAAGACTCGAGAATTCAAGTACAAATATCCAACGTGCGAGAAGCTCTTGGCCTATACAATGTAAATTGGTTGCGTTCATAATATTCTACACTACTTTGGCATTCTGCCAAAACCATATCCGCAAAGAGTTACCTCTGGATTGATGAGGCCATGAAGGGTGCTTTACTCATCTTATTTTTTAAACGTGTATTCGTTTTTATGTTTCTTATTGAATTCATGTCATTGCTGCAAGATATTTCTTCCTAAACTACTGGATAAAATTTATCATCGATTATCTTTTCCTTTTTTTTTTCCAAAGTATTCATCCACACGAGCAAGATGACTAATCCTTTCGGGTACTGGCAGGCCTTTCAAAGCGACACTCCTAGCAAAGCCTCTTACATTCGCAAGAGTCAGATTTGCGAAACCCTGACCATTTGCTTAATTGTTATCCATACTTTGAAATTCTAAGCAAAAATACTTAAAGTGCAGCACCCTTGAATACCAAATATGAAGGCAGACACAATAGACCCATAAACTATCACCAATACTACTATCTCATACAAACAACCTAAAGTCCTCACCACTAGTCTTATCTCATGGCTTGCATTCATGACAGCATAATTGGTGATGCAAGTATTTGAAAGAGATGTTGCTTACCTTTTTACGAATCATATAGCTAACCGTTCACAAATACCAAAGTCTATTAGTATAATTCAGTTCATGGTTGATTTAAGGTGATTTCAAGTCTAGGATTTCTTCTAAGATTGTATATCAAACTCGTGCTTTTTTCTTTCTTTGGAAAACAAAACTTTTTATTAACTTTGAACCACAGCAACAACATAACACAAGTAATAATAGAGAGCCAAACATCAAGTGGTGTAATAAGTCTAGAGTATTTTACCAAACCTTTGCGAATTGCAGATTAAGAAAAAAAAAAAAAGCATGTTGTGGCGGCCTGATAATAAAGGTCTAACTTTGGTAACCCACAAATTATTACAAAGCATCTTCAGAACACTCACATGATGAACTTCCTGTATGGTCGCCCATTATCTTCATCTTGCATATGCTGTAACCATAACAAAATAAGGAAAATATTCATATTTGCATAGGAAAAAAGGGTTAATAAATGTAAAAATTTGAGAACCATGGCATGCATGCATATATGCCACAAAATTAAAAGAGAGGAGAGAAATTCTTAGACACTCCCTGTTCAAGGGAACTCGCATGACGTGTAACATCGAATATGTAGCACACCAATTATGTGGGTCATCACTATCTTTCTGTAGCTAGCACTAAAGAATCTCTCAAGTTAACAATACAATAAAATACAATACAGTTGAAAGATCAAACAGAATAGAGAAGCAGCATCCAAAGTAATTAATAAAGAGACAAATAGAGCAAGCATGGAGCAATTGAAGGGAGGTTAAAGTCAGCTACACAACTAGTGAAGTAAGATTTGAGGCTCGGCTCCATATGACAGATAACTCGTGTATGATAATTTCTGCGTTAGAAGGCACCAATTACAAAGTAGAACAAGACAGACAGACAATTAAGATATCAACAATGCTTGGTAGTAATTGATACACATCACAGAGATGTTCGATAATCCGCAGCGGGCGGCATGATTAATTGATTATGAGCGCGCAAGCACACACACTATTGGAAATGTGATGCCCAAGCATGTAAACAAACAACAAAAAACATTCCTATTAAAATTGAAATATGAGTGAAGGGACACTTTAGTCCCGCAAGAAATTTTTTTTAGTCCCAATGTTTTCCAAAAGTACCAATTTAGTCCCTCATGTTTTCCAAAAATACAAATTTAGTCCGTCAACGAAGTGGCAAACGGAAATAAGACAGGGACTAAATTGGTATTTTTGAAAAACTTTGGAGACTAAAAATGAATTAAATTTATTGAGGGAGTAAAGTGTCCTGTCGAAAAACTTGAGGGACCAAAGCGTCCCTCCACTCTTGAAATTATGGCAAAATTCCTGCAAAACCGTGTAAGTGTGTGTAATTGACAGACAAGTCCTACCGAATAACGAAAAAAAGCACTGAATTGTCAATAATAATAAGAGATCAAGTACTTAATAGTATGATAGAAGTATAATAAACCCTAATCGGTTATTCCTTGTTTTGGATGAGGATGATAATGAAATGGAAATGGATGGAATGGGAAATGAAAAAGGGGATAGAGGGAGAGAGAGAGGCATACGAATTCACGGACGATGCCCTTGTAAACGACATAAGGAATGGCGATGCCGAAGATGCCAACGAGTGCAAAGTTACGGCGAGTCCATCGGAAATTCATCTCCAGATTCTCTCTCGCCGTACCCCAATCCTCTATGTACTTGTTCTTCCGAGCTTCCATTCCTCCTGCCATCCTTCTTTCTTTCTTTCTTTCCTTCGGATTTCGATTCTCTCTTCTTTCTCTCTGCCTTCCTTCTCTCTTGTTTCTCTCTCACTCGTCTTTCCACCACTCACCTCACTTACTCACTCTTCGACTTCTTCACCTGTATTGTGATGGGCCACTTCATCCCGGCCCACTTCTACTTGGGCTTCTCCACCTACCCATCCATGGCTTTGGGGTTTGGAAATTGCTTTTCGGCCCATGACTGATTTTTTTGTCCCCATTTCAAATTTTCATGAACCAAAATACCCGTAAGCTTGTTAAAATTTCTGGTTCTATGAAACTGGAAAAGTGTTTTCGGTTTTACTGAACCGAAATCTATTTAAAAATTATTCCGGTTTTGTTAAATCGAAAATTGGATTCCGGTTACACCTCCGATTATGTGAAACCGGAAAAGAAATTCCGGTAGTATTGAACCGGAATACTTTCTGTAGAGAAGAACCGGAAGTAAGCAATGCAAGAAAGAATGAACTAAAGGGTCAAAGAAGAAAGCAAAAAACTTTCATGTGAAAGACCAAGAAACATGGGGTGTTTCCATTGCTTCAAACAACCTAAGCTCAAACCAGATCTAAAGCTAAAACTACTCCGTTTTCTGTCTCTAACTGCTTTGCTGTTAATTACTATTATTTATTGATGATCATACACCTTTTTTTTCTCCTACCTCACTAAATGCCTCAATCAAGCTTCTGCTGCTGTTGCACTCTCTGGTTTGTCTTCTGAGAATCATGTAATTATCTTTCATCGTTTTATGGCTTTTTATTTATGAAAAAGGAATATATGAAAGAAAAGGCAAAGAAGAAAAGCTTAAGCAAAAGGAAATTGGAAAAAAAGAGGATTGAAAACCAGATCTAAGATTAGAAAATATTGGAAGTTTTCCGATTCAATACTACCAAAATTATTCCGGTTGAATACTACCGGAATTTCTTTCCCGGTTTCACATAATTGGAGGTGTAACCGGAATCCAATTTTCGGTTAAGCAAAACCGGAATAATGTTTAAATTGATTCCGGTTCAGTAAAACCGGAAAATAGAACCGAAAATGTTAACATGCTTAAGAGTATTTTGGTTCATGAAAATTTAAAATGGGGGCCAAAAAAGTCAGTAATGGGGCCGAAAAGCAATTTCCTTGGGGTTTAGTCACCAAACCCCCTTTTTATCTTCAAACCCCATTTTTTTGAATAATCCCAAAACTACCCTCCTCTAAACCTCCCTTTGCACTCCCTCAATTTCATATTTTCATTTCCCAAACCCCACATCTCCTCCAACTTCTCAACTTCCTCCAACTTTCCAACTTCCTCAATCTACTCAACTTCCACCATTCTTCTTCTTCAACGCCTCCGCGACTGGGACTCCTTCAAGTATGAACTTCCTCTTTCCTGCTCATGTAGGGTTTGATTTGGTTTTTCGTTTTTGCTTTGTGTTATTTGATGTAGATGATTAATAGGTTGTTTAAAATTAGATTTTCATTTTTTTAGTAGTTCTTTTTGTTCATTTGTTATGTTTTAAGAAAATTCATTTGTCTTCTCTTCGTTGTTAGTGTTTTTTTTTTTGCGCTGTAAAATTTCGACGAACCAGTGCCGGAATTTTAAATTTCAGACACGGGGGTTCGGAAATTTACACAGTGTTTTTTTTTGTTAGAAAAATTCTGACATATATATGTCGGAAAACTCTTAAAAAAAACTACCTAAAAATTTCTGACATACCCGTGTCGGAATCTCAAAAAATCCTGACACTGGTTTATCGAAATTTGCACAGTAGCGTAAAAAAAATAGAAGACATGAATTTTACCTTTAACAAGTATGGAATGTCCATTGGTACTCCTTTTGAACGCGAAGGAGAAAAAAAACTTATCTTTTTGGAGGTTTTTTTTTTTGAGTAAAAGAGGTTTGATGGTGGAAGAAGAGAAGAAGAAAGATGAGTTTGTGAGATGGTGAAAGGATGGGGTTTGGGGTTTGGGACTTGAGGTTTTGGTTTTTGGAGTTTTTTTTTTTTTTTTGTTTTGAATAATAAACGGTAATATAGATATTTTCCATTTAAAATGGGGGTTGAGGGATAAAAAGGGGGGTTTGGGACTAATCCCCCAATTTTGGGTTCTTTGTTTTGATTTTTTTTTTATTTTTTTCCATGTAAAAACTTCATTTTATTTTTGAAATATAAAATTATGTTCGTAATTTTTCGACTGGTACTTTTTGGAAAATTTTTCCGACAAGTACATCTCAAAAATAATATGTTGGTTGTTGTCGAAACAACACTTTTTCTCTCATAGATACTTGTCGGAAATATTTTCTGAAAGTTGTCTGTCGAAAAAATATTCCTACCTCTACCTATCAAAAAATTAAGAGAATAATTATGGAACTTTACATTTAAAAATGGGGTTTAATTTTTTTTCTACCTTCAATTTTTAAGTTTTGCCTTACAAATGGTACACGGTGGTCCAACAAAAATGATCGGGTTAAATGTTCTGTTGGTGGAATCACTTATTCGATTTCCATGTTGTATAATCAAAAACCACAAGCTCATAAGAATTAATCAAATGGAAGCATAACCAGGTTTGTTATTTTCAATCATAATTTTAGTGAGTTAAATGCACGTTCGGATCATGATCAAATCAAATTTTGGTGAGTTGTTTTTGCATATTTTACTCATATATTGTATTACATTGTTCGGATTATTGAGGATTATGCACTGACACCCTCTAATTTTTGTTCACATCATGTTCGTATTCCCATATTTCTACACATGTCTAAACAAGGCATTTGCAACATCTCTTAATCAAGAAACTTATGATTCAAATAGAAGAATTGTGAGAAGACTTAGCATTGCTTCTATAATAAGTTTTATCTATTTTATTTATTGCAGCAACCGAAGAGTTGTTCTGCCATGTACTTCCTTCAATCTCTAATATATATGTCTTATTCTCTTATTCAAGAAACTTACGAACTCAAATAGAAAAGTTGAAAGAAAACTTAACATTACATCTATAATAAATTTTATTTATTGTAGCCGATGAAAAGTTGTTCCACCATGTACTTGTTTCAATCTCTAATACATAAATGTCGAAATATTACCCAAATTAATGCAATTTGTGAGTATGAATATTACACAAATTTAAGTGAAATTCATGAATAGTTGTTCGGATAATTTATTTCATACTTTTACATATTTCATTCTAAATTCATGAGAACTCACCTAGTGTTTACTTATTGCATTAAAAGTATTGATTAGATTTTATCTAAAGTATTGATTACCACTCATACTTATTTATTCTTCCAAAATCTAAATTACAATTATTATATAATATAATTATAATTATACATTATTATTATCCTCATCTAAAATTGATTCTAAATTCTTATCCTTATCTAAAAAAAATTTAAACACTTTGAATTCATTTACCGATATATATTATCATAATAAAAAAAATAGTATGTGATAATAAAATGAATCAACAAGAAAGGAGAGGAAAACAAACAAAACAGAAGGAAAAAAAAAGAGAACCCACGTTTGTCGGTTAATATAAATTTCGAAAAAAAATATTGATTAATAGGCATACAAAATCAACTTAAAAATAGACCAACACCTTAAAAAAAAAGTGACATGCGTCACTTGCTAAAATAATTAGCAAGTAACACGTGTCACTTCCTTTATGGTATATAAACGTCTGTAAGTTGACTTTGTAGATCTATTTATCATAACTTATAAATTAAATTTCACATAATTGCGATAAGACATGCATGCCCGCACAAAAAATCACATTACAGTGGAACTTAATTTCAATTATGGTAATTATAATCTAAAATATAAAAAAAAAAGTTAACTATTTTAATACTACTCAATCTGATCCCTAATATAAACACCATTTGATCAATTTCACTCCCTTTAAGAAAGTAGGTAAGTTAGTTATTTATATTGGAATTATAAATTTTAAGTGTATATTTACCAACCTATCATTTTGATCTTCTATTCATTAATTGATGTTTCTTTTCCCACAAACATATTAGAGTATATTAAATAGGGTTAGTTTTGTAAAATTTTAGAATAGGTGTTTATATTTAGAATCAAAAAATTTTGGTCAAATTGTGCTTATATTAGGAACTGGAGGGAGTATTAAATATTATCGTTTCTAAAATAGCACTCATTAATCCTAAAATAATCCTTGAAACTTGCAAGACAATTTGGTATTTGAAAAAATTAAGTTAAATAGATTATTCAAATTTTCCAAATCATTATCCCCAACCAATATATTATAATTTGAAATTACATAAATTATTCAAATGTTCATGATCATTATCCTCAATCAAGATATTATTAGTGAAATCATTATCTCCAATCAAGATATTACAATTTAAAAATTATTAAATTATTAAAGTTTTTCAAATCATCATATCTAACTAAAATATTATCTACACATAAAATTATTATCCTCAACCAAAATATTAAAAATTGTGTGCGAGGAATAAGAGCTACTCCTTCCGTTCCACTTTATTTATCGTTTTAACATTTTTCACTTGTTCCAAATTATTTGTCGCTATAAGAATTCGAGATTTCATTAATTATTTTTTTCCTACTTTAACCATACTTTTAAACATTTTGAAATATGTGAAGTGTGTGACAATTAATATTGTGTGAGGATAATATAATATCATAGATTTACTCATCTCTTCAAAATTGAAACATTAGATGATTTTTTTAATTCGTGTGAAACTCCAAAATAACAAATAAATTGGAAAAGGGTGAGTAATAATGACGAATATAATAATGAAAAGCTTATGAAATTATTGATATTCTCAAGAACATCCTTAATATAAGAGACTCTTGAGACTAATCCCGAAGAAGAAAATGATTTAAGAAAACAAAAAAAAAATGCAGATAGGATTGATTAATATTAATGTTAACGTTAAAGCGACCCGGAGATCAAGAGAGGCTCATCTCCTCATCATCTCATTTCTTGTTCTTTCATCTTCTCTCTGTCTCCTTTCATTTCCTTTTGAAACACACAGCAGAACGCAGAGGAAGGAAGCTCTCTCATCTCTTTTCTCACACCTCATCCATTCCTCTGTATGTGTATGTGTTACGGATCCATCCATCCACCCCTCCCTCCCCTTTTGATAGTGTATGTGTATGTGAATGACAAGTTGTCTTTTTTTTTTTTTTTCAATGAAAATTTAAACAATAGTATAGAATATAAAATGAGATCATCATGAATGCTCTTTGTTTCTTTCTTTGTTATGAACACTTACAATTGCATTTGCAAAGGATATATAGACATAGATAGATAGATAGATCATTGATCCAATTTATTTGTATGTTTGTTGGCACAGTTGAGGTGAGGTGTTGTGAGGAACAAAGCCCAACAAGCCTTGTTTGTGTGTTTGAAGGAAGGAAGGTTTCATCACTTTCACTTTCAAGGTTTCCATTTCCATTCCCACCTCTCTCTGTTTTCCGATCTACTTTTGTTTTGTTCCATTTCCCACCTCTCTCTTTCTCTCTCTCTGTGTTAATGCCTAGATGCATATCTATCTATGATCTATCTATCTGCTACATCTATTACTACTACTTTTACTACTACTACTACTACATGTGAGTAAACGGGTGGTTTAGGATTCACTCTTTCTATATTTGCAAATATTACAATACTACTATTTTTGTATAGTATAGTATAGTATAGTATAGTATACCACCATTGTGATTGTGTGTTGCTGTGCATAAAAAATAAAGGGTATGTCATCAAGTACCACTCCCATTTTATCCTTCTTTATTTAGTGCCTAGGTGATTAAGGTTGATTGAACATGGCATTCCATTACACTTCTTGAATTTGTCCTCAAGAGCTTGCTTAGTAGAGCTGCGAGACATGGAATATTGGAACCAGGGTTCAGATAATGATGACAACGTTATATATCTCTATTAAAAAACACTTTTCGAATTTTGTACTTTTTTACTTTGATTGTTCATTCTCCTTAGGGCCAGACATGTTATGCACTTGTGCTTAAGTGCATGTTTGGTTTTGCCATGGAAAATCATGTTAGGTCACAAAATCACGTTGGAAGGGAAGCAACAACTTTGAGTAGCTTTCGCTTCCCAAAATCGAAAATGCAAGGTGCATCCAAACATGCACGTAAGTCATCATCATGCAACCCAAAAACAAATGTGCACCACTTGAGGGGAAACATTAATATACTACTAGTTTATAAAAAAAAAATTAAAAAAAAATATAAAAAAAACCATGACTATCATAATTCTCCTATACTTAATTTATTCAAGAAAGGTAATTTTCCCGATTATGAATTTCATCAAGCTTATCCTTTAAGAGCATATTAGGGTTTGATTTTTCCTCGTTTCCTTGCTTTGATTTTAGACCTAGCAGCGCAGCTTTCAGACTGTACGAAAAATCAGATGCAGCGCCCCAAATTTTCCCTTACACCCAAGAATGATGTCCCTTCAGCCTCAACTCCGCCAAGTTACAACCGTAGCAGTACGTCGGATCCCATATGTATTTCTTCTTCGGATGATGAGAGTGGTCTGTCTAACGAGGACATGTCCAAGCAACTAGTCCTTTACGATCCCATAGCAAATGGTAACAATACAATTCAACTTTTCCCTGGAGCCCTTCAATGCGAGTCTCAGACGCCGCCGAGAAGAAAAAGTTCCAGGGTTTTGCCATCAGTAGGCGCTTACACTGTTCAATGTGCATCGTGCTTTAAATGGAGGCTGATTCCAACCAAAGAAATATATGAAGCAATACGCGAATGCATCATTGAACAGCCTTTTGTTTGCCAGAAAGCTCGTGAGTGGCGGCCAGATGTATCATGTGATGATCCAGAGGATATTTCTCAGGATGGAGGCAGGCTTTGGGCTATTGATAAGCCAAACATTGCGAAACCTCCGGATGGATGGGAGCGACTGACACGGATCAGAAGTGAAGGAAGTTCCAAGTTTGCAGACATGTATGCTTCTCTTATTTGTTATTCTTTATTTTTTTATTGGAATAAAAACACCCTTGTTCAGTAATACAACACTATTATTACCCATTCATTTGTGAGTTCTTTGGGCTAGAAATCTACGCTCGTGGAAATTCTAATCTGTCGATCATCAGTTCGTTGTTATTCTAATTTTTTATTATTTCAGATATTATGTAGCACCAACAGGCAAGAGACTTCGCTCAATAGTAGAGGTCGATAAGTATGTTTCTGCTGCTTCTGCTGAACTATGTTTTTAGTTGGACCTTGATTTTTCTGAATTATTATTTCTTAAACATTGGCTGTGATGTTTTTAAAATATTCCCTTGGTGCCTTTGCATTTTTAGATTCTTGAAGGACCATCCAGAGTATAATGGGTTAGATCGTAAACAGTTCTCGTTTCAAGTACCTAAGCCACTGCAAGAAGACTATGTGCGGAAGCGCTCTGCTAAAACTACATCTCCCACTCCCAGTGAAAGCAGTGGATCTGTTGAAAATGAGCAAGGTATATATGATATATAACAAAATATTATCCTTCAAAATATTCTTGTAGATGTAGGTGCTTTAATTTGCCTTGCTCGTTCAGATCTCATTTTTCCTTACATGCTACATCCATTTTCATTATTTAATGAATCTTTAGATCCTTATGGCAGAAAGTAATCTATTTTGTGCCTTGTCCAGTATTCTTTTTCTTCTAATCGATGAGGTATAGCATATGCACTGCAAATGATCTGAAATTTGTGACCTTCTCGACTGATTCAAAATGCCGCAAAGGAAAAAAATCAGTCAATTTAGCGCTATCCAGCTTTTTCACTTTTTTTTTTCCCTTGTATACTACATCCATTTTCGTGTTGCTTTTTTAAATAATATCTAAACTCCTGTGCCAAAAGATCAGAAAGTAGTCTATTTTGTGCCTTGTCCAGTATTTATTTTCTCTAATCATGAAGTATGTCATCTGCACTGGAAATGATTTGAAAGTCACGAACTTCCCAACTGATTCAGCATGCAACAAGAGAAATATCGTCAATTTAGCACCATCTTTTTGGAAGAAGCATTTGAGTTTTGAGGATTTTACTATTTTAATGCATTGTTTTTAATGTTTATATTGTATGATGCAGTGCGTCCTCTAGCATGGGTAGGTCCAGAAGGCCGTGCACAGTTGCATGTGCGAAGACTGGAGCTTCCTGCTCCTCCATGCACAGGATCCTCTGTTTCTGGCTCTGTCAGTCATCCTGCAAGGAAGCAAGCTACTCAGACAGATCGTTCCAAAGAGGTGCACAAAGGTCCAGAAGGCCGTGCACAGTCGCATGAGCGAAGACTGGAGCTTCCTGCTCCTCCATGCACGGGATCCTCTGTTACTGGCTCTGTCAGTCATCCTGCAAGGAAGCAAGCTACTCAGACAGATCATTCCGAAGAGGTTCACAAAGGTCCAGAAAGCCGTGCACAGTCGCATGAGCAAAGACTGGAGCTTCCTGCTCCTCCATGCACGGGATCCTTTTTTTCTGGTTCTGTCTGTCATCCTGCAAGGAAGCAAGCTACTCTGAGCGATTGTTCCGAAGAGGTGCACGAAAGTAAGAATGTTATCAGCTCCCATGTTGAAACAGAAGAGCCCTGATATCAGATCTCTTAATATCCTTTCAGTTGGTCACCTCCGTTTTCTTTTTTAATATCCTTTCAGATCAATAGATTGTCCTTTTGGAAAAGAAAAACAAGGATTGTTGTTGAAGATGAACTGCTATACATTTTGAATTTTGATAGGCCAAGTATTTCTGAGCATGCCAAAACAATGCAGAGTAGGTATGGTGATATGTCTAGTTTTGCTTGAATATCTATCCTTGATGATAGGGGATGTTGCTGTCTTGTCCCAGTTGTAATAGTTTTTCATCTCTGGTGGTAAAGGAATAGTTAGTACTTTCTCTATATATTGATATTCCTCATGAAATTGCGTTTTGACATCTGTTGAGATTTGTGCTTTCAGTCTAGGAGAGTTTCCTGCCCCCAAACGAACATATTACTTGTCATCAATTTTCCTCTTTAGGAATGAAAAGAAAGGCTTATTTATGTCTTTTAGTCCCTGAAAGTTCAGCGTATTTTGGTTTTAGTCCCTAGAAATTTTCAAACATTTTGGTTTTGGGCTAGCGGAACATCACATCAGCAGTCCATATGGTCTGAAGTACCCCCGGTTAATATTGAGTTCTGACTCGGTTTATTATTAGACTTTGGTATCAATTTTTTTTTTGGCTTAATTATACTTTTGGTCATTTATCTTAGGCTAAATTACATATTCGATCCCTTACCTTATTTTTTTAATTTCAAATTGATCTTTTACATTTTTTTTTCATATTGGTCTTTCATATTTTTTTTTATCAAATTGATCCCTAAATCACTGTTTGTTCTACGTGTCAACATCATTGGTCCATATTTACAATGTTGGAGAGAGAAATGACACGTGTGCATATCTTATTTGTCCACATAGCATGAACCGTGATCCGTGGACCGAATTGATAGTGAAAAAAAACGTGAAGGATCAATATGATGCCAAAAAAACGTAAAACGACCCATTTAAAATTGAAAAATAAGGTAATGGACCAAATACGTAGTTTCCTTTATTTTATTTATAAGATTCGTTTTTGTACTTTTCTTTTTTTTTTTCAAATTTATTTGGTCCTTTATTTTTTTCAGAAAAAAAATCGTCAATTTGGTCTTTTCGTTATAACATCACTAGTTTTTAGCCCGTGCATTGCACGGGTCTGTACCCGTCTTTTTATTTTTTTATTTTGGAACTTTGTTAATAGTTAAGTATTAATAGTTGAGTATTAAATTGTAATCTTCTTAATACATTGATAGCTTTGTTAATAGTTAAGTATTTCTCATTTTCGTTGTTAATGGTAAACTTTAATATGTCATCGTCTTCAATCATGTCCACAAAACATTTTTTTGAATGGTCATCTTTTTCATATTGAGGACAACTTTAATAAAAAAAATTCTTCCAATTATGATATCCAACGCTATTGGAGGCATTCCAAGTAACTCCTACTCCTTTTGTTGCAGTCAGTGTTCAATTTGTTATAGATAATATGAAAAATTAAACATGAGATTTATAATTTTTAGTTTAAAAAATTAAGGTTATTAATATAAATAATTGACTTTTATATTTTGTTTAAAATCATATATGAGCAGAATTTTTGGTTCTTTATATATTACTATGATTGATAATTCATGAAGCTTCACGCAGCACGCATGGACTCCTCTCTTTGTTAGTTTTTATTTATTTTCTTTTTGAAAAAGATTAAACTCTAGAATTAAATTATAATTTCTTAATTTTTTTTTACAATTAATATGAGAATTCAAGACCTTATTTCTTTTGTAGGAGACATTCTCTCTATGTGTTCAAAAAGTCTAATTGACATCAGAAATAGCCTCTTTCCTCCATGTAGAGTTAATGTATTTTCTAATGAAGTTGTTTAGTTATGTAGGTAAAAGATGAGTTTTTAAAAATTCATAGCAATGAAAATTGAAAGAGATAGTATTTGCATTTGAAGCAAATGAAATTAACTTATCTTGAAATCCCCCTCACTTCCAAAAGGAATGCATGCTCATTCTCTGTGTGGAAAGAAGAATTGGCAAAACTCAAAACTATTTCCCTAGCCCATTAAAGAAATACTTATAATTGTTATAAGCGTTCAATTTCAGAATTTCATGATGTTTTTAAAGTAATATCATTAATATGCTTTATGATTATTATTACTACTACATTATTAAAAAGCAATAGAAGTATAATTTAAATTTAAATGTAAAAAATAGTGAATAGTAAAGGTACAAATTACTAATTCTACCAAAATGAAAGTTGTATACCAGAAAACACATACCATTTTGTTGTTGCTATTTTCGCTTGACATCAATCATCATTTTCCTCCAAATCCTAGCTTTTTACTGACTTTTATGAAGAGATGTTGAATCTTCACTAATGCCCATCCCGTTGTCAGAATTTAAATGAATGATTTGTTCTGAACTATTGGTGTTTCTGAATATATGCTATTGGTGTTTTTTGATATTTGGCTGTGTGTTTGACTTGTAAATGAATGATTTGTTCTGAACAAATCCAATTAGTGCATTCATGAATGTAGTTTTAATTATATGGTATAGTTGATGTTATGTACATTCTGCAATGAAGGTTTAGTTTCTGAATGTAGAAATGTAGAAACTCTATGCTGATATAGTGATGCACTTGATCTGTACAGTTCAGAATGAGAAAGAATAAACTTTTTGCGATGGAGATTGTTTCTGAATATAGTAACTATATGTATTCAGTTATGCAACCATTCATAACCATTCAGTATGAGAAACAATATCTAAAAGTTTAACTTGGATGTGGTTATTGGAAAGTGTAACTTGCATTTGTAACTTGATTTTTCAAATTTAAATTTTAAAAATGAAGGACAGGTGGATGCTTTCTTTGAGTTGGAAAGTCCAACTTTCAATGAGAGAGCAGCATTTCAAAATGGGTAAATGGGAGAGCTTCTTTGGGACACTTTTTTATAATAAAAGGAAGGATTATATTTAAGTTTAACCATAATATTCTGAAATATTTCACGCTCTTCATGGGCTGGAAAATGTCGGAATCCAGAAAATTTAGCCAGATTAATCATTAATTATTCCTCAATTTCAATCCTGAGAGGGGGTTCAGAGTGTTTTTTTCCCTCCCTCTGTGATTGCATTAACAACAACAGTAGCCATTGAAGCATTTTGAACATCAGTTGCAACAAGGTCTCAAATTTCACCATGGACCACCGCCTCGATGATGCGCCAGCCCTCCGCTTCCTCCACCAACAATGCTCCCGAATTTCACCCATCTTCTCATTATGATGGTTTGCTAATCCAACTGGACTTTTGAATGTAATGACTAATGAGTAATGATTTGAAGACAAAAATCAATGATATGAAATCTAAGCAAGAATCTCATCCAAAGGCTTGGCTTTTCGTGAGATCTTCTTCAAGTCCTGCAATTGAATTTCGTTTGCAAGTTTCTTCATTTTTGCAATCTTAATATCCTTATTCATCTTCTTTCTATACATCTCTGCCAAGGTGATTGGTTCCTCCAAGCTTCTTTTTTTTTTGGTTGCCCACCGTTCCCTAAGTACTACTTAGGTATATCTGGATCTGATCCGGGTCGCGTGCCTGACTATGGCAGGTGAGTCTCCCAACATGTATTTTCTGCAATCACAAGGACTCGGACTCGAGACCTTGCTTAAGCGAGCCGCTTCTTTCTCTCTTTAATCCTCAAAGAATAAACAGTTGCTTCTGGTGCTGGAATTTGGAACGTTGTATTGGACAATCGATTATTGAAATTGAAATTGAGGAATAAAGAAGAATGATGAAGAATTGAAAAATCTTAAACCCCCTTTTAGAATTGAAGATGAGGAATAACAAAGAGTGATTAATCCAATGAGATTTTGCATATTCTAGTAATGTTTACCGGTTTCTAGTCACGAATGTGGAATATTTCAGAATATTTTGGTTAAGTCTAACTATGTTATAATGAAAGAATCGAATTGATTTTTTCGAAAAAATAAAGGATCATAATATTTTTTTTAAAGAAAAAAAGACCAAAATGAATCATACAAATAAGATAAAAGACAAAAAATGTAATTAAGCCAAAAAAAATTTTATCCCAACTATCTTACTGTAAACATAGCTCTCATAAATAAAAATACTCTTATTGGTTATTTGTGAACATAGGTCACAACGATCAAACCACATTAAACTGATGTAGGATATTTCTAACAAGCAAGTCTTTGACCTTAAAATAAATGATACGCTTAATGAACTAAGAAGTAATTATTTAATTCACTACTACAAGTTCACCTTTTTTATTTTATCTTTGACCTTAAGTTGTATCTTGGGTCTATTTTGTGTGCTCTACTAATTTATCTGGTGTCACGAATTGTAAATGGTATGACACCTTCCTGAGAATTGATGTGTCACAAGGAATTGAGTCTCACACTTGGAATTTGGAATTCCTTTCGTATCCAACTAGCTACACTAGGCCTACCCTATATATATTTCTTTTATCATGTGCATTAGAAAAACCCATTTATGTATTATTTATTCTTCCTTTATTTATCTTTCACTTTATTATAAATAGATAATAGTTGGTGTTTTCTCGAATTCAATGGTGTGAACAGCTACCATGATAGTTTCAAAATTTAGAAAATAAAATTTCTTAATAAATTTTAAATAATGTACAAAAGAATTATGGTGTAAAAATGCACAGTAACTATGAAACTTACATGCAAAGACATTTCTAAAAAGCTCCCCACCTTTAAAGTCTTCAATAAGCAACTGAAGTTTTATTCTAAAAACTCTTGACATTATGTTTGCCCGATCTTCAGGCTTTAGTCTTTTTGCTGACAGAAACAGTGTGATTTCTGGCCAGTTCTTGTTGCAAATGAAAGTTATAAATAGATCAGGGTATTCAATTTTATGACACATAGTCATTGCATGCATCATAGTAATGTTCATCTATATATCGCTTACCTCTACAAATGAAGACGGGAGAAAGATGCGGGTTCCTGATGAAGGGAATCTCTTACACCATGATTAACTGCATCATGAATTTCCTTAAAAGTGGTTGATTTTAGGTTTTTTTTTTGTTTATTTTTAATGAAGGACAACCTTTCTGATTCGACCATAGTCTATCCATCAACCACAAATTGCTGGACACAAATTGCTGGAATAATTTTCCAGCATGCAAAATTGTTTTCGCCTCATTCTTCCTCGTCTGTAGTCTATAAGCAAAAAACTCCCGAATAGAAACAGTGTTATATGCCATTTTGGATAAGCCCATACGATGCCTATAACCTATTCCATTTCTATAACTGTCTTCACCATACAGAAAGAGAGTAAAGGATATTGTAATGGGAGGTAAGCTGGATGCAATTCATGTACACGTTGCATCCTACCTCTTTTTCTGCACAATTATATCTCTTGGTTGTGGTGCTGAACCAAAATCTTCAACAATTAGTGCTGCCACTGCAGAGACAGTGGGTATGTTATACGTCCTCTATATGTTCTCCTGTCATATATCAATCTTAACCCAAAGTTCAAGTAGTCATCATCTTCTTCAAAGATATCTCTAGCCATACGAAAAGTCTTGGCCCATACATTAATATAATCAAGCATTTCTTTTATACGTCGCATTATCTCTTGATGCAAAATATCAGTTGTACTGCTTGACTTGCATTTATTTAAACAGTACACATAAATGTAGTATAAATGATACGGAACTATTTGTATCAAAATTTTTTATAATAAAATGAAAGTAAGATAATGCTTTTAGTCACCTGAATATTGACATTCTATTCTCCACCTTATTATCTGTGTTATATATATCTATATATATATAGTTGAGCAAATTTTGGTGCATTGTCATAAAGAAGGAATAAGATCACCAATACTATGGTAATTTTGGCCTGATATCCTAAAAATGTTAGGTCCACTACCCATGTTGACACTTTTGTCTTTTTTTGCCGTCATTGACGTGAAGTTAAATGCTACATTGTAAACTCTTATGTTTTCCCTAAAATGTTTGCTTATTTGTGTATCTTTGTTAAAAAGAAGTTCCTTCATTAGCGGAGGTGTGTATTGTAATTGAGGTAACTGAACTTTGCCACCCTTACAACACATGCTAAACTTGGGGATTGTTGGGCTCTTTGATCTTGTATTCCGATCATCATACCACATCAACGCCCCACACTGAATACATGACCAAGTTGGATCGCCAATGTCCAGGTAAGCAACTGCACTAGTATACGGGTGAAATTCGGTTAAAAAGAAACATTTGTATATTTTTCATTAAGAAATATAATTTATATAATTTACCATCGTGAGATTGATCATTCTGTCTATTGCGTAGTATTCTTGCCCTGCATGGCCTAGATTGTTGTTGTTGCTGTTGTCTAATTTGATGAATGTTTGAAGTTGAATCTGTATTAGAAAAAACACTTGTGAGCAAATATTCATATTGTATTTATGAATTCATAGCAACATACTCGACTGTTGTTCATGATCCATGGGTTAATCATGCGAATCAGCATGTCATGTTGAAGAAGTAGTGGAACTTGGATTAATTAATGTGCTTATATTTTTTATTTTGTCATAATAAGAATGTATTTTCACATACCTTTACTTGTTTGTCGCTTTCTTTTCTTTTCTGTTACAATTTCTTTTCTCCTAAGTCATGCATCCCTTTGAGCCTGTTTCAATACTTTATTGAAATCATTGCAATTTTGCATATCATGATCGGGTTCATAACCTCTTTTTTTATTGAGTGCTAATTTCCTGAATATCCTTACTTTTTTGTGATTGAAGTTTGTTCTCATTAGATAACTACTGAGTCTGTGAATATAAATTTGACACATTTTTGCTAGATACTTCTTCACTGGTGTCTTTGTTTCCTTCTTTCGTTATTTGATTTCCCATTTTGTGTAAGTAGTATAATCACGACTGATTAGAGACTAAGTTAGAGACTAAGAAAGAGATCAATCACTTTGAAATTCAGCACTTCAATTTAAGTGGGTAGTTTGGAGTCAGTGTTACGTAAGTAAATTTAGTAAGACAATACTTTCCTTGAATAAGTGCATTTCTTGGTTTCAATTCAGCAGGTGCATCTCTTCATTTCAATTCAGTAGATGCATCTTTCCAATAATTTTTTAATTTTTAATTCAAAATGAAGTAAATAAAAACATAAAGACATTTTAGCAGGTGCATCTCTTCGTTTCAATTCAGCAGATGCATCTTTCCATTATTTTTTTATTTGTAATTCAAATTCAAAATGAAGTAAAAAAAGACATAAAGACATGTGGCATATCTGGTTAGCCTCCATTCTCTCAACTTTGCCTGTGAGACCCCCATTTCATGAGGAGCTCTATAATCACAGCATTTGGTTTCACAAATATATAATAGAGTTTGATAGATAATAGTTGGTGTTTTAGGTTTGTACATTAATGCCGTCGACTTTTTGGATTTATGGAGGTTACTTCAAAAAACATGGACCTTATGTATGCAATCGACCCAACATTCTTTCTAATAAACTTGATGTATGCTAATGTTAGGACTCGAATCAAATTATTTACTGGAACGAAAAATAGTGGGGTTCAAATTAATTATACGGAGGGCTTAAAAATAAAACTCAAAAATGAAAACCCTTCATGCGAGAGTTTTGGAATTTAACCCCTATAAAGTATCCCCAAACCCCATTTTTTAGTTTTATTCAAAAATTATCCCTTTTCATCTTCTTTCTCTAACCCTAAACTTCGTAGCCATTGCCATCACCCTAAACCCCATAAATGGGGATCCAAAATGAATTCCCTTTTCAATTTAAAGAAGAAAGTTGAGAGTGCAGCATAACAAACGTGAAAATACACAGTAATCCGCTACCAAACAACTTTAACCATGTCGACTAGAGTTTCAATTATGCTTAAAATATTTCAGACCAGCTAGAAGAAGGTTCAAAGAGGGAGAAAAAGCTAGAGTTTATCGGTCCAAAGTTCGAACATGAAGAATTGAACATGGAGAAGGGGGAGCCTTTCTGGGTTGCAACGGTGGAGCTGTGTGATGTGGCGTTTTTGGGTAGCGATACCGTTGATGCTGTTTCGAATAGGCATGATTCGAGGTTGTTTTGGTGAGTTGGTTAAAAACTATGGGTATGGGTTAAAGGAGGAGCAATGACGACATTGTTAAAGCTGTTTAGCAGTGTGTTACTGAAACCGGGGGTGGTGGTGACGACCATGGGATTTTGGGTTTGATGGAGTAAATGGAAAGATGTAATTTTAGAATAAAACTAAAAAAAAGAGATTCGGGGAAAGTTTGTGGTAGTTAAATTTCAAATAGAATCGTCCAAGTAGGGGAGTAAGCGATCCGGTCCCAGACCGCGAGACCGGTTGGATCGAACCGGATCAGATTGAAAAATATAGTCCAGTCTGGTCTTGTGGTACGGTCCAGTCTCATATTTTTTAAATAATTGTTATGGTCCGGTCGACGGTCTCACTATTTTTAAGACCGTTGGATCGGACCGGACCGATTAGTTAAAACCTAAATAACACTTACTCGCTGCCTCACACAGTATATACTATGTTCGTAATTTATTACCGAACAATGAACACTTTGGAAGTATATACTGAACTTTTGAATTTAGTATATACTATGTTTAAAGTATGTCATAATTTGTAATTTAATTCCTTTTAAATGACATCGACATTTTAGTGGCAAATTTTTTAAAATTTTTTTGTTGAATGACAAGTAATTAATTATGTGCTAAATAGATCGGATCGGACCGAGCCGGACCATTTATAATGGTCCGATCCGATCCGATCTTCGTACATAAAAAATGTCTAGACTGAATTAGATCGGACCATGTTAATTTAATTGATCCGGTCCCTAATATTCATCAAAGACCGGACCGGACCAGATCGTTACACTCCTACATCCAAGTGTAGCAAAGGCCAAAAAATGTCTGGACCGAATTAGACCGGACCATGTTAATTTAATTATTCTTGTCCCTAATATTTATCAAAGAGCGGATCGAACCGGATCGTTAGACTCCTAGTTCCAAGTGCAGCAAAGCCCAACACATTATTTACTTAGAAAAAGCCCAAAACATTGTCCTAAAGATCTGTTTGGTTATGCCATTTGGTATGCTAAGAGCAGAGAAAAGATATATCAATACGTTCTCGTCTTTATCCGACTCTCTCTCTACCGCTCACTCTTCTGAGCCTCCAAACGTAAAATTATTAGTAGCGGTCTTCACTCTTCCCTTCTTTTCCCCTTTTCCCTTCAAAAACCCAAAACCCTAACTCACTCCTTATTCCCATTTCCGCCATGAACTGCTCCAGTTACTTCTCTCTCTCTCTCCCTCTCCTACTTATCCTTCAGATTCAACTCTACTTGCTTCTGCTTCCTTTGATTTTTTAATTATTATTTTTTAAATATTTCGTTTAGTATTTTTCTGATCTCGATTTGTGTTGTTGTGTTGTTTGCAGTTTCCGGTGAGGTGCCGGAAGAGCCCGTGGTGTCGAAGAAATCCGGACTTCTCTTCGAGAAGCGTTTGATTGAGAGACACATATCGGTATATTTTTTTTCTCTCTCTCTCTTCATTTTGCAGTTCATTTTTATTTAAGAAAATATAAAAAAATGATAAATGGGTATAAATTAGAGAGAAAAAAATGTTGCAATGAGCAATTGGAGTTTAGAAAGAAAGGAACCCCTTTGGGTAGGAGTGCTGATTGGGTGAAAAGATTGCTCTTTTATGTTATGTTTTTTCGAGTATGCCATTTAGGAGTTTTGGTTGGCCAAAATTTGAATTGTGTTGTAGAAAGCAATGAGCGTTACTTAACTAAGTGTGTGTTTGGATTAGCTTATTTTCGTTCTTTTATGTTCTTCGAGCTTTTGGGTATGGAATTCAGGAGTATTGGCTGATTGAAATTTGAATTTTTTTTGTAGACACCCATCAGATTAACAAAGTGTGTTTGGATTGGCTGATTGTGTTTGAAAAACAGCTTATAGAATCAAAAGTGATTATTTACCTCACAATAATTTAAACAAGGCATGCTTCAATATTTTAAACTGTGTTTTTTAAAAAAAAAATTATTGTGTTTTGGTATTCATTTGTTTGTTTGTCTGTTAACATATTGTCATTTTGGGAACCCTTTTATTCATATGAATGGGAACTTCTGTATTGGTGGATGTGGCAATATATTGTAGCTATTGTTCATTTGGTTAGGTGCAGATGTTATAGTTAATAGGATAAGATAGTCTGAACAACTTTTTTTTTCCCATCGTTTAGGCCAACAAAATATGATATGAATCGGAAGAGTTCTATTGCGTAGATTTTGCCTTCTATTGCCTTCTATTGCTTAGATTTTGTAAGACAGTTTTTTTTTGCTGTTATCTTTCTGTATGTGTCTATCCATTGATGAAGAAAAGAAAGTGGGTGTTTGTGATAGTGTACTAAGTACTCATGTGTAATATGTTTGAAGTGGATTTTTGCTATATATGTTTTTCTTTTTGTGCAATGGGTGTGTTATGCTTACTTTTAATTTAAGTATCTTCCATATTGGTGTTTTATAATCTTGTAAATACATATTACTGCTTATCTGATTTTGTCTCTTTCAATTTTGTTGAAAAATTGAGTAGGATTATGGGAAATGTCCAATTACTGGAGAGCCACTTACTTTGGACGACATCGTACCAATAAAAACTGGCAAGGTATGGTGGCAATGGTATTAGTTGTTCATCATGGTTCTTTTCTTTTCAAGGTTAACATGCAGTATGCTGATGAAATCAGAATGATTTATCATGCAGATAGTGAAGCCCAGACCTCTGCAGGCAGCTAGCATCCCTGGCATGCTTGGAATGTTCCAGAATGTATGTAATTTAGCCGATGAAGCATACTTTGCAATTTTTTGGTGAACAAATACTTTTCTTTGAGTCGTTTGCTGCAGAACCTTTCTAAATGTTTTTGTTTGTTTATGCGATTTCATTCCTAACTTTGAAGGAATTTAAACTTGGTTTTCTGTTTGTGGTTAGTACCTAGAAGGTGTATGCACTTCTTGACCTTTCTTTACCAAACTCACAACTATGACTTTATTAATATCTGTTCATTGAGTATCTAGATGTAATAATATTTGTTCCTAAATTGCATTTCAGCTCTGTAATTTTTTCATTCCTCATGATACATAACTTTGGGGAAAGAGAGTTATTAGCACTTGGGCCCATTTAGTATTGCATAATATCAGTATCCTCCCTCCTTTTGTTTCAATGTTATGGATGATCCTGCATTCTTGTCATGACTGGATGGGCATATTGATTGTGTTATGCCATGAAGAACCAAAAGCTTAGTTCAGTTATCATTGTCATGGTTAAGCGTTTATGAGAGCTGAATTTGAGGGAAATATGGTCACTGACAGCAGGGGCCTTTCAGGATTGACAAAGACCCAAGTTAGATTTCAGATTTTTGGATGAAGTGATACAGATGAGACAAGACAACTAGTGTGAGGAGTACTTGTTCACCAAATGGGGTCTTTTATAATGTATGCGTATGCACAGATATTATTTTGCAAAGTTAGATGGGTTCTAGGATGATAACAACTAATTTTTATTTATACGTTCAGTTAATTCTTTATTTCTTTGAAAGCTGTACAAGCTATTTTATGGTACGCTTTACATTGTTGTATCAGGAACTAATGTAGTAATCTGTTTGTAAGTTTTGCAAATAAATCATTAGAAATAACGAGACATGTGTACCCTTCTTTACATCTAAGAAAACATTTATTTTGTCTTCTGCTCAACATGATTTCATTTGGACTAGCCTTTGTAGCTGCTTCTGTGTTAATAATTTGATATGCTTTCCCATCTCGTAACCCTCTTCCATAATGGATTTTTTCATTATAAAAAAGGATTATTTGTTTTGCCTAACTTGTAGGAGTGGGATGGATTGATGCTATCAAATTTTGCATTGGAGCAACAACTGCACACAGCAAGGCAAGAGCTAAGTCATGCTTTGTATCAGGTAAGAGTGACTTAAAAAGTTATTGTTTTCAATAGATCTTCCAATTTGGGGAACTGTGGAAGCGTACAGCCTAAAACTGGTTTACACTAATTTTCCCCTCCTTCCCTCTTGAAGCCCCAAATACTTTTCCCCTCAAATTGTGGGAGGGGATATTGATTATTTTTTAAATTTTCAGTTAAGAAATTTGTAAGATCCTTTTTGTGATAGATTTCAAAATTTCAGGATTATTTTTGCAGATATATTTTCTTCTGCCAGACTTTGTCTTATTTAGTTTAGTTTTAATCTGTAGCATGATGCTGCTTGTCGAGTGATTGCAAGACTTAAAAAGGAACGAGATGAAGCTAGGTCATTACTTGCACAGGCAGAAAGGCAACTCCCTATTTCTGCACCAAATTCCACAGCAGCAAATGTTGCTGTCCTGAGCAATGGGAAAAGAGGTTTCTCATGTTATATTATTGTCAATTATTTGTTTCCTATTTATTTCAATTTTTAAAATCGTTTTGTTAGCTGAGTATACATAACATTAGAAAAAAAAGCTGCTTACCCCATTGATGTTGTTTGCTCTAAAGCTAATATTTTGCATTTCTTAAGGATGTTTTTCATTCTCCAGTTGCTATTAATTAACATTTTTTGTTTCAATTGCTCTTTTGAATCAATTGTGTATTTTAGCTGCTGAAGATGAGCTAGCACCTGGTGCCAAAAAAATACACCCTGGAATAACTACCAGCATAATTTCTGAGCTTACTGACTGTAATGCAGCTCTCTCCCAGCAGAGGAAAAAGCGGCAGGTATTCGTCTTATAGATGTGCAGTTATCTCTATGCCAGTATTTCCTGAGTATACAATTTAGTTTTTGTATTTTCTTTTGTAGTATCAGTGTTTCTCAGATTTTGAGACATCTAATGACATTTCTAGAACTCTTTGTCTTGTTTATTCACCTTATGAAATCGACTTGTCTGGTAAAATTATTATTTTTTTCACTTTGTGGCATATTTCAAACTTTTTTTTTTACTCTTCCGAATGTAAATTATAGTATTTTTGATCTTCTTTGTCCATGGTCTTCTTTGGTTTGTTACAGATTCCTGCAACTTTGGCTACTGTTGATGATATAGAGAGATATACCCAGACATCTAGTCACCCCTTTCACAAAACAAACAAACCAGGCATTGTATCTCTTGACATCCTTCATTCTAAGGTATGTCATTGATTCTATCTATTTGCTGGAAGTATGCCAAAGGGCCATGAGTTGTTTTTGCTATTGACCAAGGATCATCTCGTTCCCTTCTTGGCAGGATATAATTGCAACTGGTGGTATTGATTCAAATGCTGTTATTTTTAACCGACCATCTGGACAGATATTATCTACACTCAGTGGCCACTCGAAAAAGGTTTTATTTTAATTGGAATTGGTGCAATTATCATTCCTTAAAAATCGTTACTCTGATAATTCATGCTTTTGGCAGGTAACCGGTGTAAAGTTTGTTGGTCAAGGTGATTCAATCTTAACTGGCTCATCAGATAAGGTAAAATGCTATTCCTTTCTAGTTTCTAATTCAAAGGTAGTCAGGTTTGATAGCTTAGAACAATTTTATTTGACCATTCTTCTCCACCTAAGAGCAGACATTGTAGAATATGACAAATGTCTATTTGTGCATTTCCACATCCCTTTGTCTCCCGAACACCTAAGTTTTTTTGTTGCACAATATAGCAAATCCAAACATGTAAAGTTGTGGGTGAACTGTGAAACCACAATTCACTCGCCCCATTTCTTAAACTGATAATGGATATCTCTTCGACTGGTAGCCTCATTTGGCCATATGAAATGATATGTATGACTAATTGATGTGAATTCGAAAGCACCCAGAAAATTGGAAAGATGATGTTTGCTCTTCTAAGTGATAGACCAGATGCTTGTAATTAGCTATATCCAATTTGATTAAATGTCTTGCACTGGTTTGTCTATTTTGCTTGTTCAACTCCGAGCGTTTTCAACATACCCGTATTAGTAATATACTTCTTTCCACTTAATGTTGTAAAACTCTTTCAATTTCTGACACGGACTGGTTAAATACAAGATATTCTGAAGTGTGCAACCTTTTCATTACAAGTCAGCTATTTTCATTTTTTATTTTGCCAATGGTCAGTATTTTTTAATTCACATTGCAGACAGTTCGATTGTGGCAAGGCTCAGATGATGGTAGCTATAACTGCAGGCACATCTTGAGGGATCATACAGCTGAGGTAAAGGAATCCTAATATCACCATATTGCTCTTCATAGTTAGTTACTATTTTGTGTTTTACCGTCTTGATTGCTTGATTTTGATATGCTTCTTTTTCTTTCGAAATTCATTAGAGTATGGTGCATCTAATACGTTTTATTATTACTGAAATTCTCTTCCTTGGAGGTCAAATCCTTATGTATGTGTGTCCTCTATAACGAGTCTCACTTTTGAATGCTTTGTAGTTGATTTCTTTTTCTTGTAATCTGATGTTCTGTGGTTTGATATATATTAGTATAGTATACAAAAGAGACTATGAAACTGCTTTGTATAAAACCATATATTCTCAATGGTGTTTCAATGTCTGTAGAAATGTCGTGGAAGAATTAGGTTTCTCAGAGGTTTCTGTTTCAGATTTGCATCGAGATTAGTTTTTTTTGTCTGTTCTATGTACAGTATATGTATTTTTCTCAGTAGCTGTTTTCTTGTGGGTTCTATCTTGTACTCTTGCCTTTGTTTATATTCCTTTTTTCTAAATGATTTTTTTTCTATTAAGAAGTCTGATATCTACTATCCATGAAACATGACTTCATTAATTGCTGAACTTCTGTCATAAATGGATTTATTACAATTGTTGTTCATAACTATCTGCGGCTTCTTTTGAGTCTAGGATTTGATTTGATTATCCTGGCACACCACCGACTATAATTGTTTATAAACTGTGTGATGCAAGAATTCGTCATTCCTAATTTTCAGGTCCAAGCTGTCACCGTCCATGCCACCAATGATTACTTTGTGACTGCTTCCCTTGATGGCACTTGGTGCTTTTATGAACTATCTTCAGGGACATGTCTGACTCAGGTATGATCTCTTGTTTTCTTTGCAAGGTTACATGAAACAAAGGAGAAGAACTTTGCATGCATGTGAACCCTGTCTACAGTGGAGCACTTAGCTCATTTTTTTTGGTGTTGGTTAGAGTAATGTGTTTTAGGAAGCATAAGGGCACTGGTGAGCAAAATATAGAAAGTGAAGCAAAATTCAGAAATAAAGCATAGAGGGAGTGCTTGTGAAAGTGTAACCGTCATCAACTGAATGGAACCCTTGGCAGTTTCTATACATATAGATGCTTCTAGAGCAACTGGACTATAACTGAATCTTAACTGTCTAACAGTGGGCTGGAGCCAACTGTCTGAGTGTCTGGTGGCACTTAGAGCTTGTTTGGTAGTCATTATAACTTTAAAATGGATGGAATAAGAGACCTGGATGGGAGTAGGATATCTTCCAATGTTTTATGTGCACTGTGGATAATAGCTGGTATGATGTAAATTATATGCTATGACAACATTACCCTTGTCATAATTGCATATAATTTCTAGTATATTCTTTTAGCTTACTGGCAGTGGTGTTGGTGGGGGAGAGGGTGAGGGTGAGGGTTATAGGGATAATGGCCGTGGTGTTTGGGAGGGAACTAAAAGTAGATTCTTAAGAGATAAAGATGTATTAGGATTTAAGGGTGATGAAAAAGTTGGAGACCAATAAAGGAAACGTGCTGACCCTTAATGATCTCCATGAGATTCTGATCTGCTCCTGAAAGATCAGTTTTCCGCAGCACGTTCGAGGGATCAGCTGTTACATGATCAAATATGTAAATCTTCTGGAGTGGGCAAATCCAATGGAAGACTCTTACCTATGGAGCAAATCTGTGATTGAAGTTGTTTGAGAGCAGAAGGGTTCCTGCTGAATTCCCAAACTGAGAAGGAATTTGGTGTAACCAATTGAGTAGGATGGCTGTGTGAAATCTGCAAGTTGAGACTGAACAACTGGTAGGGCTCATATTTCATCATGGCTTAGACTAAAACTGTGAGTGACAGGGTTCGACGCAAAACCTGTTCTTGACTCCAATCCCAATGTGTGTGAGGACTAAGGAGTGAGATTCTGAACTGAATAGAACAAAAGCTTGATCAAATATGCGGTAACACTGAGGCATTATAACAGGTTCTGACACAAATAGCATTCAACAAAATTCTGACAACCTAAGCGACCACCAAATACTGAGATTTGTTTGAGCATTGTCGCAGTTTTGAATGAGTTTACTTGTCGAAAAAACTTGAATCTCATCCAATACTTTGCATGTGAGAAATGGATGGGAGCAAGCTTGAAGCCATGAAAACAGTAGTAGCTTGTCTTGCTATTCCCATTTTAGATAGGCATTGCTAATATAAGTTGTTTACAGTACTGATATAGCTCTCTGTGGAATTGTTTGGTAGTGGAGTTTGAAGGATTTATTTTTTAACCTGTAGTACTTGAGTCTTTCCTGCTTAAGTTTTGAATCAGACAATCAATTTGAGCTGTGTAGGTTTCGGAGCCTTCGGGTTCTTCTGAAGGCTATACATCTGCAGCTTTTCATCCTGATGGTCTCATTCTTGGCACCGGCACTACAGAAGCACTTGTTAAAATCTGGGATGTAAAAAGTCAGGTATAGAATATTTTTTTAACTTGTATTTCAGTTGTTATATTTATTTTTTTGTTCCCAGTTTGTCATTTTACATTCTTCTATTTGTTGCAGACAAATGTTGCTAGGTTTGATGGACATGTAGGCCCAGTAACTGCCATATCCTTTTCTGAGAATGGTTACTTCCTTGCGGTATGCGTTAAAAACTTGTAGAAGTAGGATCATCTTTTAGAGCTGGACTGTTGCACTCCAAATTGCCTGTCCATACTCACCTGACCAATCATATTCAATTTATTTTAAAAAACTGTCATCAATCAGGAGTGTGAATAAGTATTTGGGAGTGCCAATTGTCTCATATCTTTGTTTATGCAGTATTCTTATTGAACTCCCAAATTTGACAGACTGCAGCTCATGATGGTGTGAGACTTTGGGATCTACGTAAATTGAAAAATTTCCGGAATTTTGCTCCTTATGACTCGGAGACTCCAACAAACTCCGGTATCAATCTTTCATACCTTGTTGATGCCCCCCCAATATAGCTTAGAAGTTATCCCTAATTCTAAAGGTCTTAATGTAATTCTCTGTATCTTGCAGTGGAGTTCGACCATAGTGGATCCTACCTTGCTGTTGCAGGGTCCGATACAAGGTGAGGAATACTGTCTAGTTCAGGATTCGGTTATGGTTGAAAAGTGCTTTAGAAAAATTCTTCTTATGTAATGTGGTTTAGTGTATACCAATTTCTGTCTGGTCAAAAGTTTGATCTTGTGGACAGAGGAGTAAAAATTGAATGATCTATTTAAACTACATAAAAAAGACAATCCTTAAAAGTGTTGGAAATTTATCGAGGTCTAAAGGTAATATGGAAGTATCTAGGGTGAAACCGATGGTCTATCGGCTGCATATGCTGAGAGCACTAAGCTGCATAGAACAACACACCAATCATATTTAATGGGCTCTAAGTGACTGGTCTTGGTAAAATGTCTTGTTTTCATTTTTCTTTTTACCTTTTCCATGAATGTGTATGGAACACAGCCAAATATAAAGCTATATTGTGGACAGCTAGAGGCAAGGGTCTGTCAATGGTTGCTTACAATTCTATCATAAAAAGAATTCCTTTATTTGCTATTTTTAAGGAAGTAAGTGCTCTTCTAAGTTCATCTCTTATGCAACATCAATGGTGATGTGAAGCTCTGTCAATGGTTGGCTACAATTGTATTATAAAGAGTTCCTTTATTTGTTATTTTTTAATTAAGCAAATCCTTCTAAGTTCATTTTTTCTCCAAACATGCATGCATATTTTACCCAGTTTACACATGTGAGTGTTATGTACTTGATATTGATCATCCATTGCTGTTGGATGCATTAATTATTGGAAAACTGTTGGTACCGGTTCAATGGCCTTTGCCTGACTTGTTGTTGGTCAGTCTTTAGTTGTTGACATGTGAGTCCAGCGAAGTCTAGTATAGCCATTGTCATCTTTGGTTCAATTCTTATTGCATACATTTTAATGTTTCTATTTTAATTAAAGCCATGTTAGTATTTGAATTGAAACAGTTGAACATCGTCTACAATTTTTCTTTTGTTTTTGGCCAAAGATAAGCAGCATCGATTTCTTATATTTTATTTTTTTTTGTTAAAAAATTGATATTCTTGGTTTGTTTATATATGCAGGATTTACCAAGTTGCTAATGTGAAATCTGAATGGAACTGTATCAAAACACTTCCTGATTTATCTGGAACAGGTTCTTTTCTTTCCAATTACTCGTTTAGGCTTAGTGTTTTTCATGATTGTATAGTTTACTAAACCTGGTACTTGTACTTTTTTCCCAGGGAAAGCCACATGTGTAAAATTTGGTCCAGATTCAAAATATATAGCAGTGGGATCGATGGACCGGAATCTTCGAATATTCGGCCTGCCTATAGAAGATGGTTCCACCGAATCATGAAGTGCCTTAGTCTTCAAGGCTGAATTTCTCAGCTAGTGGAGTGACAGTTGCTGCCTTCTGTTGATGATTGGTCTAATTTCTTGGATTGGAAAGTGGATGGAAGTTGTTTCTTTGATTATTCGCCGGTTCCCATCACATGTATGTGTGATGGGTCAAATGTACCTTCAGGCTTTCTGCAGCAACATTACTATATGCCTTGCCTTTGTCTGCTTACCTAAAGGACTGAGAAGCTGTCATGTTTGCCTTATCAATGGAACTTGATTGAATCTGTATCATTAATAGTGGAATTTTGTAATGTGATTCGTTGTTAGTCAGATAACTCTAAATTTTACCGCAAATTGAGGTGGTTTTAGCTCTTCCAATTTTTTCCTTCTTTCCTTATTCGTTAGGCATTAACGTTTAAAAAGCAATGAAAAATCATCTGAAGTATTAATTTTTCTGCATAAGAAAATTGGTTTTTTGATAGTAAAAGTTGAAGGGATTCTTTTTTAAGATAGTAAAGTGTTGTTTTTTAAACAACCAAAATGTTATTTTCACTGGGTGGGCTCGACTTGATTTATTAATCAACTAGCTCTTACCCCGTGCAATGCACGAATTAATATTTACATTTTTTATATTAAATATTTTAAAGTAAAAACTATTATTAAACAACAATAAAAAAAATAACCATACAAAAAGACTGAAACTCAAATCAAACCCTATATTTAAAAAAAAAAATAATTTAAATGAACTTGTTAAAGAATTTTTGTCCTTTCTTATTTAATTAATGGATAAATTAACATTTTTTATATGATTATCAAGTTTATTATGATGAATTTAAATATATCAGAATTAAATATTCTGATTTTTTTTGTTTGATGGTATTATGAGCAAATTGAAAGATAAATTAGAATATCCACTATTTTTTTATGATAGAATATCCATTATTTTATAGGACATGAAGACGATATTGAAATTTTTTTTTATATTTAATATTATATTTGTTTATGTATAGATAAATATTAAATATTTAAAATGATGTTACTTAGCCGATGGATGAATTAACACGTTTTTAAATACCATTATTTCGTTTTTTATGATTAATTAAAGTGAAATCAAAATTAAAATTTTCTATATATTTTTTTGTTTGAAGGTATTATGAGTATATCAAAGGATAAATCAAAATATTTCATATTTCAAAAGATATGATAATTTAGCATCTTTTGAATATAATAAATCCTTTAATATGAAAAGTCATAATTAAACCAAAATTATACATTCTGATTTTTTTTTATTTCGTGATATTATAAAATATATCTTATATTTATTTGATGGATAGATTAATATTTTTTTTATAAATATGATTATCACATTTATTAGTATTACTCATATTTAAATATTTTGATTTTTTTCATCGTTTATCTTATCTCAAGCTAATCATAAAATTTGATTCTAAAAAATCTTTATCCTAATTATCTGAATTATCTTGAAATAATTTTTTTGAAATATCTTTATATAAAACTATAATCATTATATTTAATCATATATCCATATTATTTATAATGTTTGAAAAAAAAATATAATTTTTTAATTTGCTTTACCTTTGAAAAAAAAATATTGGGATACTCTCAATTTCAATATTGATAAAATATTGTTTTGTTTGTTATAAATAGTGTGTTAGGAAAAATTGTCTCAAGTAAAGCTCAAAAAAGGAGCTCAAAATAATATATAAATAATATAAGTATTTCTTATATTTATTTGATCGGTAAATTAATAATTTTTTTTTACAATTATCTTTTTTTAAATATAATTATCACATTTATTAATATTCATATTTAAATATTTTGATTTGTTCTTCGTTTATCTTATCTCAAGTTAATCATAAGATTTGATCCTAAAAAAAATCTTCTTTATCCTAATCTTCTAATCATTTTGATCTTTTTTTTTTTTAATTTTTGAAATGCATGTAACTTTGTGTTTTTTTTTTTTTTAAGTTTAGCTTTTAGGTTGACGTGTAGGGAATAAAAATTCTACTATACTACTTATAGTTTAAATAAATAGTTTATATTTTATAATTTTTATTTACATATCCCCAAGGATAATACTTATTATATACATTGATAGATTTTATTTATTTATTTATAAGGGTATTGAAAAATATTTTTTTTAAGAGGAAAAAAATTATTATTTTTTATCAGCTCCCAAATCCGAAAAAGTATATATATCTATCTCATTCGTAACTCGTATTTTTTTCCCATTTAAAGAATGATCTTTTTTTCATTAAAAAAAGCTTAAAAAAAATAAAAGACCCACTAAAAAAGGGCATTCCATAATAAATAAACATTCATCTGCAAATACATGCCTCAATCAGAAAATATGCAAATACATGCCTCAATCAGAAAATATGCAAATCTGCCTCAATTAGAAAATATGCAAATCTAGAAATAATAATTAAGAACACCCGATCCAGGTTAAGATCTTATACAAAACCTGTTAATAGGAAAAGAAGAATGTCGCAACTACAAAGCATCAAAGATATCAAGTATATAAGCAAATCCTATTATATAGGATTGTGGAAAACTCCTCTATAATCAAAATTTATTACAATAAACACAATTAATTATAAGCAAATGCTATTATATACAATTATTTTCATCTATTACGTTGCAACTTGCAACTGCGGCTTTCCTTAGCTTGCGTTACAATTTTGTATTGATGTTGATCTGGTCACGATTCCTCCTCTTTTAGGTCTTCAATTGACTCCTTCTCATTAACACAGAGCAAAGAGAAGAGCTCTTTTGGGTTTTTGAGAGTAGGGCAGACACATTGGAAGAGGAAGTGGTTGATGAACAATAAAAAATAAAGGAGAATGATGAAGGAGCGAGGTGGCTTTCATGATTATGGAAGCCATGAGTATGTGTAGACTTGAGAAATCATCATATTTATAGTTTGAAATATGTGATAACTAAAAAGAGTTATAGATAAATAAACTTTTGTTAGATTTTTGGGTTTATCATGAACTTAAGCCTTGTCTCTTTGGGTTTATCTTTTTGAGGATAATGATTATTTTTTTAACAAAATGAGGATAATGATTTTAAATATAGATAATTTATTTAATTTCAAATTATAATTTTGATTAGAGATAATGTTATTTACCTACAAACACTCTGGTTCGAGTAATCCTTAAGCGGACAAACGTGGTGCGAATATTCTTTAAGCGACAAACGTGGTGCCTCGAAAAGGGATCATTTTATATAAGTATAGTAGATGACTGCTAAAATTGTTCATTACAAACCGTTAATCTTTGCAAGTGTTTCACTTATTTATTTTTTTTTTTTGGACTCCTTTCCCCTAGTAAGTAGACTTATTTCTATTTGATATATTCGTTTCAAGCGCAAATTAACTAAGTTTAGATTTTACAACCACCTCAACAATAAGAATTTTTTCAACCTTTTCTTTTATGCATTTATCACAAATCATATATTGTCTAGTTTGTTTACTGCTCAATATTCTTGTTTCTACCACATCGAAAATATTTTCATCTTTGCTACATTGAGTATATTTTACTATTGAGCAATGATTGAGAGACCTATTCATAAGCCTACACATTAGGATCTTGACATTTGTCATTTATGTTCTTTTATTTAATTTTTTTAAACTTAAAAATAACAAATGTCATAATCTTATGTGTAAGTTTGTAGGCTTCTAGGTCTCTAAATCATTTTTCTTTATACCATTTTTTTCCCCAACATTCAATGTCATACAACATTGAAATCCTTATACCTATGTAGGGAAATTTTTCTTTAAATTTGGGTGGCACTGGCACATTTTTATTACAAACAATTGAAACATTCTTCTATTTCATTCACTTCGCATGAATCTTATGGTTTGTATCTCCTATTTCTTCATTGTGTTGTATGAATGATCCAAAATTTTTAAATATTGTGAAGTGTGGTATGGTATGATCTCAAATTTTTATTTCTAGCGTAGGATTCATGTGCTTATGACTAAACTTGCATAATATATACTCCGTTTTACTTCGATTTATGTGAAAGCCATATGCTTCCATTAATATTCACTAAAAAAAGTTTTGGTTTAGACTTGGATTGTATCCCATCTAACTGTGTTCAAATTCAAACCAATTCAGTGAATAACCAATACAAAAACATCGAAAAAAAATTAAAAATTGATATGTTTGGATGAGGAAAACTGAAAAACCGATAAGCTCAGACCGGTTTTCGGTTCCATTTTTCAAAGTTGAAACGAATCGATATTTTATTACTAACATGACAATTTGTAAGGAGATTAGGTTAAAACTCCACATACTATGCATCCTTTTGCTTAAAAGCTTGTATGCATATACAAACAATATGATTTAACAAATCTTACATATCATCAATGGAGCCTGTAGTATGTTATCAACTACTTTTTTATTTTTGTTATATCTATTATTTAAATTAACTAGTAAAGACTAAAGAATCTCTTATTAGTTTATTTTATAAAAAATGTATTATAACATTTTTTCTCCCATATCTTTTAGAAAGTGTGGTTTTATTTAAAAATATGTTGATGATTAGACCATTTTGTGCTTCAAGCTAATGGAATGATTCTCAGAATCTATGGTTTGTATCTCCTATTTCTTTTAGTTAATGGAATAAATATTGTATTATCAACATAGCCGAGGAGTGAAAGATTCGCATCCAGGTACGAAAAGCAATTGCATATCTAACTAGCCCATTTAGTTCCTCAACAACCAAGAGAAAGGGGGCTAACAGGCCGGGATGAATATGAACCTTACCAGTCGGGCTACCATTAGCAAGGACAGAAAGAGAACCAACAAAGATGCAAGCCCTAATCCAACTAATCCAAACTTCAAAAAAACTCATCCTTGCAACATATAATCAAGAAAAGACCAATTAACATAATGATAAGCCTTCTCAAAATCTATTTTTAGAACCAAAAACTTCTTACCTGTTTTCTTAGCATGATCAACTACCTCATTCAGCACAACGACACCATCAAGGATTTGTCTCCCAGAAATGAAAGTAAATCAATTTGTGGAAACTAAAGGGTTAAGAACCCCATGAAAGTTCGGCAGACAACCGTTTTGACAAAATTTTATATAAGCATCCCAGTAAGGAGATAAGTCTGTAATCACTAAGCACCCACAAAATAAGATAAGATAACCTTTGGAAGCTTACAAGATGAATGAAACTCATGTAGCATATCAAGAATCTCAACACAAATCAAGGCCCAAAATGATTGAATAAACTTAAAGTTAAAGCCATTAGGACTCAGTCACTTATTACCATCACAACTTTTCACAACCTCCTCCAACTCCTCCATAGAAAAAGGATCATTACCAATTTGATCAACTTGGGGGAGTCCTTTTTGTCTCCGTGGCATCATGTGGCACCACATGGCTAACCTCTTGCGTTTGATTACGATTTCGGTGTGACATGTCAACAAAATTTGCCGGATTTGGTAATAGGAGTATATGGTAAACCTAGAAGTAACAACCTAGAAGTAACTTCGAGGAGCTAGATATTGAAAAAAGAACAAGAATCTGTGGTAATTGGCAAAAGGATCCTAAAGTTCAAGGGCTAAAAACATAATTAAACCTTTTGAAAAATTAGCGGGTTTTATTTTTAGTTCTTATTTTTCTTTTTTTTTCTTTTCTATTGGGTCTGATTCTTAGCTTGCTACTGATGGGTTTTGTTGTTACAAGAATTTGATTTAGCCATCGAGGACAAAAAGGACAGTGAAATTTTTGTTGCTGATCATTTATCTAGATTGATGAATAATGAGGTTACCAAGAAGGAGTATGAAATCCAGGAAGAATTTCTTGACGAAAAACTGTTGATGGTGCAGGAAAGACCGTGGTTTGCCGACATGGAAAACTTCAAAGCTGTAGGTTTCATTCTATAAGAATTAAATTGGCACCAAAAGAAGAAGTTCCTTCACGATGCACAACATTATGTATGGGATGATCCTCATTTGTGCAAAATTGGAGTTGAAGGCTTATTAAGGAGATGTCTAACATTGGAAGAAGCTAAAAGCATTCTTTGGCATTGTCATAATTCACCGTATGGAAGGCATTTCAATGGTGAAAGAACTATTTCTAAAGTTCTCCAATCAGGTTTTACTGGCCCTGCTTATTCAAAGATGCCTACCTCCATGTTCAACATTCCAATAATTGTCAACGATTTGGACGAATTTCAAAAAGGCATGAAATGCCTTTAAATAATATTCTGGAAATCGAAGTGTTTGATTGCTGGGGCATAGACTTTGTGGGACCATTGCCGACTTCATTCTTAAATGAATACATTTTAGTGGCAGTGGATTATGTATTCAAATGGGTTGAAGCTATTGCGACTCCAAAGGCGGATGCCAAATTTGTCATTAAGTTCTTGAAAAGAAATATCTTTTGCAAGTTTGGCACTCCAAGAATCCTCATCAGTAATGAAGGATCACACTTTTGTAATAATCAGCTTAAAAAGATCTTGGAACACTATGTTGTTAGGCACAAAGTTGCATCACCCTATCATCTGCATACCAAAGGTCAAGCGGAGGTTTCTAATATGGAAATTAAAAGAATACTTGAAAAAACAGATTCATATTCAAGAAAAGATTGGTCTATGAAACTAGATGATGCACTTTGGGTTCACAAGATCGCTTATAAAGCACCTACAGGTCTGTCCCCATTTTAGTTGGTATGGGAAGGCATGCCACTTACCATTTGATTGGAACACAAAGCATATTGGGCTTTGAAATTCTTCAATCTCGACCCAATTGTAGCAGGTGAAAAAAAAGAAAATTACAGATGCATGAATTGAAACAAATGATAAGAAATGCTTATGAGTCTTCAAAGTTCTACAAGGAAAAGGCGAAGGCCTAACACAACAAGTAGATTCTAAAGAAACAATTCCAAGAAGGTCAATCAGTGTTGTTATTCAATTCCAGGTTAAGGTTATTTTCGGGAAAACTGAAGTCCAAATGGTTAGGCCCTTTACTGTCAATGGAGTGAAACCATATGTAATAGTGGAATTAGAAGATTCGGGTACAAATAGAAAATGGACAATAAATGGATAAAGATTGAAGCACTATCTAGGTGGTGACATTAACAAAGTCACCACTATCATTCATCATAAAAATCCATGATAAAACGAGCGTCGAGTTAATGACGTTAAACAAGCGCTACTGAGAGACAATACAAAACTTTCATTTATTTATTTTTTTAATTATTATTATTGTTGTTGTTGTTGTTGTTTTTATTATTTAAAAAATGCATGTGTGATTTCAATTTTACATTATGCATATGTGAGTTTTTAATTTATTTTCGTCCGCTTAAGTGCCTTTCCAAGTATCTGACCTTCGTAGGGAGATATGTATTGTGTCTACCAACATTTAAAAAACAAAAATCTCTCAACATTACACTGGTAGCATTAATAGGTTGTTGAACATTACAATTGATGATCATACAAACAACCTCAAATCCATCATCAAGGACATTCTGTCAACTTAATCTTTTCTTTCCAATTTTTTTTTATCCTTTTTCTATTTTGAGCTTTAAGTGTGGGGAAGCATTGGGGACAACGCTTCACTTTAACTACAAGGAAGGGTATATTATATTTTTCTTAAATGAAAAGAATTGAACTGAATGACTTTGCTTGTTTTGAGTAATAATTTAGTTTCTTATTGAGGTCATTTTTTTAGTTACTATTTAGTCTCTTGATTTTGCTAAACAATATTCCTTCACTTGCCCATTTTAATCCTAATGAAATATTATTTTTCTTGGTACCCCACATTATACAGTTACATAACCCCCACATTATGAATGATACAATTGGATTAGTAGTGTACCTGAAAATTTTTAAAGTGGTATTTCTCTCACAAAGGTGAAAATTTTGCTAAAAAAATTGTTGTCTTTCTCTTCCAAAAAAAAAAAAGAGTGCACAAAAGTGCAAAAAGCTAGTAAGGAAGACTAGAGAATAAAAAAATAGAGTAAAGTACAAAAATCAAGAGCAAATAAAAAAAGGATAAGTTCTTTTGGGAAGTTATGCTATGTTCTACACTATGATTCCAATGTTTCATTCATACTTTAGAAGGTTCGTTTTTGTTTGACGATTAAATATTTTTTAGTCCATAGTATATGACTCTCTTTCTCATATCCCACCTAGTAGCTTTAGTCACGATCTCATTACAAAATTCTAAAGACATTTTGGTTCATGTATGTATTCAATATAATTTAGTGGAAATTTGATCTATTGTCAAGTTTATACTAGTGAATTTTCTAGAGAAACTTGAGTGACATGTCTTTATCCTCAAACACACAAAGAGTGATATGAGAATAGGGACCATTTTTCAATGACTTGTTTGAACTCACAGGATGAAAGATTCTAATTGGGTTAACACTTAATTTTTTCTCACAAAAATTGATAGCTAGTGTTTTTATTTTAAACTTGTTTGAGTTACCTATTCAATAATTTCTTTGATATGATTTTTTTCTTAAACTGCGTAATTTCTTGAGGACAAGCAATGTTTAAGTGTAGGGATGTTTGTTAAGTGCCAAATTTAACTATTTAATTGAGTATAATTTGATTATATTTACATGCACTTTAATCTCATATTGCACTCATTTTCCATTGTTTAAACATAACTTATATGTTTAAGGTATTTGTTAGTCATAATTGATTTATATATATATATATATATATATATATAACCTTTAAATTTATTAAATTTATCAATGATTGTTATCCAACTTGTATTTTTATAGGTCAATTCAATTAAAATAATAAAAAAATGTAAGTGATGATGAAGGTGGCTCACAAGAATGCAAGTGATACAAATAATATGAGATTGCAACATTCCAAATGAATTGTATGTCGTTAATTGCATTTTCTTAAGAAGTTGGCATGAGTCCATTTATTATTTATGATCTATTCGTATTGAAAGAATTGAAGATGGGATTTACTTTTCATTTTAGTCAAATTTCACAAACAGATAGTTGCAAAACGAATTTCGAAGACAAGTTGCAATTGTTAGAGAAATAGGTAAACTTAGCTTACATTCAAATTTTCAACAAACTTGTATTTGTCCTTTCCTATATTATGTCTTTCATATATTAGAATAGTAAACTAATAATTGTCATGTTTGTAAGAATAATTAAGAGCCTAGAGTGTGTGTATATATATATATATATATATAGACTTCTTATGTTTGTAAACATACAGATAGAAAACGAGAGGAAGAAAGAAAGCTCATAATCGATATTTATTTTTTCTCTTGTTCCAATAAAATTATGAGAAGCTAATTCTCTCGTGAGAGCATATGTAATTATCAAACTCGAATGTATTATGGTGATTTATATCTATAATTCAGTCTCATTTATCTTAGTATTCTCATTTTGTTGTTAACATCTGAAGTTAATTTGATCACTAGTTTCTTATTATTAAATTTAAACATTGTCTGGAAAGAAGTGTTTAGAATATGAATTTAATGAACTTACTTGATAGGTTGATAATGCTAGGAAAAGATAACAACATACCAATTGCTTAATGACACTTCTTAATTACACTTAATTTTAATGCTGACTAATTTGTTATAAATGCAAGGAATCAATATTTAGGGAGTTTATCTTAGTAATTTATATGCTAGGAATAAATAAAGGAATTAAGTGTGTTGCATCAATATTGTTAAATGAAGTATAATCACTCTTGAACATAAAAGATTGGTTAGGCGAAATCCACTTCCATACTTTTCAATTGAAGCTCTAATTATCTTGTTTCTAATCCTCTTTTGTTCATTTAATTTATAATTATTTTTTTGGTTAACCATTTAATTTATAATTATTAAGTTAATGACATCTCAATCAAATAACAAACCATCCATCCACTTATATATATATATATATATATATATATATATATATATATATAATAAGTTTATAATAATTAAGAATCACCTGATAACTGAAACACTGTTACACTATCCACAAATGTTGCATTTTTAATACAATCTCCAAAAACTCCAACAGTACTCAGGCATAAATAAACGTGTATCAAAACACAATCGCTACCATGTGCAGTTTACTCAATAAACACAATTGCTACCATGTGCAGATTACTCAAAATTAAAATACCCTTGCATCATGGTAATATCTTATTTTTCTCATCCATGACTTTACGTTTTGCTTTATATTTCTTTTGCTGTTTGTTTTCATTAGTGCACTAATTTATTATCATAAACACAAAATTAATAAATTTATAATATAATTTCCAATTATGATTATTTATATAATGCTTTAACAATGAGTAACTTCAATTAATTATAAACTTTGTGCAAGTTTCAATAATGTTTTTTTCCTCATTTAGTGTGAAAAAACTGATCTTGCATTGAGATATTTTTTATTACAAGGAAAAGAAAGTTAGCAAGGGAGTACATGGAGTACTCACATCTTGATATATATATATATATATATATATATATATATATATATATATATATATATATATATATATGAAAAAAAAAACTTTAGTTGAATAAGTATCTAATTTTGATATGTTGGCTTAGTGAAAAACAAATTCCTTAAGATACAATATCTTTGTGTCCTATCTTGGCTTCATAATATATTAGCTAGCTATTAATGTTTTTAATGTGGATTTCGATTCATGGTTTAACACTATATTTACCCCAACAACTTTAAATGTGATTATATGGATTTTGATCCATTGATATGAATGAGAAGATTTTTGGGTTGTGTTCTCTGATTATTTATTATTAATCAATCCATTTAAAAAAGTTATATTATGTAATTTGATTTTATATGTGTTATGTTCAAATGGGTGAAAGAACTCTGTAAAAAAACATAATATGTTGAGCCAAGCAGCATCATTAGTATAGATGACATCACAAAACAAATTATCTGAAGAAGTTATATCTCTTTCCCCTGTACAACTTGCTTTTGTTTAATAAGTAATATAGCTACACCTAACTCCGGACTGGTTAATGCAAGAACTATAATAAAGGACCAAGATCTCTATGAAATATAAAATATCATTCATACATGGCATAACATAGTCCAAGCGAATCCACTTAAAATCTTTACTAAACTATCACCGGCCAAATAAACGTATTATTAAGCTTAATGCACGAAAACAATAAGAGATGGTTTTAAAGAATCTCGCAGAAGATAAGGTATATTTTCTCTATCGTAACGATGGTTGCAACAGTTCTAGCACAAGATTGCATGGATCTCCATATTTGCTGTTTTGAGGTGTCAATAATGCTTCTTCATTAGTTAGTTTAGATAAAAGCTAGATTGGAAGAACATTTGTTGTGGAGAGATTACATGATCGATAGATGTCCCGACACATAATTCTGGCATGTTAAGGGGAATATTTCTTGTCATTGTTCAGTATCTTATGTTTTCATGTTTTATGTTTTAAATTTTAATGTACTGGTTAATGTTATGCCAAGATGATGCTAAGCCTATACTTCATAAGGTATAAGAAAGCTAAAAATTATTAAACAACCATGAACGTGGAGTGATAGTTGATAGACAATCTTTATTGGCCTGATGCACTAATTTTCAATTTATGTTTCGGTTTTAAGTTTATGTCCTCATTTCCAATATATGTGAACTTGATTCATGAGCCTTGACATATCGTTGTGATTTTATGTTTCTCATAATCTTTTTAGTTTTTGTGTACTCCCCTCACGTCTCATTTATAAGCAAAAAATGACACTCCACTAATATAAGCAAAAATTAACTAACTTTCTATTTCCAATACAATCATTCCTAAAATAACTTCACATTTAATTTTTGTTTCATTCCCAATGTAAATTTACTAAAGTAGTTTATCTTTTTTTATGAATTTAAGAAAATTAAATACACTCAACTAACTTCTTTAATAGGTAAGTTATTAAGTGTGAATTAGTTATTTTTGCTTAAAAATGAGACCGCAGGGAGTATTTTGCAAATGAAACTTCTTGGAATTGATTTTTGATGACATTAATTTTAGTAACAGGCAATGTTGGACTGGCAATGTTGGACTAGTAATACTACACCTTAATTAATAATCCAACATTTACGTATTTGAGTATTTCTCTCAACTTCTATGTATTGTTTTGGGCTTCTATAGATTTTTATTCATCAAGTTCCAAAATTTTTAGATTTTTTTGTCTTTCAACGATGAAAGTTTCAATCATGATAGTTAATTAATGAAAATTTATATACCCTCCAGGTCTGACCTTAAATGATTCTCGGACCAAACTTTATTCCTTCCCACCAACATTTGCTATTTTTCACCATCATTGCTATGCCAACATATTGAATGTTTGGCATTGGGGAAGGCTTTATTTATGTTCCACTTATTGAATTTTTATATATCATAATTAATTGCCCATGCTACTTTAATTTATTGCCTTGCATCTTTGTATCAAGTATCACACAAGAACAAGTAGACAAACATATTTAAAGCATTTTGAGGTTGGACAAATGTATAGCAAGTTTCACTTATGCTCTTTTATTATTATTATTTTTTTTTGGTAAATAATTTTTTTTATTAATACCAACTCTCAAAATTCAGCACTTACAAAAAACCAATGCCACCTTCTAGGAAGGGTTCATTGGGGAATATCAAAAGTCAGGCCCTAAAGATGCAAATAATTAAAGAAGAGACAAACTCTTTGCACTAACACTACATTCTTGCACTTGCTGACATCACCTATCTTATTTCTTATCCTCACTGCAATATCAGGAAGGACCACTCTACTTCTAGCTTCTGGATTTTGCTTCTTGGACGCCTACACCGCTCCATCCAGATTTCGTAGACCACCGCCGCAAGGACTGCTCTCACCACCTTCCGGTAAGTCTTCTCTTTAACTCCATAGCTCACCCATTTAATCAATTTGCAACTATCATAAGAATCAATTGGCATGCACATCCAGTTTGCAAGAAGAGTAAGTAGATCCTTACTCCAATTGCACCTAAAAAACAAGTGTTCACTAGATTCTTGTTCCTGCTCACATAAGGGGCATAGAGTTGAACTTAGGTTTAGATAATTCTTCAAACGATCACAAGTGCTAAGCCTGTTAAGCAACATTAGCCACATGATAAAGCAATGTTTAGGAATGGAGAGAGAGTTCCACGCAACTCTATGAAACTTGAATTTCTCAAGATGACCACAGAGGAATCTGTATCCCAACTCAACTGAATACTCCCCATTCAACCACATCCCATTAGCTACCCCAGGAGCCAATCGATTCCTTACCTTAAGAAGCTGTTTGTAGTGCCATCCTTGATCCTGACGAGGCTGAGCCTCCCAAATGCTCTCATTTCTTAAGTAGATTTGATTAACCCACTTAACCCATAAGATATCCTCCTTCCCAGCAATGTTCCAAATTTGCTTGTCAAGAGCAGCTTGGTTCCATAGCACTGAGTTCTTGAACCCTAGACCTCCAAATCTCTTTTCCTTACAAACCTGGGCCCAGCTGACATTACCAGCATGCTTATCACCCCATAAAAACTTTCTACAAATCTTCTCAACACCCTTTAGGACAGCCTTAGGACATTTTTTAAATTATTATTATTGTTGTTATTATTATTTTTTTAAAAAATTTTAGATATAACGATAAAAAAACAAGAGCAGGACATTTTTTAAATCCATATTTTTATGTTATTCTTCCTTCTCTCAGGACAATTAGGACCAGCCCTTGATAGGATCCATTCTAATTTGGGGTTTTTATTTTGCCACCCCAAGGTCTATGGATGCCACCCCATATGTATAATTAATACCCATCATGCCCTTTTAAAAAAAACAAGTTTTAATACGGGTCGTAAGGGGTACTACGACCATCAAGTCGTAATAACCCCTTACGACCCATTTTAAAAATAAATTTTAACACTGGTCGTAAGCATGTGTTACGACCCATAAGTCGTAACAGCCACATACGATTACAATAGCAAACTGATTTAAAGCAGGCCGATACTATGGAGAAGTTCATTGAAGATTCTAAAGTGATATACTCTCAAGTACTCTTCTAAACAGGGAAACAATATGTTGGTTGTTTTATGTTAAATAAGCTCTTTTTCTTAGAAGTGCCATTCAAATCCACCCCGAGGTTTGTTGAATAGGTTGCTAATTGTCCTCCATCATACCCCGAGGGTCACATCCTTTTTCACTAAAAATTTAAGGTCCCAACTCTAGGTCCAACAAATGGTTTATTTCTTTATTTGATACAATCTGCTCTATTGTTAGAATCTCATAGGATGGTAAAGTAGACCCTTGTGCAGATAAGTGCCCTTCCTCCTTTACTGGTTGACTAAGTATCCTTTCTAGTCACTATTTCCTCCTTTTCCCTATATTAACTCCTTCTTAGGATTCTTCTCAACATGACCAATAACGCCGGAGTTATAGCAAATGGTGGGTAGACGTTCGAACTGGATCCAATATCTCTACTTTGATAACGTACGCAGGGGCTCATGCAAGGTAAAGCTGCGTCTTAGAGGTTTACCCATTTACTAATGTCAAGCAACACTTTTACGTAGAGATATGGATGCAACGACACCTCAAAGTCATTCACCTCAACTTTCACCATACGTTCATACTACAAAAGAAATCACCCATCGCCGTACCAACAACCGTATTCCTCATGCCAAAAGGAAGATAATAAATTCTTAACTGAAATATTGTTTCCCTGTTTAGAAGAGTACTTGAGAGGATATCACTTTAGAATCTTCAATGAACTGCTCCATAGTATCGGCCTGCTTTAAATCAGTTTGCTATTGTAATCGTATGTGGCTGTTACGACCTTAAAGTCGTAACACCCATTTACGACTTATTAAAAACTTAACTTTTCATTGGGTCGTAAGCATGTGTTACGATCCATGGGTCGTAACACCTGCTTACGACCAGTGTTAAAATTTATTTTTAAAATGGGTCGTAAGGGGTTATTACGACTTGATGGTCGTAGTACCCCCTTACGACCCGTATTAAAACTTGTTTTTTTTAAAAGGGCATGATGAGTATTAATTATACATATGGGGTGGCATCCATAGACCTTGGGGTGGCAAAATAAAAACCCCTAATTAGGACTTGTCATTACCTTGTCCAATTCCAATTAAGGATGAGTTCGGATTCAAAAATTGAATCTATTAACATTTAGGGACGAATGAGGGACAAGCCTAACCTGTCGTTGCACGTCTCATGCTCACCCTTAAATTGTTCTTTACTAACTTTTACCTTAACTTTTTGAGTAGTTATGTCTTCTTTCTTTCATATTTTTGTAACTTATAAAGGTTTTTGGATTTAGTTTTAACTTGCACAGTATCTTTTACTTGTTCTCGATATAAGAGTGTATTATCACTTATAATTGAGACCAAATATCACACTCTGTGTCATTTCATGTGTTACAAACTATATTTTTATTGTAGATTATAATACTTTGGCACATGGAATGATAAAGTATGATGCATCTAATTTTATCTCCTTGTATTCATGTTGCTACTTAACATTTTTTTATTTATGAACAAATATGTTTAATAATATATATTTATGCATGTATCGCCTCCAAGCTTCTATAAATTGATTGAGCATACATGATAGGTATGATGAAAGAAGGTGAGGATGAAGGAAAGAGACTTTGTAAGTTAGGGGTGTCAATTGAGGATCATACAAAAGCGGTATGCGTTGAAGTGTTACTCGGACGGGTTAGGATGGTTCTAATGGGCTAGGTGGTACAGCTGACCTAGGTGTCAGGATAATCTTTTTAGACAATCATAAGTCTAACAACACCTGACTTGATATCATGATTGGTGAGAGTGTCCTCGTGTGATTTATCCTATGATATTCACAATAGTTTGAGACACAATGGGGAGGATATGTACATCTCCGATGCTTTCAAAAGATATATGAGAATGTAATGAATTAATGAATTGGGATCACATGTATTTATGACCACATATGTATTTATGCACCAAAGGGAACAAAGACTTAATATTTTTATAAGTGAAAGTACCATGTTGGTCCCTCATGTTTTTTCGATGAGACAATTTATTCCCTTAAAATGTGAAAATTCACTTTTAGTCCCCGAAGATTTTTTATATGACACTTAAGTCCCTCCGTCCATTCTGTCAACTGCCGTAACCGAGGACTTAAATGTCCCTAAAAAAATCTTCAGGTAAAAAAATCTTCAGGGACTAAAAGGAAATTTTCACATTTTGAGAAACTTAAGTGTCCCATCTGAGAAACATAAAGGACCAAAGTGGTATTTCACTCTATTTTTATTATTAAACACTTGTATGAACCATGCATTTATCAATGCGTGTATGATTGCCTTTGATTGTGTTTGTAATATAGTTATTTAATTTATTACTTTTATATAGAATATTTATGTGTTTACTCTCTTTTTTGTTCGGTTTCTTTTTGTACATGAACAACAAGTATACAGATGGAAACAAAGAGCTTCAACTAGCTTTAACTTCATAGTGAACCATATGTATATTGGTGATGACTAAGTTACACCGGATTATGTTTTGGTGGATACATACACCATCTTTTTTTACTTGTTATAACATGTATAACAGGTTACACATTATTTATTATTGTTATCTTTGAAGATTTTACTTGTTATAACAGGTATAACAGGTTACACATTATTTATTATTGTAATCTTCGAGGATTTTATGAACTTTTATTTTTTTTTACTTACATCATAAATTTAAAAAATAATAATATTCTTTATTGTTTTTATATTTAAACACACTTGTAATTAGGATTTATGATTTTTTAAGAATAGATAATTATGATAAAAACTTATATCATTGATAATTAAAAAATATAATATGATAAATGTGATTTTTAAATTGGAACAAATTAACATAACATAACATATTATTGTAGAGAAAAGTACTCTTATATGTTTTGTTGAAATATGTTAATTATAAAAATTTATGATTTTTTAAAATAAATAATTATAAAAAAACTTATCGCATAGATAATTAAAAAAAAATATAATATGACAAAAGTGATATTTTCAGTAGGAACAAATTAACATAGTATAACAGATTATTGTAGACAAAAATATCCTTATGTGTTTTGTAGAAATACGTTAATTATAGTTGCATTAATTCTTCTGATAGTTGGCATTGGATGCAGCTAGTTAAGGTCAAGGATAGGATTAAGCTTGGTTTCTCTAATGGTGTCTGGAATGCAACTTCTGATGGGAACTATTCTATAACTAGTGGTTATAATTTTTTGCTTGGTCATCTCCGCTTTTCCTTTGCATCAGTTTGTATGGAATTCAGTTTCAGTGCCTAAACATAGATTCATTGTTTGGCTTGCTATTCATGGCAAGCTAAAGACTAGGGACAGGTTGTATGTTAATCAAAATGAATGCATTTTTTGCACATCTGTGCAGGAATCTCGTGATCATTTGTTTTTTGACTGCCCTTGGTCTAGAGCTATGCTAGAGGAGGCTTGTCTTTGGATTGGAATTGATTTTTGGCCACATAAATTTAATAATTGGACTAGATGAATTCGTCATTCTTTTAGAGACAAAAACAGGAGGAAATGTATCTATGCCATTTTTGCAGCCACTATTTATCATACATGGATAGAGAGGAACTTCAGAATTTTCACCAATACTGCCAGATCGCATTCATCTTCAGATTATGAGGATTATGAAGAGAGAGTTAGCTTGGAGAATTAATTTTTGTTTACCTCAGTTTAGGAATTGGATTAATAGGGCTCTTGTAAATAGAATTACCATTGAATTATAGTTGCTATTCTTTTTTGTAAGTAGTTGTCTAATAAGTTTGGTGAACCCTTCATAGAAGGTGGCATCATCTTATTAGGCTTGGCAACATCTTTTATACTTTGAACCCTTCCTAGAAGGTGGCAAAGGGTAAGGATGTTGGCCTTTAGTTTTGTTTTGAATTTGTTTGTTGGTTAATGAAATTTTCGTTTACCAAAAAAAAAATGCGTTAATTATAAGAATTTATAATTTTTAAAAAATAAATAATTATTAAAATAAATTATAGCATAGATAATTAAAAAATGTAACATGCAAAAGGTGATTTTTCACTAGGAACAAATTAACATAGTATAACATCTTATTGTAGACAAAAATACCTTATGTAATTTGTAGAAATATGTTAATTATAGAAGTTTATGATTTTTTAAATTAAATAATTATATAAAAAAACTAATGGTATAGATAATTAAAAATGTAATATTAAAAAGTTATTTTTCAGTTAGAACAAATTAACATATTATAATAGTTTTTTTAGACAAAAATATCCTTATGTGTCATGTAGAAATATATTAATTATCAAAATTTATGATTTTTTAAAAATAAATAATTATAAAAAAAAACTTATAGCATAGATAATTAAAAAATATAATATAAGAAAAGTGATTTTTCAGTTGGAACAAAATAATATAGTACAACAAATTATTGTAAACAAAAATTTCTTTATGTGTTTTGTAGAAATATGTTAATTATAAAAATTTATAATTTTTAAAAAAATAATAATTATTAAAAAAACTTATAGCATAGATAATTAAAAATGTAATATGCAAAAGGTGATTTTTCAGTTGAAACAAATTAACATAGTATAACATATTATTGTAGACAAAAATATCTTTATGTAATTTGTATAAATATGTTAATTATAAAAATTTATGATTTTTTAAATATAAATAATTGTAAAAAAACTTATAGTATAGATAATTAAAAAATGTAATATGAGAAATGTGATTTTTCAATTGGAACAAATTAACATATTATAACATTTTTTTAGACAAAAACACCCTTATTTGTTTTGTTGAAATATATTTACCAATTAATAATATTATTCATAGATATTGATATTCAAATATTAAAGTTAATAAATAAAATTATAATACATTGAAAATTGTATGTAGTAAATTGACGATAATTATGATTTTGGAATGTTATGTCTCACATAAGTTCACATTAGGGACCATGGTTTATTAGTAGTGGCAGAGCTTTGGAAGGAGTAGGTGGGAGCACATGTTTCCCCTCAGATTTTGTTAACATTATACTTCATCTAGTCCTATATGTAAGACCCTTTTGGGATAATTCACGTTCACTAAGAAAATGTAGAGAATATTATTTTCATTGGGTAAATTACAAAAAAAAAAAAAGGGTTTGAAGTTAATTATTGTTGTTGAAGTGGTAAGGGTATAATAGAAAAATTACACATTCCGCAAAAAATAATCTACAGAACCTATGAAGGAAATATTGAATTTTGATTATTTTCTTAACAACATAATCTAAAATTATATTTTTCTAAAATTATTTTTTTAATGTAGATTTAACGTACAATCCAATACACCGAAAATAAAAAAAAATTATATAACACACAATGGTAAAATAACTGTGTTATAAGTAAATTATTTAATTTACACCCTAAAAAATCATGATAATCTTAATTACTTGATTTATATTTCCTATGTCGGAAATACTTCAATAAAAAATTAATTGTTTTCGGGCTTTTAGCCCCGTTGATTATAAAAAAAATTTGTTTTTTTTATCATAAAAAATTAATTGTTTTACACCCTTATAAATTGATACTTCAAATATAATTTAGTAAAATTAGGATTTATATATGATTTTTTTTAAAATAAATAATTTTAAAAACTTATAGGATAGATTATAATTAAAAAAAGTAATATATATATATATATATATTTTTATTTATTACTTATTAATAAAAAATCTTTACATACAAACAATAAATAAGTTCATTAATGAGATTTATATTTGGAAATTCATTAAAATCATATATAATACTTACACAACAGGTTGCAAGTAAACTCAATTATTGAATTAATATATGGTGTACTTGAACACCAAATATATTTGGTGTTTTTTAGCCAAAACCATGTATATTCAAGCGAAGGAAGAAAAAGAAAATATGTAGGTTGATCTTGTTTTATTATGGCATAATGTAACCTCAATGACTCCCATTTTTGTTTACGGTGGGACTTTTGCCATCTCACTTGTGTTAAGCACATACCACTCACTTTATTATTTCTAATTTTAAAAAAAAATAAAGAAGTTATATTATTAATGATTTAATAGTTGAGACTAAAACAAAATAAATGATGAGATTTGTTAACCGTTAGTAGTATAATGATAACTTAATTGATGAACAAATTTTACAAATTATTAAGTTTAAGGATCAATTGATAATAAAAAAATAGATTATGATGCTTATTTGTAAAATGTATAAAGTTTAGAAAGTGTTTATGTAATTGACCCAATTTTTTTTTTTAAATTTTCAATAAATCATGCTAGATTTTTTGCGTGCACCAAGGGTATCTCTAGCCAATAATCGAAGACTAATTTCCTTCGAGGCGTAGAAATCATCGAAGTGAGTTTTGCATTTCACATGATGGTTAAGAAACACATCTATCTACCAACTGTTTTGGGTCTTGTTGGTTAATCAGGATTTTTGTTCTTTAGCTTTTTACCAAATTACAATAAATTAAAAACAAAACAAATAAATAAATATCATATATTCTTTTAAATCATTTAACAAATTTCAACAAATTAAGTGCTGCTTTATGCTAATAACTCTCATTCAATAAGAAAAATTCACAGCGCTAAGCTTTCAGTCACCTACCTTTTACAACAATAAAATAGTTTGCCAAATACGTAGATGACACCAATGAGAACCCTCTTATGTCTTCACTCTTCACGTATAACATTAACTAGCTTTAAGCCCGTGCATTGCACGGGGTATTTGTTTGTTTGATTATATCATTCTTTAATTGCTTATAGTGTCAATCTCCTACACTTATTATTCTATTTTAATTGAAGAAATGCAAGACCAACATGAAAAAAATATGACTCGATATAACACTATATATTAATCCTTGAACCCTTCTTCCTTGACTATAATATATTTAAGGCTTAAATACTTTTTTGGTCCTGTATTTTATTTTTAGGTTTCAATTTGGTCCTTTATCTTTAAAAAGAGTCAATTTAGTCCTTCATGTTTATGATATTTGTCAATTTCATCCTTTTTCCATGAGATGACGTTAAATTTTCACCGAAATATACTGATTTTGTAATAGGTTTCTTATTCCAGTCTCTAGAATATGCATTTTCTTGTCGAAATCTACATTTTTTATCATATTTGATACTCTGATTGATAAAATTTCAATGCCGTTCCACTTTTTCAAGGTGAAAATTCGCTCAAATTTTTACCTTTTTTGTTTTAAAAATTACAAATTACGATGATACAATGCAGATTATGGTGATCAGAAAAGGAATCTCAGGCAAAATCAGTATATTCCAGTGAAAATTTAACACCGTCATGACATAATGATGAAATTGACAAACATTAAAAACATAGAGGACTAAATTGACTCTTATTAAAGATAAAGGACCAAATTGAAACCTAAAAATAAGATAAAGGACCAAAAGAATATTTAAGCCTATATTTAATTTTTATTATCTTTTAATCCTTCGTAGGTAACACATGATAAATAAATTTAATTAATAAGAGTGTTGAATATATTAATCATGTCAAATTTGTTATAACAGTCAAAGTACAAACTTCAATGCTAAGTACTATTCATCCCAAAGCACATATGGCTATCATCTAGTTTTAATCCTATGTCATGCACTAATACTTTTTTTTCTTTTGATTGGGGTACTTGTACTTAATTTAAATTTAATTAAGTGAAGTAGACAAAAATTATTTATCTAATAATAGTTTTCTATAATCAATACTCCCTCTGGTCCTTATTATAAGCTTCTTTGACTAATTTTCACACCCTTTAAGAAACTTAGTTAATATTGTTAGTGGTATGGAAATGTAAATATTTGGTATACTTTTTCAAAAATACCCCTATGATTATTATTGGGAATCCAAAAAGTGTTGAGTAAATAAGAGTGTTTGTGAAAAATAAATAATTAATGTCATTGGAAGTTGGAAATATGACTTATATTAAGGATCAAAGAAAAGTCTTCAAATGGGGTTTATATTAAAGACAAAAAAAAAAGTCTTAGGGTCGGAGGGAGTATTATTTTGGAACATAAGGTTTTGTTTAGTTTTAATACTTCAAGCATTTATACAAAATCAAATTTGGACAACCAGACAACATGATTAGCTTGATTTAGAAAAGTATGATTATCTTGCTTTTAGAAATTTTCATAAGAAAATTTTTTAATAGAAACTCCATAGTTGAATATCTACCCCATAGTTGAATATTGATTTACATAAGAAACTTTATATCTCTACGGTGTTTCAAAAAAATTGAATGCGGAAGCATTAATGCATTATAATTGCATTGGTGTGGAAATATGTTTTTTTTTTTCAATTCTCTGATGATTTAATTAAAAAAATGGAAAACTAAACGACCATTTTTTTTTGTTAAGTTAAAATTTCATAAGGGAGCTTACTTAATATCAAACTTTGTTTTATAAAACTTAAATATTCATAACTATTAATAATGAATGTAAAACACATACTTGTATTAGATTGCATACCAAAACATAATTTATGGATTTATCTCATATTGAGTTCCAAAAACATTTCAACTAAGCATATAAAAATTGTTTTATTTTACCTCTAATCTTGAAACTCGGTTGAAGAATTGGGCAAAACTTGGGTGATTCCATGAATATTTCTGAAAATTAAGGTTAAAAAAATGATGACTTCTTTCAAATCAAAACTACCAATTATCTTAAAAATGCTACTACTAAGAATGAAGAACCATAACCACTTCTAATATGGAAAACACCTTTTGATTAACTAATTTTCTTAAGGCCAATAAACATTATTCATATTGAGTCCCCTTTCATTCCAATCAACCAAATAAATTACATAGACCACTATAGATTATTAAAATTATCTTATGGACTCTGCTACATTAGGCTTTTTTTTTTTATAGTTTTAATTTTTGTACTATATTGATAGGCAAGATTAAACGAAGAAACTTATGCATCTAAAGCTAAAAGTAGTGTTATTAAGGCAAGAGAGTCATTCCCAATATACTTACCATAAATAGAATTGATAATGCAATGATTGAGCACATACAATACCAATGAAGTTCCCAATAAACATAGTTGTCACGGCATGTTCTTTAGTAAGAATCATGATGAATGATGAAGTGCTATTGCCAAATTTCTTAGAGTAGGAGGAAATTAAAACAAAAGAGAAAACGTTAGTCTCAGAGACATATATGGATAAAAGAATTTACCGTTCTTTATTATTGCCCTCTGATATAAAAACAATGAATAGGAAACCATCTTTCACTGTTTTGTAACCACCCGTTTTCTAAAAAGGTTTTTGTCTATCACTTCTCAATTTTCATATTCCAAAAACACTCTCAAAATGAGAAGAATGGGAAGAGAACCGGATTCCAAGATGTCTTTGGTGTTAGAAATTTGCTCCAAATAAATTTTAAACACATTCTGTTGTTTGTGTTGAAAGAATTGTTTTTGCTCATGGTGATGATTTGAAGTTGAGGCTGAAACATGGAATGATTTTTAAGTAATTGCTCATGGTAAGAATGAGAAAGAATGTTACAAAGTGTAACTTGGATTTTGTAATTGAAAAATGTTACTACTTGTAACTTGTTTTTTAAAATTTAAATTTCAATTAGGTAACCAATTAACCAACTTTTGTCATGTGGATGCCTTCAATGAATAGAAAACTCCAACTTTTAATGTGGAAGTCCCATTGGGACATCTTTTTATATATAAAGGAAGGATGTTGCCTTAGCATTTGTATCCACATAGGAAACTACTGGTCTGAAATGGGGGAGGGAACAAAGTTGGATTGACAGTAAATAACTAAAGTCTAAATAAATTAAAATAGTACAAACGTATTAGATTTTTCACCATATGCACCCTCTGCAATTTTTTATATTTTTTTCTGATGGTTCTGCTCCTGGTTACTTGAATTCAAATCCATGATCAAGTATCATGTACTTCAGTCAAAATCAGATTCCTTTCCATTCATGCACTCCAAAATCTTCTTCAAGATCGGGGAATATTTTTTCCCACTACCTTTCAACAGAGTTAATTAATTCAACCACTTTTGTTTTCATTCTCTTCAAAGAATAAAATAATAGTTCACCATTTCTTTTTCTCTAAAAAGTACTGCTACTTCTCTTGCTCTTGTTTTTATCTTTTTATTAAGTTCACGAGTAATTACAGTTTGCATTACCAATTAGAGGATTGTTCTGACTTAACATGACATCTCGGATTCAGCTATTGAAAATACAGTTGCATTAAATATTGGGTATTACTCCCTTAATTTCATAAGTAGTGTATTTTAAGGTTATGCACATATTTAAAAAAATGTTAAATGATGTAAGAATTTGAAATTTTTTGGACTATAATATCCATAATATAATTATTATCGAAGAGAGCAAAATATATTAGAAGTAAAGAAAAAGAAAATCATAAATAAAGGTGTATTGAGAAAAATAATATCAATTACGTATTGAATTTTGTAAAAAATAATATACATGGAATAAAAACTTTGTAAACACTAGATATGAAAAAGGAGGAAGTAGCTTTGATAAATAGAAGTATCAGAGAAAAAAAACTACAGTCTACATTGTAGAGAGTGGTAGATGCAGCTCACCCATCTGCACATCTACTGAGATATTATTAGGCATATCTAAAGGAAAGTGAATCATTGTTTCCAAGGACCACAAAACCATTACATTGAGATTGAGTCACTCAACCACAAATCCTTTTGGCTTCTGATTCAGCAAAAAACAGCAGAAAAATCAAAGTATCAGCCACAACAAACCTTGGTCTGAAAACACCCTTAACCTTTGCTTCAAAGGGCTTACCCCAAATTGGCATCACAAACATATATCTAATGGGTTTTACAAGAAAACCCATATTCCTTCCACTTTTCTTGATTCTCTTCACACATCTCAACCCACCCCATCTTTCAGAATCTGCTTCAGATTACACCACCTTAGTCTACAAAGGCTGCTCAAAACAAACATTCACAGATCCAAAAGGTGCATACTCCCAAGCACTCTCATCACTCTTTGGCTCCTTAGTTGCACAATCCACAAAAACCAAGTTCTACAAGTCCACAACTAACAGCATCACAGGCCTCTTCCAATGCAGATATGATCTCACAAACTCTGACTGCTACAACTGTGTCAGCAGGCTCCCAGTCTTATCAGACAAACTCTGTGGCAAAACCATAGCTGCAAGAGTTCAGCTCCTAGGCTGCTACCTTCTCTATGAGGTTTCTGGATTCTCTCAAATCTCTGGCATGCAGATGCTGTACAAGACCTGTGGTAGGTCCAATGCTAATGGAAGAAGGTTTGAGGAAAGAAGGGACACTGCATTCTCTGTGATGCAAAATGGGGTTGTTAGTGGGCATGGTTTTTATACAACTAGCTACCAGAGTGTGTATGTGATGGCTCAGTGTGAGGGTGATGTTGGTGACTCAGATTGTGGGGAGTGTGTGAAAAGTGCTGTTCAGAGAGCTGAGGTTGAGTGTGGTAGCTCCATTTCAGGCCAAGTTTTTTTGCATAAGTGCTTCATTAGTTATAGCTATTATCCAAATGGAGTTCCATCTAGATCATCACCATTTGCATCATCATCATCATCTTCTTATTCTTCTTCATCTTCATACTCTTCACCTTCTTCAGGTAAGTAACTAACCAATGTCAAATTAGTAATTACCTTCACACTGAACAAAGTTACAAAACATATATGAATGGAACAAAAATTTGGGTGGAATATAAAAAAAAGGTATCATTTTTTTAACTTGTTATTTTAAAGATTAAAACATCAAATTAGTCCATGAGATCGACACCGTCAGTCAATTTAATCCATAACTTTGCTTATCAGAACCCTGTAATAATGTTGGGACCAAGTTAATTAAAGACGTGCAAAGGGAGACACTAAATAATATCAAGCAAAAATTTACTAATGATGTCAATCTCTGGACACTTTAGTCTTATGTTAAATGATCTGTCAATGTCCTTGTACTTTTAGTAAACATAGGCCCATTTTGTAATACCATTAGTCCCTCTCCTTAATCGCCCCAATGTTCAAAGAAAAGGTAGGTGCTTGTATTATCAATATAATCATATTTTAGTTTTGTTTTTATAGTGATATGTTGTTCCCTATTGATGCAATGACAGGGCAAAATACAGGGAAGACAGTGGCTATAATAGTAGGAGGGATAGCTGGTGCAGCTTTATTGGTGATATTCTTGTTATTTATTAGGAGTTTGAAGAAGAAACATGATGGTATGTGTTATATTCATTTATATGTGGTAATATAGATATGAAGTGTTATTTATTTCCTAGTTCCTCATTTTATACCATACTATATTCTCTTCTTACTTATTCTATGTTTTTATTATCTCATTATATATTGGGCAGATTATTGACAGTAGAAGATGATTTCTGAGAAGGCAAAATTCTTCTTGTGTTGAATAGTTTTTACATGTTCAATTCATGGATGGAAGATGGAAATTCTATGGTAAATAGAGTTTTGCTTGATAGAGAAAGAATATACCATGGTTCAATGTGATGATGATTGATTCTTTAGTAGTTAGTTATGACTTAAGATCTTCTTGTTGAGAAAAGCATCATGATTAGAGCTTGAAATCGAGAACTTTTTTACAAGGGTGAAAATCACCTAATGAAATGAATGTTTGTCATCCTGATTCCTGAGTAGATGAAAATTTTGGGCCTTACTTTTAAGCCATGTGGATGTTTCTCTTTTCACTCATCTGAATACTATTGAGGCTCCATTTTTTTTAATTTTCATTGACTTTATGCTTTAGGAAAAGTTGCAAGTTGCAGCCCACCCAGGTGTCCTGTCTTTGTCTCCTCACATATGCATAAGTTTTGCTTATTTATTTAAAAATCAATGTTTAGCAGAACTATGAACATTTTATATACAATACATTAATTCACAATTTTTATTTTGCATTATCATATTTGTGAAGATTTATGTAGTGCTACTTCAAAGTTCTGGTGGTACATATTTACATATGGTTTTTTATCCTATGCACTCTATGTATAAGATAAAAGAATATAAATGATAAAATTGTGTTAAAAAATTAAATAATTAAGTATTTTTTAATTAATTAAGTGTATTAATTTCCAAAAAAATCATTTATTTTTGAGTGAAGACCTACTTTAGTCCCTCATGTTTTTCGTGTGGGACAGTTTAGTCCCTCAAAAAATAGAAAAACATTTTAAGTCCTCGAAGATGTTGAAAATGGGACACTTTGGTCCTTCCGTCAATACCGTTAACGCCATCCTCCGTGAACGTTAACACTGGTATTGATGGAAGGACCAAAGTGTCCCCTTTTCAACATCTTCAAGGACTTAAAATGTTTTTCCATTTTTTGAGGGACTAAACTGTCCCACGCGAAAAACATGAGGGACTAAAGTAAGTCTTCAATAAACTAAAAAATTCGCTTTCAAAAAAGAGTGAGTAAATGTGTTTTTGAAAAAGAAGTAATTAATGACATTATAAATTAAAGAACACAGAAAATCCAAAGCATATTTTTTTAATATATTATATTTATTAAAATAAAAAAAAGAGTCAGAGCACCAAAAACCGGTGCATGGTAGAAGCACCCTTGTTTTATATTTTACTTATTTGGACCATTACCTGTGTCAAGAAGCATGTAATAAAAAATTTCAAATCCAAATAACAAAAACATGCACACAAAAAGAACGTAGAAAACCCAAAGCATATTTTTTTAATATATTAGATAATAAAAAATTTTAAAAAAAGAGGTGGAGCACCAAACACCGGTGCATAGTAGAAGCAACATTGTTTTATATTTTACTTGTTTGGACCAAGTTAGCTTCTCAAGGAAGCTTGTTTAGTGAAAATAGTGGGTGATAGTACTATTTGGGTGGGATTTTTTTGGCTCCATTGTGATAGTACTACTTTGCACCGTTACTCCATGAACGAGAATGTTTGCTAATTTTATATTATGTAGATTAGTAAATAGACATGTGCTATGCATGGAAAACATACGATGTACTAGTATTTTGGTAATATATTTTAATAAGAAAAAAAATGTACAATTATAACTTTGAAATTATTGTGAAAAAATGATATCAAAATGAAAAAAGATAAATGATGAATTGATATCATCAATTTGTTTATTTGTACTGTTAAGAGACTATCGACAATAAAAAATTTATTTTTTTTAGCATTTTTTTTATTTATTTTCTTTTATTTAGAAGTAAAGTCATTAGTGTATGTATTTCGTTTTTGATAGTTAAGAAAAAAAACATAAGATTGAAAGATAACTATCGATGCTAAGACCCACTTTAGTCCCTCATGTTTTTCGCGTGGGACAGTTTAGTCCCTCAAAAAATGGAAAAACATTTTAAGTCCTTGAAGATGTTGAAAAGGGACACTTTGGTCCTTCCGTCAGTACCAGTAACGTTCACGGAGGATGGCGTTAACGGTATTGGAAATAGAGGTTTTCTTTGCCCACGTGGCATCTCGTGACATCCCGTGGCTAACCCCTGCGTCTGATTAGGATTTTAGAATAATATGTTAGCAAAATTTGACAAAAATTGATGGAAAGGGTATATAGCAAACTCAAAAGTAATTTTGGGAAGACAGACATTGAAAAAAAAAACTAGGTTTTGTGACAAAATGACCTTAAAGTCACTGGAGGTTAGTCACATGATGCTGCATGATAACACGTGGGCGAAAACGACCGCTTTCTCTCCAATCCTTTTTTTTTCTTTTTTTTTATAAAACTAAAAATATAAAATTTATTTATTTATTTATAATTAAAAAACTTATCTTGACCCGCGTGACATCATGTAGCACCACATGGCTAACCTCTTACGTCTGATTACGATTCCGGTGTGACGTGTCAACAAAATTTGGTCGAGATTGGTATAAGAAGTATATAGTAAACTCAAAAATAACTTTGGGGAGCTAGATATTGGAAAAAAAATAAAAAAGAACAAGAATATGTAGCAAAAGGATGCTAAAGTTCAAGAACTATAAACATAATTAAACCTTCTGAAAAATTAGCATGTTTTATTTTTAGTACTTATTTTTATTTTTTTTATTAGGTTCGATTCTTAAATTTTCAAACTTTTTAGTTTTATTCCGAATGTTAGAGAATCTTTGTTAAGTCCTGACATGCTAATGGATTGCCTCGACAAACTTAACATGTATGCAAAAATGTTATTTCCTCCATTTCAAAAAGTTAGTAAACATTTGAAAGAAAAAAAAGGTATTGTCCCTAATCACAATTATAAAAGTGAATAAAAATATTAAAATTATCATGTATAATCTGTGATTGGATAATCAATAAAAATGCATTACATTATTGGTTTCACTATTAGTTAATTAATTTGATAGACAAAATATTAATGACTTATCCTTCTATTTTTTTTTTTTTGACTTTTCAAAGTTTTATTAACTTTTTAGGATGAATAAAGTATTAAAAAATGCCATGTGGCATTAAAAACATTAAAAAAGTGCTCTTTTGATCTTTAGCATGTTTTTAGTTCCTAAAAATTTAAGGAGCTTAGATTTAATACTTAAGAGCTTAGCCGATTTTTATATTAGTCCATGAAGACATTATAGAGTACACAACAAAACCTAATATGAATTCTTGACAATTTGAATGTAGTATTTAATTTTTTTTTACCTTAATTTATAGTATTTTATTTTTTGTAATTTGTCTAAAGTTTTCATTTTTATAAAAAATAATTATCATATTTTTGAGTGTTTTTATAAGCAAACACATAGTATAATGTAGGGCTAGAAATAAGCTAAGAAGATCATGACTCGTTCGAAACTCAACTCATTAATTAGTTCGATGAATTGGTTCATGAATCAAACGAGTTGAATTTAAGCAAAATTCATGATTTAGGAATGAAAAGATCTACATAATAGATTAATCATCTTTTAAAAATTTTACCATAAAAAAATGGATTTTAGGATACATTTGAAACAAAAAACTACTTTTAGGACGACATTAAAAGAAGAAAAAGTTAAAGGACGAGACTGAACAAAGAAATAACTTAGAGGACCAAAACATGAGTTTTGCCTAATTAATATTATTTTCCCCACTATATCCTTATTTATCATAACATCTTTTTCACTTGCAATATATTTCTCTCTCCTCAATAATTAATGATTACATATGAGTATTATAATCAAAATATTTCAAATTCTTACATTATTTAATTTAATCATTTCTTAAAACACACTATACATATATATATATATATATATATATATATATATGAAGGATCAGTTTACACCAAGTTAAATAACATTAATTCTTAAACAACTCAACTCCTACACCAAGCAAAATTTAATCAAATCATCAACTTTTAGATTAAAAGTTTCTGTACTATAGATGGTCTATATCAAATTTCACAAAAATCCAAAATCATTTAGTGCTTCGTTTATATATGTGAAAATTAAGTATATGAAAATGGAGCTATTTGAATATACATTCAATAATGTTTAAATTTCCCCAAATTTGACACAAATGATATAGATAACATATAATTATTAATCAACGGATGAATTAATGATATGCAGATTGTATAAAAAACTATGAGCGATGTAAGAGTTGATATAATTTAACTTGATGTAAACGGATTCTCCTATATATATGAAAAATTTAGAGTACTATTACAGAAGATTAGTCTCTTGAGTGAAATCATGCTTGCCCTCATAATATGATCATTCACAAAATGGTTTTGAAAATTTTTGGTTGTGAAACTATTGAATTCTTGCAAAAATTAAGATCATCAAATACTTTTTCAAAGATTTTTTTATGGGATAGAATAGGTCCATAAAAACTTTCACTTCACTAACATCATTTCTCTAAAGCAAAAAGTATAAGTGATTAAAGTGTACCAAGATTTATGCACATTAAAATGTATTAAAGTGCAAACTTCATCACCTTATTTAGATCATTTTCATTCATATAACTAATATCGAATTTTGGATATCACGTTTAAGAATTCAACAATTAGAGTATCTACCAACTCCATTCACTTTATCGATCCCACCAAAAAATATATACTATCAATGACTTTCTTCCTTCGAGATTTTTAATTTTTGCATAATTAAATAAGGTGAAGTAAAAATTTTCCTTGATAAAATTGAGTTTTTTTCCTTCTTTTATTGACCAATAACACAATAATTAAATAAAGACCAAATTATTCTTTAATTTAAGTGTTTGTTTGGCGCGCGGAATTGGAATTGCAATTTGGAATTGAGTTGGAATTGTGATTCTATATTGAGAAAATAGACGGTACACCAACGATTTACACCATCAATGTATCATCCACCATTCATGGGTGTATGGTCGTTGACTTTCAAATAAAAGTAATACAAATGAATGGTGGATGATGAACTGATGATGTAAAAAACATTACACCGTCAGTGCATACCCATTAATCTCTTCTATATTTGGATTATATAAAGAATTATAATGTAGAATTTGAATTCCAAATTGAATTCATAATTCCATTATTTGGGTATAAGATGTAAAATTCAAAAATATAAATTAATTAAATTCTACAGTTTGTGCCTCATGTTGTCACCATTTATGTGTGTCGCTGCAACAACCTTTTGTTTGTGTATGTCACAGCCATCGCTTGTGTTATGAAGACATTGGGGTGATTTGCTACTAGGAATCATATATTTTTGTATGGAGGGGAGAGGAAAAGAGAGTCATGAGTATAAGAAGATTCTTAGAGTGAAGAAGAGGGGAAGATAAAACATTAGGGTGGACTAGAAACGTCAAAAAAGTTCGACTTTAATAAATAGTCTGACCCGCACAACCTCGACAAATAAGCGAGTTTAGACTCTCAAAATATACGACCCAAATACATCTAGAACCTTGTTGGTTTGCTTTAATAAAACAAGAATTAGCCGAACTTTGAGTCAACCCCCTTATCACCTAAAATTCTAGCCCGATCTAGTTTAAAAAGTGGTTCACTATTGGGTTTAGCTAAATTAATTTTTAAAAAAAATAATTTAAAGAAACAAAATAAATAAAACAATTAAAGATGAAAATAAATCTTGAAAATAAATTAAAAGACAAAATATATATAATTAATTATGGTAAATAGTAACAAGTGCTCTTTTGTGCACATGTAAAGAAGCCAACTATAATATATAACCATTGAAAAATAAATTTTTTTAGATTACCGAAATACGAAATAATTCACATAATCACATTCTTAATTATTTTTTCAAATACAAAAATTTTAATTAAGGACATTTGTTAGCAATGCAGCAATATTATCACATAAGTAGTTTTTTTTTACCCCTCCTTTAAATCAGAAAAAGAAAGGGAGGAACAGAATGGGAATTGACAGAGTCTAGGGATGAGCATGGGTATCCACGGATGCGGGTAGTGTATACCCATACCCATATCTGCGGGTAACGGGTAACCGTGGATACCCACGAGTTTTAAATTTTTATTATATAATTATATATTTTGTAATAATCATTATACATAAAAATAATTATAAGATGAAGAATTACATGCATGTGATAAATGTTTATTATTATAATTTTATCTTTAAAATTTAATATGAAATATAAATAAAATAAAATTTATATGTTCTCAAGTAATAAAAAAATATTAATATATATAATATTTATTAATAAAATATTATTTTATATTTGCGGGTAGCCGTAGGGTGAATATCATAATACTCATTCACATCCACAAAAGAATATTACGGGTACCAACAGTGCATGAGTATTTTATCCATCTCTAACAGAGTCTTGTCTCTTCTTTATTCCCCTCACCTTCTTTTTTTTTTATTAATTTCCAGCTAGCTGATATTGAACTATATCCTCATTATGAATAACTGGAAAAAAACAATCACAGTGATTAACAGCCAATGTAAATCTCTAAACCCCAAATCAAAGTCTAAATGATATATCATAAACAATTTAGGGTTTTCAATTTCAAACCCTAAAAAAAATATAGCCTTTTGAATTGGTCCCCCTTCTCCTTCACTTTTTGAGCTTTCACCCAACCGCATCCACCCGTCTTCATCATTATCAACAGTTAACAATCCTCAACCAATTTAGGGTTCCAATTTCATATAATTAGGGCAATTTTTTCCCCCAACCCATCTTCACCATGACTACCAAGTTTCGATTTTGAGCCTAATTTCGAATCATGATGATGATTCTATAACAATTTAGGGTCCCAATTTTGAAAAAAATTAGGGCATTTTCTCCTTTTTTTCCCCAAATCACATCAACACCGACCCATCATCACAACCACCACCAAGTTCCGATTTTGAGGCCAACCCATTATCGGAAATGGCGACCAGAGGCCCCAGATCGGAGAAGGTTCGTCGAATCTTCAACCAATTCGACGCGAATCGCGATGGAGGTCTCAACAGGGAAGAGATGGCGTCGTTGGTGGTGGCCGTGAACCCTCGGGTGAAATTCAGCGACGAGCAGATCAGCGCCATCCTCGACGAGGTTTTCAGAACATACAGCGATTTCATCGATGGCGAAGAGAAGGGCCTCACGTATGAGGGTCTTCTAAGGACCTATGACGATGGTGCCGGTGATGTTGATAGAGACTTTGATGCTCTTGGATTGGAGCTCAATTTGGATGAGAAGGCCCCTCCTGTTGCGTCCGAGGCATCTTCGTCGTCGATTGTGGATGAGAGGATAACGGTGGAGGCGCAGAAGAAGCAGCGGACCGCGGCGTGGGCTGTGTCGCCAAATCATGGGATTGTTTTTGATGAGACGTGGAAGATTGTGGATGATCTGGAGATTTTGGTGAAGAGGTTGAAGATGAAACAGGCGAAAGACGGGAAATTCAAAGGGGAGAATTTTGATGCATATTCGGATGCCGGGTGGTCGCGGGAGTTGGGTCCATCGGTGGAGATTTCGGAGAAGAGGGTGTATTGGGAGGAGTCAGGGCATGACTATGCTGTGTTTCTGAAGGAATTGGCGGCTTTGAGGGCTAAGGCTGATGGTGCTAGATCAAGGGAAGAGGCCTTTGATGGGCACATGGCAATTGGTCGGGTTTTGTATGAGCATCAGTTGTTCAAGGAGGCTTTGGTGAGTTTCAAGAGGGCTTGCGAGTTGCAACCAGTTGATGTGAGGCCACATTTTAGGGCTGGGAACTGTTTGTATGTTCTTGGGAGGTACAAGGAGGCCAAGGAGGAGTTCTTGTTGGCGCTTGAATCAGCCGAGGCCGGTGGAAGCCAATGGGCTTATTTGCTTCCTCAGATTTATGTCAACCTTGGCATTGCTATGGAAGGTGAAGGTATGGTTTTGAGTGCCTGTGAGTATTACAGGGAAGCTGCAATTCTTTGTCCCACTCATTTTAGAGCTTTGAAACTGTTAGGTAGTGCCCTCTTCGGGGTAGGGGAGTATAGGGCAGCTGTGAAGGCATTGGAGGAAGCTATATTCATGAAACCGGATTATGCTGATGCACATTGTGATTTGGCTTCGGCTTTGCATGCCATGGGTGAGGATGAGAGGGCGATTGAGGTTTTTCAGAAGGCTATTGATTTGAAACCTGGTCATGTTGATGCTCTTTACAATTTAGGCGGGCTTTATATGGACCTGGGTAGGTTCCAGAGGGCTTCTGAGATGTATACTAGAGTTTTAGCCGTGTGGCCAAACCATTGGCGAGCACAGCTGAACAAGGCTGTGTCATTGCTGGGTGCTGGTGAGACTGAAGAAGCCAAAAGAGCTTTAAAGGAGGCATTGAAAATGACAAATAGGGTCGAGTTGCATGATGCAATATCACATTTGAAGCAGCTGCAGAAAAAGAAGACGAAAGGTAATGGGAGTATTTCTGGGGAGGCAGCATTTGTTATAGTTGAACCATCCAAGTTTAAGACAGTTGGAGACAAGACTACAGTGAGGCAGGAACTTGCCAATGCTCTACAAATCAGAGCACTTCAGAGGATTACTAGGTTGAGTCGTTGCAATGTGGAGCTTTTGAAGAAGGAAATGAGTGAACATGATGTGCCGGTGTCATACTCTGGTAGTGGTGTTCCTGAAAAATCCATACGTAAGCCAAATTTGGAAGAAATACTTCACAGGTTACTTAGTTTTCTAAAGCCTGAGACTTTTCAAGGAGCTGTAAAAGCCATAAATGAGAGGATTCTTTCTGTTTTGGATGAGAGCGGTTCGGGCAGGGTGGATCTTGGGATGTTTTTGGCTATTCTTGCTCCTATTTGCGGTGGTCTTCCTGAGAGACGCAGGAGGATTGCCTTCGATGCACTTTTGTGGCGTCCTATGAATGAAGATGGTGCTAATGTTAAGAAAGCCGATGCGACATTATACATTAAGTTGTTAAGGGCTGTATATGTTCCTTCCCAAGGGGTTAGCAGTGAGTTAATGGAAGTTCAAGGAGACTCAGACACTTCAATGGTGTCTTTCTCCGAGTTCCTTGTTATGTTTGATGATCCAGATTGGGGTTTTGGCATCATGCCAATTGTAGTGAAGCTTGAGACAGGGGATAGAAACCGACATGGCAACACTGTTTGTTCAGTTTGCCGCTACCCGATAATTGGTCCCCGCTTCAAGGAGGTAAAATCTCATTTTAGCTTGTGTAGCCAATGCTACAGTGAGGGAAAGGTGCCTTCTACATTTAAGCAGGAAGAGTTTAAATTTAAAGAGTATGGAAGTGAGGGTGAAGCTATGAAAGATAAGTGTATGTGTTTTAATTTGCAATCCCGTAATGAAAAGTAGTTAGAGGAATTCAATTTTTGTCTTTGTGATTTTTTTTTGTTCTATCATCCTGTATTATCCCATCTTTTTATTTTTCTCCTGAAAGGGTATCATCCCATCTTGTTATTCTAGCTTTTCAGTGTGAAATATCTAGCTCATGTGTTCTCAAGGCACTTTGGCCCTTTGTATAATAATCGTTTCAGGTGGTGCTTTAGTAATTGTTTATATAATATTGTAAAACCTTTAACCTCGTTCCCATTAAATGTTTGTCTTGACCACGCTTCCTTTATCCCTTCATACTGTTGTTCATAGAAATTTTATCTGACACATGAAGCCTGATTCCTGAAAGTTTCTTGCAATTTATTATATGTCTAGTTGTTAAATGTGGTAGAGATTACAGTAATTTTTTAAAGAGTTGTCCTCCTTAAGTTGGACATGATTATAGAGTTTCAATGTTAGATTTTGCTTTTATGTAAGGATTCTAACACAATGCATTCAATGGTTTAGTTTCATTTCAATGTTAATTTGCTTATAAAAAAAATCAATGTTAACTTTACAGTGCATTTAACTGTTCTTGAATCCTTGAAGGTTTTCTAGGTTGAGTCTACCTTAAAACAAAGGGGACGTTAAAGAGTACCCTTATAACATCTTTTAGGATTGTAAAAGAGATGATTTTGTATGAGAAAATGACATATTTGGTACATCAAGAAATGCTAGACTTAATCTTCCATTGAGAATTTTCCCTTTTTGTATTTCTTAAAAGTGCCTAACACCACCCAAAAAAATAGATGGAAATGAAGGGTATGTGGAAATGAGTAATAAGATTAGTGTTGTAGTTTGATAAGTTTTGTGGAAAATTAAGGAAATGATAAATTGTTTTTTCTAACGTGTCCTTGACACATGTTAAAATTTTTAAATGAGTAAACTTTTGTAGTAAAATTAAAAATATTATATTTAAATGTATTACACAACTAATTTCTCATGTAAGCTTACTTTTTTTAGGTTTCTAATGTATGCTTTAGAAAAACCTATAATAAATTAGGGTTTTGATGAAGTGACATTGTAACCCATACTATATTTTGCCCATTAGAAAATTGAAGTTGTCAAATCTCAATGAATTCTTTAATTTCCATTTGGGTTTAGGTTACTTTTGTGCTACCAATTACCATTACAAATTTACAACTGTGCAAGTCTTGTAGTAATTGTTTTTAATTTCAATTGAAATTTCGCATTCGCAGAAACTGTTAGTTTTTGGAATCACTTTCATTTGGCAGCTAAGTTTTGTTTAGGAATCAGCCAAATATCAAACAACTTGTACATGTGTGTGAAAAAGCTTTCTTTCTTTCTTTTTTTCCTTTTCTTTTTTGGTGTATTTCTTTTTTGTCTTTTTATAAACCACATGCTTCCTCCATTCATCAGAAACAATCTTGCCGAAATAGGGTAAATTTTTTTTGTGAATGACAAAGCTTTTTTTACCAGATATTTCTAATTACTATAGTGAAATCATTATACTCCCTCTCTCTCTTTCTAAATACTAGTAATTTTACCCGTGCATCGCACGAGTTTTAATTGTTTTAAAATTGAATAACTTCCTTGCACTTCAATGATTGCGAAAAGCTCACCGTATCCGAATCAAGGTTCTCTTTCTGAGAAGTATTGGCATTGTTTTCAAGTTCACCAACTCCTATTTCTTTACCTACGTATTTTGTATTTAGCGGAGAATTATAAATAAGGAGAGTTAAGTGGATGTCTATCTCTCCCTTGCTATTTCACATTCTCTCATGACTTATATAACCCTAAACTTTTATTTAAAGGCGTAAGATCTATGCATAAATGAATATGAATCAAATGCAAGAGAAACTAAAACACACTGAAAGTTAAAATTAGTAGAGTCTATGACGACCAAGACTTCAAGAGTAACATAAAATGTGCTAGACAATTATATAGGTGAATATCTTAAGCACTTTCACATATTTGAGCAGCCAAACAATGAATTCAGAGAGTTGAACAATTAGGTTCACTCTATTTTGTAGCACAATTCAACAAATTCGATCTAATAAAAAAATTGATGTTCTTCAAACACACTATACCATAAATTTGCAGCCAATTTCTTGTGACCTAGGTAAGGTTAGACTAACTGAAGTAACAATATCTCTCACACCCGAATTCCAAAACCAAAAAGACAAATATCAAAGCTTTATATTAAGAAACTACTGCATTAAAAAATATCAAAGTTTCTTACATTTTCATAATACTGAAATGCTGATAATGGTGCCCCATTAGGGAGTACTGCAGAATCAATAGGACTTTCAACAACTTTAAAGAAGAACATACATTACACATTAGTAAATAATTAATAACCAAGAAAGAAGAAAAGTAAATCAAATTAGAATCAAATTCAACTTTGGAACAGTACCAGGTTGAACCTTATTAAGAACATTGCATAGGATGATCCAACTTCTCAAACCAAACCTAAACTCTTTCTCAAATAGCTTTGATGTGGTAAATCTTTAGCTGCAACAACTCCAACCATTTTAATTTCCTCAACCACCCTGCTGCATCATATCTTCTAAATGCTGCATCAGAAAGGAGGATAATTTTTTTTAACAAAGAATTGGCATGCATCATCAACATCACAGAGAAGAAAAAGGAGGATAATTTCTTAATTAGACAAATTATGAGAAAGCTTTCTCACAATAGCATTTTGGAATGAAAATGCACATTGGCTCCAATTGGAAGAAGAAGAAAAAAGATTGGATTTTGAGAAAAACCCAAAAAAATTACTTCTTCAGCTTTTTTAGATTCCAAATCAAGATCTTTTAGGCGAGTTCCATGTTATTGAAGCACATCCTCCACAACAAATGCCACTGAAAATGACAATGCAGCCATAACAAACAACAACAACACACACTGACCAGAGATTAAAGAAATTCTTCAATTCTTCAACTCATCAACATATAGAAACATAGAAGAAAGAAAGAAAGAAAGAAAGAAAGAAAGAAAGATAGATAGATAGAGAATAAAAATTGATAAAATAAACTCTTCTTGAGTTGATAAGGCAATAACAAATCTAAACAGATCAAGCCTTTAATCAAATATGCAATGTGCGCAGAGCAAAACTGGACAAGTATTCATACCTTAGTCATCATGTCATAGGATAAGCAGCAGTAGGCAACAGCAAGCAGTAGCCTGCAGCAAACACATCAAGCTTAACAACAAATAATTTTTCCGTTCAATCCAAACATTCAAATCAGGCTCTAAAGCAACATTGAAAATAGTAAAATCATTAGTCAAATAACAAAACACACTTTAACTAAATGTTGTGGCTAACTAATAATGCATTCTTAAAAATCAAGAAATATTAGGAGATTAACAATTGCACCTATTCTCTGTTATTGCACTATGAAACTATAAAAGAAAAAACATAACACGCACATACTTTCACTTACATTGGCTTATGTTGCTCTAATTGTTAGTATCAATCCTCTATATATCTAAATAAACCCCAAAATTTTGAATCTATAGGATAAAAAATCAGGAAACAAAATGACATGGAAGAATATGTTAAAAGTCATTGTTTACAAAATCACTTATAAGCTAAAAATAAAAAATAAACTTATTTTTTGTTCCATAACATTGAATATATGGTTAAAGATTGTCATATGGATGTTTTTTTCCTGAACTTATAACATGTCAAAGAAGTTATTAGTATAATCATTGATAATCCCCTTGAAAAAATGCAATACAACAACTTAAAAATGAAATACATCAAAGGCTTAATCTAAACTTTCTTTTTCTCAATCAAACTACTACTTAGATAGCATCTAATATATCAAAATTGTTTCAAGCATTTTCTCAAACATACAGTAGGCAACTAACAAAAACCAAACCTAAAGAAAATAAGAAAACACCTGTCGAACTTTTGCGGTAAAAATTAGAATATAGACCTAAAAAGAAATGAACTTTAGATCTTCAAATGAAATACACTCACCTTAAATGAGAAATAAAGCAAGCTATTGAGATTTGTTTATGTTTATTTGTCTCAATAAAGCATCCTGTAAGAATAATGTTTATCAACCCTCCACCACACCCTGCCTCGAGCTCCAACCTCCAAGCCGCCACTCATCAAGCCCCAAGCTAACTATAACAAAACCTACTTCAAAACAGTAAATTCAATTTCAATATCTACTATTTTAATTTAAAGCAAATGCATAACTAAAGAAAAAATAGAATAAAGAAAAATTTAACAAAAGAATAAAAAAGTAGAAAATAAGTAACTATGTGAGAAGAATGACAAAACTAACAGATTAAAGAACAATAACAACTCAAACACGCATGCAACATATACAATGAGAAGAATGAGAAGAATAAGAAGAACGAAACTGACCTTTGAATGGGTAAAAGAGAGAAGTATGAGATCGAAGATTTAGCAATGTAATGAGGCTTGAGAGAATGAATTATTTTCAGATGAGATTTGTTGAAAATTGAAACTGAGGAACGAAGTGAGAGAGAGAGAGAGAGAGAATAACCTTGCTTGGGGAGAAGTTGAAGAGACTAAAACTTGTAAAGGAAGCTCATATGTAAGTTAACATGCGTGAATGTTTTGGTCTTGTGTTTTATCTTATGTAATAAATAAAATGTTGTGGACGGATGAGATTTAATTTCAGTTAACATAACGGACGGTTGAGATCTAAAATAGTAATACTCTTCATTAATTACATTTTAGGAGGGAAATACAACATTAATAGGAAAATGGATGGTATTTTAGAAGGGAAATCTTTTTTACCCTCATACTTCTCCTATTTTATATTAGGTTGATAAGCATTAAATAATAAGTTTTTCTTGTCTCTAAATACAAGCACCTTGCATGATAGACTAAAAAGAGTATATGGGTTTCCCCATGTAGGCGAGCATTTCTGGCTTATATTCTCGTATGTTGTATCTATGGGGGAAGGTTTGCATCTGAAAGAATGTAGGATGGCACTGCATAATGCACTTCTGGGTGTTGGAAATTACGTATCTTGTACTGGTTTTGAGTATTTTTGGATGATCGAATTCTAAATTTTTTCCAATATTGTATTTTTTTTATTGATCTTTCATTGAAAAATATATTTTTAAAGTCAAAAACATATTATAAAAACAATTTTCAAGCAAAAAGTCAAATAATATAAGGGTATTTCCATCTTATGCACTTGGTACATAGGTTAAAGAAATCTTAGCAAAAAAGTGTTTTATGAAAACCGATACACTTAAATGAATTAAAAAAATAATTATTAATTTTTAATACAATTTTATTATTAATGTTCTCTTATCCTATGCATGAGTTATGTATGATAGAAAAACCGATAATATAAAATTTTTCATTAATTTTAGAACACTTATTATAATATTAATAATAATTTATTTTTTAAAGTAATTCCAAGCTCATTATACTATAAACTTTATTTCTTGGTATTTAGTGGCAGTAGTAGTATTTTTTTATTTATTTTCTGGCTAAAAACCTATAAACCCCCAAGAAAGAAAAATAAAAAAAAAAAGAAAAAAGTAAAAAAACAATAAACCCTCATCCAGCGACCAGCATCAAACGAAGGAGCATAAACCCTTACCTTACCTTCTCATTTTCTCACACACCCACTTTCTCTCTCTTTCTCAACCATGGCGAACCAGGGCAAGAAGCGCTTCTCTCTCACCAACGGCAACGACGAAGCCGGCATCCTCTGCAAGGTTTCCAACTCCGCCGTCGTCCGCCACGCCAAGCAAGCCGCCTTCGTCACCAAGAAGCTCCTCCGCAGCACCGGCAAAGCCGCCTGGATCACCGGCACCACCTTCCTCGTCCTCGTCGTCCCTCTCATCTTCGCCATGGATCGCGAACAACAGATCAACGAGCTCGAGTCTCAGCAGGCCAGCATCCTCGGCACCCCGCCACTTCCCTCTCCCAAGTGATTCGTTGATTCCCCTTTCGATCCGATCCAAATTGAACCTTATCTTGTTAGGGTTACAATTGTGTGTTTGATTTGGAGTTTTCGGATTTGAGTGTTGGAGAATGAAATAGGGTTTTGAATTTGAATCTGCGACGGATATTGCATAATTCGACGACGATATAATATTTGAACAATGTTTTTTCCGTTGTTGGTGTTGGTATAATATGCAACTAGGATGAATTCAGTTTTGCAATTGTTCGTTTGAACTATTTTATTTGACCCCAAAAAAATAAGCTACCTGTCGGTGTTTGGTAAATGAGCTTATTTCAATGAGCTAGAAGCTTAACCGCTTAAGAGCCCGCATGTGTGTGATAAGCTACTTGAGGTGGCTTATTTCATTTTACGTTTATCAGCTAGTTTTGTCGAACAGTTCTGGTTTAATCAGCTAGCTTATCAAGCTCGTTGTGCCAAATAGAGCCTTTCGTAAGTTACTAATGTCATTGTTTGGGAAATATTATTTCGTAGAGAAATGATCACTTAATTTTTATAAGGTTTTTTTTTTTTTTTTTTTTTTGTTGATTAGAGGCAGTTTTGAACACAAAGTAAGATACTTCAAGCACACAAGTAAAATTCCTAAACTGCTTATAGAAACGCGCTCTGCAGACATTTCTACATGCTCGTTTGAAGCTTTCGAAATCAGATATTTCGGTCCAGCAGCTATTTTGTTCATAAATATGAAACATAAGCTATGACGTTGTTTTTGAGTTTTTGTGATGGAAACTTTATACCATTTGATTTTTGCAGCTTGGAGCACCTGATATTGATTTCTTCCTTTGTTTGTCATTGTGTATACAGTTATATTTTTTGCTTTAGCTTTTGCTTATGCTTTCTAGCTTAATGGTCAGTTCGGTTGCCTCACTGTGAAAAAAACCGCTTGGATGCAATCCCCACAGCTATGAGCTATCTGTTAAGTGGTGCTATTCTCGTATGTAGCCAGTGAAGTTTACTGAGGCACATAGTGTTGCATACTGGTGCGGTGGTACCTACTACCTCATGCTTGTTTATATATGTTGTGTACCTGATTATGTATCATGTCAAATTTGCTAGTTTTAAGTATTTGCGAATGAATTTGCATTGGTTGATAGCTAGCAAAGCAACATTGTCATAAAGCTGAGTTCTTCATATTGTCTTGGTTTGTTATTTTAATTTATTGCCTTAGATGTATTGTTTTAGACTTTTAGTCCCATTCACTTGGTTAGCTTCTATGAAATCCTGGCTAATACTTTTGCATGTTGAATGCTATGGTCTTATGGATTGTCGGTCTGCAAGAAATGTTGCTTTTTATGAAGTATATTCTTCAGGCGCTGGTTTAGTAGGTTAAGCATCATTTGTTGTAGAAGTTCTCGTGTATTTGAAGAATCTATAATATTATATAAAGCAAACATGGTTTGTACGTCATTTTAGATTTCCAATAATACCCTTAAACTCCAATTCCTAGCATGATGGTTTATTTACTGGGTGGTTTCTCTTTCTCAAACAAAAAACTGTTCTAACATAAAAAGACAGTTTTTTTGGTGTACAAACTTAAAAGTTAAAACTACCTTCGTGCAAGAAACTGCAACAATATGACCTTCCTAAAAACGAAAACCCAATTTCCATATCTGCTATTACCATTATTTGTGCAATTCTTCTCCCATCTGTAATCTCAAAAATGAAACCCCCATCCCCTCTTCTCTCTCTTTCTCTCTGTTTTTGATCTCTTTAACACATCATCTCAATTCCTGGCTGGGGATGCAGTGTTCTTCTTCTTATCCTTCTTTGAAGATGGGATAGATTTTCATAGGACTCAGGATCAATGCCTTCCCAAAAGGAAATACACTTTCTCATGCGATAAACGGTACTATATGTATCTAATCTTATTTAAGCATCAACAGTTATTTTTATATATAGAACATTTTTTGGATTTTTTTTATGAGTTATATGTTATTTATTTTTAATGTTAAAGGAGTTTTCAAACTTTAAATAACTGTATTCAGTTATTCACTACCGTCAATTATCTTATAAAATATTTCGTTCGATCCTTTTTTGAACTAATTTTCACACCCTTTAAAAAAATAAGTTAATATTGTTAGTGATTTTATTTTGCTTTATGTATCTTCTATTATAAAGTTAATTTAGATTAGATAATGTTTCATTTTTTAAAAAAAATAACAATGCATATAAGAATGCATATGACGATTAATAATAGTTAAAATAATAAGAATGCATAACATATAAATAACATTCATAAATACCAATTTTAACTATAAGAATGCATAAGATTATTTTATACAAAAATGAGCATCTTTTAGCATATAAATTAATAACATTCATAAAAACCGATTTTTAGATATATCATTATACTATAAACAACTCTTTACGACAAAAACACAACAATGAGAATGCGGGAGGACAGACACGGGAGTGCCTGTCGTCACGCAAGTAATACATAAAACAAACACAATCATTAACTGCATAGCACCCGAATAATTGTTGGGAATACTATACCCTGATTACATATAATGACATGAAATGGATGTTACTATGATATTGTATTATGTTAATTTCTAAAAGTTTGGTGGTAACTACTTCAGTGTAAGATCTGCACAAGCCATAGCGATGTGATCCGAGCTCAGGTTAATCAAAACAGTGCATGAATTCCACTAGACATGTTAGCAACACATTCTCTACCACCCAATCTTCATTACTGGGTGGATTTAATATGTGTTCCACTAAATCAATTGGGTCCACTTTCTTTTTGGCTGATCCTGCATAAAATTTACCCAATGATAAGAGTGTGTTGAAGAGTGTTAAAAAGTGCTGGCATTTCTCGTTCTACAATGAGTTTGCTATAGCATTTCTCATCGTTATGTGAATATTTGTTCAACTCTAACTGGGCTAACCGAAGAGGGCACCGCTGCCCTTTCAAGTTTAGTAATTAGTACACTGAAGAAAGCACCTTTATGCAAAATCATTGGTATCAGTTTCTAACCGGGGCAAGTTAGTAGGATGACGAGTCTCAATCAACACTTCTACCTTCAAGAACAAAAAAATATCGTGATTGTTGTGACAATGTTTACAGATGCACATCCATTATTTGCACAAACTAAAATTGACACCCAAGTGACACTCAACTCATATTTGAATACATTCCGCCAATCTCAGTTTAAAAAACTTGTTGTATACAACATGTCTCATTGAGTCCAAATAAATGTTTTACTTGCTACAAGTTATAATTGGAATTGATGGTTATACCCAAAAATACATAAATTGGATTTGTAGGAATTATAAAGATGAAGTGTGATTTATTTACGGGAAAATGTTTTTATCCAGAGTTTGGTGACCAGCATGATAGAATAATGTTATCTTGTTGGTTCGGTCTTGTCATGTTTGCTTAGTGCATTTTCTATCATATGCAAGGAGTTGAGTTAGAAATGAGCAAAATAAGATAGTGCAATTTTCTCCCTCATACCCTCACACATCAATACTAATGTTGCCACCATCGACACACAACCACCACCGTCATCATCTCATCAATGTCATCGTTATTTGGTGTGTAGCAAACACTAGACATGATAAAGGTTATTTTGCTCATATCCTATCATGCTCCTATCATATTTTTATCCTATCATGACTCTTACATAATCTAACTCTTCAAGCTTTAAGGAACATGATCTTTCTTCTTAAATATTTTTATCATCAAAACATTTGCCATTTTGCAATGACATCTTGGTGAAGAGGTTGAAGTTTCAAATGCATTAGGAATAAGCTCACAAGGAGCTTATGGAGGTGATTTGGCATGGGTTTGAGCACCCCGTTATGATCTTAATAATATAAGTGGTTGGCTTAATATTTTCTTAACTTTAGCCCTTAGGGTAAAAGACTAAAATAAATGCATTTCTATAGAAAAACTGAAGATTTAATGATTGGAGTGATAATGGACTTAGTTTTTCTAAGTTTGTTTACTATTTTTAGCTTCTTATCTTCAGTCCTAAGGAATGAGGTTAAGCAAACCCCTAAAAAAAATAATGGATTTCATGACATATAAACAAAATGGAGATTTGAATCTTAAGGCGCACAACTTTTCAAATTTCTCCATCAACGGAGGATAAGAGAAGAAGTTGAAAGTGTGTTTGGAACTCTAGCGCATGTTCCAGTTACAGTCGGAGTTAACAGAAGTAAATGGTTTCCCTTTAAACAAAGTTTTGTAGGGTTTACTGATGAAAGAGTTAGTAGGGTATGAAATTTGTAGAAGTAAATTGTATTTTGCCCTTGATGATATTCCAAAAAGATTCCTAACAGCTAATCTAGCAACTCCAAATAAGGAAAACTTACTGTTATCAACAACCAGTGTAAATGAGACTTGATTGAAAACTTGAAAGAATAGTGATAGCCAATCACATGGAGCTACAAAAATTAGTCAACGAGAATAAAACCTCGTTTTAGGTATTCCAAGCATGAGAATGGCATGTCCATAACATATTCCAGTTCAAGGGATTTCGATATAAGAGTATTTACAACCAAATCTCGATTAATATACTCACTATCTACACCAAAACCTCTGCACACAACCAGGGAAGTATTACATACCCAAGGAACTGCAACAGTAAAAGCAAGGCCAGACCCGGAACCTGGTTTTTGTTCATAAGAACCTCTGGTTCCTACAAGCACATCCTTGTATGCTCGGCAAACTCGAGACACATACTTTCCCATTGGCAAAATTTCCTCAACCACGGATGGAGCAGATCCATCGTGGTTCAAGACATCAGAGTCGGAATGAAGGTTCACCACAACAGTACCATGCTTGGGATGGAGCTGAGTACTAAGGGCTTTAAGAAATGGTAAATTTGGGTCCCATAACTTGTGGGGAAATACATCATCGCCGTTGTAAGCATCAATAAAGATCATATCATATAGATTGGTATTATTATTATTAACTATAAACTCCTCAGCATCTGCTTCAAAAAGTTGAAGCCTCTCATGGATGCCTTTCCACATGACTTCATTAATGCCATCAGGTTTTGCAGATGCTCGATCACCTGACTGGGTCATTAATGAGAAAGCCGGGAACCCCATAGCTCGGATTGATGCTGAGATAACAAGGGGATCAATTTCAACAATATGGACAAAGGCACCTGAAAAGAGCATAAAAAATTACGAATGGAGCACACAAATAAATTACTACCGGAAATTTGTCAGCACAAATAAAGAAGGAAGAACATCTTGAAGCATCACCTGAAAGCATGTGAACAAAAATGCACACGATAGAAGTAAGCATTGTTTTATGTGAATTAACTTACCCAGACCAACAAAAAGTTGCTTCAAAGTTCAAAGGGTGACGGGGGAAAGAATATGGATGTCTTTTTCACTTAAGCCAGATCATAGTGGATCATGCCATATGAAATGAAAATGAGTATACTATACATTCCAGTTAATTTCTATTGACATTATGGCTAGATTGCTATAGTGCGATCAATGATAATATTCAAAGAAAATTAAGCATACTCCTTATTCTTTTTGTTTCACACTGTAATTTCTATGGAATGTGCTATTTATACATAATTATTCCAAAGCATACCATAGTTCAAAATGCATGGGGAGTACATGATGCATATGTTTCTTCAGTCAAGCAATAATTTGAAATTTGTATACTGCATGCAACCACTGAAAACATGAACCCACAAAGTAGGACAATATTGACCTTGGATTTTACTTGCCAAAAACAAAGGTAGACTTCCCCCACCATGCCCAATGCACAAAATGTGCATATTTTTCTTTCCTTGGAGTGTGCTGATGATATCATAATTACACGATGCTAAAGTAGTCAACCCAGCTGATACCATACTCTTCACATCTGCAAGCCAGCACTAAATAAATCAAAAGAAATCTAGTTGAACATGAACTGCAAACATACTTCAAGGGCAGATAGCACCGAAAAATAAGAAATAAAGAAGCTTAACTCTAAAATTGATTTAAAATTTTACTAGAAAATTGCATTACCATGAAACACAGTGCAAGATCTAAAATACCATATGGCAACACCCAACAAGTATCAATGACCCAAACCATTTTTTAAGGTAAAAGTAAATAACTTGATTACCACAAGCAAAGATACAATCATCCTAATTGGTTAGAGATCCCGGCCACCTTCTAGGAAGGGTTCAAGGTTAGTAATCCCAATCCACAGTAAACCCCAAAGACAGTATTAAGCACAGATGACCAGTAAATACAAATCCTGGCACCTTCTAGGAAGGTTCATGGCTTGTATAGTTGTATTATCAACCTACAACTACAATCAACCCTCCAGTACTGCCCTATTACATCAGTATATACCAGCTCTAATTTTCTCATAAACTATTGAGTTCTATCAAGTTCTCACATTAGGAATACAGTGCATAATCGTTACATATGAGCTCTAGTACTGCACTTGACCATATGTGGCCCAAATCATTGGAGTGGCATGTATAAAACAAATGTTATTGAACTAACAAGATAAGGATATAAGTTTTCTAACAGTGCAAAAAGGTTGGCAAAAGCTAAGGAATGAGACTCAGCAACTAATAAAATCATTGTTTCCCAGATAGCATGAATGACCCTCCTAAGCCTACAAATAGAGTCAAGATACAAAATACCAATGTAATTTCCAAGAGACAAAGATACAATGAAGACTCCTCAGGTTGAATTCTATGACCAAGACCAACAGCAGCATAATACTTATTTTGGTACTCCAAGCCCTTCCCAAGTAAAGCAAATATTGCTCAAATTTGTTACAGATCACTGAGCTCACATCATTCCTAGCAGCTGCTTTTATCTTTACAATCTTACAGCAAAGCATAACAGCAATTACAACTAAAAACTAACCTATGTGTAAATATGATAATCCGCTGAAATTGGATATGAGAAATTTTACAATTTGTCATATAAAAGATAACTCACTGGAACACCAAACTGACCCGGCCAATGTTATTACTTGTTAACACATAAGACACATTCTCATAACAAATATTATATTTTTTATTTGCATTAGAGAGAATGGTTAAGATATGTACATGGAACAGCCAAACAATGTGGTTGCTGCATAAGATAGACAGAACCCGGCTTGTTTTCCTGGTACGCAGCCATAACTTTTGCAGTGCTCTGGCGGGTAACATCATTGAAACGAAGAACTCGCCACTGATATCCAAGCACCCTCAGTTTCCCTCCATCCCCATATCCAGGATGCACCTCCTCATACCTCTGCTGCAACCACCTTTCCATTTTGGACCAATGCATCTTGCTCTGAAAAGTGAAAACCATACAAAAACCAAGTTTCATTGTCAAAATCTTGTAAAAATAGAAATTCAGAAAAATCAAATCTTTACATAAGGTTGTATCTGTGTGAGTGTGTTTTCTATTGATAATGTACAAAAGGTTGTGTGTGGGTGAAGCATTTTAAAAATTTTGAATCAGATTAAGAAGGCTTAAATATGTTTTTGGACTCCCAATAGTTAGCGAGTTTTGACTTCAATCTCAATGAATATTCCTTATGTTCCAAGATTTTTGCTTTTAGTCTATATTGATGATGTTTCAACATCACAATCTAGCAGTTCAATATCAAATACTTCCCCCAGTTCATAAATATAAGCATTTGGAGTGGCTCTGCAAGCGGATTAATAAAGTTAGTTAATATTGTCAGTGACATTGGAAATGATACAAATTCCGAAACCAGTGCTTATATTTGAGAACAGAGTGAGCATAGGCCTAAGTGAGCATCTATGATTAATAACTTGCATTTGCATATGATACAAAGTTGAATTTGTGTGACTTAATTTAAGTTAATTTCAGTGCGTTTCAAATACTGGCAAAATTTCTAAAAAAAATCCTCCAAACACGACCTAAGAGAAAAAGGGAGATGGTGTTGGAACTTACGGGCCTGGAAGAGGGATGAGCATGGACAGAAACGACGCCGTTCCCCTTTCCTGAAGTTGATCGGAGAACGGTTTGCCCATCGTCGGAGGCGCCCCACCACTCCGACGAGTAGAGCCAGTCTCCTTCGTCCTCGGGGTGACGTCGGACCGCCGTCGAGAAACGGCGGAGGCAGCTTGAACCAGCTCTGCGCCACATGAAATAAATCCTTAAACCCTGATGAAGTGGAATGATGAGGGTTCATGATTTGGGTCGGGTTTTATTGGTTGGCTACTGCTGGTTTCCGATTTGACCCGAAATTAAGCAAACTACTCCATCCGGCTCGAATTATAAGCAAAACCAACTAATTTAAGGAGGTTAGTTGATTGTATTTAATTTCCTCAAATTTATAAAATAATAGAAATATCTCAAATTTATAAAATAATAGAAATATTTTAGGAAAGTTGCATTGGGAATGAAACAAAAATTAAATAAGATAACAATTTTCTAGGGATGATTTTGGAAAGTGACATTGAGAATGAAATAAAATTTAAGAAAGTTGGTTAGTTTTTCTTATATTTTAAACCAAGAGAGATGTGTTTTTTGTTGCTTATATTTCAAGTCGGAGGGAGTAGTATCTATAGACTATAACCCCGTGCGATGCACGGAAAAGTTATTTGATGAGAACCACCGGTATCCCCAAGAGCACCTTTAATACCAGGGAGTCTTGAGACTAATCTGGAGCGAGCTGCGTGGTTGGCTCTCCCAGCGAGATGTTTTTAGTGGGAATCGAACCCGGGACTACTAGTACCCGTGTCCCATTCCCAAGATTTCAGTTGGGGCCTTACACCAACTGAATCAAGCCTCGTTGGATAAATTAAGTTTTTTTTAGCTATTTAGTTTTGTCTCATAAGTCAAGTTCATATTAGAAAATCAATACTTATTTATACTTTTTTTTCAAATATATCCTTATTTATTATATATCTTTTTCACCATCTATCTCTCTATCTCTCTTTAATCTAATTTTCATACATTTATTACTCCTATTAATCTCTCTCCTATTATTAAATGGAAGTATTTTAGTCTAAACATATTAAATTTTTATATCATTAACTCATTTCTTAATCTACATAAAATATCTAAAATGATTTAACTTATGGGACGAAAAGAGTAACTTTGTCAATAAATTGTGCCCGAAATATTTTACAACTAAAGTATTTTTACATATCTTTGAAAATACAACCCAGTGAATAAATTATACCCTAAAGTTTATTAACCAAAATTAAAAAGAAAACAATCATCTACTTATTATAAAAATTTTTTTTTTTTTTTTAAAGTCAAGATCATATGTAAAGACTCCGATCCCTCCCTTCTTCTCCTTCTGCTCTAATTTTTAGTGTGGGGTGGGATATATAAGCTTTTAGACTTTTTCTCAACATTGTATTTTCTACTCTAAACCTATTTACTTTCAATTTTAAATTTTAATGTGATGATTATATGCAATTTTCTCACCCCAATGTGAGCTTACCCTAAAAACCCGAACGAAGATTTTTCCTTAACATTTTTTTCATCTAACAAATTTTTATTTTCTTTAATAACAACTTTTTAATCATGATTTTTCTCATGCATTTTTTATAATCTTTTTCAATCATGTCCATTTTTATACATCTATCCATTTTTATAATAGTCTACAAATTAGAGTTGTTAAATTTCATAAAAATCATAAATCTTGATCAGATTATTTTTCTTAAAAAAATGACTATTACAAATAAGTGAATAACGGAATTTGATGAATGATTTTCTCAATCATACTTCTCTGTTAGATACCTTTAATTTTTAAGTCCTTTCTTTTTCTTATAAAATATTTTAATTTCTTGTTATTCTACAAAGATTAAAATAATTTTTTCTCAATCTTATTTTTATCTAACAGATTTTAAATCAATGTTTTTTTTAATATTTGATTATCTTTACGAAGTTCTTTGTTTGCTTATCTTAATCATAAATACTCCCACAGTCCCTAATTATAAGGTCCTCTTGGGCATTTTTACGTCCACCAATGTTGTTAAATTTTATATTAAAATTGATATGTTCTTCCAAAAATACTCCTCTACCAATTATTAGAACATAATAAATTTTTTCATTTTTCAATAATTAATTTAATTCCTAGATACTCCATCATTTATATTTAATGCAGTGAATCAATTTTCAAGTCATTTACAACATTAAACAAACTCTATTAAACAAGCTTTATTTCATATTCCAATACAATTTTATTTATTTTATCTCACAAAAACTTAGACCACAATGATTAGATGTAGGGGTAATTTTGAAAAATATTACAAGAGGATTTTATATTTTGGACCAAATTTTTTTACCTAAGAGGACCTTATAATTAGGGACGGAGGGAGTAATTGTTGTCATTTGGAGACGTTAACGATCATCTTACGTGGCATGTTAAGTCTCCAAAATGAAGACATTTTTTCACCTAAATGGCATCTTTATCAAAGTCACAAAAATGACATTGTTTCTATGTTTAAAAAAAATTTAAAAAATTGTTCCGATCCTTCTTTCTCTATAAGGGGAACCCTAATTTCCAATTTCAACTTCCAAATTCGAAATCCTCTTCCATCTTCTCCAACGAATTCCAATTTTGCACAATCGATAACCTTAATCCTTGATTTCGGCCTGATTTGTGAACTTAGAGCCCTCAAATCATACCTACAATCCTTGAATTTTCGATCAAAAGCAGCAGTGACAGAGCTTGTGGTCAGGTTCTAGCCCCCACGACACAAACCATAAGAGGAGAAAAACTCACTAATGAACATGAACAAAAATTCGAAAAAGATATGCATTTCGAACAGTGCCTCGGACCTGTGTTCAAATTAAAGTGGGTGTGGTAGGGGTCAGCGTCTCGCGTCTCAGTTATTGGTATAGCCACTAGCGTGGTTCGCTAGTCACATTGTCGTTGTGTGACCTCGAAGGTTACGAGCTAGTGAAGAGGTGGCGATGGTTTGGTTGCGAGGGTTCGGAGGATGGAGAGTAAGTTGGAGACCAAGAGTAAGGGAGAGAACGCGAGAAAGAGTGAGAGAGGATGAGACTGAAAGCTAGTGCGGTGAGTGAGTTGGATAGATATGTCGACGAGACAGTGGTGAATGGCAACGCTGGAGAGTAAAAGCTAAGGGTTAGAGAGCTGAGAGTGAAGTGAAGAGAGTGAAAGTTAAGACAATGTTAAGGGTTTTTGGTTAGGAATGCATGTGGTCCAACTCTTCAACCATGACACCAAATAGTACACCAATTTTATTTTTTTTTATAAACATACAAATGATGTTGTTTTTGTAACATTTAAAGGAAGCCACATGGGTAAAAATACAACGTATTTTTGGAGTCTTAATGTGTTACATAGGATGGTCGTTAACATCTCTAAACTGCTGTAGGTCGTGAGGACTAATGTGAGTAACATTTTCAAAAGTCAGTGATTAAATGAGGATTTTGAAAAATCTCAAAGACCAAAGTAAAAGCAGTTGATAAAGTGAACGGCTGAAGTGATAGTTTTGGCATTTAAAAATATGCATGAAGTAATCGATTACTTTGTTGCATCATATGAATTCCAAGGAGTTTTGAATCGAATACCAACAATAGTGTAATTGGTTACTTTTTTCACAAGTGATCGGTTACTCTATGAATAAATCAATTACTTTATTACATCGTACAATTATCCAGGGAGTTTTGAATCAGTTAATTTTTTTTATGACGAATCAATTACTTTTATTTAAATAAATCAATTACTTTTTCCATGAATAATTTATTACTTTTTTGAAAAATTAGACTAATAACTTTGGAACAATTGTACTTATTACATAAATTATTTTTTATTTACTGTGCTCAATTTACTGATTAAAAAGGACCAGGCTCAGATTTTTCAAATAACATAATTACTTTTCATTATTTCAAAAATATCATAATCCTGGTTAAGCATAGAAAAGTAGTTAAATTTTGTTGGAAAATATGTTTTTTAAATTCTCAAGAGATAAAATATAGTAAATTTATGATTAAATTTCATTTTATTGGAATTTCAACTGTGTTAAGGTACTCCCTATGCTCCCTATTATAAGAAAAAATAATCGAAATCGCACTTATTAAGAAAGTTCATTAAATGTATTTAATTTTATCACAATCATAAAAAGTATAACTACTTTGGGAAAGTTATATATTGACAATGAAACAAAAATTAAATAATATCACTACTTTTTATAAATATTTTAGAAACAATCGTATTACTAAGAATAGAAAGTTAGTTAATTTTTTCTTATATTGGGAACCAAAATATATATGCACCTTCTTCTTCTTATAACATGCACATGACGGAGTATTTGTTAGCAAGACTTTTTTTTAGGGTCTTGTTAAGGGCATTTGTTAAGGTTACTTAATATAAAAAAAAAATCTTAAGTACACATTCTCCACTTTCTCGTAAATATTAAAAAATCACATTTTTCAACAACTTTTATCTATTTTGGCTTTCTCTAATAAGTGTCTTAGCATTTTCCTTTTTCTTAATGAATCAATTTTCAATTAAAATGACCCATTGAGTTTTTTTAAGAACAATGGTACAGAAATCCTTGGCAAGGAACAAAAATCTATACCCAAAAACGCGTGGAGAAGAAAAAGACGCATCTTTCCTCTCCCTCTCAAAAAGGTTCCCTTTCTCTTTCTCTTTCTCTCTCTCAGATCTCTCTCTCTCTCTCTCTCTCTCTCTCAATAATCTCTCCCTCTCTCACTCACACTCTTTTGCGTGCGTGCGTGCGTGCAGATAGATCTCCAACCCCCTCACCGGCATTGCGGATCTTCCGACCTTTCAATCAAAATTAGGGTTTAAGGGGTTTTGTCTTCCATGGCCACTCCCTTTCCCATTCCCGTCACCGCAGCTCAGGTTCCCCCTTTTCTCTCCCCCTCTCTCTCTCTCTCACTTTCCCACTCCCCCCCTTTTTTTTTCCTTCATGGGTTTTCATTTTTTCGTATTAAAGTTTCGTTTTTTTATGTGTTTTCAGGTAGGGACTTACTTCGTGGGACAGTACTACCATGTGCTTCAGACCCAACCTGGGTTCGTTTTCCAATTCTACTCCGAGGCCAGCACCATGCTCCGTATCGATGGTCACATTCGAGAGACCGCCTCCGCAATGCGCGTAAGCCCCTCTTATTATTGTTATTATTATTGTCATCATCATCATCACTTTACCATATCCTTGTGTCTGTGTTGTGTTGTGTATCCATTTCTAGTGTTGTTGATATTTTTGTTTATTATGGTTTGTGATAGGAGTGTGGTTTGAAGATATTTATTGAAAATCCTTAAAAAGAGCCATACTTTTATTTATGGTGGATAGATAAGTCAAAGAGTTCATATTTCGTAAGAAAGTTATTATTTTTCCGGATAGCCACAGCCCGTAGGTACTACTAGTAATTATTTCTTCCTTTGTGTCACCCCTTGTTCTGGGTTAGTTTGGTATGTTCTGTGTCTTAAATTGGTAAATAAGACTGTGTAGTGTGTACTAAGTCGTGCAAGGGAGGGTTGTTTATGTGCTGCAACGTGTGATTATTTATTAAACTTTCTAGATTGAGAAGTTTTATCCAAATCAATAATGGTGTGGGGTTTGGGTTGAAGGGCTGCACCGTGATGCATAAAAGGACAAGAAATCCTTAAGTAACTGTTAAAATGAGTGTGAAAATCCCAATGTTCGTTTGCGAAACTGGGATTTTTTGCTCTTTTTCAGCAAAACCGGCTGCAATCATGATTTCGGCTACTATTTTCCACGATATTTGCTGTGACGTACACAATGCAAAAACTCGACAATGTGACAATATGGAAATTCTGTGACGTACAGTCCTACACCATGCAAAAACACTGCAATATAGAAACATGACAATATAGTTTCACAAATGTGCTCTGTTAACTACTATGGTCATTTATTCATATTTTTTCCCCTAGTGTATCTATTGTATGAAATTAAATTCCAACAATTAACTGATTATTTATGACAGGAATGGTTTCAAGTTCAACTTTCCTTTATTCTGGTTTTGTGTTCGGTGCTTTTGTCTTGATCTTTTTTATAAGCCATTATTTCAATTTTCATTGATAATAATTATTTCTTTTCCACAAACACCTTATTTAGTCAACATTTTTAGCCCCAATGATAATTATAGGGGTAATTTTTAAGAAGTATACCAAATATTATTAATATTATCAATTCCAATGCCGCTAACAATATTCACTAACTTTCTTAATCCACATGCAAAGCTGCTCCAAGTGCTTATATTTAGGAACGGGGAGTATAATCTTTTCACAGTAGTAGTGCCATCTTAGTAAAACAAACTTTTTGTCAAAGTTTAAGTGATAAGGTGTTCTCTCTCTTATCTAGTTAAATTTTTTTTACTTCAGTAGGTCCTTCATTGTTTGAGTGGATTTGACTTTATCTTCAATTTCTTTTAATCTTTTATGCATGTACAATTATAGTAAAGCTCTTATTCCTCCAAGAATTAAAGAAATTTCTCTGTGGGCAGCAAATCCATGCATTGGTTATGTCACTTAGTTACACTGGGATTGAAATCAAGACTGCACAATCTCTGGAGTCTTGGAGTGGTGGTGTCATTGTCATGGTCTCTGGATCTGTGCAAATTAAGGAGTTCAATAGGAGGAGGAAATTTATGCAAACATTCTTTCTCGCGCCCCAAGAGAAAGGCTTTTTTGTGCTGAATGATATTTTTCACTTTGTTGAAGAGGATCCAGTAAACCACCATCAAGCTGTCTTGTTAGCTCAGAGCAATCTTGATCCGAAAATGAACGCTCCAAGCACAATTAATAAGCCAGGTGAGTTCTGCTTCAGCATGTTTATTGTAATATGATAGCAAAATTATCCCTTCACTTGTTGGTGTTACAATTAAAGAAAGTAAAGAAAATAAAATCCATTGTTTCTAGATATATAATTTTTAGAAGTAATGTCGTTGTGATTTTGTGGCCACATCCAATGCTTCTAACACTATTGATCTATTTAAGCTTTTTTTTACACTGGTACCATGTTCCTAATTTCCCATTATCACTCATTATATTTGCCATATCATCATCAGTCTTCTAATGCTACCAACCATTATTATCACGTTAATAACTTGGAATCAGTTAAACTAAATTGGTTGAAAAACTTACTTATCCTTTGAGTCCTTTCTGTCCATAAACTGTAGCTTAGATTTTAGGCTAAGATATAGAATGGTAAGATTGGGTTTGGATTTCTAGGATTAGGAATCAAAGATTTGCAAGCTCAACCTTACCCGCAAAGCCATATGCAGTTTATGCTATTGTTTTTCTTTATAGTGTAAGTAAACTGTAAAGTTGGAAGTTGTGAGTGAAGCTTAATTAGCAAACCTCATTTACTAAAATAGTCAATTTGACTGATTATGGTACATAACTAAGTTTGGAAATTGTGGTCTTCTATGTAATTGAGAAATATGATTTTTGCAGTGTCCAACTACCTGCTGGGGGGAGATATCCAGGCTAGGGAGTTTGTTGCTACTAATGAGGCCAAAGAAAATGGCGTTGTTGAGAATTATGGATTTTCAGAGCAACAAATGCAGCAAGTCCCTGATCCTGACATTGTTAGGGAGGACAATGTTGCTGAGGAATCAAATGGTTCACTTCAATCTGTAGTGAATCCAGTGCAAGACCATTTACCTGCTTCTGCTGAAGAATCTTCCGGAGAGCCCCAAAAGCACACTTATGCCTCCATTGTATGTGCCAAGTTACTAATCAACTATTACGTTCATGTCTAAATAATGTTTACTTTTGGGATTCATTTATGATTTGGCGCTGACTATGTTATGGACTTTTGATTCAAGTTGCGGGTTGCTAAAGGACAGCCTACACCATCCACAGCTCCTCAGCCTTCTCAAAAAATTGTGTCCTCTTCAGAGTGGGATAGTGCTCCACAGACTATAGTTCAGCAAACAACCGTATCGGCAAATGCATTTCAAAGGTCTGAAAATGATGCAGTGGACGAAATTCCTGCAACAGAATATGAAGGTTAATGTTTATACTTGTTTAGATTTGATTGCTTATTCATTTCCTCTATTTTCTTATTATTTGGTTACTTTGCGGCCTAGATTCTCATTTCCATGCTCAGGGTTGGGCTTCTACAGTTTTAGATAATTTGTCTAAAAATGCCTTAAAGTGTTATGTGAATGTAGTTTTCTACTATTCATTCATTTATATCTAACCAATGATTTTGATTTCCTTGGGATTTTGTCAATGCTTTCAGATGAAGTCAAATCCGTTTATGTGAGAAACTTATCACCTACTGTGTCTCCTTCTGAAATTGAAGAGGAATTCCGGAATTTTGGTAGAATCAGGCCTGATGGTGTTGTCATAAGAAGTCGGAAGGTTAATGTTTTTGCATCTTGTAATAGCTATTTAATATGAAGTTCATTTATTTTTGACTATGAAACTAAACTTTTCACTTATATCCAGGATGTTGGTGTTTGTTATGCATTTGTTGAATTCGAAGATATGACCGGTGTTCATAATGCAGTCAAGGTTTGGATTTAATATTTTAAATTATATTGATAATTATGTATTGCATGTGTGAATTATGATGTAAAAATACCCGATCTCAAGGCTCAACGAAACTGAACCAAAACTGTTATTGAACTTAATAACTGTTTGTCATGATCTTTCTAATCTCTTCTGCACAAACTTGTTTTTCTTTTTATTTGAGCTGTGATTTGCATTATATTTTGCCACGAGTCTATTTTATGGCTTTATGATCACTAGATTCATGTATATGTTTTGAATATTTGTAGGCAGGATCTGTTCAGATAGCAGGAAGACAAGCATATATCGAAGAGAGAAGACCAAACAGTAACATCCCTTCACGTGGAGGAAGTACGCTTTGTTGTGCTATTTTTTTTCTTGTATTTTTTTTTCATCAATTTTCCTCTGACTATTTGACACATATATGGTAAAGAAATGAATCTGACTCTGCCAATCAGCTAATTGAGGACACTGGTAGTGGTAGTGGATCCACAAGTGTCTGTTTTTCGATAATTCCTAGTTAATTTTGTTGTGGTAGCCCATTTTTTGCCGGTCCTACTGTTTAGGGTCTCTTCCATGTGACATGCGAATTATGCTATGGTTCTGATTGACCCCGTTATATATGTACCATAAGTTATTCAAAATGATCTTTTTCCAACTCAGTTTGGCCTGCTATGTTGTACTAATGATGTTGACAGTGGCTAGGTAGAGAGATGAGTCCCCGCCCTTTATTTCTTTTCCCTGAACCCTGTTTTTCCATTTATAATAAAGCTGTTTATAAGCCACTTGTTCTGCCAGGCTTATGTTTATTTTAACTGTAATATCTTCAGGGCGGGGTAGAGGCAGGGGTGGCTATCAATCAGAGGGACCAAGAGGGCGTTTCAATTCAAGGAACTATGGCAGGGGAAGTGGCCAAGACGCCGGTGAAAGGGAGTATAACAAACCGAGAGGAAATGGCTACTACCGGCCCAGTCACCGTCAAGAGAGGGGACATTCAGGCCATCAGGCAGCAGGAAATGGGCAGAATCAGGCTGGTTCATCATGAGTAAACATAAATTTTAGCAACATAATCAAATTTTGAGTCCAGATATTTCAGATAGTCAATTTCATAGATTAAAATATTGATATTTTTTAAGTCTTGATTTAAGATGTTCAAGGAATATTGATGATATTTCGTTTCTGGTAAAATTGGTTCAAGGGATTTCTTGCTTCATTTGTTTATTCCGGAATTTTATGTTTAGTTGGAAACTTGGAATTGTGCTTACAACATCTGACATTTGTTTTCTCATTGAAATTTGAGATCTAGTTTTGTTATAACCTTGTATTCCTTCCGCTCTTCATTCACTCTCATCTGCATTTTATCTTCCTTTTGATCTTTTTGTTTTCATATTACGTTGCCACTCACTTTTTTTTTTTTTTCTCTCTTTCTATCTCCTGTGCAACCTTCTACGTTCAAAAGAGGCATGAGAGTTATGTTTTCCCTTTTTTTCCTTTCCAAGTAGATCCATTGCAAGCCTTACAAGAGAAGAAAAAATGATAGGCAAATGGAAACGAGTAACTCATCGTGTTTTACGAGAGAAAATAATTAGTGATACCACGAAATTTACAAAGAAGGATGAATTTCATAATTGGTTAAATGAAATCCTGCTCTTGGGTACTTTTTTCGTTTTCTAAGTTAAGAGTATAAGGTTATGGGCGCTAATTCAAAATAATTAAATGATGTAAGAATTTAGTGTTTCTTTTTTTTTTTTTTTTTACAAAAGTACATCTATTTAATAATTGAAGAGAAGGTAATAATAAAATGTGAAGAATGTGATGATAAATAAAGGTATACTTGAAAAATGAAATATAAAGGTATTCAAGATACAACGATTTCTTTTTGGCTTTAATTATGTAAAAGTCCCTGAAATTTGGGGTACTTTTGCCGGATATCCTTATACTTTTTTTTAATGTATGACTTCCCGAAGTTACTTCTGAGTTTGTCATATATTTCTACTATCAATTCTGACCAATTTTGCTCACATGTAATATCGGAATTCTGGTAAAACGCAGGAGGTTAGACATGTGATTTAATCCTTTATTTTCATTTTAATAATCATACCAGCTAGTATAAGAACTTACAAAACTTATATTAATATGTTGATTTTTTTTTTTAATTTCAATCTTAAAGGTTAAATAAAATAGCATTAAAAGGTAGTTGATTTATGTTGCCAATATCTTTTTATTATTTTTTGACATCTTGTTCTCAACCAATATTTCGATAATTTTTCTTAGGAACTAAAATGTACATAAATACTCTTAAAACTTGTTCCTTAATTTAATTAAAATTCATCAGATTTCCACGAAGAACAATTTAAGTAATAATTCTTATCATTTATATGAAATAAAAAATATTAAATTTACTTAACCAACTTTCTTAATAAATATGTTTTTAGCTATATTTTGCTTAGCCAACAACTGTTGGCTCAGTTGATGAAGTTTGGGTTCGAGGTTATGAGAGATTTCTGATTCGAATCTTACCGATGTGAGGACGATGGTAGTGAGCAATCTGTAAGTACCTCTGTAAGAGCTCTTTGAGACCGGAAGCCTGTCTTGACCCTGGTGAGCCCCCGAAACCTAACTCTCCTAAACTTTATCTCATAAAAAAAGCTATTTTTTTTGCTTATAATAAAGACAAAAAGAATTCTACTTAATTAAATGCAAGCCATAAGCAAGTCTCTAGAATGATTCGAAGGACTGATCTTGCTAATTTACCCTTATTTTTTATTTTAGATTACGTATCCATTATAAAAAGTAAGGTTATGACAAGCAGTGTTCTTAAGGCATTAACAAAGTGTAATAAACACAATAATAATTTTTAATGTTAAATACCTATTTTAAATGCTTAAACTAATGTTATTAGGATACAGATTCACACTTTTCTAAAAAAGAAGTGTAGAAAAGTTGATAGTGGAATTTTTTACGTTTTTGTCCTCGTTTAAGCTTAAAACTGTCGACATTTTGGCCACCTTGGCATGCTAATTATGGTACTCTAATTAGTTGACCATATAGCTGTACCTAGTGGTTTTTACTATATATGTCACAATTACATAACAAGGTTTAGCCTGTACAAAAACTTTTGGAAACCCCAAGATTCTAAAATAGGTTGGTATTTCCTTGGATATTGACACGGTTGCAAATCTGGCAAGACCGCTATGCCAACAACCGATCTTAACATAGGCTGAAATCAGAAGCACACAGTTTTCCTTATTATCACCGAAAACAGGGGTCCAAATTAAGGCTTGAAAGCTATTCAATGCCCCTTTGATTCGCTGTCTTGAGTGCAAAGTTATTTTCCCTTCATGTAAGAACTCAAGATCCCCACCATAAAGATGTATATCTTCATTTTATTTCCTTTTCCTCCCTTTGGTCAAAGACAATAATAATTAAACCAAAACAAAACCTGTGCACTCCTACCCCTTGCATTTCCAATTCTATCTTCCTCTTTATGCAATTCCTTCTTCTTCATCATTAGGATAACATGTCTAACATTTTAGCATGTTATCAGCTCTTGGAACTCAACGTCATCTCCGCTCAAGACTTGGCTTCGGTGGGTCGATCCATGCGAACTTATGCTGTCGCATGGATTGACCCTGATCGCAAACTCTCCACCCGAGTTGATTCGGATGGTCACAATAACCCTACTTGGAATGACAAATTCGTCTTCCGGGTAGAAGAGGATTTCTTTTATGATGAAACATCATTAATCACCATTGACATTTATGCCCTCCATTGGTTCAAAGACATCCACGTTGGCACGGCCGCGGTGCTTGCAAGTGACCTTTTCCCGCCACCTTCTCGACCTCTCAACAATACATACAAGCCCCCAAGCATGCGGCTCATGGGGCTTCAGGTCCATCGGGTCTCAGGTCACCCGAAAGGGATATTAAATGTTGGAGTGGCTGTGCTTGATAGCACCATGCGAAGCATGCCTTTATACACACACAACACCCCGGCCGCGGGTTATCACAATGTCCATGATGAAAACGATCATGGTCATGTGAGCCATCCCCAAGCCAAGCCAGAGCTTCGCCGCACAAAGAGCGACACCAGCTCAATGATTGGCTCAGAAGCCTTGGCTCACGAGAAGCGAGCCAAGGCTAAAAGGCGTAAAGCGAATTCCGTCACCACACCTTCCGAAGCCAGCAACAATAGTAAGAAAAAGACCAGCTCCATCCTCAGCGTCTCGGATGTTAAGCCGACTCCGAAGAGGGGTAAATTCATCAAAATGAAAACAAAGGTGGCTCCCAGCTCACCAGAAGCCACCATAAGTGACTTCAACACCATGCAACGGCTCGCGGCTCCGATCATGAGCGTTGGCTACGATGTCAAGCCATCGCCGAAGCCGCAATTCCGGAACACTCCAATGGCTTATAATGCAACTCCCAAAGGTGCCGTGAGAGCCACGCCATTGCACCCATTCGCCAAAGTGAATGCTATGGAGTATGGCGTTACTCCGCTAAGGTCAAACATGGGAAATATGGTTCACCAGCCAATCATGACTGACTCGGAGCTGGGGCCGTCGGCGTCGGAGGTGGCAGCGGCGGTGGCAAGGGAGCCAGTGGTGGAGGGGGATTCTACGGTGGGAGGGTGGAGTTTGGATGGCAGTGTAGAGGAGTTGCAGCCTAAAGTGGAGAGGTGGCGGACGGATTTAGCGCCGGTGTACGATGCCGGCGGCGCCGAGATGTCGAGCAAGCCGGCAATGTCAAGCAAGAAAGAGAGACGGTCACGCAGGCACACCGATGGTGGTGGTGCTGGGAATAATGGCTTGTTCTCTTGCTTTAGTGTTATTTGTGGTGTTGAGTGCTCCATTGTTTGCGGCGGCGATGGGAAGAAGAACCGGCGGCGCAAGGCTCAGTCGGTGGACAATTCAAGCTTGGTATGAGAAGAGGAAGCTAAGCATGTTGAGTTGCTTTCATAATCATGGCATGATGTTCAACGTGAAGATAGGAAGTGTTATAAGAGAAATGGCAATTGATTAAGCTTTGTACTTTTCTTCATTTTTTTTAATACTCTCTTGAATGATAATTAATGACTTTCAAATTATTATTTCTCTTTTCAATTATACCTGTGCTTGTTTATGGTTCTAGAGCATATATATTAGTATTAGATTATATATGTTGATCATCATTCACGAATACTTTTACAGTTTACTACTACTTCTTTTGATTAAACTGTATAGTATACAAGGATGCAACAGATTAAGCATATAAGTTTTTATTTGTAACAAGTTAATTTTTTCATTTAAAAAACAAATTAAGGGTTCTCATCACTCATTTTACTTCCGCATACATAAAATATGTGGAAAATGTATGTATATTAATTTTTTGGATTTTTTTGGGTTAAATTTTGGTTAAACATGTTTGCTATTTTTCAATTGAGTTTAGCGATTGAAATATAGCTTTGCACGATTATATGTACTTATGTAGAACTTATTTTGTGACCTAATAAATGTACAAATATTAATGCTATTACCTTTGCCTTTTATCAAGAAGTGGTGTGTTAAATAGATTAAGGGGTGAATTTTTAATTGAGAAAATGGAGAATGCACCGACCGTGTAAAGTTTTTTTACAACATCAATGTATCATTCATCCTTCATCTGTGTATGGTCGTTGACTTTTAGATTACGGTAATACAAACGAATGGTGGATGATAGACTAGTGACGTAAAAAACTTTACGCCGTCAGTGCATTCCTGTTAATCTCAATTTTTATTACTCCCTCCCATCCTCATTATATGCTACATTATAATATTAATATTTTGAGACCATTAAATTTACCTTGTATATTACTTTCTCCATTATATCCTTATCTTTATAATTTTGACAAAAGTAACCCATACTTTGAAAATAGAGATTCTAAAGCTAATTTAAATGACAAAGCATTAGTATAGGAAGTATGAAAAGATCATGAAGGCCTCTCCATAACTTGTCATTTTTTATCCACATAACGTAAAATTGCAACTATTTGTTAATTGATCGAGATATCTCGAGATTCATCAACCAAAATAGAAAATAAGTTAATGATTGTTATTTTTAAAGGAGGTCAAAGTATCCATGTGTTGACATGTCAACAATTTGTGGATGCAATCAAAACATATAGCTATATCTCCTTTGTTATTCGCCAACATTTTTGTGAATATTGAATGAGTAGTCTCAACCCAGTTAATCAGTTGACACAAAAATAAACATAGTTTTAAATCAACATTGCACCTTATGATACTCGGATATTTAGTGCTATATAGGTACGATACGACACCAATACAAGGATATGAGATTTTTATGAAATTGAAGATAAGATACAGTCTAAAATACGTTATATATATATATGAAAAAAAGAGAGAGAGAGACATTAAAAATAAAATCATTAATAAATTAAAGAAGATTGAGGGATACTTTTAGAACACATCAGAAAATATATTACACGTACCAATATCAGATACAAATATGGTATTGATATTTTACCATTTTTAAAGTATATGAATTTCATAAGGCTTAATTATGTCTTAGGTCCCTGAAGTTTGGGATACTTTTGTCAGATACCCTTATTCTTTTTTTTTCAATGTCCGACTCCCTGAAGTTACTTCTGGGTTTGTCATATACCCCTACTACCAACTCTGGCCAATATTGCTGATATGTAACATCGGAATCCTGATCAGACGCAGGAGATTAAGCACCTGGTGTCCCGTGGGCGAAGATCCTTTTTTTAAAAAATTTAAAAAACTAAAAAACTTAATATTTTTATATTTTTAGTTAAATAAAAAAAAAAGAATTGAATAGAGAGCTCGTCTTCGCCCATGTGACATCACGGGGCACTAGATTATCAACCTCCTGCGTCGGACTAGGATTCTGATGTTAATGTCATTGAAATTGGCCACAATTGATAGTAGGGGTAAATGACAAATCCAGAAGTAACTTCGGGGACTCAGACATTGAAAAAAAAAGTATAAAGGTATCTAGGGACATGTGACATAATTAAGCCATTTCATAAATTGCACCTCCAAAATTAATCTAGCTTATCACATACTCATACAAACAAATGGAGAAAAGGAGTCATCACATATCCCACAAACGTAATAAGGAGTCACATAACGGTGGTTTTTATATCAGTGAAAGAGTAGTTTGTCAGTCTAGTAGTGATATAAAACTATTTAGTTTAATTTATATTAGTGAAAGGGCAGAAACATCTAACAAAATTTTTCTAGAAAGGAAAATGAAACACAAAAACATAGAAACATCTAACAAAATTTTTCTTGGTCTCCACAAATTTTGTAGAAAGATCAGTGATGCTTCTTAATTCTAAAAATGCATTATTAGAGTATACATCACTAAGACAATTTTTAAGTTAATTATCTAGTGCCAAAATCTCTAGGAGAGAAAAATTTGAAGGATAAAATCAAGCCAATTGAGTTAACTTCTCCTTTGATAAATGCAAAGAAATAATCTATTGGATCTAAATATGTTGCACAAAGAAGCAACTCCATATTAACTTCCATGTCGATCAACCACCTAATAGAATGATTCAACTTGAAAGTGATGTAAATTAAAAAATTTCTCCACTTTGCACCTTGACTTATGTTTGAAAGGTATCATTCATACTTCGAATGATGAAATCATGCTTTTCACAAAACAATGAAGCCTCACTTGTTCGAAGGAATGCATATATTCCAATAAAACACGTGCTTCAGCCCTTTGATCTAAATCAGTTGCATCTTCTTCAATAATTTTAAGTACATCAATCATAGAAGAGAACAAAAAAATCAAAGTAAGTGGTGTGAGCTGGATCTAGTGTCCCTGCTATCTTGATTTTGACATTTTGGTTTTAGCCACATATGCTAGAAATTTCTCCTTTTTCAATGCTTCTTTAACTTTATTTGACTTTCACGAAACTTTTCTCTACGTTTACATGATGCTCCAACCACATTAGATAAATTAGCAACTATTTAATAAAAATAAGGCATTGTCAATACTTTTTTTGGCCATTGCAACAAGAGCCAATTGGAGTTGATGAGCAAATCAATAAATATAAAATGCATAAATGTTCTTTTTCAATATCAAGCTTTTGAGACCAATAAATTCACCTAGTCTATTACTTTCTCCATCATATCCTTATAACATGCTTAACCCAAGCTTTGAAACTAGTCACTCTTAAGTTGATTTTAATGATAAACCATCAATATTGAAAACATAAAAAAACCAAGACGTTCAATAACTTATCCTTTTTTATCCCCATAACATAAAGCTGCAGCCATTTCAATAGCAAATAAATTACTCCCTCCGGTTCTATTTATAAGATCATTTTGGGGTTTTTCACTTCCACCAAGGAAAGTAGATAAATTTGTTAGTGACATTGAAAATGTGAAAATTTGATATACTTTTTCTAAACTACCCCTATAATTATTATTGGAACTCTAAAAAGTGTTGACTTTATATAGGTATTAATGGAAAGAAACAATTAAATGCTACTCCCTCCGGTCCCTAATATAAGCACCATTTGACCAATTTCACTCCCTTTAAGAAAGTTAGTTAGTGACATTGGAAATATAAATATTTGGTGTTATTTTCAAAAGTACCCCTATAATTATTATTGGAAATGTAAAAAGTGTTAAGTAAATAGGGGTGCTTGTGGAAAAAAAGTAATTAATGCCATTGAAAATTGGAAATGGGCTTATATTAAGGACAAAAAAGTCTTGAAAGGGAGCTTATATATAGGAACGGAGAGAGTATTGAAAATTGAAAAGAGGTCTTATAAATAGGATCAAAATAAAAACCCTAAAAGGATCTTATAAATAGGACCGGAGGGAGTATCTCCTAAATCATCTCAATAGAAGCGACTCCAACAATACGTTTTACATTTTAGGAGATTTTAACTTAAGATTTCGCTCAATGCCTGTGCTATATTCATCCTTAATTTTAGTGGCTAAGCATTAGATAATTATATGCTAATGCATTCTTTGTTTGTCTTGAATAATCTGGTTGGACATTTATAATTAGGTGTCAATTTAGAAAGGTAATATATCATGTTATAGTTTCTAAAGTGATCATTTAGTTCACTTGTACTTTTGGTTTCTAAAGTGGTCAAAATTAGTAGGAAAAAAATATGTAATTTTGAGCCAATGGAAATGGATAATGCTAATAATGAAAATAAATGTGAGAAGTGACAATCATCTTGTAAGCTTATACATCAAGTTTGGTAATTTTAAGATGCAAATGATATTTAAGGAGGCTGAGAGTAAATGTACTAAACATTAGATAGCTAATATAATAGAGAACACATACCCCAATCATGGTTACTCAAATGTTACAACATGAATATAAACTCCTACTGCAAGAACTCTCTTGGATCAGTAACGAAACCAGTCAATGCAGATGCTGCAGCTGTATATGGGGAAGCCAAATATATTTGACCTTCCTTGTGCCCCATTCGGCCAGGGAAGTTTCTATTTGTTGTTGATACACAAACCTGCATAACCATCCAATAATCCATAAGCAATGGAACTAATCTATTCAGATTCTCAGTGTCATCACTATATATGTAGCATTGAAATTCAATCATATGGTATAGAAGCCACTCATTGGCTATTAAATATGGTAAGCTAGTTGCTTGTTTCAGCATCCACAAACATGCATTTTTATATTCTACAAAAATAAAAATCTGAGGAACTACCAAGACACAATGATTGCAAGTCTACACTTTTATTTCAAGAGATCACTTCTCAGGGTATCTCACTTTATGTCTACACTATACATATCAAGGCAGATGCTGCCTTTCTGGTTCTATTGAAAATGAAAACTGGTGCTCATTTTTGAATAAAAACTTTCTATCTTTGATTCTTTAACCAGGAATTGGTTAGGAAGATGTATATATTGAATAACTGCCAAGAAAATCAACTCCATTCCCATCCAACCTTCTTCATTGTTTCTAACCCACTTCCTACTCTTCAGGAATTTATTTTCTTTTACAGATACATATTTTCAATTGTTATGATTCAACTTTAAATTTTTCCTAAAAATTAAGTTATCATATAATCATATCTTAAATGATTGTTTTTCATAATACCCTTTCTAATAACACCAGCATCCTGGGTGCCTCATAATTTTTATTTTCTAAAATATGAAGCTCGTGACAGCCTTTATTCATCAATACCAGTTGCCAGCATAATATCATCAGCTGGCCAAGTGAGGTATTGAGAAGGGTACCACAATTCTTGTATTAACGAAGAAAAAATTGCTTTCAGTTGCTGATGTTTCTTACGCCCGAGAGGTTCAAATAATATTTTTTTAATATTAAACAATTTCATTAATGTCATGCAACTATGTAGGAATGAACAAGTTATTTCCACACGTAATCAGATTTTCTTTAGCCATAGATAGATTAATGCTCATATTAGCAATCACTTCAATATAATAACTAATAAGGATAGCCACTCTAATATATTACAAGATGCTCCTGAAAGAAGCAAAGGAACTTGCCTGAGGTTCGTTCAAGCGAGCGTAAGTATCTTTTGGGCCACCCAAACAAGCACCACAACTAGGACTAGCAGGTGTGTCACACCCAGCTTCTTCAAATATCTGTGAGCAAGTCTTTCCACCCGATCCAGGTACTGGGATGCTATATATGTCCATCCAAACCTGAAATTCCATTTATAGAAATGTTAGAAAAATTCATCTAGCATCACAATCCACATGGAATTTAGTAGTAACTTTAAAACCACCGAGGCAAAGGTATCAAACCTTCTGTGTTGCAGGCACAAGAAATGTGGGAACTTTGACCTTTTTACCCTGCAGATACATATATATCAAGTTCTTCATTAGGGGGAAATAAAAATAAAAATTAAAAACCTGAGGATGGTTTTTAAGATAAGCAAAAACAAAAGACCTAGACAGGCATTTTTATGATTCACAGGAGACATTTGACACAAACATGTCATAAAAAGGACAATAAATTCTATAAGACTGAGTAAATGCTGCAATGGAAGATGTAATACCTTATTAGAAAACAAGAAGTTCACATTTTAAGATACGCATAGGTCATACAATTCTAACAAGTCATTTGTTGTGGTAAATGGAGACTTGTCAAAAATAGACTCAGCCAGAAAAGCAAAAATAATAACGTATCCAAATTAAGTCGAGCATGTTTTAGATCTTTGGCATATAAGCTTTAACGTGCATATTAAGAAAATATGATGCTTACAGATGCTAGAAAAAGTTTTGCTACAGCCATGAAGTCCTCTGTTTTTCCGCCTGTACATGATCCTATGTACACTCTGTCAATTTTCACATCCTTGCACTCTCTTGCCAAAGCACGTTTATCTGGGGAATGAGGCTGCAACATGCATACACATATATTAGCCATTCAACCTTGCAGCATCGGATAATAACAAAAAATAGCCGTACAGAAAATAAACAAGAATAAAACCTAACTGGAAATGCAAAGGACTAACCTTGGCAACCAGGGGCTCCAATTTTGAGACATCAAATCTGTACTCAGAAAGGAATCTGGATGCCAACATAAAAAAACCAGGTCTTACTAACAGATAAAACTGATCATCAATGGATACAAGAATTTCAGTAGTTAGACTTAGATTCAGTTTTCTTCAGCATAAATATCGCTGAAATTATGTCAATTCTCCCTTATTAACTTCCAAGTGATGCATGCTAAAACATAACTATGCAAATGAACAACGATCAAGCGTTCAAGTTTGGTTTGATTTTATCCATAAAAAAAAAGCTTGGTTTGATATGTTAAAACCCGTATACAAGATGGGATTACACCTTGGTCTAATCCGGACAAGTTCAAAATGAACATGGAGTTAGAGGGAAATAGGGAATAATGGAGCGGATTCATATTTGGCTGCTAACAGCTAATCATTAAAAAGTTGAGGCTCCTTTTGTGAATAAATTTTGTGTTTATGATAACACAATACGGTACCTAAACATAAAAGCCAAATTAAGAGATAATGTCTAATTTTCAAGACGAAAATGAGATCTCCAAAAAAAAAATGGGGATAGTAAAATGGCAGGAAAAGATAGTTTCTGTTTTTACATGACTATTTGACATTTGTACTATTGCTGTAGAAGACAATAAGTTCATAATCTAAACATACTTGATAAAATAAAACGATCCAAATACATGAACTTTTTTAAATTAAAAAAGGGAAACTTACAATCGATGATATTCCACCATAAATATTTCCAATTCAGGATAATTACCCAAAAAAAAGTGATTAACATTCAAACATGGCTAATACGCTACCAACAAGGAGTTGGTCCACTGGTGTAAGGCCTCCCTGGATCCCCAGGTATTGTTCAAGGCCGCCGATGGCCAAGGATTGATCCCAAGGAACGACACTTGTTGGGAAGGACAACCACACACCATGAAAGGGATTAGTTCCTCACCCGTAGGGTGAGAGCATACCCTTGGTTAATACCAAAAAAAGATGTAATACGCTGGCTTGATTAAGCATTCTTTTGGTTAGTTCACTCTAAATACAAATCTATGCAATGTATACAAAAATTGTAATTCTCCAAAAACAAAAATAAGGACGCCAACTTCTATTATGCATCTTCAACATGCATACCTAATCCTTAACGTACTTCGCAATAACTCTCTCTTTTTAGTAAAGTAATTCTTCTTTTTATCAACAAAATGTATATTTTCTTTATATAGTCCCCAAAGTCAACATACTATCCCAAGTTGCTTCTCCACCAATGGCTACCGAATATGGATTCCTTTCTTTATAATCCTTCTTAAGTTTGTTTCACAAATGGTGAGAGAATAAAATTAACAAAAAGGTAATTAAACTATACTCACATGGACAACTTTGTTAATTATCCCAAGCAAGTGACACCATTGGGTCTATCCTACCGCGATAATGATTTGTCATGTTTATTTCTGCAACACTGTTGCATTTATTTACTACCACTTATCCATCAAAACATATCAAGTCAACAGATAAAATTTAATTAATTGATCGCTAGCCAATACATGTAGCATTGACTTCTCCTTATCACAGAATATAGGGGGTGGGAGGTCAAGAAGAAATTAGAAAGTTATTGCTACCTTGCTTGCTGGTCACTGTAAACTGGGTCATATGGTACAGATGTCTTATCCTGCACAAGAAATGAAAAAGCAATATTAAAGCCAACGTTGGCCAGGACAATGATGCCATATGCAAGGGGGAAATCATCATTCATAGGGAACAGAAAGATGGTCACCACATCAACACAACAAAACTTCGTGAGATGCCATACTCACGGGGCAAGATTAGATATTGGAAACCAATAAGATGGAAAATAATGTCACTAATAATCAAGACTACCCATGATAGAATTTTACACACTCCTCTGATGTTAACAGTGCCAAACAATCACAAATCTGAATTATTGAGCGAAACTAGGTACTGAGAAGTAAATGCAAACAATTTTTTATTTAAAAAGAAAAGACGATTTACTTAGAGAAAGAGGAGAGATATCTGCCAAATGCAAACATGTAATATAACTTAAGAGGTAACGCAACAATTTCAGTGCATCTTCTAAGTTTCACAAACCTCAAGATATTTATATGTAGTGCTGTCAGCAGGAACAACACCATTCTTTCCTCCAGCTTCAACAACCATGTTGCACAATGTCATGCGCTCTTCCATCTATCCAACAGGGGTAAATATCCAAAACAACAATTGTAATCAAAATACATGTTCAAAGATTGATGTTAGAGGCACACAATAGCACAAGATCTTGCTGAACATACTTACATTTAAACTTTCAACAGTTGAGCCAACAAACTCCATAGATTTATATGTTGCACCAGCCATAGTTATTTCACCAATAATCTGCAAGGTAAATCATTTAATTATTTAAGGATGTGTTTCTTATATTTGCTACATGCAAACTAGGTAACTGAAATACTGAATAACCCATGGTTACCATATGATTATGATATATGTCCAACAGGTAAAAAAAAGGTAAAAGATCAAGGATACTCACTTGCAAGATCAAATCCTTAGCAAGCAAGTAATGGGGCATTTCCCCATCCATTACAAATCTCAGAGTTGGAGGGACCTGAAATTTAAAATATATTGAAAAAGAATTATCTCTACTGTTGACGATGAGAAGGATAGAGTACCAAATAAACCACAAAATTCAAAATTAACCATTTGCCAAGCCAATAAGAGCAAAATGAAGTTACAAGCAAAAATCATTCAAATCAACATATTTGGGTCTAAAATCACCAAACAAAAAACCTTAGGCTAGAGTAGATAATACTAACGCAAACCAGAAAAATCACACCAATGAAAACATATATATTATCACAAAACTGTCACTTTGGTCCTCGACATTGCAAGGTGGTTTCATTTTCATCCTTGAGATTTCAAAAATTTCTCTCTAGTCCCTGAGATTGTAAAATGTTACTCATGTTAATCCCTAGAAGTGATTTCGTTTAATTCCTCTTTCAGTTTAATCCCTAACTTATAAACATTTAATTCAATTTGATCCCTGAGATTACTAAACCTATTTCAATTACATTCTTGGGATGATTGCTAACAGAAAAATCCTCTTTAATGCTAAAAACAAAGTAATATTATCTGATAATCAGAAATCAAGAAATACAACTGTTTACAGCAGAAACTAAGAAAAGTAGATGTAGAACCAGAATAGGAAAAAGTACGAGAAGTATCTAGTAGCTACTGCCTGCTAACTTCCTGTCCAAGACCAGGGTCAATTCTAATGGCTCCAACATGTCAGAATATCCCCTCTCTATTCACCCCGACTCTCCTATTCGTAACCACCTCCAGTTCTTCACTCTTCTTCTGGACCCCATTAACACAGCCTCTTAGCATGCCCACCTTTCCCTCTGTTTGTCCTCCATATGCCCCTCTTTTCCCCCCTTTCTAGATACCCTCAATGCCATGACTTAACTGCTGCACTACTGGGCTATTGACCTTAGACGATATATTGGGTTCAAGGGTCTCATCAAATACAAGGTAAAAGAATATAATGATTTGAAAACATATCGTCTACAAAACCATAGGTGCAAACCCCACACCTGCTCCCCGACTCCATAGACATGGTAGCAATTAAATACTACAACTATGTTAACAGGATGAGTGTCAACAATAAATTTTTAGGACTGTGTGTACTGGGCAAATGCATCTGTAACCATACTTTATGTATATAAATATAGATATACCGTGCATAATCAGTAAGATTAGTGAGCCTAATTTGCTCTATCTCCTCGTGGTATCTAAACTCTCGAACTGGTTTCTGGTTGGAAACCTAGGCATAAGGCACCACCCAAATCAGAAGTCATCTTATGGCTTAAAGCAGTCACCTAAAAATTTGTTTGGATGGTTTAGAGAGGTAATCTTTGAGTTTGGGCCAACCGGGAGAGAGAGAGAGAGAGAGAGAGAGAGAGAGAGAGAGAGAGAGAGAGAGAGAGAGAGAGAGAGAGAGAGAGAGAGAGAGAGAGAGAGAGAGTGATCGTACTATTTCTTTTTTTTTTTTTCTTTTTAAATATTCTAATGTTAGTTGCACTTCACTAATTCTTTATGTAGGTGAAACAATGGTCACAAATAGTAACGAGCATGATATGTGTGGTCTGAAAACAATGGAAAAGCACAAGAAGATAGCTGCAATGAAGGAAAGGGGAAAGGAATGAAAGACATACTGGTAAAACGTTTTATTATAGGAGAAACAAGTGGCACCAAGATAAAATTCTCATGGTAAAAAGAATTTAATATAGCAAAACAAAGAAATTACCTTGAGCAGAAGCTTCCCTGTTCCCAACACAAAACCTGCATCGGTATTACCAATCCCTGTAGCAAATTGACCAAATGCTCCAGCTGTACATGTGTGAGAATCAGTACCTAAGAGAACCTACAGGCAGCAGAATGGGATTAACAAAACAAGAACCAGAATTGTCAAAAATACAATACTAAATACTTCACTAGCCTTTCAAATAGCTTGTTAAACTAATCGAACCTCTCCTGGCCTACAGTGACCTTCCTGAGCAAGAGCAACATGGCAAACACCTTTGTAGTCTGGATTTGCCTGCATTGTTATAACTCAAAATCCACGTCTATGGAACTTGTGTATTACAATGATCTTTAAGAATAGAAACGACCAAATTAAAACTGAATCATTCAAAAGAATGCATACCTTAAAATTACCAAGATCCTTAATATCATAGAAGTACTTGATATTCTGCTCCTGGCAGAAATCTCTTAATATGTCTACATTGCGATTTGCACGTTCATCGCTTGTGAATATATAGTGGTCAGGTATTATTACAACCTTTTCACGATCCCACACCTTCAATTCCAAAGGAATAATACATTCAGTTTAAGGAAATTGCAGAACTTTGTTCTCAGCATCTAAGCACAACTACAGAAAATATAATAACTACTCGAACGAGCCTTATCCTACTTTCTTCAAATCACTTTCAAAGTTTCATTATACAGCATCAAGTACAATCATGAGAAATCAAAATTCAAAACGAGACATGACGAATTACCTTGGCATCCTCACCAAATTCCCTCTTAAAAATACCAATAGAACCAGGGCCACACACATCATGTGTCATCAAAATATCAACATTAACCCAAACATTATCCCCAGGGCTCAAATTAGCTTTCTCAGAAGCTCTAGCCAATATCTTCTCGGTCATCGTCATAGCCGTCTTCACCTGAAACCAATCAATCAAACCTCAAATTACCAACAATGACTCAAAACAAACAACACCATAATTCAAATATGCAAAAAAACATAGCAACCGAACTGATCCAGTGGTCGACGGCTGGCGCTGCGATTGCTGCGGCGTCGCAACGGAGCAGCAGATTCTTCTGGAAGCCGGTTTGTGGCATCTGTGAGGGGAAAGAGCTGACGTGGAAGAGAAAGCAGAGAGACCAACATCTTTCTGAGAGACAAACAAAGTCCCAATGGGAAAACGCAATGAGTTAGTGCAAAGTTAACATTTTTGAATTCCCACAAAAACAAAGTTAACATTTTTGGGCAAAAGGGATGCAAAAAAAAAAAGGGTCTTTGCAGCAAAAAAAAAAATGACGAAATGATACAGAGAGAGAATGAAAGTAAGGAAGGAGGAACCTTGGGTTGGAGGAAAAAGGTAGAGGTTGGAGAAATGAGAGAGGAAGCGATGACCATTGTTATGGTTTTTGTTATTACAGAGATATTGGAGATGCGGCGGCTGGTGATGAATGTGGCGGTGGGTGAGTGAGTTCCGTTTATGTTGGCAGGGGATGTCTGATATGCACTCAATGAAATGAGGAGCATGAATACATCCTGCTCCCTAGTCTGGCAGGCCCTTATTTGCAAATAGAATAATTAGTAATTACATTATTGGGTATTTCTATCATGCAATCCAAAATTGGATGGTTGCTATGCAACCTTTTGTTAAACCAATAAGAAGTTGTCACCTATGCCATGTCATTATTTGAAGTAGTTAAAATTAGTTTTTTGCAATTTAGTCCAACATAAAAAGAAAATTAAAAATTTAGTCCTTTGTACCTATAGACAAATTATAACTTTTAATTTTAAATTTAGTCACTTGCATTAAGCCTTTTTACACAAGTGACTAATTTTAACTACTTTTAATTTTTTTTTAAATTAAAAGTTATAATTTGTCTATAGGTACAAAAGACTAAATTTTTAATTTACTTTTTATGTTGGACTAAATAGCAAAAACCTAATTTTAACTAGATTTAAGAAAAGGTTGCATAGCAACCATCCAATTTTGGATTGCATGATAGTAACTCCCTACATTATTTCCACCTTCATTCCCACCATCATACCATCGATGGTCACCCTTGGCCACCCCACCCACCCACCAACCCCCATTTGCTAATCTCGTTCCCTTCAACAAATCAGGGATGTAAATGGTTTCAGGTCAAATCGCAAGATTGTTGGATTGAATTGAATCAAATCGAAAAATGTGATCCAACATATCTAACCTAATCGAACTAGACCATTTATGTTCAGTTCGATTCGGTCTTTGTATATGGAATACTTCAAGATCGAACAAGACCAAACCATATTAATTTGATTGATTCAATCTCTAGTATGTATCAAAAACCGCACCATACCAGATCGTTACATCCCTACAAATAATGATTGGGAGACTTTGTAATAGGTGATTGGTTGGAATTGACCATTATCATCCAAGAGAGAGATGGATTAGGTGCTCATAAAATGCTAAAGTGCATATTTGATCCCTTAAATTATTTGTTTATTCTATCGTGATCTCTCAAGGTTCTTTTTTACGTGTTTCCTCAAGTTTTTGCTCGTTGTCATTGTTAATCCTTCCGTCAATTTTTTGGTATATTGATTTAAATATTATATTTTTCTCTATCTGATCATCTTCTCCGGCAAGCTCCCAATTTTTTAGACGAAAACTTCACTTTTCGCGACAAGTATCCTTCAGAGACAAAGAGATCAACAATGTTCTAAGTGCAAACCAAGAATACCAAAACCCTAGCATCATGAAGGGAATTTAGTGTGAATTTCTTGGCCTACGTTGTGGTCTTTTGTGTTATGAAAGAGATAAGGGTAAAAGAGAATGCAAACCAATATATATCATAGTTTGGCCTTCTCGTTGAGGCCTACATCCAGTCCTCAATAAACGTTCTTGGGATTTCCTTTATTTGTCTTTGTTTGTAATTCCAAGACGTGGATGAAAGTATTTCATTCAGATGACTTAATCTCTTTACTTCTTGTTGTGTCTTTGTCTTTGTATATTTTTGGATATCATAGATAGTGGCACTTCTATGTCTCATTGGCCGCTTTTTCCTAAGTAAGTCGAGATTGTCTACTTTCTCAAAGGTTGACCCCAAGGAGAGTTTTGTTTCTCTCCTAACTCTCCATAGATATTTTCATCATCAAACGTTCTATCGGAGACTTCAACGGCAAAGGAGTTCATGGGCCGGTGTTGATGATAGTAGAGTAGGCTCCAAAGTGTGTGCTGCAGTCTTGTCTGATTTCTAATTTATGATTTATAATAAGGAAGTTTGTTCACCCAACGTCCCATGAATCGATAGTAGTTGGGGCAAATGTTATAGAGGAACTGCAAATCGTAGATGTCGAATGTTGACATAGTGGTATCTGATGAGGTGGTAGCATCAATTATTAGTAGTTGCAGCAGTTAGGGCACAAGCGATGCCAACAAAGATGAGTTTGAGGTTGATGAGATACCAGCGTTGGAGGTTGTGAGAGATTTGTCATCCATTGTTACTTTATGGTAGTAGTGTCAGAGTTCATTACTCTTTTATCTACTAATTTGTACACATTTGCTTCAGTCGATATTCTTGTAAAGAATGTAAATAAATTTGGATTGGGCGTTGGTTCTTTTGCTCTTGTTGATCCGGATCATCCACGTAATCTTATCGGTGACATGCAATACTTGCATACATGTATACTGCTGATGTGATATTCTGTTAACAACATCAACACTTGAAGTAATTTTTCCTAACGATGGAGACTTAAACCAAAATTTCAAAATAATTACGATGAAGCAAGGTCAAAAAACTTCTAGAGACCAAAACACCTTAACTTTTAGGAACTAACGACATAAATAAACCTACAATTATATTATATATATATATATATAATTTAAGGGATGAAATTGCATTCATTCTTTCATTAATAAATAATTATTAATAATCTCCATTTCATGAATAGTGTTTTTAAAATTTTTCCTTTTGTTTCATATGCATTATTCTTTTGTAAATCCCGTAGATAATTAATATTGTTTTTCTCAATTATAACCTTATTAGTAATAATTTTTTTTATCTCCAATATATTTTTTCTCTTTAATAGTGATTACATAAATATATTATAATCAAAATATCTTAAATCCTAACATCATTTAATTATTTCTTAAAAGTTGCGTGTACTTTTAAAATACAATACACTTTCGAAGCATGGGTACTTCAAAATAATTGATGTACTTGTACCAAGAATATATTGGGTATCGATACACGTAGGATACTCTTGGTACGTACCAATTTATTATTATTTTAATTTTAAGTTGGATATACCTACTATCATATCGGGTATACATATTAAATATGTCTAACTACACTTTGAATATCCATTATTCTAAAACTATGTTATATTTGCGTGAAAACTTTGGTAATTTCTCTCTTTTTTCCTATATTCACACTATGTTTTTAAATTTAATTTATATATCAGTATCTCGTCCTTATATTTCAATAAATTTTTAGCATTAACTTATATTTTATTTTTTATATTTTATCATATATATGTGACAATATTATTTGTTCATATATTTTTTTTATTTATATTTATATATTGATTTTAAATTTATAATAATGTACCCATTCATCAATTTTAAAAAAAATGACCTACTACATGCTTATACCCATATTCGATACGAGCATCATGCCCGTATCACTACAACATAGCAATACATTACTTGTTAAAAAGAAATAATAAAATATTAGTAGTTGATGTTAGCGCGTATGATAAAAAATTTATTGCTACTTAAACAAATAATTCAAATTTGATTCATGTAAATATAAGAGGCCTCGTTGAAAAACTAATTCGAAAGAGTCCGAAAAAATAATAAAAAAACTCTAATTATGACTTGAGAAGAAAAACAGTACAGTAGCTAGCATTTTCTTATCGCATGAGAGATATTGGCCTAACTTGAAGTCACATTCAGGTCCCACACTCTACCCGGCGTGAATATAGAAAATAGAAAAACTCCACTTTTGAAGCTTCTTCTGTTACAAACGTAAACAATGGAGGTGCAGCAATGGTGGAGGCTCAGATTCTCCTTTAGGAACGCTACAATGGTCGTGTGTTTTCTCAACATAGTCACTGCTATCTTCTTGCTTCAAGGCTTTCTCTCTTCTGCCTACTCCCGCTCCAAATTATCCTCTTTAAGCTCTAACTCTGGCCAGTTCTCTTCTCTTCTCTCAACTTTTCCCTCATAATTTTATCTCTCTCTTGTGCAATTTTTTTTACCCTTTGAGATGAATTGGATCATGGGTTTTGTGTATTTTAGCTGATCATGTATTAAAGTTGAGATTTTTGTGAAGATTATGCTTTTTTGGTATTAGAATTAAGGTGGTGAAGAGGCTTGACTTTGTGTTTTCCGATGATTCTCTTCTCAATTTTTTTATTTTTTTGATAGAGTGATATATTAAAAAAAAAAATTAATTTTGGGGTTATTTAATTTACTTTTAATGTGATATTTTTTGTTAATGGTAGTTAGAAGTTAAATGTGACTATGTGAGTTTAAGTTGAGTGATAAAGGTAATAATGCTAAAATTAGAATGTGAATTTCATGGCAAGTGGTTGTCATCTTTTGTTTGCTTTTGCAGTCCACGATAAGATATGAGTATTGCTCATTAGTTTTCTCAGATCAGCTTTATGTGATGAAGTTTGAGCTTTTGTATATTGGGTTAGATTATGAAGCTATAACAAAAACAAGATTTCTGAATGATCATAAGGATGCTAAGAAAACAATAGCTTCCTATGAAAGGTGGGTGTGGGTGACTTAGAATATTGGTATTTGGATTATTGGCATGCCCTGCTAACAAATACACTTGACTGCTGCACACAAGCCACTCCTTGTCCAGCCTTACTTTTATTGTCCCCACCATAGTTTTTAAATGAATATTTGGAAATTGTTGGAAGTCTCACATCACCTGCCCCATTTTCTCGGATGTGGTTTAAATCTTTAATTACCTGGAGGGCTACTCTCGGATGTGGTTTTGAGATGGAACCTTAATATGTTATTAGAGCCATAACCTAACTTCTCTCCAGTCAAAAGTAACCCTTTGCTTGGTGCCTGGTCTGGCAGGCTTTGTTGGAGGGAACATGTTAGAAGTCGCACATTGCTTGTCCCATTCTCTCGGATGTGGTTTAAATACCTGTTGAGCTACGTCTCTCATTGCCAAGTGCCAACACATTAATAGAAGTCATACATATTGTATGAAAAAATCCATCCTTCAACATGGATATCAAAGATCGTTCCACGTATTATTGGCTGTCTTAAAATGGGAAGAAAAAGAGTTGATAGATTTTGAGCTCTTAAATACACAAGATACAGATATCAGGATTAAAGTACATAACTTCATTAAACTAATGTATTGAAAATGGAAAAACAAAAAACTTGGTTGCCCTAAACATTTAGTTGTTTCATCTGTTTATCTAAATTTTTTCATTCAAATGCTACTAAAACACTCATGTTTTTACTGTAGTTAAGTGGATGGTTTTCCAGCTTTTCTTACCTTAGAGAACCTTCACAGGCTATTCTACTTGGATGACCTGCTTTTAAATACATTTATTGTCAAGAATGCTTTCATCGCAAAAGCTTAAGCTGAGGAAATGCTTCATACAGAAAAGTCCATTGGGCTTGCAATATGCTCAAAGCACCACTCCACTGTCCAACTTTCCTTGCGGTGAATATGTATTTAATCACGAAAATTGGGGGCAAAAGTATTTAAATTATTACATGCTTTGTTAGGACGCTTTGATATTGCATCAAGGAACAAATTTATTCCCAAAGGTTTATTTTGCTAGATTGGGTGCATGATTGAGAATTGATGTCAATAGAAGATTGAAAACTTTCTATTTTTGAATGTTAGGCAGCTTATGCATGACACTGGTTCTACTTGTGCCTATAATAGATGATATACCATGAAGTATTTGTTAAACTTGCTAAATATGTCCTTTATTTTAAATTTCAGCTCAACTCAGATACATTAAGGAATCTGACGAGATTCGTCTTGCCATGCTACCATTGGATCTAATAAAGAGAGTGAGTTTCTAATTGTTTGTTGTTTATTATATTTATTTCCTTCCAGTAAATAGTGTTTGTTGAACAGGAATGATGACCAAGTTGCCAAATAGTATGACCTAGGGAGGGGAAAACAATTTTTGTTGAAAACAATTCATGCATTTTTCCTGCAAATAATTGTTTATTTCGGACATGTTGAACGTAAATGGAGAGAAGAGATATGATTGTACCTTGTGTCTCAATCACACTGCAGAAGTGCAGATGCTGTATACATAGTGTTGATGTAATAAATTACAACGATACAATTTTCTAATTACCATAACTACAGTATTTAGTTAGACTTTAGCCTATACAACAAATCTAGACACTATTTGCTGAATACATATTCTCAACTAGAAGTTCTGCAACAAGCCTATAACTTTGTTGTGTGTTTCAGATCATCCTCTAGTTGGAACATTAGGAAGTCATTTTTCAAGTTATTCACTCACAAAACCTTTGCCCTATACTCATTTTCTGTGTAATGATTTTTCTTGTGAGTTGCCCCTCTCCAGCTAGTTTGAATTCAGATATACAGCAAGAACAAAACAATCAAGCCTTTCCCCGCAATTGAAATTAAGATATACTGTCTTTAATTCATTTTTCTTGTAGGGTCCTGAACTTTTTACTATGCTACTCGGTTTTTATGATTGTGATGTTAATTGGATTGAAAATGGATATGGATTTGAAAGAATTTAATCAATTTATTACCATGTCATACCAGTGAGAAGTGAGAACATCTTGCAGCCCACCCACCTCATAACTCACAATTGTCTAAAACCTGTTTCTCCTGGACATTGTCTGATCAGAGGAGTAGACATTGTAGAGTTTTAGTTCAGCAGTTGGTCATGTGATTAGATTTTAGAACATGCAACCATAATTGATGTGCAGCGTCATCTTCATTGAAATAAGATACTCGATCTCTCATTTTCTCTATGTAGCCCAGAGCTTACAATCAAAAGTTAGACATCATAGCAAATGTACCTTAGTTTCACTTTGGAATTGAAACCGTCGTATAGTTTGGCCTTGTTTTTTAAATATGGTTACATGTAATCTCTGTCTCATCCTTTTTCCCTTTGCATATGAAGCCTTGGAGTGTACCTAGAAAAGTTGGCTGTACTAGCAATACCTGAGTACACTTTCAAAGTTTCAATGTGTAGCTTATTTTCTCTTCAATATTCTTTAATTCTCTCGAGTCTGAACTTTAGGCATGCGAGTCTGAAAATTTATCTTAGCGAAGAAAATTCTTAAACTTTTTTGGGCTGGCCAAGATTTGGTTCTCATCTGTCACGGGATTGTTATTGTTTATCTTCTACTGTTTGTGGGGATGAGGTGGGACCAGGGTTGCTGCTGCATACAATGACCAATAGTTCAACTTCTGATAGTTTTTTACATGGAATAAGTTTGTCTATAAATCTGAATATCTTCCACTGTAGGTGAGGGAGATTGAGCAGGAAGTATACACCGAACCAGAAACCACACAGAAGAAAGATACAAAGCAGACTGCTGCAGTTGATCTTTCTAAAAGATTAAAGGATTTCCGTTCCTTGAATGATGCTGCCAGCATGAAAGGTGTCTCTCCTTTTCTCCCTTTGAACCTATTTCAATCATGAGTCTCTTGTATGTTCAAATACACAAGCAATAAAATGTGCACGCACATAACTGCTCTGTTGTTAGAAAAGAATTTGTTAAGGAAGATTTTCAATGGAGTATTATTTATCAAGTTTCCAGTTCTAATATTCCCCAATTCCTAATATTGGCCTTTATGCCAGTTGATTTCCTACTGAAACAACTCCAGTGGCTGACTCATTTGAGGCTGCAAGTATTTTCTGCAACCTAAAAATCTATAGGGAAAGGCTAACAAATGCCCTCAAGGGCACTGGTTAAGGTTTCATTGATAGAAATTTTTCTAGGGAACTCGTGTTTACTAAATTAAATACATGAAATTTGTACTTTCCATGATGAAGTTTCTATTCTTTAAAAACTTAACCAATGCCCCAAGGGCAATGGTTAACATGACCCATATTTGAAATAGGCACTAATGAAAATTGAAGTTAGTTTGATATCTTCTGGAAGGTCTCCTTTGCATTCACTCGTCTTGATCTTTTCATGTCATACAGTTATCACATACCAAAATCAAATCTAACAATATTGAACTTGCATAATTTAACTATGCTATATAAACAACACACTCACAATATAGAAGTTGGTCTTCTAGCATTGTTTTACAATATGTCTGTCAACTGTTCCAATTTTTTAGCTTAGGATGAGGTGAGGTTGCCCCATTGTTCCAATCTGAAACCTCAATCTTAATATATTTCACTTTTAATTTTCCTTTGATGTTTGTGGCTCGCAGCTTTAGAGGAATGGCGTAAAAGGAAGATGGAGAGGGCCAGACAGAGAGAATTGGAGAAAAATGGAACAACCTCATCTCAACAATGATTTTATATACCCTATGATATCAAGTGAAAGTTGACATGCTGAGTTAAATGTCTTGTGGGAAAATTATTGATCATTTACTTTACTCTGTACAGCAACCATCATACAACAGTTTTTTGCACTGTCAAGCTTGTTTTTGATATTTTCATTGCTGACTTCTGGTGTAAATGCATATTTCCGTTTGACAGATTCCAGGCGTGCTTTCGGCAACACGAGCTTGTATCTATTTTTGTAATTTGTAGCTTTATGACTAAGTTATGATAAATAGACTTATAAAATCAACTTACAAATAAACTTATATTATAAGAAAGTGGCATATGTCATTTGTTAGCCAATTGATAATAAGCAAGTGGTGTAGGTTGTAGGTTGGTTATTCATTTTTGCTAATGACTTGGTCAATAAACTAGTAAAGTCATTTGGTGATAAAAAATTGAAAGGAGAGTTTTTAAAAGCTATATTATAGAAGGGTATTTCAAGTAGTTTTTTTAAAATGATCAAGAGTTTCTAATAAATCATGTATCAATTTTGCCTTTTAGATTTTTTTAAAACCAACTTACATTAAAAAAAAAAAAAAACAAATAAATATTAGATAGTATACATTAACTCATTCAACCTACTTTAGCCGGTTTCACAACTAATTTTGCTGAATAGTTCTAATTTTATAAATTTGTTTTACACCTATAAGTTTTTAGCAATCTTAATAGCTACATGTTCATAGCTATAAATGTATAGGATAGTTTTGTGGAATAAGTCCCGTAAGTTATTGCCGTCCAATACATCATTCTTTTCCGTTAATATTTTCTATTAAATGATATGTGACATCATACGAAAATACGAAAATTAGCACGTGACACTGTTTGTTAAGTGAAATATGTCATTTAACAAAAAAATTAACGGAAAAAATGAATTTGTTAGATGATAATAACTTACATGACTTAATTGAAATAAAAAAAACAAAATATTGATTTTTAACTTAAAATCAATTTAAGAGACCAATCTAATAATTTTGTCATTTTTTAAAGTCAATAACTTTAAAGCATGATCTGTGATAAATCGATAGTATGAAAAACTTTTATTTAGTTAATGCATCACTTATTTTTTCATTTGTTACTAGTAAATTCCAATTCGAACTAAGTAGCCAAAATTCCTTTCATGATTCTAAGATAGGTAAAACTCAGGCAAAGTTTAATATAATTCTAATCAAAACTATCACGGCATGTGATATGCACAAAGGAGTTTTGATATGTATCTATACAAGTTTTTGGATAAGTTATTTAGTAGTATATTTTTTTCATTTTTAGATAGGCTATTTGAAAATTATGCACTTTCAGATAAGGTATCTGATATATTTAAGCAACAATTTCAAAATACGAATAAAATTTCCCAAAATTTTGCTCAGTTTAAGAACTAAAATAAGCTTAAATGAGTCCTTATTTGGAGAAATAACCTCGTGGAAATTTTTTTTTGAGTGAAGACCCACATTGGTCCCTAACGTTTTTCCAAAGTATCAATTTGGTCCCTGAACATCCATAAACCCACATTTAGTCCCCAACGAATTTGAAAGTGGGACAATTTAGTCCCTCCGTCTGATCTGTTTGACGCCGCTCCGTTAAGCCATAACGGTCGTTCCACGTGGCCGTTAATTGCAACAGCTGGCACTCCAGGTGGAGATACAAAACGACGCCGTTTTGGGGTTTTTTTTTTTAAAAAAAAAACATGTGGCTGTGGTTGAACATAGAGAAACGACGACGTTTGATTTTAATCCAAAACGGCATCGTTTTGTGAGGGCGGCAAACCCCTCATATTCTCATACTCATTCAGTGCATGGTGGAGAGATGAAAACCCCATAGAAGAAGAAGAAGTGATTGAGTAGTGTTTGATCGCAACAGCCATTTCAAGCGAAACCCCATAGCGAAATCACCGTTGCAGGACTCCATAGCGAAATCGCCGTTGCAGGACTCCGCCGTTGAAGGAGTCCTCTGTTCAACCCATTTTAGAAGGTAATGTTGTTTCCTATTTTGCTATTTGAAGGGTTGGAAATTAGATGATGGGTTATTTGCATCTTCGTTTTGTTGTTTTTGTTGCTACTTTTCGTTTCTATTGCATAGAGTAAAGACTTGGTTTTTGTTTGTGAAATGTAGATGGTTGAGTATGTGATACTTGTGTATCATCATGGTGGAGTATTTGTGAGAGACGATGATGATGGTGGTGTTGTCCAGTATCTTAATGGTACTGTTAATAGGTTTCCACCAATGGATATTGACCTAGTCAACTTGAAGGATATGAAAACATTATTCAGGGAATTGGGTTATAAAGATGATGAGTTGAAAGCTATGTATTGGCAGACACCTGGAGAGAGTGACTTGGAAGTAGGTTTGAATGTTCTTGAAGGGGATTTGGATATAAACCACATGTGTGATGCAGTGTTAGACATTGGAAAGGATAAGGAGGGGAAAGGTAAGGGTAAGGGTAAGAAGGCAAAGAAGTCAAGGAAGCAAGAAGATAAGGAGATGCACATTTATATTGAGCATCCAACAGATGATGACAGTGACAGTGAGGAAGAATCCAATTATGAAGAGGAGAGTACAGAGGAAGATGATGATGTTGTTGAGGTGACAGAAACACCGATTCCAAAGAAGAAAAGAACCACAAGGAACACACAAGAACAACAATCAGATGCTAAGGTAATAGAGCAAGTGGAAAATACTGAAAAGATAGTCACACCAAAGAAGAAGAGAACCCCTAGGAAGAAAGCAATACACAGGAAACCCACTGGACCAGTTGTGGACAAGGATGGTTATGAGAGTGCAGCATCCTTTGAGAAAAATGGATACAAGTCCAACGAAGAGCAGCTGCATACTCCCTGCTCTACTGATGATGAAGGCAACTTCAAGGAAGCTATCCCAACTTTCAATGACACTGCTCCATTTGGCCATGTGCAGCTTGAGGTGGCAATGGAATTCAAAAGTTTGGAAGTTTTTAAGCAAGCTGTAAGGGATTTCAATATCAACATTGGGAGGCATATCAAGTTTAAGAAGAATGATAATTTAAGGTGCAGGGCTGTTTGTCATGAAGCCGAATGCAAGTGGTTGGCATTTTGTTCATGGAATAGTTGCCTGAATACTTTTCAGCTTAAAACATACAAGGGAGAGCATACATGTTGTAGGACATTTGAGAATCGTATTGCCTCAAGGGATTGGGTTGCTAAGAAGCTACAGGCTAGGTTACTAACTCAACCTAACTTGAAAAGGGGCCAAGCCAAAAACTTCATGAAAGAGGATTTCTTAGTTCATTTGGAAAACAAGAAAGTGACAAGGGCATTGAAGCAAGCAAGAGAGGCTGTTGAGGGGACAGAGAAAGAACAATATAAGAAATTATGGGATTACCTATATGAAGTGCATAGAAGTAATCCTGGATCAAAGGCCTCAATGGAAGTCATCCCAATCCCACAAGCACCACCTATATTCCATAGGCTTTTCATATGCCTTGATGCTTGTGTGAAAGGTTTCAAAGATGGGTGCAGGCCTTTAATAGGTTTAGATGGTTGTTTTATGAAAGGATACTATGGAGGCCAACTACTTTCTACTGTAGCACAAGACTGTAATAAGCAGTTTTACGTCATTGCATACGGTGTGGTGGATGCAGAAAACACAGACAATTGGAGATGGTTTCTGACTTTATTGCAAGAAGCTATAGGTGACCAGCAGATGTATGGCTGGAATTTCATCTCTGATCAGCAGAAGGTACTATTTTATTGGTTAGTTTAATTGCTTATTTAAATTGGTTATATATTGATCCTATACTGATATTTGTTGTAGTGTATATTCATCTCTGATACTATATACCAGCAGAAGCTATATATTCATCTCTGTTAAGTAGTATATCTGTTGTATATTTGTTATACCAGCACAAGGGCATTGGTTATATATTTGTTATATACTGATACAGTAGTATATATTGATCATATTGATAAATTATAATTGATTATAAATTAACTAGGGGTTAGTAGCTGCATTGAAAGAGGTTATGCTACATGCACCACATAGGAACTGTGTGTTGCATATCTGGAAGAATTTTATCAAGTTTCACAAGGACAAAGAGCTTAGAGGTGTTGTATGGCAATGTGCAAATTGCACCACAGAGGCTGAGTTCCATAGAGTAATGAATGGTTTGAAGGCCAAAAATCTTGTGGCATGGAGTTATCTAAATAATATTGAACCACATTGTTGGGTAAAGGCTTACTATAGCCATTGGCCGAAGGTTGATAATATCACCAACAATCAATGTGAAATTTGGAATGCTAAGATTGTTGAGTATCGCGAAAAGCCTGTGCTAACTATGTTGGAGGAGCTAAGATTGTATATTATGAGAAGAATGGGTAAGCACAAAAGAATATTGGGATCATTCGAAGGAAAGCTACCCCCTGTACAACAAAAGTTACTTGACAAACTTAAAGCTGAGAGTTACAAATGGGAACCTATTTGGACTGGTGATAGTGATAGTCAAACTTTCCAAGTTAGAAGCTATGGCAGGAGCTGTGGGGTTAGTTTAACCAATCGCACGTGTGCATGTCAACAGTGGCAGTTATCTGGAATGCCTTGTGTCCATGGTGTTGCAGCAATTTCTTACAAGAATGAAAAACCCGAGGATTATGTGCATCATTGGCTGACAATGGAAGCTTTCCATTCCACTTATCAGCATTGTGTCCAGCCCGTGAATAGCCAGGAATATTGGCATGAAACTGGAAAATCAATGCCTAATCCACCTAAGCTGAAGCACCCTATTGGAAGACCAAAGAAACATAGAAAGAAGACTGCCAACTCAGAAGCGGAACCAAGTCAATCTCATAAGGCTAAGAGATCATTTGAGGTCCTATGCTCAAAGTGTGGAGAAGCAGGTCATTATCCAAAGACATGTAAAGGACCTGGTGTGCCAAGGGTTAAAGAGAAGAGTACCAAGAAGAAGAAGGACAATTCTGCACAAGACACAACTGCCCAACAGCAACAGCAACAACCTACACAAGAGACATCTACCCAGCAACAACCTACACAGGGTATAGCTACCCAGGAGCAGCCTACGCAGGTTAGATTCTTACAATGGTAATTATGATAAGTTAGTTAGTTTCTTGAACTGATTATTAATGATTCTTAGTTAATTTATGATTCTTGTATTGCAGCCTGTTAGGAATGTAACTGAAGTGTCCCACATGAGGGGTCCATTGACAAGAGCTGGTGCAAGAAGATTGCCTCTGATGCTGGTACATTTTGTTGCCTAAGGACCACATTGGTTCTTTTTGTCATTCTTTAGGGACTTAGTTGGTACATATTATTTCTTTAGGGATGTATTTGGTTTGAATTTTTTTTTTTAATTTGCAGCTTGAAGATGACAATTCAATTTCCATGAGTCCACCAGCAGTGAGACCCCCTCCAATTAGACCCCCTCTAATTAGACCCCCTCCATCAGCACCATCCTCTGGACCATCTACTTTGACTGCACCTTCGGCTACAGGGAGGCCACTAGCACCAGGAACATTTGTCACATCAAGCTCACCAGTCATAGAGAGGGCACCAACACCTGCAACAGGCTCTGGAACAGGCAGCACAACATTTCAGTTTATGCCAACTCCTGGATTTAGGCCTCCATCACACACAAACAAAAGTGGCTAAATTGGTTCCATTTTCATTCGTACTAATTGGGGTCACGTTTTGGTTTTATGATTGACCCCATTTTGGATAGTGTGTCTTTTTATTCTGTCCTTGTCTACTAGGTACTAAAACTTATGTAACAAACCTTGTGTGTGCTTGTGATTAAGGGGTCACTTTTTGGTGTTATGCTGACCCCTTTTTGGTGTTTTTTTATATGTAACTTCTGAACCAAAACATATTGTTGATGCAATGTGATGGAATATGATATTTACATCTGTGATGTCATTTAGAATGTTGCCAATTCCTTGTTAATTTAAACAGGTGCTTTTCATTAAGATAACAACCAACACACCACTACATTAAATAACAACAAAGTACGCCAATTACACCCAATAACAACCAACACCTACTACATCATTTTAAACAGTACAACAATTACAACCAAGGCTATTAACAACACAACTACACCCAATCTTCTGCATTCACAAACACCTTTTTCTTTATCATTCATCAGTTCTTTCATCTTCATCTTCATCTCTTTCATGTTCAGTTGCATTTCCCTTAGTTGCAATTGCATTTCCTTCATGCTTGACTGCATTTGTTCCATCTCCCTACTATGTTCCATCACCTTTTCATCTTCAACCTCAGAATTATGAAGCACCCTTTGTTCCCATTCATCCACCCAAAAGAAAAATGAGCAATGTGGCTTTCTCTCCCGATTATATTTTAGAAACATTGATTCAAATTAAACTTGCATTAACAGAAAATTAGGAGTAATTCAACACATTGATTTACCTTGAAGTATGAGCAGCCATAGAATTGTCTGTTAGGGTTTTGATTCGTTTTTGAAGTGTATATGCCACTATCAATCTTGCATTCACACTTTGGACGTGGAACTCGGCTAATACTCCCACTACCACCGACACTGCCTCCAACGCTGGAAGATGAGGAGTGCCAACCGCTGTCACGCCTAGAACCACCGCCGTAGCTTCTCATCGCAGCCAACTACGTATTGGGGGTTAGGGTTTACAATGGGGGAAATTGATCGAAAGAGTTAGGTGTTGGATTGGGGAAGGAACGAATTAGGGTTAAGAATTGGGGAAAATTGCAAACCTAGGGATTCAAGGATGCTGGAGGTGATGGATTTATAAACGATTATTTTTTTGTTCAAATCCAAAACGGCGTCGTTTTGTATCTCCACCTGGAGTGCCAGCTGTTGCAATTAACGGCCACGTGGAACGACCGTTATGGCTTAACGGAGCGGCGTCAAAAAGATCAGACGGAGGGACTAAATTGTCCCGCTTTCAAATTCGTTGGGGACTAAATGTGGGTTTATGGATGTTCAGGGACCAAATTGGTACTTTGGAAAAATGTTAGGGACCAATGTGGGTCTTCACTCTTTTTTTTTTGGGTTAAAATGAACTGAAATAAATTCTAGCGATTTCCGGACTTGATTAAGATGAAACTCCGTACGAACCTATTATTTCAGAACCCATATATCTATCTTTTTTCTGTGAATAAAATTGATGCTAAATGTATTGTTTCCTCTAGGTAGTTTAATTTTTCCTCATGATTTAAAAAGTGATACATTTAACTATAACACGTATGAAACTATTAAATGCAGAATCTATAACTTCTTTGTGTGAATGAAGGGTGTCTCGGATCGATAATTGGATGCTAATTTCTTTTAAGGTGTACTTGTATTTTTTTTTGTCCGTATTTCTTGCGAACTATCGGTATCCCGAAGAGCACCTTTAATACCAGGGAGCCCTTGAGACTAATCCAGAGCGAGCTGCGTGGCTGGTTCTCCCAGCGGGATGTTTTTAGTGGGAATCGAACCCGGGACTACTTAAGGTGTACTTGTATTTGAGATGCTGGTATCCCTTAATTGATAATTAAAGACTTATTTTTTGGAAATGTATAAGATCACTTGTGTGACGCTCTCTTTTCAATTTGAAAATAATTAATATTTCCAAATAGTTTACTACTTGCTATCAAAATTTAGGACTAGAAATTTTTTTCCTTTTTAATATTATTACTTGCTCAATCAAAAACCTCTTTTTGACATAAACCATTTCATGGATTCGGCATGGTAATATCTTAGATTCGAAAAGACTCTCGAGAAAGCACTTCCTTAATTATAGAAAACCTTAGTAGTTATCATTAAAGCATATAATTTGCCTCTCGAGTAAGATTTGAATATATAAAATATAAACCTATCGCCGAATCCCTTGTAAATTGAAATCAGAGTTCGCGGAAGTAAAAATAATATTTATGGGGCTCTGCTGAGGAAAATAAACGTCATATATATATATATATATATATATATATATATATATATAGACCATAGCATAAAATAAAACCCCATCAGTACAGTAGCAACAAGTAACATCAGTCGAGATAGCAAGAGTTTATAAAAACATATACAACCCAACTGTATAAAATAAAACCTCACTCTAAGACCTCTCAAAATATATACATTATATCACATGGTCTCAAAATAGAAGTCTCAAAGCAGGTCTTCAGTGTCCTCAGCAGCTCCTCAGATCCTCCACCGCTCTATTCCTAGGATCTAGGATCCAAAACACCTATGCTATGCAGGCTCCTATGAACCAGCGGGTCCACCTCTAGCAGAAACAGTCGGCTCAACATGCACCTCCTCCTCGCTCTCATCCTCCACGGGGTCCTCCTCGACCTCGCCCGACTGTGTAGAGACCCCACCACCGGGTCTAGGATCTGCAGAAGCAGTCCTATAATAATCAGTCGGACCAGGAGAAGGAGTCTCCTCAGTGACAACTCTATGGGAGGAAGGATGGGAACGAGTGGCAGCTCTAGAACGGAAACTATGAAAACGACGCATAGGTCGAGCCGGGGGTGGTCCTCTATAAGTATAAAATGGTGGAACATGCATAGTATAGACTAATGATCCTAAATCGACGAAGTCGCACACGCACCAGAGGGTTAGGGTGGTAGAAAGTGATCTCAACCTCCCCCTCAAAAGTGGCACGGTGCTCCTCATACGTCCATATACCGCTGGGGATAGGGCGTATCTCGATGCAGGCTAGGTATCTAGCCATCACCTAAACAGGGCACAGGGAGTAAGTATACACATATACATGATTGATAAAGACTAAAATTACAATCACAAGTATATCATGGACAGATCATAATGCAAATACATATGAGCACACCAATTTTTCAACATTATAACTCTTATAATGCAAGTGGCATGATGTATGATTTTCTATCCACAACTGAGGCCTCTAAAGTCCATCTTGGACGTCCATCCAATACACCCTTGTGTTCCCAGAACGTAATGTCGAACCATACTTGGATAATAAGCATCACTCCCGGAGTGTGCACTACGTTCCCAGAACGCATACGTTCCCAGAACGCATAAAAACCAGGTCCCGAACACTGGCCACATATCTATAATGTGTCATCAAGTAGGTTATAACTTGGTATTCCCGGAGTACCCTCCTCATATTCCCAGAATATGATAAACGTTCCTACCAACCAGACTCCCAGTCTATATGTATGCACAAATATCAGGGTTGGTTTTATCTTTACATTAATTAATGTGATTTAGAAATATTCCAATTTCCATTTTGAATGATTAATTTGAGGCATAATATGTGGCATAAAATTCTCCTTTGAATTTTCTCAAAACATGCCTTTTAACTTAGATTGGATAAAACAAAGCCAATGGTATTCAAAAACTTAACTTTTTATTTTTCAGACTCAGGTACTAACCGGTTACAGTTTCAGGCTAACCAGTTAGAATTACAGACCTGAACTGTTTACCATTGCAATTCAGAAAAACCCTTTTTTCTTGAATTCTCTACCCAATCTATACACCACTTAAACCTTGCTTTATGCCTCAAAATCACAGTTTCCATCATTCAAAATTAAAATCACATTTGTTTCCAATCATACATAATTTTCTCTTGAAAATTACTTTATGAATTTAAGGTATAACTCTTTACTTCCAATCTGAATCATAACACTTTATATTCAGATTAATAGATTTGAGCAAAACTCCCAAACACTTAAGGACTGACTTAATAAACTAATTTTCTTTAAAATTCTGCAGTGTCTAACCGGTTACGAAAATCGAGTAACCGGTTAGATTATGCAGTCAGTCCTTCAAATTGAAGGTTTTGACACACCATTTCCTTTAATGTTCAAATCTAACCACAATCCATCATTTAATGAAGTTCATATACCTTAAACAAATACGTTTCATCACAGAAATCATATTCAAAGTGCATGCATCAAGTCTTTGCATCAAATTGCATAAAAATCCACATAAATACAATTTAACACAACAAAACTTAGATTAAGCATTCAAACTCAGAATTCAGCATCAAAATACTTTGCATGCATCAATCTAAACTTGCTCAAACAGAATTGAGCCAAGATTTTGGCCTCCAAGCCTTTGTGCTTAAAAACACATAATGCCCTTTTGAGTTTTGCCAACTCAAATCCTAATTCATTTGACATTTAGTCTAAATCTAGTATAGTGAAGACTTCTCCCATACCTCTAAGACGATTTTGATGAAGATTTGACACTAGTTTGAAGAAAACTCCACAACTTCCTCTCAGACCCAAAGTTCTGTTTTCAAATTCGGTTTCCAGCAACAGGGTCCAGAAACCACCAAATTTGACATAGGATTTGACCAAAGAAATTGGGGAAAATAGTTAGAATTCAAAGTATGTAACATACACTAGAGAATCAAAGAGGTTTGAGACTTAAAGGTTAACTATGCTTACCAAAATCGAATCTGGAATTCAGCTTCCAGAACCAGAACAACAGAGAACTCATACTCAAACTCTTAGCTTCCAAGCTTGATTCCTCCACCCACACGAACACTCAACTTACAAGGTGTATATCACTGGAAAGCTCTTGATTTAAGCTTTCCAGAAAGGTGTGTTTCACTCTCTAACTCTCAAAGAAGAAGACGAATTGCTCAGAACGAATTTGGAACCCTAATTACCCTTCTTCAACAAGAATTGCAGCAATCAACCCTTGATTCTTCAGCAATTCCACTATTTATAGACAGATTAAGATAGCATGCAGGGCGACGCGTGGTTCTCCACTAATCCAAGGCTGTAATCGTGACGAATTTTGGATTAATCAAGCGATTACTCATCAAAATCCACTAAACCAGTTCCTGAGTTCATCGTCTAACCGGTTAAAGGGCATTACTAACCGGTTAGATCAGTTCAAAATTTAAAAATTAATATTTTTAAATCTTTCCCTCCAAGAATCTTTTCAATATTACTTTTAAGCCCTCATTCAGGGACCAAAATGCAATATTCTTATATTTCGCATTTATTTGCCATATAAAAATATTTCAACTTATTTTTATATTTAAGGCGAATTAAATACAAAACATAATCTTGGAAAATTCTATAAATTAATAATAAAACTTTTTATTATTAATTTCTTATTATTCGGGAGATGAAAATTAGGGGTGTTACAACTTGAATAAATTTTGCATTCATCAATATTTTTTTTTAAAAAAAATAAAATATACAGTATATGGCAAAAATCGAACGGCTTCCAACTTTCTATCAATCGAACTGAACCTTATTGGCTAACTGCCACATTCTCATGTTAAAAGTTGTCATATATTGGGATGTAAAAAATAATGCACGTCTCATATTGTTATTATTACAGAGTAACACTTCAAGTATATGAGAGACTTTATCTTCAGCTTTGTTCAATTAAATGCTTAATAACGTTGATGATAGAGTAGATATACATTGCAGATAAAATTAAAAATAATAGTAGATATTGGTCCAAAAAGAAACTATGAATCGGCTATAGTGACTAAGAAATAATGAAAATGAAAGAAATATATATGATGCTGGGCATTCAAAGACAACCATAATACGGTGAGTATGATGGTTATATAAGCCTACCCAAGCATGTTGCTAGCTTGTTGAAATGATAATCCATTTGTTGACTAGTTGACCATGATGTTGCATAAACCCTATCATTCCCATCTAGTCAAAAAGAGAAAAGAGTTCATATTAGGATCTGGGTCAAAGTAAAGCTAACATTGATTGAACCCAGCTCCAAATACCAAATCATTTGCATGCTAAGTGAATGAGGATGCAAGAAGATGTGGGAGTTATAATAAATTAGTACCGTACTTTCAAAATGATATCATATTGTCCAAATAAAACTAAGAATCGGATGAATTGGTCGGCTGTACCAAACTACATCAAAGATCAGATCGACAGTGAAAATTAGTTTGGTTTGCACTATGATATGTCCTAAAAGTTTTTGATATAGATGTCTAAGTATTTTTCTCAAAATTCTCCCATCAAATTGATTACTCCATTCGTTTTCGATATAAGTTATTTTTGAGATTTTGTTTTTGTCTTTTTTTTTTAAATTATTTTTTCAATTTTTAATGATATTAATTATTTTTCACAGTTAATAAAAAAAATATTTTTTCACAAATATTTTTATTTATACAATATTTTGAAATTACATATCAAAAGTTCACATTTCCAATACAATTAACTAAATTATTTCACTTTCTTAATGAACATGAAATCCCCAAAAAAACTTTATATTTAGGGACAAAAAGAGTATATTTAGGAAGGGAGTTTTAGATAATAATAAGGTCACCGCCTTATATATGTGATTAGTCATTTGATGGGATTTGATAATCCTCGATCCATTAATTACGTCAACAAATAATTGATTTTTTTTAACAAACGGGACCAAAACCAAAATGTTTGAAAAATTAAGGACTAGTCCCGGTCAAAGTTACTTTTAGGGACTAAAACCAAAACACGTTGAACTTTTAGGGACCAAAACCATAAATAAGCCATAGTTAAATTAGTCCTGAAGTTATCGAAGTTTCAAATTAGTCATCGAGATAGCAAAATGTAAGTCACATTAGTCTCTATCGTTAGTGGTCCACAAAGCTAGGGACTGATTTGACCGGTGGCCACAATCTCATGAACTAATTTGGTTGATATATAATCAACAAACTTTGTTTATTTTTTTGTTAAAACAACGTTGTTTTGACTATTTCGTTAGTCCATGTTAAGAACGATTGACGATCATTAACGTTAGTGAGTAATGTGACTCACGTTTTCCTATCTTAGGGAACAATTTGAAATTTCGAAAATCTCAGGGATTAAATTGACCAGTGCCCATTAAGTCAAGGACCAATATGACATATTACTTTGTTTAGTGTGCTTCTTGACTACTACTCCCTTCCTTTCATATATAGTGTTTACAGAGTTTTTCCCTCTTGTTTCAAATATATTGTTCTTTTACAAACCCTATGCATAATTAATACTGTTTTTCCCAACTACTACCCTTATTTATTACAATCAGTAATTCATCTTCAATATCTTTTTCTCTCTTCAATAAGGATTACATAGGGGTATTATAGCCAAAATACCCCAAATTCTTACATCATTTAACAATTTTTTTAAAACTCGTCCATAACCTTAAAATACACTATACATTAAACAAAGGGAGTACAACTTTTTGAGATGGTATTTTCACAACCCACCCGTAGTCTATACACCTCACTTTGAGGATGAAAAGTCTAAAATACCCTTATATTAAAAAGCTTACTCACTTCTCCTCTCCCCTCCCACACATCTCACCCCACACCTCACTTACTCATCAAACTCCCACACAACCCATCCCTCACAATTCTTCTCCTTATCCACATGCAAAAATCTCACCCGTTGCCATCAACATAGCTGTCGTTACCGTCTCTTAATGTTCATCTCAACTCGCACTCCACAAAAACAATGATCTTGCCCAAAAAACTCGGGACGTGACTGTACTGATGACTTGCTCAAAAGTTTAGGTCATCAATACAATCACGACCCTGATCTAAAAAAATTTTTAAAGAAAAAATATGCAAATCAATATCCTTCACAATCCATGAAATAAAAGTTATCTAGAATGCAAGATAAATGATTTAAAGATTTCTTTATTTCATACAAAAGTCATGTGTAATGATATGCTGTAAGGGAAGTTTTAGAAGGAAAAAAACCTTGAGTCATAAGTGTACTGGTGACTTGATCAAAATTTTAGGTCATAAGTACAGTCCTGACCATGATATAACATTAAAAAAAACTTGCAAATCAATATCTTTCATAACCCATAAACTAAAAGTCGCTTAGAATGCAAGCTAAAGGATTTAAAGATTCGTTCATTTCATGCAAAAGTTATGTGTGGTGATGTGTTGTGAGGAAAGTTTTAGGAAAACAAAAACGTCAGATCATGATTATATTGATGACCAAAACTTTTGAGCAAGTCATTGGTACAATCACGACCCAAAGATAGTTTTGATAAAAAAAGGCAAAACTACTTATTTGGTCCCTTAACTTATTTCTTGGTTCCAAATTGGTCCCTCTAGTTTTTTTTTGTTCAAAAGTGATCCTTAAGTTTACTTCCGTTAGTATGGTTGGTCTTTTGTCAGATTTTTTGTCAATTTCTCTCTCCTATTCTTCTTCTCCGACGGGTTTCTCGGGTTTCAAAACCTGGGATTATTACAGGAAAAATTAAACACGTATGTAGATTTATAAAAGTGACTAAGACGTTTTTATTGATATAAATTGAAGCGGGTGTTGGTGTTGGCCGGTGGGAAGAAAAAATGAAAAAAAATGTGGAGAGGAACAAGAAGATCGAAGATAATGTTGCTCAAAATGAAGAGGGAAATAAAGGTGGAATGATCTGGTGGTGAGAGATGAACCGTGGAAGAAAGATTAGGTAAAACAAGCAAAAAAAAAAAAAGAATCAAAATCTTGTCGTCGAAAAAAATGGAGTTTAGATCAGAAATTTCGTTGGAGAAGACGAATGAGTGGATTGTGAGAGAGAAAAAAAATAGTATTTTAATGTATTTAACAAAAAAAAATAGATGGAGGGACCAACGGTGCTAATGGAAGTAAATTTGAGTGACCACTTTCAAATGAAAAAAAATTTAAAGAACCACTTTGAAACAAAGAAATAACTTAGGGGAAAAAATAGTTTATTAGTGGGATGAGATTGTGTGTATGCGGGGTGTGGAAACCTCCTCTCTTTTTTTTTTTTTTGCCTTAACTAAAATTATCTTTTATTGTATGGATAAAGAATTAATTCTTTTCGTGGCACATTGTTATTTATTTTTTTTAATGCTGGTATTATTCCTATGAATCAAATAAATTTGAATGTTTCTTTAATTTAGAGGCATTGGCCAATGTCTTGTTAAGTTTCCATCTCAAAATCATTTGACAATGAGAAGAGTAACTTAACTTATATTTAAACCATGCCACATATTATGAGATAGGCGATGTGAGACTTCCAACATGTTTCATCCATTTATTTTGTGGAAGAAGTAAGCAGTTGGAACAAAAGATAATGCCTGTGCCTTGGAATCAAAATATGGTCCCAAAGAAAATCAACATTGTCAAGAGTACTCAAAGCTCCAATTGGTACAGGGTCAAGTGTCAATGGCATGAACTATGTTGCCTCATCTTGTAATTGCGGCCACTGTTGCCCACAAATTTGTAGCAAACTTTGGTACTTTTGATATACAATACTCCCTAATTGTTACACTACTTTTCGCCAGCTTTGATTGCTATGGTCAGAGGCTTGAACAGTTGGTCAGATTTAGCAACTCGGAATGGCTTTGTGTTCATTGTCATTACAACTGTGTGACCACTAAACTTGTAGTTACCTACCTTAAACCATTTTAGAAACTTGCAATTGGTACATCAATCTCTAAATATCGGCTGATGTCACCTCACGTGCAATTTAAGGTTTCTGATATCTTGTACAAGGATTTCTCTCTTTAGTTTTATTTATTAGGTATTCTCTAAAACATTTAGTATAAGGATTTTTTCAACGTCTTGTCGAGTACTTTCCATCTCTAACATTCAGCTAGGAACTCTCACTCTAACATTCCATAAGAGATCCTTCGGCATCTCACTAGGAAATATCTCTTTGAGGTTTGGTGCAATTGGCACACTTTGGTGCAATTTTCTCTGTCTCTAGAAAGTTCCATATATAGAGTTTGGATTGGAGCATGCCCGATCTTGAGAAAGGGCCATGAGGCTGACTGACTAGGGCCCAAAAATTTTAGGGGCTCATAAAAATTTGCTTTAAATACCAAAATGATTCCTATAAATATTGATATTTTTGGAATTAGTTCCTATATTTTCTTTTGGGTTTTGGTCCTACTTTTACCTTCTGTATTGGTTTTAGTCCCTAGTGACAAATTTGGATTGAAAACACTTACGTAACTTAACGGAAAATGTTAAAGCAGGGATCAAAACCAAAACGAAATGTAAAATAAGGACCAAAACCAAAACGGAATGTAAAAGTAGGGACTGAAATGAAATATGAAAGTGACATTTTTCATCCATATGTCATTAGGGACTAAAACCAGTGGCTTAGTTAAGGGAAACCACTAGAGCCGTAGCGAAAACAAGTCTTCATAGGGCAATTGTCATAGGAATGTAGAAGCACAGACCAAAATAGAAAAACGTAGGGATCAATATTACAGAGGTCAATGTTTATAAGGACCATTTTGATATTCAAGCAAAAAAAATTTAATAGTACCTTGACTTAGCATCTGAAAAAAAAAATTGTTGCAAGTCTTTTTTGTCTCTCAATTACCGGTGGGTCTTAGCATAATATCCGAGTTTGTCTTTTCCATTTGCTAAGTTGGCCTATAAATATGTGAATTAATGAATTTTATTTTTGCAACCTAACATGAAAAGGTTTTTTTTAATTACCTATTTAGTTAATAACTTTTTATTTTATTACAACTCTATTTATTTATTAATTAGTTTTATTATTGATTATTATTGCCATTATATTGTTTTAATTGATTAAATAAATGTGTGTAACTCACATGGTCATGTTGATATATGTTGATATACATTATATGTTTAATTGATATATTTTCAATACATTTTTTATGAATTAAGGTCCCAAATTTTTTCGTTCTAGTGCACAAAATAGATTAGGATCGGGCTTGGATAGAAAACTGTGACTTATTCTCCACTCCTATTGCATGTTTCCCACTTCAAAAAACTTATGGTCTTCAAGTAATTTTGCTTTCTCTCCACTTATTTTAAGCTTGATTTCCAAATACTAATAAATAGACTTTCACTCTAAATAATATCTTGAATCTATATCTTTTTTATTAAATAAGGAAGGATATCAACCAAACACAACATTAGGTATTAATGTATGAAAGATTCGGTTTTTGGTAATATTATTATATTAGCTAGGTATTTAGGCATTCTAGAAAATTCCATCATTTTGAATAGAGATGGCAATTCAGGCTATCTGGTCTAGTTCAGGTCTTCCCGTTTTGAGTTCGGGCCATGATCGGGTTGGGTTAAAAAGGTCCAGATAAAATTTGGGCAAAACACCGTCTAAATAAACCTGACAACGGGTCATTTTTTAGAACTAATTCAAGCTTTTTTTAGATGATCTTAGCGAGCGGCTCGAATGCTTGGCGGGTTCGGGCTAAAAATGCCTGAAATTTATCAGGGTTATATATTAAGAGTTTAAGCTGGCTTATATATTAGGCTTATTCGGGCCGACCCGATCGGGCCGGGTGTTGTTGTCAACTCTAATTTTGAATGTTAGACCAAAAACATATGGAAAAATATTTGTTTATTAAATTTTGACTTAAATATTTTTTTTTCAACCAATCACAACAAATAATATATGGAATGTCATATTTTTTGGAAGGCTTAATTATATTTTTGGTCCTTTACCTTATTTTCAAGATTTATTTTGGCCCTTAATTATTATTTTTACTTATTTTGCTCCATTAATTTTTTTTTCTAAAAAATTCAATTTGGTTATTTTGTTATATAAGTGATAGTTTTACCGAAATATTGACACCCATTATCGAAAAATGGAAAATGTTGTCTAAATTTTGAAAAATTCCAAGCCACCACCTGACGAAGGCTAAAAACAATGATGTTGCTTTGCCACTGGTAGAACAATCTGAATTGTAGTATGATTAATCGATATGGACAGAGATGACAATGTGATAGAAATATAAATGAAAATAGCAATAAGAGCTCTATCGAGATAGAGTGTAGAAATATATGTTAAACTTTATTGATAGAACAGTAATATGTGTGAATATATATTTTGAATAAAACTAACATCGTTGAAATAAAACTAACAGTATTATGAAAGGACCAAATTGAATTTTTTAAAAAAAATTAAAGAACCAAAATAAGTAAAAAAAAACCAAATAGAATATTGAAATTAAAATAATATAAAGAACAAAAATTTAATGAAGTCTTTTTTTAACAACGAGCTTTTGGTGCAGTGGTGTCAGGGGCTGCACTTGATAGGACGAACCACGGTTCGATCCCCAACAACAACGTTGGGAGAGGAATAAAACCTTAACCCTAAATCCCCTCGAACTGGATTAGTCGACCCAATTGGCCGAATACCAGGGTGGTGCAAACCAAAAAAACAGTAATATGTGTGAATATATATTTTGAATAAAACTAACATCGTTATTATGAAAGGACCAAATTGAATTTTTTAAAAAAAATTAAAGAACCAAAATAAGTAAAAAAAAACCAAATAGAATATTGAAATTAAAATAATATAAAGAACAAAAATTTAATGAAGTCTTTTTTTAACAACGAGCTTTTGGTGCAGTGGTGTCAGGGGCTGCACTTGATAGGACGAACCACGGTTCGATCCCCAACAACAACGTTGGGAGAGGAATAAAACCTTAACCCTAAATCCCCTCGAACTGGATTAGTCGACCCAATTGGCCGAATACCAGGGTGGTGCAAACCAAAAAAACAACAAACTTGCTCTCATACAAAACACCTTGCATACTACTACTCCAAAGAACACTCCAAAGAATACTATTGTCACTGTATGGAAGATCTTGGGTTTATATATATAACATATTGATAGTTTACATTAACACATGAAGAACTTCACTCCTCCGGCAAGCTCCATCTTTCCAAATATATGATCACAAGATAGACACTACTTGTCACCCTATATGACTTCCAGGTCATGATAACCATTAATATTTAATGCACACAATACTCAAAATGGCATCCAACAATATTATATTTTAATGAAATTCCCAACAGCTGGGGAAAGCCCATTGCTCCTCTTGTAATTTTCAGTTTTAAAAATGCCCACCACCCTTTAATATTTTATGTGCCATTTCTTGGATTATTATGCTGCAGGTAGCCTGGTACCAGGCACCTTGTAGTTTTGTGTCCAGATGCAGAACCCTAGTTCACAGGTGTCCTCAGGCAACCAGATTTATCATCCCTTTTGTCTCACTTTGGCATCGACCAAATATAATACACTTACGTTGTTTTTGAACAAAAGTTTTTTTTTTTTAATTTTTTTTTATAATATAATTTTTTTTTTAAAGCATTCTTGTTAGACTTGGCAGTATTCAAAGGAAAATGAGTTTTCTTTGAGAATAAAAATGAGAATAAGGAAAATGTGAATTTTCCTTTGAATGACAATAAAAATGAATTTTCTTTTGTTTTGTCGAGGGAAGAAAAAGAAAAGAGAAATAAAATTGTGGGACCCACATAAAATTATTTTTTTTCCTACAAATGGAAATATTATGAAAAAAAATATATAAAATGAAACACAATTGAAAAATCTACTCTTTTTCTTTATTATCAAACAATGAAAATATGTCCATCATTTTTTTCCTCTATATTCTTTATCTCCTATTTCTTTCTTCTCTATAACCAAAGAGAGTGTAAGTGTATTAGTTTTCCAAGAAACATTTACTTTTTAAGATTTAACTAACCTGTGCATAAATTAAAAAGACCCATATAACTATAAGAAAAATAATTAAAAAGCAAATTATCCTACATTAATTTAATACAAATAAATATATTAATTACACTTCTTCATTCAGCATGTGCAGTGCATTCTAATCTTAGTACCAATCTTCCAACCCTTTGACGATTGTTCAAAATTATGCAGGGGAGGAAGTGGATTTTGCCTGGTAGTGAGACCAATCACAAGGGTAAGGCCCTAAATAAGTTAATCAAATGTACATAACACATAAAGGGTAATGGTACTTTGGTCAATTTGCAGTTGGACAAGCATGCATTTTAAGTGTCACTCGGACCCTTTCGTTTATTTTATTTTATTTTTTTTATATGAGACCCTTTTGTTTATTTACTATTATTCATTTTGTAAACAATGTTACCCATATCTTAAACAGTGACTTGGATGGAGATCATAAGAAAGTGACCGTTTATTGACTGATAGAACCAAGTTGGGGGCATATAGCCACTGCAGGTATAAATACCCAACAAACACTAAACCTTAATCAGTGTGGCACAGAATTTGGAAGACAAAACTTTTTCCAAGCACCAACTTTGGAAACTTTTTGCATGTACTTTGAGGGAGATATGGCTGGCCCTGGCCATATGGGTTGGAGTGTTGTCCTAGAGGAGGAAGTTTGGAGGAAGGGACCATGGACTGCTGATGAGGACAAGTTACTTATTGAGTATGTCAGGCTGCATGGTGAAGGCAGATGGAACTCTGTTGCTAGGCTTGCAGGTGTGACAACCAAACTTTATGTCTTCTCTTTTGTTTCAATTGAACTTATTTACTCTAAGTGATGAAGGTTTTAAACATGGATCATAGTTATAATTTAAATAATTTCCGCAATCAGAACGAGGACCACAATTACAATCTCTTTTTTTATGCAATAGTCTATAATCAGGATATGTGCCACAATATCTACAACCATAGTTTAAATTGATAAAAGTTACTTTATTCGATCCGGATATAAAAAGAAAAAAACACTTATTATTCGTCTCAAATGTAATAAATATATAAGCCAATTAATTATGTGATTATCTCAATTAATTCTTGTTTCATGCCTAATGTAGTATTTATTTTTTTAATGAGTAATATGCGATAACTTAGATGATCTAACTTTAATTTTACATAAAATAAAAAAATTAAATTCTATTGAGAAAGTAATTTCTTACTCCCTCCGGTCCTATATATAGGACATACTTAATCATATTCCTCGGACCAAGAAAAGTAGTTAGTTTTATGAATTCTACGAGAACATATTGTAACATTACAATTTTACTCTCTCAACTTTTCTTGAAAAATTCACTCTCATTAATGAACAACAAAAAACACATGCATTTAATAAGGGCAAAAAAGAGAAAAAACAATAAATAATGCATAGAAAATACAAAATGTCTTATATATAAGACCAAAAATTGCTTCTAGAATATGTCCTATATATAGGACCCGAGGGAATACATAATAGAAGTGACACTTCAACTCCGGAATGTCACCTCATATGGCTTTTCGATTTCATTAATCTTTCGGCTAAATGATTGATTATGTTTTCATTTGCCTATTAACAGGATTGAAAAGAAATGGCAAGAGTTGCAGATTGAGATGGGTGAATTATCTAAGACCAGACCTTAAGAGGGGTCAAATAACACCACAAGAAGAGAGCATAATTGTAGAGCTTCATGCTAGGTGGGGAAACAGGTAAAATTTTAATTCACACTACTCTCTTAGAATTTGTACCTTCTATAATACTCCCTCCATTCCGTAAGGATAGTTAAAAAATTTAAAAGACAAAAAATTAAAGAGACATGCATTTAACCAATTATCAAACAACTCATTTAATGCATTTTGCATGGATCAACCAATCACAATTCAAAGTTTACAATTTTTAAATTTTTCATTAATTATTTTAACTATAGTTTGAGACAAAAAATTTAACCATTTTTTATCATCCTTGTATAAAGAATGGAGTAATTAAAGTAGAGTTTCAACAAATTTATGCTAAGAGCCTAAGACCTTCAGTTATTAAAAACTTCAGGTGGTCAACAATTGCAAGAAGCTTGCCAGGAAGAACAGACAATGAGATAAAGAATTATTGGAGGACTCATTTCAAGAAAAAACGAAAAAGTCCCTCAGATGCTGTAGAAAAAGCGAAAAATCGCTTCATGAAGAAGCAGCAATTTCACCACCAGCAGCTACAACAACAGTTGCAGCAACATCAGCAGCAAATGCAACAGCAACAACAATTTCAATTCAACTTGGACATGAAAGGGGTCATGGCCTTGCTTGAGGACAATAGCCATAGAGTACCTTATAATATGCCTCAAATGAGACAAGAAATGGTTAACAAGGACCAAAACACCACAGAAGTGCAAGGATACTTCTACTCCATGATCAATGGCAATAATGCCTCTGCTTTAGAGGCCTCAAATGATGAAATTTTTTGGGATGGGCTGTGGAACATGGATGATGTTCATGGCAATTTCAGTCTAGCTTGTGCAACAAGCAAATCCAGTCTACACAACCTTGTTGCTCCATTTTGTTAGAGTTTTTTTATGCATGATTGTTATCTTAACATCTAGAATGGACATCTGAAATTGATATCTGATTGTCTTATCTACAAAAGTAATTATTTCTAAATATAAGACAAGTATATATGTCCATTCCAAATGTTCAGATAACACTACTTTTATTTATTAAGCAATATTACTCATAGTTTCGGGCTCCAAAAACCAGGAACTTTGGAGTTTTAATTGATGCATAATAAGGTGTGTATAGTACTTGAGGTAGTAAATGATATTTTGAAGGCTAAGGAAGTCATTTCCTATTCAAATGCAATACTATAGTATAAGGTTATGTAAAAAAAAAAAGATTAAATAGTTAATAAATAATGTATGAATTTAAGTTATTTTGAATATATTACCATTATTATTGACTGGAAAATGAGATACTCAAAATGAAAAAAATTACTAGTATTATAACAAATAGTATTATTATGATTGGAGAAGAACAATATAATATTATATTAAGTTTGGAAAACAGTAATAAAAGAATTTAAATTTGGTGTATTTATGTCTTTGATTTCTAAAATTTTAGCATGTTTTGGTTTTAGTCACTAAAAACTATTTTGACCGGGACTAGTTCTTAATTTTTCGACATTTTGATTTTGGTTCGCACCATTTGAAAAAATATGCTATTTTTCAATGTGGCTAACAGAACACCACATCAGCAGCCACATAATGTGAGGTGATATCAAATACGTGGTATAACGTGGATGATATAGGTCCACAGACGCATTATTTTGTGTATGAAACCATTTTGCGTCTGTATGCTTGTATCATCCACATTATACTATCTATTAGGCTCCACCTTACACTACGTAACTTTTGTTGTGGTGTTCTGATTGCCACGTTGGAAAATAATAGATTTTTTTAAATGGTGCGAACCAAAACCAATTGTTTGAAAATTAAGAACTAGTCCGGTCGAAATAGTTTTTAAAGACTAAAACCAAAACACGTTAAACGTCTAGATCTAAAAACATAAATAAACCATTAAACTGCATCTTATACGAAACAGTGAAAGTATCATGTAATCTGTCAATAAAATTTAGCTTATAATATTGTTTTTTGCTTTATTGATTGCTTTTGGATAACAAGCACTGATGACTAGGAAACTAAGAAAGTAAGTGGAAGATATAGGAAAGAGAAATGATTGAGAGGGGAGGCGAGCATGTTTAAATTGAAAATTTTAGTTTTAGTTTTTTGTTTTTTTAAATAATTATAATTTAATGTGTTTATATGTCAACGTCGATTATAATCTTAAATTATATTTTTGAAAAAAATAATCAAAATCTAACAGCTCCCTCATAATAGTAGCTAGATATTATTTTTTGTAAGATTATTTTTTAGACCCATACGATTTTTTTATTCTACCCTTATCACTCTAACACATTAATTACTCTCTTATTACTCCATACTTTTTTTTTTGTAATTTATTCCTTAAAAATAATATTTTTTACATTATTTAAACAAAACAAATCAGTTTAAATTCGTTTTTCAGCTAAGATACCCAAACATAAATAGATTATAATTTTAAAAGATTATAGTCTTAAAAAATAATCATAATCTCATTTTATCAGTTATACCAAACACATACTTAGATGTAAATTTATACACAATATTTTGACATTTGTTATTTTTTAAATTTAAAAAAAATTAAAAATATCAAATAACATAACATAAAATACAAGTATTACAATCTTATAGAGTATATGTCTATATGTAGGTTTCTCTTATTAAATCTCTTAATATTTTTCTACATGAAACTGTAATATAATTAGACTTATTATTTGACATACTCATGTTTGGAAACTACATAAAATATTAGTGGTATTGTAGATGGAATCAACAATGTTAGTGATATTTACTCCGAAGTTTTTAGGAAGAAAACAAAATAGTTTTTAATTTTTTTCAACTGTTTTTTTTGTTCAAAAAATTAATATAACATTAATTACTATTTGTACAACTTTATCTTAATTAATAAAAAGATAGAAAATGAAAAAAGTAAGTATAATCATTAAATAGAGACAAAAGGCAAATTAAATAAAGGAAAATGTCAGGGCATTTGTTAAGATATTAAAAATGGTTTATTGTTATAGAAAGATGTGATTTTGAGGTTTTTGAGAGACTAATTAATGCTAACTTATGATTGATTTATCATTCTTAGTAACCCGTTAGCAAGACCCTTAAATAAATAATGCATCACCTTCAAAATAAATAAATAAATAAGACATCAATTTAATACTAGTAGACATATTAATTATACTTTTTAATACTCCATCCATTTCACTTTAAATGTTTTTAAGTATAATTTTTTTCATATATAATTGTCTTTTTAAAAAACCAATACAATATTAATTTTTTTTATAATTTTATTCTCACCTAATTAAAAAAATAATAATAAATGGAAAAATTTAGTAAATATAATTATAAGAGATATAAAAGGCAAATTAAATAAATATCACATTAATTTAATTCGAAAAAAATACATTACTTACATTTCTTAATCCAAATACTATAACCTAAAAAGACACTTAAAATGAAACATGAGAAATATATACTAAGTCCGTAACATTAAATGATACTTATTTAAAAATGGATGAAGTATAACAGGTGTTTCATAACTTTATCAAGAAGCTTACAATATACTCATCAATTAGTTTATTTAACCAAAAATAGTACATATATAAAGGCCGGGCTTATTTTAATAACCTACATACATGTTACAATTTGATACTTGATGTGTAATAAGCTATTTAAAATAACTAAACCAAGAGCTCATGTCATCTTACAATTATTAATTAATTTATCATCTAATTTTATCAAACAGTTCTAATTTCATCAAATACATTAACATTTTTTCAACATTTAGCTCGTTGTTTATAAGTTTTCAATCAACTTAACAACTAGTATGCCTAATGGAACCACGGCATATCAGATTTGTCCTTTTTTTTTTTTTTTTTAAAAAAAAAATGGCCACACAATTTCTCTTCTCCGCATTTCCCACTTTCTTTATCCTTCAAAAGAAGTTGTTAATTATATCTAAATTTAACTCAATAAGACAATAATAACCCTTGATTTTTTTTAAAAAAAAAATTAAAAATTAAATTGATCTCAATTGATGGATGTTATGTTGAATGAAGTGTAGGTAGGTGTAATAAAAATATAGGTGTAATAAAAATATAGGCTTAAATGCTTTTTTTTCTTCCAAAGTTATCAATTTGACTATTTTTGCCCTTCTATTTTTCTTTTTCTATTTTTATTCCTTCAATTATCACATCTTGCAATTTTAATTCTTTCATCTAAAAAGGGCAAGATATATATCACACATTCAGAAGCCTTCGTGGAATTTTTTTTTCAACAACGAAAAACAAAAAATATAAAGGATTAAAGCAATCAAAATTTATATACATATTGCAAATATTAAATTAATTATTTTTATTAATAATTTTTATATTGTGTAACATGTGTTTTGTCATTTGTCACGCTAGTACTATTAGTCGTTTTTGAACGGAGTGACTAAAATTACAAAATGTGATAACTTTCAAAATTAAAATAGCAAAAAAATAAAAAAATAAAAAAATTGGATACTAAAATTGCCAAATTGATAAATTAGAAATATCAAAAGTGTATTTAAATCAAAAATATGAAATATGAAAAATGAAAAATGAAAAATGAAAAAGTGTAATGATAAGATAAACCACAAAATAGTAATATGTGTAATTAAACTAAAACGCTTAAAATGTGTAATAATTTTCCCGATTTTTAATGATAATTTTGGGGATTTCTCTTTCACTTTTCCTATTATATCTATACTTACTATTATAAAGAAAACATGGTTTTAACTGTTTGTACATAATTTTGTCAATTCCTATTATACCCTCCTGATTGAAATTAAAAAAAACTGTTCAAATAGTGAGGGGAAGGGAAGTTACTGGCAGAGAAAAATATAACTGTTTCATCTTCTTTCTACTCCTCTCTTCATCTTTCAATTTATTTATTTTATTTATTTCTTTAACCGCTCCTGAAATGCACAAAACCATCATTATATAAATTATATCTAATATAATCTCAGATAAACATGTAGAGCTATAATATCATTCAAAAAACTGATTTTTCAATACACTATTTTATTATAAACAACTCTTTATGACAAAAACACGAAAAATGGGAACGCGGGACGCCAGGCACGGCCGGCACGCTAGTGTGCATAAAACAAAGTGGAACCAAAAGTTCAAAAATTATTCTTAAATTCCATAAAGCAGTTAAAAGGAACTGATTATTATGTACCCTTTGGTTCATTTAGATCGGTAAGATATGAAATTAAATCCCAGCATGCGATTTGAGCTTAAAGAAATCCCTTAAAGCATAAAGTATGGGACACTTTTCGAACTGCTAGTAGTACACAACTCAATACTGAGTTCAATTCTCTGTCGTCATATTCTTTTTGCTTGTTTAAGCCCCACATAATACAAATGCTTTCTTATTTTTCCATTTGTTTCAAATTAATTAATCAATCAATTGGGGTTTAGGCTTAAACTGTGACAGAACTGGATTCTTGAAACGTCACATATCTCACACGATATAATTTTTTTTATTTTTCTAATCATCTTTATACATGTTGATTATGCTCTAAACTTATCAACATAAGTATCTTGGATTCTGTTTTTTAGTAACTAGAGTATATTTTAATTATTAGTTTATTTTTAAGTGATGGTTCATAAAGAATATTAAGATTAATGCCTGATTCCTAAAACTCTAGTTGGGCCTTCAGCTATCAAGACAAAATCAAATTTAGCCCAAAATCAAAATCCACCTTGATCTTTTTCCTTTCTTTTTTTATATACTAGTTTATTTTACTCTTGCAATGGACGGAATTACCAAATCAGTATACATACAAAATCATCATTAAAAAAATTTAATTATAAAATATAAAATGCCTTCACAGTTAAAAAAGCCAATGTAAAAAATTTGTTATGTAAATTATTGCTATTACCTCTTGAAATTTCATTTCCAAAGATTTTTATGTAAACTACATAAATATCTTAGTAATTTTTTTCATGATTTTCTGATGCAAGTGAATTCCATTTTTTTAAATTTAGGGATTTATATTTTTATATATTTTTTCCATTGATATCACATGTTGATGGATACTCAACTAGATAACGGTGCTCCGATCCAATGATTGTAGTGGTGAGTTTCCAAACTTCAAATTCCTCTTTGTCATCTTTGAATTTCTTCATCAAGCCCTTAATATTTTGACTTGGTGATAAAATCTTCTTGCATGTCAATTCTTCAAGTTTCGTTAGTTCAAGCCAAAGACTACAAAGTTCCAAAGTATTTCACGAGTTTCACTTCATTTTGGGATTGGTGAGTTTTACTCTCAATTCCTTCATTTTCTTCCCAATTTCAATTATAAGAAGTGGTGTAACTCCATGATTATGTTTTGGAATTTTGTGGTTGCATGCATCTTGAATCAACCCCTTAAAGAGTTTGAGTTATCAACATATGGGTTCTCTTGATCAACCTCTTAATTTTCATAGTTTAGGTGAGATTTAAACTCGATTGTTTTTTTTTTTAATTCCGAATTTCACTCACGAACATATATGTTTCTTGTGACTGACTTCGTGTTTATTGGTCTTGCATGTCATTGTTTGGACTAATTCTTGGCGCAAGCTTCCAATTAACAAATTTTAAGCACTTTTATCTTAAGAAAAAGAATATTTTTACCATGCAATTAAAATTGAGATGGTAACACAACAACTCACTAATGAAATCAATGTTTGGGTAACAAGTCATTCAATTTTGTCCACTAGATAATGATATATATGCATGTTTCATTAAATGAGTTGTCATCCTGCTGTTGGTTTATTAGTGGGTTGTCGTGCTACCATCCCAATTTCAATTGCATGGAAGTAGTGCCCCGAGAAAAAATCCACACTTGGTGAATGTCTGTCCTTTAATTCAATTTTGAATTTTGATGGTATTTTAGAACCTTAAAAGTCTGATTTCTTGAATTTCAAATCTTCATGCATGTCTCTGTGTTGGCAAGATATTGGAGTCTCGATGTTGTTTAGAAAATTCTAAGTGCAAAATAGAAGCATTACTGTTGTCCTGGAACTTTTGGTATGGTGTGTTTGCACTATTGCTTTGATGTTTGCTCAAATAAAGTTTTTATTAAGGTAGGAGAACTAAATAATCTATTCTGGTGGCTGCTATGTAAGTGGCTAATGTTCCTAGACTTTCCTCAAGTCTCATGGAATTTTTTTTATGCACCAAGGTGGGATTGTTGGTTTGGAGACCAACATTACTCCCTTTGGATGCAAATTTTGTCGTAGTCAACATAATATAAAATAGGAGAAGTATGAGGACAAAAATGATTTCCCTTCAATAATTCTTCTAAGTGTTGTTTTCCCTCGTAATACCCTCTTTAATGCTCTAACACTCTCTTGACTTCCTAAAAAAGTTTCACTAATTTTTTTTCAAGAGCTATTATATTATATAAAAGACTAATATATATATATATATATATATATATATATATATATATATATATATATATTCTTCCATTTAGTCATCAAATGCATTCATTCATTATATATATTTTTCAGTTTTCTTTGCCTCATAACTCTGTACGGTTTCATTTGCCTAAAAAAATTTGCTATAATGGTATTCGTTATTTATAAATAGCATTTCAGTTACTTATGCTTCTCAATCTTCTTTCCTCTTTATATATATACATGGTCACTTAACAAATCTTTCAGTCGTTCATATTATTTGTGTCATAAACATCCTTTCCTTTATGCATATAAAATTATGTGAGAAAAAAGTATAAAAAAATGCAATGTAATAATTTTTTTTCCCTATTTTCAGGTTGAAAACCCATACAAATGGTAATGGGCATATATTTTTTGGATAGTCATTCAAGAATATGTCCAACATTTCATCAACCACAACTTCACAATAGAGAGCAAAAGGTAAAATGCACATGTTAGAGGTAAAGGTGATAGCTAAAGTTGTTATTTTTGTAATAAGGAAACATAATTTTGATGCAATGATTTTAAAAGGTTATGACTAAATTTTTACTTTTGCTTTTGGCATCATCACATATGGTAATACAGATAGACATATTCAATATAAATTTTTTAACGTTGGTCATAAGGCACATATTAAAAAACCCAAATTAAAAAAATAAAAGAATGTGTATATTAAAAAAATGAAACTCAAAACGTATTTATTTTTAATTTATTCAATACATTAAAATAAATAACTGCAAAAGCTTACCCAATACATTAAAGTAATGGTTGGAAAGCGACTGGGTCTTACTTAAGCAAGGTTTTGATTCGATTCTTTATGAACGTAGAAAATTTATGTTGAGAAACTCACCTGCCATAGCCAAGCACACGACCTGCTTTGGATCCATATGTACTTAAGTAGTATCTGGGGAATCAGGTGGGCAGTAAAAAAAAAATAATGGCCAATTCTGTACTAACTCACGACAGAACCAAACATGCACAAGGTAAAATAAATATTGTATTATAATTGAAATGTCCTATTTATCCTTGTCTTCTTTTTTTCCAACTACATCCCAATTGGGGTTTTTATTTTGTCGCCCCAAGATCTATGGATGCCACCCCAATTCTTGGAATAATACTCATTATGCCCTTTTAAAAAAACAAGAATTTTACACGGGTAGTAGGGGGTGCTTACGACCTTCGCACCCACTTACGACCCTTTAAAAACTAAGTTTTTACACAGGTCGTAAGAGGGTGCTACGACCTGCAGGTCGTAAGAGGGTGCTACGACCTGCAGGTCGTAACACCCGCTTACGACCCGTGTTAAAACTCAGTTTAAAACCAATTCAAAAACAGAACTTCTGGTTGGGTCGTAAGAGGGTGCTACAACCTGCAGGTCGTAGTCGTAACACCCGCTTACGACCCGTGTTAAAACTCAGTTTAAAAAGGGTCGTAAAGGGGTGCTACGACCTGCAGGTCGTAGCACCCCCTACGACCCGTGTTTTAAAAAAGCATACCAGTAACGAACTCAACTTCATTTCTCACTTTCTCTCTACTCTCATACTTTTCATTATTAAAAATCTCTTGGATTCTTCTTCTCTTCTCAACATCAAGTGGAAGGTAATGACTTGAACTTCATTTTCATTTTATTATTATGTCATTTTAGTCGTTACTGCTTATATTAGATTTCAAAATAGAGAGAAATCCAAACCCTAGGTTTTCCACTCAGATTTCCAAAAAAAATTGCTTAGATTTGCTGCTTAGATTTACTGCTTCGATTTCAAAATCGTGTTTAATGTTTAGGTTTTAAAAAAAATATGTTTTTTTATGTCTTTGATTGATGATTAGCTGTGTTTGTTAAATAAGGGATTGCTCGTAACCCAGTGTTACGATCCAGGTCGTAACCCAGTGTTACGATCTTAGCTCGTAGCCCAGGCTTACGACCTGGCCCTTTTTTTTGTTTTTTTTATTTATTCCTTTAGTTATAATAAATATTTTTTTTCCCTTTAATAAAAATAAATTATTGACTAAAATAAATTTTTTTCCCTTTAATTTTTTTATTTATTCCTTTACTTTAAAATATTTTTTTTTTGCCTTTAATAATAATAAATTCGTTTAATAATTATAATATTTTTTTCCTTTTATAATTATAATTTTTTTCTTAAAATTCCTTTAATAAAAATAAATGTTTTTTTCTTTTAATAATAATTAATATTAATGTTGCTTTGTTTTTTATTTTCAGATAGCATTCCGCGATGACGACTCCTAATGGTTAAAAATTTATAATAAACATGCTTAAAATTATGCTTTAAGTGTATATTAGTACTGATATATATACTTAAAAGAGCTGAAATGACGTGAAGTTGTATTGGAATTATTCTAAGATGTTGAAACTCTGCCATTGTTTTGCGACTAACTGGTTATCAGGACCACAGAGAAAAACGACGAATTTAAGTTATAATTATGAATTGTGTGTAAAGCATGTAAATCTCTGCATTTAAATGAATATTAGTAAATATGTGTTAAGGAAAAATCATTTCTTGCTAAAGTTAAAATGTTGCTTATATTGAAAATGCGTCTTGTTATTTCAATGTTAGTAATAAAATTAGAGTGAAGATCCACTTTAGTCCCTCATGTTTTTCGCGTGAGACAGTTTAGTCCCTCAAAAAATAGAAAATCATTTTAAGTCCTTATGTTGAAAAGGGGACACTTTGATCCTTCCGTCAATACCTGTGTTAACGTTCACGGAGGATGGCGTTAACGGTATTGACGGAAGGTCCAAAGTGTCCCCTTTTTAACATCTTCAAGGAATTAAAATGATTTTCCATTTTTTGAGGGACTAAACTGTCCGCGCAAAAAACATGAGGGACTAAAGTGGGTCTTAACATCAATAGCTATCTTTCAATCTTATGTTTTTTTTCTTAACTATCAACAACCAAAATACATACACTAATGACTTTACTTCTAAATAAAAGAAAATAAATAAAAAAAAAAGCTAAAAAAATAAATTGTTTATTATCGATAGTCTCTTAACAATACAAATAAACAAATTGATGATATCAATTCATCATTTATCTTTTTTCATTTTGATATCATTTTTTCACAATAATTTCAAATTATATAATTGTACATTTTTTTCTTATTAAAATATATTACCAAAATACTAGTACATCGTATGTTTTCCATGCATAGCACATGTCTATTTACTAATCTACATAATATAAAATTAGCAAACATTCTCGTTCATGGAGTGACAGTGCAAAGTAGTACTATCACAATGGAGCCAAAAAAATGAGCCCAAATAGTACTATCACCCACTATTTTCACTGAACAAACTTCCTTGAGAAGTTAACTTGGTCCAAACAAGTAAAATATAAAACAAGGGTGCTTCTACTGTGCATAGGTTTTTGATGCTCTAACTACTCTTTTTTTTTATTTTAATAAATATAATAATTTAAAAAAATGCTTTGGGTTTTCTGTATTCTTTAATTTATAATGCCATTAATTACTTCTTTTCAAAAACACTTTTATTCACTCTTTTTTGAAAGCGAATTTTTTAGTTTATTAAAGACCCACTTTGGTCCCTCATGTTTTTCGCGTGGGACAGTTTAGTCCCTCAAAAAATGGAAAATCATTTTAAGTCCTTGAAGATGTTGAAAAGGGGACACTTTGGTCCTTCCGTTAATACCAGTGTTAACGTTCACGGAGGATGGCATTAACGGTATTGACAAAAGGACCAAAGTGTCCCCTTTTCAACATCTTCAAGGACTTAAGATGATTTTCCATTTTTTGAGGGACTAAACTGTCCCACGCGAAAAATATGAGGGACTAAAGTGGACTTTCACTCATAAAATTATAATGTCATACTTGCATCCCTAATTCTAACCTAGTACATTGGTGGTTGATATGTCTAAATGGATGATGACATTCTGCTGCTTAAAATAGGCTTAATTATGTCACAAGTTTCTGAAGTCTGTGGTACTTTTGTCAGATACCCTTATTCTTTTCTTTTTAATGTCTGACTCCCCAAAGTTTACTTCTGGATTTGTCATATACCCCTACCACCAATTCTGGCCAATTTTGATAACATGTAACATCAGAATCCTTTTCAGACGCAGGAGGTTAGGCACGTGATGTCCCGTGGGGGAAGATCCTTTTCTTTTTAAATTAAAAAAAAAATAAAAAACTTAATATTTTAAAATTTTAGTTAAATAAAAAAAGAAAAAACGGGATTGAAAAGAGAGATCGTCTTCGCCTGTGTGATATCACGCGACACCACATGATCAACCTCTTGCGTTTGACTAGGATTCTGATGTTACATGTTAGCAAAATTGGTCAGAATTGGTATTAGGGGTATATGACAAACCCAGAAGTAACTTCATGGAGTCAAACATTGAAAAAAAGAATAAGATTATATGGCAAAAGTACCCCAAACTTCAGGGACTTGTGACATAATTAAGCCGTTAAAATATATATGATGGTACTGGTGGATTTCAAATAGAGAAAATAAAAATCTGGAATACAAATAATTTGTAGGAATGAAATTTTTTATTTTACCTAGTATCTAACTAGTAACCTTACTACCCTAACTAATTATAATTGGTAAAAATCGGGAGTTGAATGCTAATGAGCTTGACAATAGAAGAAAGGTAAATGCGTATATGTGGATATTATCAAAATTCAAAGAAGAAACTCTGCACCAAAGGTTCAGAATTAGATGGATTAGAGATGGAGATGCAAATACCAAATTCTTTCATGCTGTGATCAACAGGAAAAGGAAGACAAATGCGCTGCTCAGGATAAAGATCAATGGGTTATGGCAGGTTGATCCGAAGGAGGTTAAGAAGTACATTAAGGAGTTCTTTGAAGCACGCTTTAAGGAAAATCAATGGTGCAAACCAACTTTAGATGGCATATATTTTAACAAGATCTTTGAGTGAGAAAGAAGAAGCATTATAACAGAATTCACCGAAGAGGAAATCAAACAAGCGGTTGGGAACATTGATGGATACAATTTGAAGTTCATAAAAAGATTATGGTCAGTAATGAAGGATGAAATTATATAATGGTGAGAGATTTTCATACTAAGGGTCAGCTCTGAAGAGGGTGCAATGCTTTTTTTATAGTGTTGATTCCAATGGTTGGCAGTCCAGTAGGCCTTGGGGATTTTTGGCGGCCTATCTTCATTGTTGAATGCATCTACAAAATCATCTCAAAATTGCTTGCAAGAAGATTAAAAAATGTAATTGAGTCACTGATCTCAAAAACACAATCAGCCTTCATCGGGTCCAGGTATATTCTTGACAATGTAGTAATAGCAAATGAAATTATTGACCAGGCTAAGAGAATAAATAAACCATGCTTAATATTTAAGGTTGATTATGAAAAAACGTATGATTCAATATGCCAGAGTTTCTTAGACTACATGTTATGTAGGATAGGATTTTGCCCTATTGGAGGAAATGGGTGAGAAGTTGTTTGGAATCAACCTCAATTACCATCCTTGTAAATGAGAGCCCAACTGAGGAATTTAAAATGGAGAAGGGACTGAGACAATGAGATCTCATGGCCCCTTTCTTGTTTCTAATCGTTGCGGAAGGTCTTTGCGAATTGATGAAAAATGCAGTTGAAAAAGGTAGTTATAAGGGATATAAGATTGGAAGGGGAGAAGTAAGTGTATCACAATTACACTTTGCTGATGATACTTTACTGGTGAGAGAGGTATCCAAGAGCAACATGATGGTAGTAAAGAGCATATTGAGATGGTTTGAACTTGCCTCAGGTCTTAAGATGAACTATCATAAAAGCAGCACAATAGGCATAAAGGTGGATAATGGAGTGGTAAAAATGATGACGGACAAACTAAATTGCAAAATTGGGAGAATCCTACTAGAATATCTTGGCATCCCGCTTGGAGCCAATCTCGCAAGGGGGTCTACCTAGAATCCTATTATTGAATCCCTCAAAAGCAAGCTCTCTAAATGTAAATAGAAAAACATCTCCTTTGGTGAATGTATGACTCTTCTTAAGATGGTACTCACATCTTTAGCCTTATATTTCTTGTCTTTTTTTAAAGCCCCAACATGTGTTATAAAAACTATTATTAAAATTCAAATGAGATTATTATAGGGTGGGGATGAGAAGGGGAAAGTCTGTTGGGTAAAGTGGGGACAAGTTTGTAAGTCGAAGGAGGGTGGGGGGTTGGGAATTAGAAATATCGAAGCATTTAATATAGCTTTTTTAGGAAAATGGAGGTGGAGAGTATTAGTGGAGAAAGATAGTCTATGGTGTAAGGTACTAAAGGCGAAGTATGAAGATGGGGTGCACAAAAATAAAGGGGTAAATGATCCAGACATTTTTAGGTCGGGTTCCAAATGGTGGAGAGATTTAGGGCCATTAGGCGTGTGGTGGGAAGCTAGTGAGGGAGGTGATTGGTTTGCTGAAGGGGTGTTAAGAAGAGTTGGGGACGAGTATGAAATTAGGTTCTGGGAAAAAGATTAGTTGGGGGGGGGGAGGATGTTTATGTAATATATTTCTTAGACTTTATAACTTAGCATTAGAAAAAAGAGCTGTTATGAAAGATTTGGAGTGGTGGAGTGAGGAATCATAGGAATGACACATAGAATGGCAGAGAGATCTTCGCCTAAGGGAATAAGAAAACATTGTCATGTTTTTACAGGTTATTGGAACATGTTAAACCAAGGAGGGATACAAATGATTCATGGTCTTGGAGAAATGACGAGCCAGGATATTAAAGGTCAACAATGCGTACCACTGTCTACAAGCAAGTGAACAACCTGCAAAGGCTTATTTTTACAGGAAATTCTTGTCCAATTGCGCACCATCCAAAATGCAAGGTCTAGCATGGAAGATTATGAGGAATGGAATACTGGCAAGAAGGAACTTGCAAATGAGAGGAATAATTCTGGAAGGAGGGGATACAAACTTTGTTTTGTGTGGCCAACATGTGGAATCTTGGATAGTTAATCGTGGTGAGATCGCGTGCGAACACGGCGAAGCGGTGACTGGAGGGACTAGAACACGACGGCATGGGGTGGAGCGGCGCGGCCAGCCGTCGCGGGAGATCGCAGCTTGGAGCAGAACAGCCATGGCAAATCGCGCCACACCAGGAAGGGGAATTGGGAGCCCTAATTTTAATAGGGTAAAATACGTAATTGCCCTTAATTTAATTAGGAAAAACCAATTTTGCCCATAGTTTGGGTCCAAATCAGCCCAATTTTTTCCCTTTTCAAAACCCTAATTATTTTACCCATTTAACAAATAATAAAAAATAAAACAGGTTCACGATCTTCCTTCTTTCCTCAACGTACGTTTCCTCTTCCTCAAGCAGTGGCTTCATCTTCTCAAACTCCCATAGTCATGGCTTCATCTTCTTCATCTTATATGTTTAAAGTCATGGGGCTTGGTACTTATTTTTTTAAACCTTAGTGGCTTGTTACTTGCTATTTTGTGAAGCCATGTTGGTTTGATTATGATTGGTTGACTATAATGAATATTATTAGTTATTAATGTGTTTTCAATTTGGTATATTTTAGTATTTTTTTCTATGTTTGTAGCGGTCATCCCGCTACCCGCTATCCCGCTATGCCATTTTTCAAGTTGACCGCTCCGCTCCGCTATCCACAATTAATTACCCAGGTGGAATCTACAAATAATCTATTTTTCACATGTCCTGTCTCTTATAAGGTGTGGCAACTAGCATACTCATGGATTGGAACAACAATAACTCTACCAAGCGAAAAAAGAAGCGGCCTTTTAAGTCACGTGGGCTTATTCAGTGTCATTGGAAAGCCAAGGAAGGAGAACAAAATGCTATGGAAGACATGAAACTCTACATGGTATATCATCTTGTAGGGTATTTGGCGTATGAGGAATAACTATATTTAAAGATCAAATGCATTGTGTTGCATGTGCTTTGGAATTCATTTCTATTCAATTTTGGTCATTATATAAAACTAAGGTTACAAGTGTTGTACATTCTTTCTTGGATTGAACGGCGCCAAAAACTTGTTGGGATTCTGGCAAGTGCACCAGATCGTACAAGTAATAAAGTGTAAGTGGGATGTCGTTCCCAATGAGGACTAAAATTGACTTAAATAATTCTCACCTAAGTGTAGTTATTAAGTGAAATTCAAATTAAGATTCAATTGATTTGAAAATTTTTAAACTAAATTAAATTGTAAAAACAAAAACACGAATAAAAAGTGGTTGTGAAAAGATTTGGGGAAAGCTTGGGTACATGTTTCATTGTAGGTTCCAAAAGTAATTGCTAACGAATTAATGAGTTTCCTAACAGTGGCACGACTGCTGTTGTGAGCCATCTTTTCAAATAATTGTCTGGCCTCTTCTGGTGTCTTGCTTTCCAAAGAACCTTGTGATGCACAGTCAACCATAGGCTGATTGGAGGAACTCAACCCATCATAAAACAATCGCATTTGCATCCAGTCAGGTACAGAATGATTGGGCACCTCTTGAGCATTTGCTTGAACCTTTCCCATGAATCATGTAAGGATTCACCATCCTGTTGAGAGAAGGAATTGATTGTTTTTCTAAGCTGAGCTTGTCTGGTAGGTGGGAAGTACTGATCAATGAACTTCATGGCCAGATCATCCCATAATGTGATGCTCCCTTGTGGTTGAGTACGGAGCCACTGATTGGCTTTCCCCCTTAATGACAAAGGGAAAAGTCTCAGTCTGATTGCCTCATCACTAGCACCTTGAATTCTGAAGAAATCCAAGTAGCTCAAGAAGCTTGCAATGTGATCATTTGGGTCCTCCTCTGGGCTACCACTAAACTGATTCTGCTGCAACAAGTTCAGGTATGCTCCCTTGATGTCGAAATTTGGTGTGTCGACAGCAGGTCGCACTATGCTGGTGCCACATACGTTCGGGTTGATTAAGGCGTAATCAGTCAAGGTACGCCTATCAACTGCAAGCTCGCGTTCGCGCTCAGTTTTGCGCTCACGCTCACGCTCACGTTCAGTTTCGCGCTCACGCTCTTCAGCCATTGATCTTGCTTGTCTCTTTCTCTCTCGCTGTGCTTGTTTCCTTAGCTTCTTTGCTGTCAACTCGATCTCGGGATCGAATTGAAGACTGTTATAATCACCTGCAGAGCGCAAGTGCATATACCAATCTAGGCACAGAGGGGTTAAAAGCACCTGTTGAATATGAATAGACACAATTAAGAATAAAAAGGCTAAAGTAAAATTCCACTAAGTAACTACTAAAAAGTACCGAAAAATTATTAAAATATAATTTTAGTCCCCGGCAACGGCGCCAAAAACTTGCTGGCGTTCTGGCAAGTGCACCAGATCGTACAAGTAATAAAGTGTAAGTGGGATGTCGTTCCCAACGAGCACTAAAATTGACTAAAATAATTCTCACCTAAGTGTAGTTATTAAGTGAAATTCAAAGGACGATTCAATTTATTTGAGAATTTTTTAAACTAAATTATATTGTAAAAATAAAAACACGAATAAAAAGTGGTTGTGAAAAGATTGGGAAAGCTTGGGTACATGTTTCATTGTAGGTTCCAAAAGTAATTGCTAACGAATCAATGAGTTTCCTAAGTATTGAACCAATTTCGCAAAGGTAAAAGCAGCCTAATTCCTTAGGTCAACCTTGTTTCTTAGTAATCTAATCTCTCTTAATTCCTTAAGCAGAGCCTTAAATTCTAATCTTACCAATTAATGTTCAATCAAAATTATTAACTGGTTATCCAAATCATAGACATATTGCTATCCCTATGCAATTGAATTGTTTGATTAAAGGTCTAAATCCTAATTCAATATTCCTATTCAATTAGAATTACCAAATCATAAACGGATCCAAATTCATGATAAACAATGAAAACATAATCAAACGCAATACTTAATGGAAAAACATTAATTCATTAAACAATAACTACGAAGGTTCCATACAAATCCACATGTTCCCAAAACGGAGTTTAGTTACACATAATTAGGGAGGAAGAAGAAAGAAGAATAATAGAAATCATAATAAGAGACATGGAATTACCCCAATCTCTAATCACAAATTGCAATTCTTCAAACTTGCCTCCAAAAGCTCTCTCAATATTGCTCTCTCTAAAAGCGTGTTAACTAACTCAAGAAACCTAAAAATCCTAATTAAAAACGTCTGAAACAAATCCCCCAACTAAATATGAAAAGATAAGATTTAAAGGTCGCGCGCTTGGACGCACGAGGCCCACACTTGAGCGCGCCTATTGTTCTGCACACGATTGGAAGTTTGACCCCTTTTTTAGCTGGCTGACCCCATAATGAGCTTGAGCGCGCCTTTCCTTGCGCTTGAGCGCAAAACTACCTGAGAGAATTAGTAGTTTGCACCTCATTTCTTGCCTTTTTGACCACGCGCGCTTGAGCGCGCCTAACCTGCGCTGGGGCGCACAGACATTAAAATCACCATTTTGCCCTTCTTTGTTCCCATTTCATAGTTCCAAGACTTCTTTCTTTTTTCCTCTGCTCCAATTCATCAAATTATTGCTCCAAAACCTGAAATTAAGACCAAAAAGGTACAAAACCCTAAAGGATCTCATTCCCCATCATTAATAGACCAAAAACTCAATCTTTTCCTAAAATTACTTGAGAAACAAGCCAAAATCATTGAGAAAGAGGGTTAATTATCATTCAAAAACATCATTTATTGAGCCCAAATCAATGTTAAATCCACTTGGGTGTCTTAGAGATTAGAAAAACTGAAAAAGCATGTTGTTGGTGTAAACTAGATCATGTTGTAACTAGTATTTCATTTTCTACTGGGAGTATTTCTTATGCTCTCTTTAACAAAGCTTTTCTTTGCTATTCAAAATAAAATAAAATTATCAATCAAACACTTTGATCGTGGCTCCAAGGGCTTTGATAAGGGTTGATATAGTTTGATGAGAGGGGCTCTCAGTTGTACATACCAATTGAGCCTTAACTCTTGGGACTCATGACTAAGTAGTTATTTGTTTAGGCAGGCATGGCTGCTGCATGAGTTTTGAGGCTGTTGTCGTATAATGTTGTTTTCAATTTGGCTAGTGAGAAGTTCCTCACTAGCCAAATTTGACTTAGTGTCGTATGAACATGATGTTTTATGCTTCATTTGAAGTTGTATTTATAACCTTGCTAAATATGCTATTTTTGATCCTCACTTGGTTCTCTCTTCTTTTAAATGAGGTTGAACCTCTATTTCTATAGATAATATTGCATTTATCATCATTAATCGGGTCATTATCCTAATGAGATTGTCTCTTGGATTAAGTCTAATTGTATAAATATATAGCCATAATTATACATGTAACTTGAGTTCAAATTGGCTTCTACATGACCTTCGTCCGATGTCTTAAGATCGGAGGTCATTGTCTTTACTTTATACCCTTCTGGCGAGCTTATAAGTCATTGACAAACTACTATCCAAAATAGGCCCCTTGGTCTTATGAGTGGATCAGAATCGTGTCATTAAAATTCTTGAAAGAATTCAAATGAATTCGTATTTATGTATATTTGCAATAATGATAATTGATGTGATTTGACATGGTCTACCATAATATATATATATATATATATATATATATATATATGATAACTAACATGAGTTGTAACATCCCAAATTTTAAACCCAAAAACGAATAAGTAAATAATCGTTGGAATAAAGGAAATAATGATAATAAACTACAAATAGTTATTTAAAAGAAGTATTTTAACATTAGGAAGGGATAACAATAATAATAATAATAATAAGGTTAGAAAAGAAAGGAGCATTAAATTGAAGTTAGGAACAGGCCAGAAAAATAGATAATTCGGTACTAAAACATAACAAAAGGTAGAAAATTAAAATAAAAGATTTAAGACTCAAAACACAATTCCCATCGTTGGATATGAAGGTATGATTTTTAGGAAGTGGCTCGTCAAATTTGAGCAAGATCCGACGGTTAACGAAGAAGATATAGCATGGTCAACTCAAGTCAACTTTCTAGCGCTCCAGCGCGAGAAGCCGCGCTCAAGCGCGCGACTGGCATCAGACCTGGGCAAAAAGGGGTTCGCGCTCAAGCGCGAGATCTAGCGCTCAAGCGCCAGCGCGCAGACCAACAGCGCCAGATCTATAAAGATCGCGCACCAGCCACCCCTCTCCCCATTTTCCTCCGCACCACTCACCCTCCCCTCCACCCAAATCCGTCCCCAACACCTCCAACCACCACTAGAGCCACCATCCAGGCCGCCCCACCTTGGCCTCCACCCTTCCCCACGGTTCTCTCTCTCTTTCTCCCTCCTTCTCTCTCCTTCCTCCTCATTAACCTCCACCATCTCCGACCACCTTCTTCACCTCCGGCCGCCACCTACCACCACCCCACCACCATCAAGACCCCTCCCTCTCTCTTCCCTCTTGGTTTCTCTCCCTCTCTCTTTCTTTCTCTCTCTCCACTTTCTCCACCGCCCTCATCTTCCTCTCCGGCCGCCACCGCCGTGAGCCGTGGCCACCACCAAGGTGAGTCTCCCCATCTCTCTCTCCTCGGATCTCACCGGCGTCGTTACTGACCGTGATCGCACTGGGCTTGTGTCTGGAACCCCGAGGCTTGAAGCTTTTGCCCGGATCCAGCCGCGATCGTTTTCGCTAACAAGGAGCAACACCGACGCCGTCATCGTCGACGAGCCACAACCCAGGTTCTTTTTAAAAGAAAGCCCGAGGTAAGAAGAGTTCGTATTACCTCTACTTAAGAAGTAAATTCTAGGATGCTATAGTGATGGCTAAGAATAGGATAATTAAGAAATAAGTTAATGAACCTTAGGGTAGTCCCCACTAATATAAATAATTTATTTAAAATTGATAATGGAATAAATTGGATGTGCATAGAATAAGGTCCGGAGTGAATGAGTGTATTTAGGATATTAAAAGAGTTAATATAAATAGAAAATGTAGAAAAACATAGAATAAAACCAAGGGAAATAAGTTAAGGAAAAACCAACGAAACTTGGGAGTAAAAGAATAAAAGGGTAAACGTATTAAGCATAAAGAGTAGAATTAATAAACTTAAGAGTAGAATTAATAAGCTAAAAGATAATAAGTGAAATAGTGAGTGAAGATTTAAGTGGGATAGAAGAGAGGTTAGAATGTGGAATAATGAATACGTGCGGAGCCGAATAGGAAATAAGAATAAAATAATGAATTAGATGTAAAAGAAAATAGATAAATGGTAAAAGAAATTAATGAAAAGGTAATAACACGATGAGAGAGGACAATATTAGAAAAGTTAAATAGAATAGAATAATAGAATAGGGAAACTGAGTTAAGTTAATAGGATAGTTAAATAAAATGGGGTTAATGAAATATGAATAATAAGTTGAATAATAGGGTGAGATAAAGGAAAACAAAGAACTAATAAGGAGAATCAAAATACAAAGTATACGAACAAGCTGAGTAAAGTTAATTAAAAGCAAGAGTAAAATTGGTAAAGAGAAACACTTATCATAAGAAAATAAAGGAAGGGGACAAGTGGAGTAAACAAATAATAGAGATTAAGGAAGAGTTAAGAAATTTAAAAGAATTAAAGAGAATTAAGGAACTAAAAGTAAAGAGAAAAGACTAAGACGAATTAATAAAGAGAATGAGAATAAAAGATAAACGGCACAGGTTGGTTGTATTGACTCTGTGGCCTAATAAAGATAAATGGTTAACGGCGCAGGTTGGTTGTATTGACCTTGTGGCCTAATAATAATAAATGGTAAACGGCGCAGGTTGGTTGTATTGACCCTATGGCCTAATAATAAATGGTAAATGGCGCAGGTTGGTTGTATTGACCCTGAGGCCTAATAATAATAAATGATAAACAGCGCAGGTTGGTTGTATTGACCCTGTGGCCTAATAATAAATGATGAATGGAGCAGGTTGGTTGTATTGACCCTGTGGCCTAATAATAATAAATGGTAAACGGCGCAGGCCTAATAATAATAAATGGTAAACGACGCAGGTTGGTTGTATTGACCCTGTGGCCTAATAATAATAAATGGTAAACGGCGCAGGTTGGTTGTATTGACCCTGTGACCTAATAAAGATAAATGGTAAACGGCGCAAGTTGGTTGTATTGACCCTGTGGCCTAATAAAGATAAATGGTAAACGGCACAGGTTGGTTGTGATGACCTTGTGGCCAAAAGATAAAGTAAAAGAAAAGAAAAAGATAAAGATAAAGAAAAAGAAAAGAAAAAGAAAAGTAAAAGAAAAAGAAAAATAAAAAGAAAAGGAAGAGAAGAAGAAAAAGAAAAGAAAAAGAGAATGTCGAAATAATCAGAAAATTAAGAGGGGAAATAAATAAATGAAAGGGATAAATTGAATAGAGAATTAAGAATTAAAAGAAAGTGAGAATAAGTGAAGAATTAAAGGATAAATTAGATATATGGATAATGTATAATAGTAATAGGGTAGGCTTAGTTATTTGCTATGTCTTCTTTTAGGATCTATCTTTTTAAGTTCTGTGTAAAGCTACCCTTCTTGATAAATTTTTACAGGTACGGAAGCGGAGCTTACACTGTTGTGGGCCGAACTGGAAACTCTCCACCACGTGGAGTGAAATTGTGATACCCCGAGTGGATTTTATTATATTAAAAACTGATATTTTTGTAATTTATAATATGTGTAGTTATATGCCCTGAGACTGGTACTAATCGGGCGTTAGGATCTGAACTGGTTTTTAATCTGTTGTGTTTATGTTTTTAAACAATTCTGGACTGACAGGTTTTATGAAAAAAATTTTTGGGAAGTCCGAAAAACAGAGGAATCTCTGTCGGATTTTCCTAAGAATTTTCATAAGTAATTAAATTCTAAAATGAATTTTCAAACTCTGATTTTATTAAAACTTAAAATTAACTAAATAAAGTGAGGATGTTACATTTATGGTATCAGAGCAGTTTGCCTCGGCCTTGGAGTGTGGACTCACAACTCCTATGGGTTACTCACCAAGCGAGTAACCAAGTGATAGTGTCTAAGTCATATGAGTAGGATACATATATATTTATATATATAGGGGAGCATATATATATTTATAAGTACTAAGAAATGAGACTTGGAAGCGTGGTGATAGCTATGAGCCATAGAATACGAGTTTAGTGTTAACTGAATTCGAAGATGGTGTTGTTGTTTGATGGAATGTAAGGTCAGAAGTGATTACTCTGATCCTTGCATCTGTTAAGTGATAATATCATCAACAACCTGACAACGATATTGCTATTGATAGATGTGAGATTGGGACTGATCACCTCGGTCTTCGCACCTATCAATTGCCGATATCATTGATACGCCCCAACTGTACCGGAAAACAAGTGAAGGTGCGTGTTATTTTGAAGTAACACTCTACTAAAGAATCAACTCATGGAGAGCCTATGAGTGCTTTCAATTAGAACTATTTCCTAAGTTCTAAACCTCTCTTTTCTTTCAGTAGTAAGACCTCCTAGAGTATTCCCTTAGTAATTATATTCCGATCATGTCACAACAGGGTACTAAGAGACACATCTGGAACATCCTTCCCATTCTTTCACCTAAGTGACTGTGAAAGACTATAGAAAATTATCCATGAAGTTAAAGCTTTAATAAACACCCAATCCAGCGATGGTGTTGTCGTTTGATAGAGTATAAGGTCGGGATTAGCCATCCTTCTCTTACATTCGTGGGAAGACAATACTATCATGCAAGGGCATGCACTGATGTGTTGTTGCTAGATGAGGGATTGGGACTAGCTACCCCAGTCCTTTCATTTACTAGCAGATATATCATTGCAATCTCTCAAATCTGAGTAGAACCATTGACATAGAAATTCCGACCCGAAGAAGGTCAAATTAAGTCCAAGCTCACTAGAAATCTTGTGGAAATTCGTGACAATCGATCGTGCGACAAATCTACCCCTGACAATCCTATCTAGTATAGGAACATAGAGAGATGTAAGTACGTGAAACCGCCATATCTTAGAAAACTCAACAAGTAGTTCATCCAACCTTATTGTCCAAACCTATCACCTAATCGAAAAGTAGAACCACTAATTCTTAACATCTGCTCAGCTACCCCTTGGTATCGATCTACGTAAGTATGTTAATACTAAGTAGGGGAGAACCTTATAGTCCTAACCAAAACCCATCCGAGTGATGGTAAAGAATGAGAACGACAGCCGAGCAGAACTCGAACGTAAACTACCTTAGTGTACCCATAGAAACATCAAGACCGAAAACGGATGAGATGTCGAACATCCGCTATTATCTCTTTCCACTCTTTGGAGAGGTATAGCAAACTTGCACAGGCCACCAATATCTCTCAAATTGATGATGACATTATGTCGGGCATCAACCCAACTTTTAACAATGTTATCCTCACCAATGGTTGCTTAAGACCGTTATTCATAAAAACCTTATGTGAACCGCTAAGAAGGCCACTAGGAACTGGTAAAGAACCAACCTCGAACAATGGTCAAGAATATACGTACTTGATTATTAGTGTCGATCAAGCCTACTCCCCGGCATTGATACAGCCGGTACGTCAATACCAAGTGGGGGAGAACTTGGTCATTAACTTGGATCTTTCCCACGTGATGACCAATCGAGAAGTTGAGTTCTACATTGATCTTGTTTCTGGAACAAGATCCAATCCCCGTAACTCCCTGTAGATTAGCCACTAGTAAACTGGTGAAGTTGGATAAACAGATAAAGGAGCTGTATTTTGCTAAGACCAACCTTTGGCCTGGGTGTTACCAGGTTCGCACCAATAGAGTAGGGGTCATAGTCGGAATCCATTACTCCTGGCTGCTTAATCTTGACATTTAACCAAGAGAACCTTTTCCAAAGAACCACAGTTGATACTTGCAAGTATCAGGGTATGGACGAGATTAATCATCAGTCCGTACATGTTGCATTTTTCGATAAATCCCTATCACAAATAAATTCTATAGAGTGATCTTCCTTGTCTTCTTGCTTGACATGTACCCAGCATATCCTTGGTCACCTTGTAAAGATCATTAAACTTCTCCTTGCGTGCCTCGTGTTTCTTCCTTTCAGTATCACTTTTTCCGAGCTTCAGGCATCTAACGAGAGGACTTAGATGCATACACGAGAATTTGCCAAACCGTAGGAACCCAGCATAACTTAATGTTCACCAATAGATAGTCAATCCTGCACCACTTACAATCCCGAGTAACGTTCGGGAATCTACATACGCAACTCGTAATAACGATCGGTCCTACCACCTGGTATTGATATAATCAAGTATGTCGATGCCAAGTGGGGGAGGATTTCAATCCAAGGAATGGGAGATGGAGCTTTAATAATAAGAAAACTGACGATCCTGTCCAGATAGAGAGAATACGTAATATTAGACGACAAGCATTGAAATGGATATGACCCTAACCACACCCGGAGCGGGAAATAAAAACCGAAGGGGAGTGAAGACCGTAGTCAGGGGTTTACCAATGGGATGATTCCTCATTTAAGGAACCGAACGGAATTTCGGGGACGAAATTCTAATAAGTGGGGGAGAAATGTAACATCCCAAATTTTAAACCCAAAGACGAATAAGTAAATAATCGTTGGAATAAAGGAAATAATGATAATAAACTACAAATAGTTATTTAAAAGAAGTATTTTAACATTAGGAAGGGATAACAATAATAATAATAATAAGGTTAGAAAAGAAAGGAGCATTAAATTGAAGTTAGGAACAGGCCAAAAAAATAGATAATTCGGTACTAAAACATAACAAAGGGTAGAAAATTAAAATAAAAGATTTAAGACTCAAAACACAATTCCCACCGTTGGATATGAAGGTATGATTTTTAGGAAGTGGCTCGTCAAATTTGAGCAAGATCCGACGGTTAACGAAGAAGATATAGCATGGTCAACTCAAGTCAACTTTCTAGCGCTCCAGCGCGCGACTGGCATCAGACCTGGGCAAAAAGGGGCTCGCGCTCAAGCGCCAATGCGCAGACCAGCAGCGCCAGATCTATAAAGATCGCGCACCAGCCACCCCTCTCCCCATTTTCCTCCGCACCACTCACCCTCCCCTCCACCCAAATCCGTCCCCAACACCTCCAACCACCACTAGAGCCACCATCCAGGCCACCCCACCTTGTGTAAAATCAAGTCTCCGATTAAGGTGGATTAATTTTGATGATGACAATGTAATTAAATTATGGACTTAATTTGAAGAATGCAAGCCCAACAATAAAGAAGATCAAGTGCTTAGTTTAATTATTCATTCTCATTCATTCGTAATGTATTTTATTTATGAGAGTGGGTAGTTTAGGTTTTTATTCTCACATAGGGTCAAATGATATTCATGCATGAAAGGTTGAGATTAAAACCAATTAGACTTGAGAAGAGAATTGAAAACAATGTTAGAAAAACTTAATTTTTCCAATATTGAGCAATTCACTCGAGTGATTCTCAATTCACTCGAGTGATTTATGAATTTTCAGTAATATAGCCGTTGGATAAAGTAAAAAGGCAACACTATCAGAGTTGACCAAAACACTCGAGTGTTTCCAAAAAGACTCGAGTGATTTAGGTCTGTCAGCAAATTTTTTAAACGTTAGAAGAGGACAAAAAGGGAGAATAACTTGGTTTTTGCTTCCCTTTTGTCCCCTGACTTATATTCTGAATAGTGGCCATTATCCAAGTGAACAAGCTCACATTCTATGATTGATTCTCTCTCTCTCAAGTGTTAAAATCATTTTCTCTCTCTAAACTCAACCAAGCATTCATCTTTATTATTTGTCTTAGTGAGTTAAGAGAGTGTGCTTCAATTGTAAGAGAATTATTTGTTGTAAAATTCTCAAACACTCAAACACTTTAGCTTGTTTAGAAAATCTTGGTGAGGTATCCAAGTTCTCAAGCCTTGAGAGGTTCTCAAGCACAAAGACTAAGAGGATTCTTAGCTTGGTGGGCTCTTGGAGGTTCCAAGGAGCTTAAGAAGAAGGGACTCTTCATCACCAAATCAAGTTGGGGTAGAAATTTCAAGAGTTTGGTACACTCTTGAAAAGGGTTAGGATTGAGTGAGGAATCTCAATTTATCCTTGTAATTTCTAACAATTTGATCACTAGTAGAAACTCCTAAGTTGATTAGGGGGACTGGATTAGCACTCTAGATTGAGTGTGAACCAGGATAAAATTGGTGTTGTCTCTCTCTTTTATAGCTTTCTTAGATTTCAAGTAAAACCAAACCCTAAGTTCTCTAGAAAGGGGCTTTTATAATTCTAGTAGCAATTGGTTGCAATTAACTTGTTTTCAACTTGTTTTAACTTAGTTTAATTGCCCTCTACTTTGATTTATATGTGCCCTGGATTAGTCTTTAAGAAATTGAATCATTTTGCTAAATTTCTCTGAAACTGCTCCTTTCTGTTCTGCATAAAACACTCGAGTGTTTTTCAATTCACTCGAGTATTTCGTAGCATTTCACTCGAGTGTTCTTCATTTTCACACGAGTGTTTTTCAGGTTTTCTGAAAAACACGCGAGTGTTTTTAAATTCACTCGAGTAAATTGTCCAGTTTCAGAAAAACAAGCTTTTGATCAATTATCTTTTAATTGCACCGAAAATTAGTCACTGTTGCTTCCATATTACTATTCAACCCCCCTCTAGTAATTGCTAAGTCCGCTTGTTGGTTTCCAACACCTTGGCCTCCACCCTTCCCCACGGTTCTCTCTCTCTTTCTCCCTCCTTCTCTCTCCTTCCTCCTCATTAACCTCCACCATCTCCGGCCACCTTCTTCACCTCTGGCCGCCACCTTCCACCACCCCCACCACCATCAAGACCCCTCCCTCTCTCTTCCCTCTTGGTTTCTCTCCCTCTCTCTCTCTTTCTCTCTCTCCACCTTCTCCACCGCCCTCCTCTTCCTCTCCGGCCGCCACCGCCGTGAGCCGTGGCCACCACCAAGGTGAGTCTCCCCATCTCTCTCTCCTCGGATCTCACCGGCATCGTTACTGATCGTGATCGCACTGGGCTTGTGTCGGGAACCCCGAGGCTTGAAGCTTTTGCCCGGATCCAGCCGCGATCGTTTTCGCTAACGAGGAGCAACACCGACGCCGTCATCGTCGACGAGCCACAACCCAGGTTCTTTTTAAAAGAAAGCCCGAGGTAATAAGGGTTCGTATTACCTCTACTTAAGAAGTAAATTCTAGGATGCTATAGTGATGGCTAAGAATAGGATAATTAAGAAATAAGTTAATGAACCTTAGGGTAATCCCCACTAATATAAATAATTTATTTAAAATTGATAATGGAATAAATTGGATGTGCATAGAATAAGGTCCGGAGTGAATGAGTGTATTTGGGATATTAAAAGAGTTAATATAAATAGAAAATGTAGAAAAACATAGAATAAAACCAAGGGAAATAAGTTAAGGAAAAACCAATGAAACTTGGGAGTAAAAGAATAAAAGGGTAAACGTATTAAGCATAAAGAGTAGAATTAATAAACTTAAGAGTAGAATTAAAAAGCTAAAATATAATAAGTGAAATAGTAAGTGAAGATTTAAGTGGGATAGAAGAGAGGTTAGAATGTGGAATAATGAATACGTGCGGAGCCGAATAGGAAATAAGAATAAAATAATGAATTAGATGTAAAAGAAAATAGATAAATGGTAAAAGAAATTAATGAAAAGGTAATAACACGATGAGAGAGAACAATATTAGAAAAGTTAAATAGAATAGAATAATAGAATAGGGAAACTGAGTTAAGTTAATAGGGTAGTTAAATAAAATGGGGTTAATGAAATATGAATAATAAGTTGAATAATAGGGTGAGATAAAGGAAAACAAAGAACTAATAAGGAGAATCAAAATACAAAGTATACGAACAAGCTGAGTAAAGTTAATTAAAAGCAAGAGTAAAATTGGTAAAGAGAAACACTTATCATAAGAAAATAAAGGAAGGGGACAAGTGGAGTAAACAAATAATAGAGATTAAGGAAGAGTTAAGAAATTTAAAAGAATTAAAGAGAATTAAGGAACTAAAAGTAAAGAGAAAAGACTAAGACGAATTAATAAAGAGAATGAGAATAAAAGATAAACGGCATAGATTGGTTGTATTGACCCTGTGGCCTAATATAGATAAATGGTTAACGGCGCAGGTTGGTTGTATTGACCCTGGGGCCTAATAATAATAAATGGTAAACGGCGCAGGTTGGTTGTATTGACCCTGTGGCCTAATAATAAATGGTAAATGGCGCAGGTTGGTTGTATTGACCCTGAGGCCTAATAATAATAAATGATAAACGACGCAGGTTGGTTGTTTTGACCCTGTGGCCTAATAATAATAAATGGTAAACGACGCAGGTTGATTGTATTGACCCTGTGACCTAATAATAATAAATGATAAACGACGCAGGTTGGTTGTATTGACCCTGTGGCCTAATAATAATAAATGGTAAACAGCGCAGGTTGGTTGTATTGACCCTGTGACCTAATAAAGATAAATGGTAAACGACGCAGGTTGGTTGTGATGACCCTGTGGCCAAAAGATAAAGTAAAAGAAAAGAAAAAGAAAAAGAAAAAGAAAAGTAAAAGAAAAAGCAAAAGAAAAAGAAAAGGAAGAGAAGAAGAAAAAGAAAAGAAAAAGAGAATGTCAAAATAATCAGAAAACTAAGAGGGGAAATAAATAAATGAAAGGGATAAATTGAATAGAGAATTAAGAATTAAAAGAAAGTGAGAATAAGTGAAGAATTAAAGGATAAATTAGATATATGGATAATGTATAATAGTAATAGGGTAGGCTTAGTTATTTGCTATGTCTTCTTTTAGGATCTATCGTTTTAAGTTCTGTGTAATGCTACCCTTCTTAAAATATTTTTACAGGTACGGAAGCGGAGCTTACACTGTTGTGGGCCGAACTGGAAACTCTCCACCACGTGGAGTGAAATTGTGATACCCCGAGTGGATTTTATTATATTAAAAACTGATATTTTTGTAATTTATAATATGTGTAGTTATATGCCCTGAGACTGGTACTAATCGGGCGTTAGGATCTGAACTGGTTTTTAATCTGTTGTGTTTATGTTTTTAAACAATTCTGGACTGACAGGTTTTAAGAAGAAAATTTTTGGGAAGTCCGAAAAACAGAGGAATCTCTGTCGGATTTTCCTAAGAATTTTCATAAGTAATTAAATTCTAAAATGAATTTTCAAACTCTGATTTTCTTAAAACTTAAAATTAACTAAATAAAGTGAGGATGTTACATGAGTAACCTCTTATTTTGAAAGGATCATGTTAGTAATGTGTACCAAATATTTTAGACAAAAAAAAAATCCCTTTTCAGCTTTTAGAAAATGAAATTTTAATCAGGGTTATTTTAGTAAAATAATTATTATCCTAATTAAAAATTAATATCTCTCTCTACCCCCAAATCTCAATAAGATGTAAAAATTTCCCAATTTCCAAATCAAATACTCTCTCCCAACCTTATACAACCTTCAATAGCCACCACCCCCTATCACCGCTCACCGGCGTCAACCATAGTCCCTCCCATCATTGTCGCTCGCGTTCATCAATTGGATTGGAATGAAAATTGCGCTTAAAATTTCATAGACAATTGGATTGGAATGAAAATTGTCTTATATAGTACCACGACCATAGACAAGACATTCTCCATGATTATGGAGATTTAACGTACATATTGCAGCAAGAAACTCAAATTTATGAACGCATCATCAACCGAAAATATAAAAGAAAATTGAACTAAAATTATTATGTGATACTAGTATTTATTTTGTTGGTGGAGACAGGGGACGAACACGAGCGGCGGCCAGGGGCAAGCGGCGGCGGCAGGAATGATGGTTAATGGCGATGGGCGGTGATTGGGGGTGGTGGCTGTTGAAGGTTGTATAGGAAAACTTTTACATCTAATTGGAATTTTGGGGTTTGAGGGTCGAGAGAGATTTTAATTTTAATTTTTTAATTAGGATAATATTTATTTTACTAAAATAACCCTGATTAAAATTTCATTTTCTAAAAGCCGAAAAGGGGTTTTTGTGTCTAAAATATTTGGTACACATTGCTAACATGATCCTTTTAAAATAAGAGGTTACTCATGTTAACAATCCTCATATATATATATATATATATATGTATATATATTCGCTAAATTTTGTTTAGTAAAATATTAATGATTTGAATTTTATCATTATCCCTCAAATGTGACAGTTATTATCATGGTTTTGCATTATTGTGATCTTGCTTATCTTGAGTGCAATCAAACAAAATTTTGTAAAAATGATATATTGAGATATCTTCAATATTCAAATGGATTTGTATGTATACTGTATTAATAATGATTATACCATATCAGTTTGTTATTATTAATTATTACAATAATTGGTGAATGATATCCAAGTAAGATATTGTGGATACTTTTATGTGAATTAATGTTTGTTTAGGATCGGAAAAATATTATTGGGCTTTAATATGTTATTAAAATAAAAAGAAAAAAATAAAGTGAAGCCCAACGTTAAGGCCCAAATGGTGACCAAGGCCTCATGATGCATCAGATACCAAGATAAGAAAGGCGTCCTCCCCTAGAGCATCTCAGCAGTGTTACCAGTGGAGAAAACACGTTCCAACCAAGAACACAACAAATCTTGTTACAGTAACGTGTTTCCCCAAGGAGAAGAAGACCAGAAGCTTCCTCTACAAGTATCTACAACCTGGAGCCAACCACCCCCATCAAGCATGTCACTCAAGATTACCATTTATGGAAAAGATGCTATTTTATTCAATACCAAAAATAGTGAACTGATTGGAAAGATGCTATTTCACTCAAAGCTAAAAGATATTGTTCATATCTCTGGTCAAGGCTGAAGGAAGAAGCAACCAGTGGACAAAGAGGAGAAGCAGTACAGTGACCACTAAACCAAAAGGAGAAGAACGTGGAGACCAAGTTATTGGCCAACTATAAAAGGAGAGTATGATACAAGGCAAAGGCAATTCAAGGGAGGAGAATAGAACCCAATCAAATACAAGGCTAAGGAAAGTCAACTCTATCAGAACCAAAGAGAGAATAAACTCGAAGAGAGGAAAAACATTGATACTGTAAACACTGTAACGTAGCATTGAGGAAGACAAGAGAAGAGCGTCCTACCAAAAGTCATCATTTCTTGTCCAAACACAATCTAAAGCAAGCAAATACAAACCCAGCATATTCAGAAAACTACAACGATGCGACCAGGGAGATATCTTAGGGAGCTTGGAAAAGAAGAACGTGAGAGCGTCCTAGAAAAACATAATCATTGTACATGTTGTTATCTGATAACTGCACTTCCTTACCTCCTTCACACTCTTCTCCAGTATTCAATGAAGGAAAGCATCAGTTAGCAAAGTTCATACACACCAAGAAAGTCCAGAACAAACTACAACGACCCAGCTTGAAGAGAAAGCATAAGAGAGAGCAAAAGGGGATAATCTTCACTGTTATTGTGTTCGGACTAATCCTCGTCGCCTTCGTGCAGGGGTGACGCTTAGGCAAGGATAGCCCGCTTCGGGAACTCCGCAGAGTGGCGTGGCTTGGAAGGCTTTTAGACGAAAAGTCTTCCCACAAGGCGTGTCAAGCCTTGGAAAGGGAAGGCGTCCCTGTTTTCATGGAGAAACGAATCTGGAAGGAACTAGTTTGTTAATGATGAGGATGCTCTCGAGTAACATGCCCAGGCCCCCTGGCCAACCTGTCTGGATCTTCTAAGACATGCAGTAAAGGTAAGTCACAGCTCCATCATGAGCTGGGCGTCCTCATCATCACTTTCAAGGTTCCTTCCTCATCCAGTTCATCACCCCTCCCAAGGAACCAGGGACGCTCTCGTCTGTTCACCGCTCCAAAGCGTCCTCCGGGGAGTTCTCAATATTTCCTTCATTTTTATTGTATTGAAGCCATTGATTTCATTAAGTTTACGAACCCCACCCATCCCTTTATTTTGCATTCCTGCTATTTTCTTTGCAAAATATAAATTCCTGGCAGAAACAATGTTTATTAATTATTTGAGAATATATTTTAAAATTATTAATTATAGTAGTTATAAAAATTATTATTTTAATATATATATATATATATATATAACATTTAATAAAGAGTAAATATTTAAACTAACAGGTTTTTGCGCTGAAGATGATTGAAAAATGAACAGGTTTCTTCATTGACATTGTTTTGTTGAATTTTCTTCTCGCAAGGACATAGACTTCACAACAATTTGCATTTCTTATTTCCTACTCCATCAACTTCTTTGCATCCGACTTTCTAGAAATATCTCCTAAAGAAAAGAGTTAGTTAATATTGTTAGTATTTTTTAAAATATTAATATTTAGTAATTTTTTTTAAAAATATTCTTATAATTATTATTTAGACTATTAAATAATAATTGTTAAAATTATTCAATAAAAAATTGTCAAATAGTAACATTTTAAATTGAAATATAAACTTATAAACATAAGAACTTATATAAAAATTCAGATGAAGCAAGAAAAAGTAAGTCTGAACATACAAGACGTGGCGTGGCATCTCATTAAAAAAGAAAGAAGTTTCTCATGTCCGACTTGCAATTTGTCAACTTCATAGTCTAATTTTGGCAATAATTTCATTTGTTTTCTTAATTATAAAAATATGTTACCATCAATTCGTAATACTCCCTCCGTTTTATAAGCAATGTATTTTAAGGTTATGCATAAGTTTTAAAAATGGTTAAATGATATAAAAATTTGGTATATTTCGACTATAACGCTCCTTTATAATCATTATTGAAAAGTAATAAATATATTGGAAGTGAAAAAAATAATAATAAATAAAAGTGTATTGAGAAAATAACATTAATTATGTATTGAGTTTTGTTAAAAGAATAAATAATACATACTACCTCTGTCCCTAATTATAAGGTCCTCTTTGGAGATTTCACGTCCATTAAGAAAGTGGAATAATTTAGTTAATTTTATTGGAAATGTGAACTTTTGATATGTATTTTCAAAATTATCCCTATTAATATTATTGGGGAATCTAAAAAGTTAAATAAATAGGGGTGTTTGTGGAAAAAAATAATTAATGTTCATTGAAAATTGATAAAGGGCCTTATAAATAAGGACAAAATAAAAGTGTTAAGAGGACCTTATAATCAGGGACGGAAGGGGTATCAAACTAAGGGAGTATTAAATTTCAAATGGAATGCCCATGGATTTTTGGCTGTTAAGTTGCCTCATCCGTACATCCATTGGGTACAACACATTCAACTAATTCAAGACGACTTTTGTTAAATACTCCTACATTAATCAAACTAATGAAAGTAGAGAAAGAGACGAATACAACACCCAATGTCAGCAAAATTGGCTGAAAAATTAATTTTAGAAATAACAATGCTACGTTGGCTGTTTTTTTTTCCTCGCAAATGCTAAGGGCACTTGTAAAACAATCCAGTATAATATATAAGTATTATAAAATGTAATTTTTGAGATTTTCGATACAAAAGATAATGTTGATTTATTACACTTTTTTCACTTTTAATAAATTCAACGAGTGTCCTGTTAGCAAGACCTTTTTTTTTTTTCTGATTATTTATTTAGTATAGAAAATGACGGAGAAATGCAAGAGCTTGTGAGTTTATACTTTTAGATAAGAACTAATGAATCTTTGTGAAGAGTTTTTGGATCAATTAAGCATAAGGTTTTGAGTTTGATATTGATTTTTAAATCTACATGTATGTAAAAAATATATTGAGAAAAGTACAAGCTTAAGCGTTTGGTCGTACTCTAATAAATAAGCTTCACACTTATCAAATGAGAGAACACTTTAGAAAACTAAACAAAATACTTTAAATAAGAGCTAGAAATGAAAATTTTAGACAATATATTTTCTTCAATAATTTATTTTTATAAAAATAAAGGGGAAAACATCATAAACACCTCCTAAACTTTATAACTTTTGCAAATAGGCATCATAAGCTATTTTTTTTCAATTAGTCCTTAAACTACATACATTTAATTTGTAAAATTGGTCCCTCTTGAAGCACATATTAAATTAACAATGAAGAACAAATAATACCATTTATTTTGAGCATATTTGTACCAATAAATTAAGGATGGCAATGGGTCCGGTGGATCCAGATACCCCATTACTCAAACACGTCCCGTTGGCATAAATTTGGACTCTAACCTGTCCTAAGCTCGCACGGGTATCCAGTCAATCCATTTTTCAGAGAGCCCCAATCTGACTATCATTGCCTCCAAAAAGGACCAATTCACCGAGTTATAGGCTTCTTCGAATTCCACCTTAAAGATGAGACAAGGTTTTTTACAAATTTTTTTGCATGGTTCACAATTTCATTAAGGATCAACACCCATCCATAATTTATCCTCTGAAATAAATGCAAATTGATTTGGTGATACCAAGGAATCAATTACCTTTCTCGACCGACCTGTAAGAAGCTTCACAATAATCTTATAAAGGAATCCTAGCAGAGAAATAGGCCAATATTCCCAAATTTTTTAGGGCAAGCCACCTTAGGGATATGAGCAACAGAGTAAGATAGAATACAATTAGGGAGTTTCCTAGAGAAATAAAACTCCCGCGACATATTCCAAACATCATTTTATTTTTAGAAAATAACATATGTATTGGAAAAACCTGAAATTGAAACCGTTTGGCCCAGGGCTCTTGTCACCATCTGAATCAAAAATCAATTCCTCCAATGCATCATAAGAGAAAGAGGCCATGAGAACCTGGTTCCCCAAGCTATTCACCATCTGGAAACCTAAAAAGCTCCAAGTCAATAAAAATAACATCCACGATGACATAATGGGAGTGAAAAAAGGATTGGGCATTATTTTTAATCTCAACAGGATCCTTTAACCACTTTGATCCATCCAAAGAGCACCTAAATTTTTTTTTCTCCTATCATACAAAAAAAATAAAAAATATTTGTCTCACCTTTCCGAATCCACTTCACAAGAGATTTTAATATACTTAGAAGTCTTGAAATGAAGTGGTGTCAACAATCACCAAAAGAACTATAATAAGATCACAATAAAATCAACTACAACAATATAAAAAAAATTAAATAAGCTAGATGAACAAATGAATTTAACATTGCATTCAGAGCTTTAATGTATGAAGCTAAGTCATGGATGTTCCCATTTATAGGTTGATTGGCTTATCCAATGGCAATTAATGTGGAGCCTTTTTTTATTACCATAGGAGTTGTTCACTTTTTACCAAATGGTAACCTGCGTTCAATATTAGCGTATATCAAACATAATTAGGCATCTCAACGGATTGGGTTTGAGACGGGTTTCGCTAATACTAATTTCGTGTCCATTAAGAGTTGTGTGGATTTAAGGAAAGGACAAAACTTAGGTCCGGTACTATATATGCTGGTGGTCCAGGTTACCTATCCTAAGGTGACACCTGGCATTTTTTTTTAACAACTTAATATCCCTTTAAGTTTAACACCGTTACTAATAACTCTCATTCTATTCTTCTTCTTCCTGTTCTATTTCCTTCGTCTCTTCCTCTCCCTTTCTGCTTTTTCTTCTTCTTCGAAAGAGTTTCATTCTCATCCATAGTCCCATGGCACATAAACCTTCTTCTTGAAAAACAATGAATCCCTCTCACTAAACCGCTGCTCCTGCACACCAACTTCACACTTTGTCTTTTCTCTGTTTTCATCGTTCTATTTTGCTAACGAAGATGGATGAGCCGACGGTAACTACTGGAATTGGCAATGCTCCTCCTACATCTAGTGGTATCGGTCTTTATAATCAACATGTTGAAATGGTTACTCCAACAAATTTACATTCCAATGGTAAGGGTTTTTCATATTTTATTTTTATACCATGTATGCAGGAATTGTATCAATGACTTGGTGGGGAAATGAGACATTGTAATTGATATCTTATTAATATATATGACTTTGAATTACCTTTCTTTGTGTAAAAGAGTCAATTGGTCATTGTTGTTTTTAAATTCCCTCTTGAATTACCTTTCTTTGTGTAAAAGAGTCAATTGATCTTACTTTGAATTGACATTACCATCTTACTTTGTGTAAAAATACATGTCACAAGGAACACTAAGGATGCACCTGAACAAGAAAGAGCCATACTCTCTAGCAATATACATAATACTAAAGTTAGCTTTTGACATATCTAGGGGTATGGAGTACCTTCATTCACAAGGTGTGATTCACATAAACCTCAAGTCTAATAACTTGTTACTCATTATAAGATAACAAGACAATTTTATTAAAAGGGGAAGCATGAATAATACTTCACAAAATTACACAGTTTCAAAATAGATTAGTAGAAGTTACAACCATTGAACCATAAACCCCTTTTACAACCATTAAACTAAAATTGAATCTCTTACAACATAGTAATCAAGTAAAACCATACTCCCATTTTACAATAATTGACACAGCTTTCTAGTTACAATGATCAATAAAAAAACAAGGATGATTCATAAATTGATTGAGCCTTATTTGCTTTCCAACTTCCCAACCAGCAATGTCATTTTAATGTGCAACAGAGTCAGAGTCATGGTCTTTAAATTGGCAACATTCATAGTCTTTACTTATCAGCTACCATTTCTAGCTTCTTCCTTTTGAATTTCTTGGAGCTTCTTGCAATTACTGATGTTTAACCTGACATCAAAATGGAATTTTCATTCATTCATAATAATAAAAGTAAAAGAGACCAGGACTAACTTCTGTTTTATCAACATTCAGTAACATATCAATGTATTTATGTTCACATACCATTCTCCTAACAATGAACGCAAAAAAAACTTGAAACCTGAAGCTTCATAAGGCCTAAAAATTTGATGGACAGAGAAAATCCTTATTTTGTGATGGTGTTAACTATTAAATCAATAGCTTAATATTAGTATGTTAAAAAAATGAGAACCCAATCAAACAATAAATTATAATGATAGGAAGGGAATAAAATGAGAAGGAAAGTTAAATAGTGTGAGTACTTATTTAACTGTGTTTAGATCAAGTGTGTTTAACTCTTACCAATTGCAATTAGTTTTCAATTCAATTAGAGGAATGGATTTCAATTTGGGGGAAAAGGTTAAAGAAGGGGAATAGAGACTCTCACTCATGGTCATGGGCGATGACGGAGCTGAAACGGTGCAGAGGTTGTTGATTGCACGATGGGTTGGTGTGGCGGAGCAGGGCGGCGCGACGGGCTGGTGTTACAGCATTAGGGCGGTATGACGGAGCAGAGCAAACACAACCTCAGAGCTAACGAGAAGGCTGGGTGCCAACAACCTGAGCGACGAGGCAGGGACGATGGGGCTATTTGGCAGAGTAGAGCGGTGACAGAGGAGAGAAGGGTTCTTCGAAGAAGAAGAAGCAGAAAAGAAGAGGGAGAGACGGAGGAAATAGAAGAAGAAGAAGAAGAAGAAGAAGAAGAAGAAGAAGAATAGAATGAGGGTTATTAGTAACGGTGATAGACTTAAAGGGTTGTTAAGTTGAGTTTAAAAAAAAGAAGCCAGGTGTCACCTTAGGATAGGAAACCTGGACCACCAGCATATATAGTACTGGACCTAAGTTTTGTCCTTAAGGAAATCGGGTATGAAAAAGTGAAACCTAAACTCATCCCCGTTAGGTTTGAGAGAACTCACAAGTAATCCATCCAATTATTTTTAATTATTTTTTAAAACTATCTTTTATTGTTTTAAACAAAAATCATGAATAAAATACATTATAATTCAAATACTAATATATAATAATAAACGGTAAATTTTAAAAATATCTAAAATTTAATAATTAAATCATGGTTTTAGCCAAATATTTTAGTTTGACTTCATCGTTTAACAATTATTATAATGAAAATTATTTAATTTTTTTTATCTGGGTAGATTTGGGACGAGGTGAGGTGGGGCAGGTATATATTTACAATCCTAGATTCGTCACCATCTTTTTAAAACGGATTTCGGTTTCGGTTTTCCCCAAACTCAATCAAAAACGGATTTTTCCCACCAAAATTGGGTCGGGTTCGAGCGGGTGTGGGTTTCCCTAAGCATAAGTTAGAGATTTTAATTTGTGCATTTAGTTGTTGTTTGTCAAATTAGTCCAACGTACTATAGTAACAAAAAAAATTAGTCTCACTATTAATTTATTTATATTTATCCTTCTGTATAAAAGTATCCTCCAAATAATTCGTTAGCAACTTTACATAAATTACATGTAAAATCATTTTGAGAAATGATTAATCAAGCGTGCCATAATTGTCCAACTAGAGAGCAGTCGAGCTCAAGCCAAACAAAAATGTTATTTTGAATTTTCCGATTTTCCATTTCACAAACCCAATCCCATGTCCAAGGAAGTGAGGAACATATAAGAAAATCACTCTTTTTAAAGAAAAAAAAAAGTGGGAATAAAAAAGTAGCTGGCATAAATATATGAGATCGAAAATCTATCACAATTTTCCCTAGCTAGGAAAAGATAAAACCTATCACAAAAGCTTCACCACAAAAATATAGTGTGGTTCAAAATAAGTTTCGACATGTTATCTTCGCTAATAAAATAAACATGTGATCGTTAAGGAAGAACTCCATGTTTTGCATCATCATGTTTCTTCAACATAATTAACTAGATGTTCCTTTAAAAACAAAAAAACAAAAAAAAACAAAAAACAAAAAACGGAGTTGAATGTAAGAAAAAACTATTATTTCTTTTGTCTGAAAAACTCAAAAATTATTCTTTTGTCCAATATGCAAGATTTTTTTAAAATTTTTCAGGAAAGTAGTTAAATTTGTTAGTAGTATTGAAAATATAAAATTTGATATATTTTTTTCAAAATTATCCTATAATTATTATTGGGTCTTTAAAAAGTGTTGAGTTAATAGGGATGTTTGTGAAAAAAAATTAAATATGTTAAAAATTTAAATGAAGTCTTATAAATATATTTAGGCATTGTTCGGCATGCCTAGTGAGAGCTTTTTAGTTAGTTAGAAACTTTTAAATTCAATTAATAAGCTACTAGTAACTTTCAAGAGATCAAACTAACTTTCAATAATTCATATACTAATTAAATCCTCAAAAAATTTTCAAAATTATTTACTTATACCGGTGACAATTTAAATTTTAATTAATTGTGTATTTAATTAATTATTAACAACATAATTAATAAATAAAGAAAAAACAAACTTAATTAATTATAATTTAATAATTTTATACTTAATTAATTAACTATTTATTTAATAAATAAATAACAAATTAATAAATTAAAATACTAAAATATAAATAATATAATGTTGTATGTCATTTTCAGTCATTTAATGATTTTTAGCTACTTTAAAAGTTACTTTTGTCAAACAACACTATTTCAAATAGTCACCTAAACAGCTATAAGGTAACAGCTCTCAACTAACTTCACAACTACAAGCTATAAGCTCATAACTACAAATTACAAACCTACGGTTATAAGCTAGTTTTGTCCAACAGACCCTTAAAATAAAAGTCTGAAAAAGATAAAAGTCTGAAAAAGATCTTATATATAAAATCGGATGAAGTAATGAAAAGAGACAAATTGTGAAAGAAAGGAATTGAATAATACTATAAAGACAGAGTTAGTGACAAAAATTCTTTTAAGTTATGACAATCTTAATAAATGCCCCCCTCCGTCCTGGAAAGATAGGAGTAAACAACTTTTTTTAACTAATACGAGTATCTTTGTACGTACTCTTGTCTCTTGGGGTAGTAATTTTTTTAAATAAAAAAAAAAAAGAAAAACACTAGATGTTCAACATAACTAGATGTTCATTATTAAAAAAAACTTGATATAAGAAAAAGAGTTATTTAAGTTTTTAGTCCTTGAAAGTTGAAAGTGTTTTGTTTTTGGCCCCTGGAAGTTTTGTTATATTGACTCATTCTTAATTGTTTTGATGAAAATTTGGTTTTAGTCCATGCCGTTAGGAAAAATCCATAAATGTTGATGTGGCTAACGAAACACCACATCATCATATACGTGAGCAAGTATTAGGTGTCACCGGTATAATGACATAGATGCTACGGACCCTCAAGAGCAAAATTGGCAAAACCCAACCCAAATGTGTTTGTGGATTGGGCCTTGGCCCTTTTGTCCCTGCGAGTTCAGATCATCTACGTCATTCCACCAATAGCATGTAATACTTGCATACGTATATGGTGATGTGGCATTCCATTAGTGACATTAACGGTTAACGGATTTTTTCAAATGACAGAGACTAAAACCAAAATTTCAAAACAATTAAGGATGAGTCAAGGTCAAAAAAACTTCTAGAAACTAAAACCAAAACACCCTCAACTTTCAGGGACTATAGACATAAATAAGGTAAGCCTAAGAAAAAACTGTTTCTTTTGCCTCAAAACTCCATAAATTAATAGAAGCAGAGAAACTGTGAAAGGGATTGAATACTATAAAGCAGTGTTATCAAACCCGGACCGAACCGGGCGGTCGGACCGATCGGACCGTCGACCAGTGGCAAGGGCGGTTCTAGGTTTTATGTAAACCGCTTCTGATTTGTAACCGAAAAAAACCGGTGGTCAAAGTTTTTGACCCGGGTTGAACCGGGAAAACCGGTGCCGGTTCAACCATCGCTAATTTAAATAAAAAAAACTGATGAAATAAAAATTAAAACCTAAAACTAGTCAAACCGTCAAAGACCCAAAGTCCCAAACGACTCAGTTGGAATAATAATAGCTTCATCCTCTCAAATGTAATTTCTTCTTAGAAATTTAGAATTGAAGACCAAAGGGAGAACAGCCGAACAAGAGAAAACAAGAAGAACAGGAGAAGAACACGAAAGTAGGACTGGAGAACAGGAGAAGAACGAAGAACGTCCGACGTCGCTCGCCTACTACAGCCGCCAAGCACACCGCACACCGCTTGCCTGTCGTCGTCGTCTACATCATCCATTACAGATCACTAAGGCATGCAGTGTTTATTTATTTTAACCCCATTTCGTTTTGTTATTTTCAATATATTATATTATGGTGATATTTGATAAGGTATTATATTATATGTATAATACTTATATAAAGTTTATAAAAATATTTTTTTTCCATAATATGTAGAATTTGTAGTGTATTTTTTAATTTTTTATTTATATATATAAATACCGGTCTAACCTTCCGGCTTAACCGGTTAATACGGTTAAACCATATACGGAGCTTCTTTCGGCTCGATCTCCGATTCGGTTCTTACAACCTTGCTATAAAGGCAATGTTTAGATGAAAAATTCTTTTAAAATTTGTCAATCTTAACATTTAAAGGATACGTATTTAATAGATGGGTGAGGTTTACAAAATTATAGGGTAACTTTGAGTTGTATGGAATTACTCAAGGTCAAATAACCTAGACTAATCAGTTAAGCATTCAAGGTTGAATTTAGAATACAAAGTTCTTTCGTAAAAAAATAAAAAATAAAAAATTGTGCAAAGTTGCAAATAAAAATGAAAACAAATAAAGCAAAAAAAAAAAAGCAAAAGAAATTTAGTTCACATTAAATAACGAGTGGAATAAAGTCCTGCATTCATATGCATCCTTAATATGCTTCAATTGAGATGTTTTGGCGACTATATTTCTACGACTGATAGCTTGTCGATCTCTTCCTTGTTTGCTTTTGTCGCCAGATCTTGTCATTGCTATCCCTTTGACACCAATTTGTTGATCTCTTTAGTCTTCTTCAAGTCTTTAATGCCATCTTAGATGCAAATATTTTCTCGTCAAGTCGTAAATATTTTGCCAATCTTAACGTAATAGAACGTGAACATTTCAAATGGTCCCTGCACCTATTTTCCCACCCGTGGTCCCAGTGATTCAAATCCGTTAATCCCTTGTACGCAAGTAAATCCACGGCTGTTAATGATTACAGAGTAACCTTCGTATACGGTGACGGTATATTAAGTACTATGATATATATATTGTCATAGTAATTGCTGCTTATGGTCTGTGAATTAAATAAAAAAACATGGGATATTACAAAAAAAAAACACGGCATATTAATTGTCCGTGAGTTAAAATTATTTAAATAATTATATAATACTAATTACCCACAATCAATACAAAATGAGCCGAAATAATATTTAAATATTAAATTTAAATAAAAAATAACATTATAATAATTGTTGCTTATGGTACTTACAAAAAAAAAATTAAAAAGTACATGAAAAAAAATACAAATGGTACCTACACAAACCGAAACCAAAATTTGTTTTTAATCGGATTTCTTAATCTAAATCAATCGAATCAAACTGAACTAAATATAATTTTTGTTTGGCTTAAATATGTCACAAGTCCCTGAAATTTAGGGTACTTATGCTAGATACTCTTACTCATTTTTTCACAATGTTTGGCTCTCCGAAGTTACTTCTATGTTTATCATACACCCCTGCTACGAATTCCAGCCAATTTTCTTAACATGTAACATCGGAATTAGTCAAACGCAAGATATTGACCATGTGGTACCACGTGATATCACATCTGCGAAAACGGTTACTCTCTTCGATCATTTTATTTTTATTTTTTTTTAAAACTAAAAATATAAGAATAACTAAGACAACAACAATAAAAATTAACATATCATTAATGAAACTTTATACTCCATTCGATTCTTATTATAAGTTCCTTTGACTAATTTTCAAACCTTTTAAAAAATTTAATTAGTGTGATTAGTAGTATTGAAAATGTAAATATTTGGTATACTTTTTCAAAAGTACCCATATAATTTATTATTGGGAAATCTAAAATAATGTTGAATAAATAAGGGTATTTGTGAAAAATAAAATTAATTAATGACATTAAAAAATGGGAATAGGACTTATATTAAGGACAATTTTTTTTTTTCAAATGAGATGTATATTTAGGAGAAGAGATATATAAATTACCTGAGGAGAAGAGATATATAGTCAAAAATTAATATATCAGTAATTGAAATTAATATATAGTCAAAAATCTATATTAAACTTACTTTTTCATATACATGGATTATATTTTGATCCCTTTGAAAAAAAAAAACCCTACCCCCTCATCAATCAGTGCTCGAGCCCCAAATATCAATTAGTGCCACGGTGATGCAAATATATTGTGAAACTCAATCAGATTTTTATTTTTATTTTACGTTGTTTTTGAAAATTAGGAAGAAAAATGAGAAAAGAAAAAATGGAAAGAAGGAGAGAAAAACAATGTGGAAAGCGCGTGATGGTCGAGCAATCTGATAGTTGTTGGCCACAATAACACTTTTTGTAACCGGTTTCAGCAAGTTAATAGTAGGGATCACTGGTGGTACTGTATCCATACGAGACCACTAGAAAACGCTTCGAATAGAACATTTGGTCCCCCTTGCAATTCAAACAAGGATTCCTCTCTATTGGACACGTCATGGCAATACAAAAAATGTTTGCTCATGACGGTTTGTGAGTCCATAATATGGTTCCACATTAACAAGGGCTTTATGCAACTTTGGATGGAATTCTTCTGCCGCGATTGACCTTGGCTGGATGTCTGCTCCTCATGAGGGCACATCTTTGCTCAGAACGTCACGGAGGTTCGGTTAGAGTCCCTGGCTCCCTTTTGCTCGTTCCTCTCCACTTGGGTTCTTTGCATCTTCCATCTTCGAAACTTAAGATCGTGGAAATAAGTTTTTCGCTCCCATTATAGTCGTCAATGTTCTATATTAGAAATCAGGTTCCTAACTATGGCAAGTCAAAAGAGATGGACTTTTTCGGTTTGTTGTATGACCAGAGAAATCACCCCTTAACTCAAGGTTACCGCTTCGATGTCAATCAAATTCTTATGTGTGAGTGATTGTGTCTGAGAAAGAATATGTGTACCTGGAGTTCTAATCGGTCTTTTATAGAGGTAGGGAGAAACGTTGAGACGCAGGCAATAAGTAGCACCATTATGGTGCCCTCAATTCTCTCCATCGGCGCTTTTGCAAACTAGTCGTTTTGGAGTTATGGTAGTGTTAATAACGGATAACAATCGTATTGTGCGGTGGGTTAGGGCATTGCTAATGAGTTGATCGAGTTCTCAAATGGTAGGGGTGAGTTGACTGAGTTCTCAAATGGTGCTAGTTTTGCAGCTATTTCACCCACAAGAGACCTCAGAGTCACACGCCTAAGTAAACTAAGTAAATAATGTCAGTTACCTGTAATAACCGCCGGTGCTTGGTTTCTTTGCACTAATGGAATAAACTTTGTGATGCCAGATACAATATTGTTGCGTGTAGACTTCCTTTCAGATGTAGTGCGACGGGTTGAGGGAGCGGCGACGGGTTCTGCTTGGATCGGTCCTAGTGGTGACTGGTCCTGGACTCCTGGTTGAGGAGGCGGCGGCGGTAGAGGAGAGGAGGCGGAGGCGAAGGCGGCGGCGGTGGAGGTAGAGGAGATCTAGGGTTTGGTTTCTCTTTCTCTTTTTGGTTGAGGAGGCTACTGCGTTTGTGATCACTGAATTGTGAGGAGAAACCTAAAAAACATAACACATGAGGAGGGCTATATGGAACGCTGCGTTTTACTTCATGTGCCAAGGATCGGTTCGGTTTGGACTGATTCGGTTTTTCAAATGAAACCAAAAACCGAACCGAACCGATCGATTTACGGAAAATCAGTAAAAAAACCAATACATGCGGTTTTTTTCGGTTTTCGGTTTTTCGGTCCGGTTTTGCGGTTTTTATTTGGTCCGGTTCGATTTTGAACACCCCTACTTCCTCCTCTGCACTTGTAGTGTTCTCTCCGAGCCTTATCGTCTTTCATCTCTGTTGGTTGTGCCTTCTTTCCAAGCTTTGTCGTTTGTGTCTGTTCCTTGGACCTACAACGTGTTCAATTCAACTACGAGTAAGAAACTCATTATCAATTAATGTTATTTCATTATTATTTGTTCTTATTTATTTGGTTAGTTAGTTGAAGTTTATTCTTTCAATTTTTGTTGCATAAGTGGAAGAAAATTTGCCTCTTGTGACAAAGAAGATGTAAATGAAGAAAATCAAAATTTCAAAGATGATTTAGAAGCAATTGTTGACTATGAAAATGAAGAACCAAAGGTTAGGATGAAATTTTGCTCTGAAGATGAGGTTATTAACTACTACACAGATTATGCTAAGTGTAAGGGCTTTGGGATTGCAAAAATAAGCTCAAAGAATGGAGATGATGGAAAAAAATATTTCACACCAGCCTGTAGTCGTGCAGGAAAATATGTGAGCACTAAAAAGAATATGTTCAAGCCAAATCCTATTACAAAAACACAATGCAAGGCAAGGTTGAATGCATCTGTGAGCTTAGATTGTTCAATTATAGTTTCAAGTGTTGTTGTTGAGCATAATCATGAATTGAGCCCAACCAAGGCACGTTACTTTAGATGCAACAAGAATTTGGGCCCTCACATAAAAAGGAGGTTAGAACTTAATGATCAAGCTGGGATTAACTTGAGTAGGAATTTCCGTTCTATAGTTGTTGAAGCAAATGGTTACGAGAATCTCACATTTGGTGAAAAAGATTGCAGAAACTTTATAGACAATGTAAGGCTCTACGACTTGGAACAGGAGATGCTGAAGCAATTCAAAATTATTTTGCTAGAAAACTAAAGCAAAATAGTCAATTTTATCATCATTTAATAGATGTGGATGATGAAGGTCGGTTGTAGAATGTATTTTGGGCAGATGCGAGATGTAGAGCTGCGTATGAGTATTTTGGATAAGTTGTAACTTTTGACACCACATACTTAACAAATAAGTATGACATGCCCGTTGCTCCTTTTGTGTGAGTAAATCATCATGGACAATCTGTGTTATTAGGTTGTGCTCTATTATCAAGAGAGGATACTAAAACCTTTACTTGGTTATTCACAACATGGTTGGAATGTATGTATAGACGTGCTCCTATTGGCATAATTACTGATCAAGACAGAGCAATGAAAAACGCAATTGAGATCGTCTTCCCAAAATCTCGTCATCGGTGGTGTTTGTGGCGTTTAATGAAGAAAGTTCCTGAAAAGTTAGGTAGATATTCTGATTATGAGTCTATTAAAGCACTTTTGCATGGTGTTGTATATGATTCTTTGGACAAAGGCGAGTTTGAGAAGAGGTGGGTCAAAATGATTAAAGATTACAAGTTGGGGGATAATAAATGGTTGAAAGAGATATTTGATGAGCGACATCATTGGGTTCCTGTGTTTGTGAGAGACACATTTTGGGCTGGAATGTCAACAACACAACGAAGTGAAAGTATGAACTCATTCTTCGATGGGTATGTAAACTCAAAGACTACATTGAAGCAATTTGTTGAACGATATGACAATGCATTGAAAGATAAATTGAAAAGGAGAGCATTGCTGATTTTGTCTCTTTCAATACAACAATTGCTTGTATAAGTCATTTTGGCTTTGAGTCTCAATTCCAAAAAGCATTTACTAATGCGAAATTCAAAGAATTTCAACTTGAGGTTGCTTTTATGATGTATTGCAATACTTGCTTCGAGAGATCAGAAGGCTTGAAATCAATATTTTCTATTGTAGAAAGCATGAGGATATTTGAAAAAATTAAAGATGCGAAGCTCAATGTTTCCTTCAATATAGAAAGCTGTGAATTGCAATGTACACGTTGCTTGTTTGAGTTTAAAGGTATTTTATGTAGGCATATCCTTTGTGTGCTTAAACTCACATCCTTTGTTTGAGTTTAAAGATATAAATGATCAACCAACATCATGAAGACATTAGGATTATGTTAGCAAATATTAGGCTTTATTTTGTTTTACCAATTTATTTGGAATGATTTTGTTCACTTTTGACCAATATTTGAATTGGTTATTTATAAATATGCTTTTGCTATTGAACCAGAATGGTGAATGGAGTACACAACTGTTTTCAATAGCTTTAACTTTCAAATGTTACAATAGTGTCAAACTGTCAATACAATAACACTGTGTGTATGACAAATGCACAAAAATCCTAGTGTATATACAATAGCACCTATTCATTACTCCTAATACAATATAAGTTCTATAGCTTGAGCATTCTCAAGATCTTTCAAGAGATGTGTGGCAATATGTAAGGTTAGCTCATGCAATTCCTCTTGACAGTGTGCTTTGCAATTCCTCTTCACAGTATGCTTTGCAATTTCTAATGCAATTCCTCACTAACTTTGGGAACTATGTCATCATGTAATTCAAGAACAGTGTCTCATTAACTTTGGGAACTATTGTTTGGGAACTTTGGGACCATACCATCAAGTTTCTGCAAAAAGATTAGCATAACAAAACAAAACTCTTTCAGATTTCAGAGCAGAGCAGTACAACATCTATCTAGCCAAATTAGAGTACATAGTAAAGAAAAGCAGAGCTGTTCAAATTATAAATCTAACAAGCCTAGAGTAAAGCAGAGCAGAGAAGTACAACATCTATCTAGCCAAGTAATAGTACAAAATTATGACAAGCAGTAGTAAGCAGCTTTGAAATTCGCCCCACTATACACCAACATGATGATCAGGCAAACATAGTTGAACATAAACCAGAAATCTCCTTCGCCAGACCAGAAAAACAAATTCAAAAGTTGCATGAACAGATCCAATAATTGCATCTCCTTCAAGTGGTGTGTTATACTTTATCAACAACACAATCAGTAACTTAATTTGCATAAATAGTGATTAAACATTACATCTACAGTGATATAATTGAAAGCCTACATGTTATGTTAGTTCAAGTAATTCAGCATGCAGATAAGAGAGTTTGAATTGCCTAAGGTAAAATTACTGAAGTAATAAGCAATAAAACTCACTTGTAGAATGTCTCTGCATCATCTCCTTCATTAGAGATCACAAGTTTGCTCTTAGTTCTTTGGGTCAGGAATGGGCTAAACATTGAATACCACATGGAAAAGTCAAGGACAAATTGATGAAAATCTGGGGAAAAAAACAAAAATGAAGCATATCCAAAGCATCTCCAAGGAACTGGTTTCAGACTGAGGAGATCATGGAAGAATGCATCTCCAGGCATCCCCAATACAGAAACCCCAACCCTATCTAGCCGCCATCATCAATCCACTCCCCAGCCGGAGCGCTGCCCTTCTCCAATCAACCACCACTACCAACCTCAAATTGAACCACCCTTTTCAACCAACATCACAAGCCCCCATCATCCCCACATACTTCCAATACCACACCATGACCGACGACCACATCCACATCCACGCGAACCTGGTCATCTCCACCGTATCGAAGAAAAAAAAATGAAGGCATCGGTTCTAGCAGAGAGACAAGGCAAGAGAAAGAATAGAGCTGATTGGGAATCCTCTCATATGTTCCATGCTCTGGTGGATATGAAGACGCTTATTATTGCAGCACGTCGTGTGCAGAGGCTGATTGGGAATCCTCTCATTCATTACTTTGTGCGGAGAGTAATAGAGAAATGGAGTAATGGAGGCCGAAAAGCTTTTCTTCTACCACATTAGAGAAAGAATGGAGGATAACAGAGAGAAAAGTCAAGAGAAAGAATAGAGGAATGGAGATGTTGTTTTGGGTAAATCCTCAGTGTCGTTTAGGAGTAAAAGTTGGTTATAAGGATGGGGCAATTGGGAGTGCAACATCACTCGTGAGATTTCTACGAAAAATAATCGTAGGAAGTAACATTTTCCATATTTATATAAATAAATATTTTGTTATCTTTTAACCCTAAAACTTGAGTTTAAGAGGCTAAAAAGGGTAAATTGCATTGAGAGGAAAAGTAAATAAAACTTTTATTTATTTACATACAATCATGTGCAATATATCCACTTTAATTAAGTTTACTTGACATCAACGGGTAGCATAACCCTCTAGGTATTCTTGATTTCTCTAATTGGTTATTTGCTAATCAATAAAAAAAAAGTAAAGTTAGTAAATATCGAAAAATATGAGAACAAAAATAAATGTCATCTATAAATTATAAGATGAATTATAAAAATGATTTTCTTAATTGCAACCCTTAAGGTTGGGATAAGGACTTTAGAATAAAAATCTTGTATTGAAAACAACAAATTTAATATTTCAAAGTGCTTAGTTTTTTAATACTATTATGATAACACTCTTTGGCATTATTTTCCAATTTCTACTACTAATTCTCAATGTCAAAAAGTGAGTTAAATAAATTCCTACAAAAATATCATTAAACTTTCTAAAATGTAGGAGTAACTTATGGAGTAATACTGTCAGACGGAAATATAGCGCATCCAAATTAAAATATCAATCGATTTTAGATTTCAATATTTAACTCATTTTATAATGGCACAGATTTCATGAGGTAAGCTGTACCATAGCCCCAAGCAAAAAAAAAAAGTCAATAAACTAAATCGTCCACCGTGTCTCCTCTACCATAGCAAACATTACTTCTTAAATATTACACTTTTCATATGTAATGTTGTTTTAATATTTGTATTATGTTTTATAAATTTTGTTTTTTTATAAACCCAATATATAATTAATGTTATTTTTTCAAACACACTCCTATTTATTACACTCTCTTTTTCACTTCCATTACATTTCTCTCTTTTCAATAATGATTAAATAGGGCACTATAGTCAAAATATAACAAATCCTTACAACATTTAATCATTTCTTAAAACCCGTGCATAACCTTAAAACACACTACATATGAAATGGAGTGAGTACTCTCTCCCTCTCATAACAAATTGAAAAAAAAAATCAATAATAAATTTAAAAAGTCAAAAACTTAAAGAGATACAGTATATATTTAATAATATGTTTAACACATCAACCAATTATCAAATAATTAATTTTATATATTTTGCATTGATCAACTTATCATAATTTAAAGTTTAAATTTTTAAATTTTTCATTAATTAGTTTAACTTTAGTTTGAAACAAATAATTTTATCATTTTTGTGAAACGATGGGCGTATTTGTCATATTCAATTACTAAAAAAAAATAAAGATGATGATTACATCTTTAAAAATATAAAATAAATATTTTAATATTACAATTTTATTTTTTTAATTTACATCAAAAATTACTCGAATATATTTTTTCATATCAGTGAATGAAAAATAAATAAGATTAAAAACATAACATGACTTACATAAGATGGAAAAATTCTTCTAAAATACAACTTATAAGTAAATCTATAAAAAGTAACTAGATTCTTTGAAACATTATGTTTTTTATTTTATAAAATTTTATTTCCATTTTATCAAAAGTATTTAATAATTTTTTCAAAAACGTTTTTATTTATTCAATATTCTTTTAGAGTTGTAATAGTACTAGTACTTAATTATCAAAAGAGTGATTAATAATTATGTAAAGCTATACACCACTCCCTGTTTCGGACCGCTTTGTGCGATAAGTGAATGATTACAGAGAAATAAATGGGTTCGTAAACTTAGTGAAGCTTTAGGCTTTCATTATATTGAAATGAGGTACAGAGAGGTTGGATACAAGGAAATGGCTTCCACACTTGTGGTATTTTTACAAGGGGAGGGGTGTGCGCTTTGGCTTTTACACTCTCCTCTATGTTGCTAAGCCTAAGTTTCAGAGGAAGCTTCTATTCCTTTTCTCTCATTGTACTCTCTCTGTGTGTAGTTCTCCATGTGTTGGAGTTATTGAAGTTCTGATGAGTGGAGTTGTTCTTCTTCTTGTTGTTGTTGGTTGCTGGAGGTGTGCGCTTTCTGGCTCACCTCCTTCTTTTGTATTTCTCTCTCGTGTTCTCTCTCTTACTCCTCTTCAGTGTTCCTTCTATGAAACTTAGAGAAGAGAACTAGTGTTTCATGTGTTTATTGTGTTGTTTTCCTCCGTTGAGTTCCTCTTTTCTTCTTATCCCGTGTTCTTCCTCTAAGTTGCAGAGGAGAGAACCTTGTGTTTTGTGTGTATCGTTATTGTCGCTCTGGTGTGTTGCTTCCCTTCCCCTCTCTCCGTTGTCCCCTTGGAAGGAGAAGAACCTCCTATTTATAATGGTGCTTTAGACCAGTGGTCACTGGTTGCTCACCTTTTGTTCGCTGGGTAATAGCACTTTGCATCATGTGCTCAGGGCATCTTCTCAGTAGCTTTGTCTTCTTTATCATTTTGGGCATTGGCATTCAATGGCTGCAGGGAGGAGCTGTGCAAGTCATGCCATTCTTGGCTTTGCCTTGGGAGTGGCCAAGTGAGGTAAGCAAAGATTCTCTCTTGGCTTCCTACACAAGCCGTTGAAGTCTTAGGAGGCTGGGTTGCCTTTGTTTGTACGTGTGTGCGCCTTCCGCAAGCTTCATTCCCTGTTCGCTCTCATTTATCATGACTTTCTCCCCAAGTTTCCATGACACATGGGGCGCTTTGGGAGGACATGTTGTGCTCACTGTCATCAGTACGTCTTGCTCTTTCTCCTGGGCACATCATCAGAATGTGTCGCCTTGATGACTGTCGCTCTGGGCACGTGACGCTCTGGGCAGCTCTTGGTGCTTGCACGCCTTTCTCAGTGTCCTTTATTGTTTTATTTTTGTTTGATGATTTTGGGCCTTCATATGGATTGGGCCTTGTAATTTGGGCAACTAAATATTGGGGTACCAACAATTGCCCCCTTTGCAATAAAGAGGAGAAATTGTTTCCTGTTTAGTGCAAATCTTTGTTCTGCTCTGGTCTTGTCTTTTCTTCTTCTTCTGCATGGTTTCCACGTTCCACTCATTCTTCGCTCTTGTCTTCTTTGTTCTGGGTTCCCTTGATCTGAGGTGTGCTTTCATGTAAGGGTCACTACCACAGGTGGGTGGCAAGAATGGATTAAGGATGTATTTCAGAAAGATGCATCCTCAAGGGAGCATCAAAGTTAGACAGGGGCGTGCGCTTTCAGATGTCGCTCTTGGACCTGCACACTTTCTTCTTTCTTTTTTCCATTTGAGGTTGAACTGAGGGGACGCCTTCGGACTGCATGACATGGGGCATAGCGTCGCCTTTGGGACCGAACAGAGATACTTCATACTGCTACTACTGGGCAAGGTGTCACCTTTAATATTGAACAGGGGCACCTTTAGTGCGCGCTTTCGTTGTGCGCCTTCGGTGCGCGCTTTCGTTGTGCGCCTTCGGTGCGCGCTTTCGTTGCGCGCCTTCGACTACTGATGGATAGTGACTCCCATTCTCTTTGGTTTCTTCTCTGATGTATTATTGATTAATTACTCTTTACTGTTGTTGTTCTTGTCGCTCTTGCGGTGGAGTTATTATTCTGGGGAGCGACGTACGCTTTTCGGAGGTCGCTCTGGGACTTTCACACTTTATTCTCCTTTTCTTCTAGAGAGTTGCTACAGACTCTGTTCACTTCACTGTTGTTGTTCCTGTTGCTTCTGTTCATTAGTTTTGAGATGCCAAGGAGGAGTAGAGCGGTTGTCGCTGCTGGGCAGAGGGATGCGCTATCTCTTGTGTCGCTCCTGTGAGGAAACAAGGTGAAGAATGCTTCTGTGGTTCGCTTTTCCGTTCTTCTCTTGATACTATGAAGAACTTGTGTTCTTCTATGTTGGTTTGTCGCTCTTGTGGAGTTGATGGAGTGCGCTTTGGTGCTTGATTTGGCAACAACTTCTCCTTCTTTGGCTTTCTCTAAGTGTTTTCTCACTCATTGCCTCTGTCATATTCCTTCTGGGTACGGGTGGCTCTGGTGGTCGTTCATCGGCGTCGCCTTCGCCTCAGATTTCTGAAGGTGTCCATACTCCAGTCAGTTCTCCAACAATTCCATCCACCCCTGGTGGTGAGGGCTCCTTGGACTTCCGCCGTCATCCTTTTGTTAGTGGGGGCGTTGCTCCCTTTGTTCCTTCTGGATCTGTTGTTGGTGAGGATACTGATCCTTTGATGCCCCCTGTTGGCGCTTTTAAGGGCGTTTCTATTATTTCCAAGGGCGTGCCTGTTGATGCTCCCTCAGGTATTACTGATGCTGGTGTTGTTGGTGAGAGCGTCCTTGATGCTCAAAAAATTGATGATATATTCGGTGAGACAGATGTCGTGTTTGATGGGATGGACACTGGGGCAGGTACTTCTGCTTCCAAGGAAAGCCGAGTCGAGGCCGCTGTTGAGATCCTAGTTGAGGAGCAGCTTGCCCCCAGGGATGACACTAGTTTTGTTCCTTCTTTGTTCTCTCTCCGCTTTGCAGCGGCATTTTTCGCCAAGTCTCGTGGCTCTCTTGATACGGAGGGGCAGTTTATGCTTGACTCGTTTCTTCTTGCCCATCCTGACTAAGTGCCACCAGGTGCTTCGTTCCCTCACTTTTTCAGGGAGTCCGCTGCACGTGCCATGGTGCAAATGCTAGTTTTGGTGAGCTCTGTTGACGTTGACGCCTTGCCATGGGAGGACAAGGTGGAGCTCTTGGACCGCCTTCATTCCCTTAAGTTTCAACACTATTCTGGTACTTGGCTTGATGATTCTTTTCATAGATTGGAGAAGTTGCGCCCTCCCTTTGATGTTGCTGGCTTGACTGAAACCAAGCGCACTTTGCAAGAGCGTCGTACTGCTTTGGCTACTCGTTCAAAGGAACTCTCAGCTCATCTTGCACAAGTGACTTTTGAATGCTCTTTTTAGTGTTTGATAGTTGCTGTTAGGCTATGTTGCTTTTGGACTTGTATTTCAGAATTTGTTTTGCTGAACTTCTTGAAGTTGTACTTATTTGTGGTGGTGCGCTCTTCAGGCTTAGACTCTGCTTTTGTATGCTTGCTGCCACCTTGACAATGTTTATGTATGTCTTGTCTTTGTCTTTTTATTTCTTTGTTCGCCTTGCGCCTAGGCTTGCATTTGGATTTTACACTTTTGGCTCTTGTGCGCTTTGGCTGGCTTTGTTGCTTTGGCGATTGTGGCTTGAACTTTGTCTTGTAAACGTAGCTTTATAATTGCTTGTTACTGCACTTGTGCTTGTTTCCATTCTTGTACGCTCTTTCCAGCTTTGATGCCTTTTCTTCAAGTATTTTGATAGCGTACATCTCCTCTTTTTTCTTTTCTTTTCAAGTATAACAGTGGCCCCTCATGTCATTGGTGCCCAAAAGAGGTTTCCTCTCTCTTTTTTTTTTCTCTTCTCTTTTTTTTTGAACAATGGCCCCTCATGTCATCGGTGCCAAGATTTTTTCTCAGGGTGCACGTTGGGCACGCTCTCTCTTTTTCTTTTGAACAATGGCCCCTCATGTCATCGGTGCCAAGATTTTTTCTCAGGGTGCACGTTGGACACATTCTACAGATTTTGCCGTTTTGGGCTTTTCTTTTCAGTTGTCACTTTGGACTTTTCAGCTTGCCGCTTTTGGGCTCTTCAGTTGCCGCTTTGGGCTTTTTCTTTTCAGTTGCCGCTTTGGTAATTTTCTTTTCAGTTGTCACTTTGGACTTTTCAGCTTGCCGCTTTTGGGCTTTTCTTTTCAGTTGCCGCTTTGGGCTTTTTTCTTTTCAGTTGCCGCTTTGGGCATTTCAGTTTGCCGCTTTTGGGCTTCATAAACTAACAGATCACCTTGGATCTTGCGTTAGCCAACCTCTTTTTTTTTTAGATATTTTTCCGCCCGCGTTTAAGACTAGCGCCCTTGTTTCCCGGGACCTTTTCTAGTCTCGCGATATGGCGTACTTCGCCCGCGTCTGTCCCGGAAATTTCTCTTTTTGAGGAGGTCTATCCGGGTACTGCGATAAGACGCTTGTGCCCGCGGTACGGTCCAACACTATTCTTTCTTTTCTTTTCTTTTTCTTCTTTTTTTTTATGTGTGTTGGACCTCGCGATATGGCCTTACTGACCCTGTTTGAAGGGGTTTTGCTACAGCGATACCTCATGTCATCAGTATCATTTAAGCATTTTCTGGGGACACCTCATGCAATCAGTGTCGCTTCAAGCTTTAGTATTGGCACCTCTTGTCATAGGCACTACCTTGCTTCTGATTGATTGCTTAACTCTGACTGCTTGTGCTTCGTAACACCTCTTGTCATGGGTGCTACTTTTCTTTTAGTTCTTCTTGCAATTATCAGTGTGCAAATGCTTGGATTTCTTGATCGGCTTTGTGCTTATGCTTGCTTTCGCATGATTTGCTTTGACGTATGGATAAGCTCAGATGTGCCTTACTTCAGAGGCTTGTTATTATTATAGATTTCTTGGTTTCTCTTGCGTTAGGGTGCTTTGGCTTGCTTATGAGAGCAGACTGGGATGAACTCAAGATTTTAGCATGGTAGTTGTTCAATCATCAGGTAAACTGAGCTCGCCTTGGTTATGTTATGTTTGGAACAGTTTGGGGTCAGTCACTTGTACGCTTTTTGGCTTGCTTTCGTCTTGCACCTTGCTCTTGCATCTGATTTAATGCTTCAGTGTTTAAGTATGCCTTTGAGTAACATACTTTTCAGGATCTTGTACTCGTACTGGTCATTACAAAGCTTGCATTCGCCCTCACGTAGCATGTACGCCTTTTCATGTACGCCTTGCAGTTGTACGCCTTTGCAATTGTACGCCTTGCAATTGTACGCCTTTGCAATTGTACGCCTTGCAGTTGTGCGTCTTTGCAATTGTACGCCTTGCAGTTGTACGCCTTTGCAATTGTGATCACATACAGTCGCCTTTAAGGTTCGCTTTTGACTTCTGGCTGGCTTTTTTGCTTGGAAATATCTTCTGCTTCATCCTCATTTACTCTTGGGTTTAGTTGTGTCAGCTTATGCATATGTGCTTGCTCTTGCTCTTCAATTACTTCTCTTGCATGCTTTTGCTTCGAAGTCACTGTCGTCTATCTGGTTTGAATTCATTGTCAGCTTTTGCTTTCAGCTTTAGATATAACTTGTATTTAGAATTTTGGCTTGACATTAGTAACATTCTGTTTTTGGTTTACTTCAGGATTTCTAGCTTCAACACTGTTTATTTTCTCCTGATGCACCTTGGATTTCATCTTTGCAGCTTCACATGAGGCTTTCTAATTCAACTTTTCTTTTCTCGCCTTCGTTTGTCCTAACTTCGTCATTCTATGTAGCGTATCTTTTCAATCAGTTCATGCTAAATGCATAACTACTTCTGCTTGCAAGGTGGACATGCGCCGCCCTTCCACCATGACTTTGTGTTCGCCTTCTAGTTCTGGATTTCATGCGTCTTACTGTCAACCTCAGGGTTCGCCATCTGGTATGGATCTCATCCTTTATCTTTGCTTGATTTTATTTGTTTAATTTTCACTGCTCTTTTCTATTTGCGTTGTGTTGCTCTTTCTTGATACTTTGCTTTTGTTTTATTACTTGCCTTCTGGTACTTCATTCTTTGGATTGCCTTCTTTCACTGGGCGAGATGTGGAGTACTTTTCTGCTTTAGACAGATCATGTGCTTATTGCCTAGGGTGGAGGAGGCGACCCTCCCAAGGCAATGAACATCTTGGCAAAGCTTGTCAAATCATGGCTTGAGAGCGTACTTAGGACTTCTCGAATCTTAGAAAGATGTCACTTCTTTTTCCTACATGAACAAATTTCATTTTCCGGATATTTTCATGCTACTCATATCCGTTTTGTTGGTTATTTCTAGTATTATGTACAAAATAAATCATGCATCGTCATGTAACATTACCAAGATTACGTTTTCATGTAACACGCCTTCTAAGCATCTAAATCATGCAACTTATAACAGGAAACACTGTGTTTGCAAAATGGAAATACCAATTTTAGTTCTACAGCAAACATTCAAATGTACAGAGTTATCTAATTATTGCTTTTCTAGTCAGATATTTGATACATATCAGAGCGACAACATTCATGATTATGACCATACATATGCAATTCTCAGCCATGGCAAACTTAGAGTCAGACCATCTTCATAACATATCATAACAATGTTATTCTAGACAAAGTAAAATTAAATCATTGTTATCAGGATAATCTTAGACATGAAACTAACTACGTAGAGCATGATGTCATGTGAAGGCGATACTTCCAAAAGCGTATTAAGGCATAGATGCACAAAATGAGCATACAACAATTATAATTTCCTACAACGACTGATATGTGATTGGATACAATACATTTTTCGTTTGGTCATGATTCATATTTATTATAATTAAATTCATGAAAAAGGCATACTGGCATATGCACTGCATTAAGAGTTATATATATACTTAGCTTTTAGTGCAGCAAGTTTTCCATACAACTTCCTGGTTGCGCCTTTGCTCCTAAGTTTCTTCTTTCCGTAGTCTGGCGCCTTCGTCAGGGAGGGCGTACTTTGTGTGGCGCCTTCGTCAGCGAGGGCGTACTTTGTGTGACGCCTTCGTCAGCGAGGGCGTACTTTCGCCCTTTCAGTCGTGTGACCGCTTTCTGGAAAGCTAGGCAGAGCGAACGTCGTCGCCTTTTGAAGCGTCGCCTTTCCGGACAGTTGGGCTCGCAAGGATCTAGACCGCCTCTTGGACGAGTCTCGTCGCCCTCTGGAAAGTTTGTGTCAGAGCGAACCTGGTCGCCTTCTGTGAGCACGCCTTCTATGGAGATCGCTCTCTAAGGAGCGCCTTCTAGGGAGCTCGCCTTTTGGGAGCAGGCCGCCTTCCGAGGAGGTCGCTTTTGGACTGAAAGACCACTTCCTCGCCGTAACGCTTCTTCAGTTGGAGACTGTTGATAACAGTGAGCGCCTTCAAGAGCCGTCTTTGGAGCAACACTTCTGGGAGCATTCCCTTCATAGTTCGGAGCCATAACTTCCCTGATTAGCTGGGTTAAAGCTCAACCTCCTAGAACCTGCTCCTGTTCCACGGCTTGTAAGACTGGATGTTGGGTTTTGAATGGCAACTGCGGGTATCGCCTTCGGAGCGGCATCTCTCATAGGCACCTGCTGCACGACGTGAATCCCATTTCCTTCAAGGTTGGAAGCCATAGCTTCCCCAGTGGAGTCGCCAATTGTTTCGGACCGCTTTGTGCGATAAGCGAATGATTACAGAGAAATAAATGGTTCGTAAACTTAGTGAAGCTTTAGACTTTCATTATATTGAAATGAGGTACAGAGAGGTTGGATACAAGGAAATGGCTTCCACATTTGTGGTATTTTTACAAGGGGAGGGGTGTGCGCTTTGACTTTTACACTCTCCTCTATGTTGCTAAGCCTAAGTTTCAGAGGAAGCTTCTATTCCTTTTCTCTCATTGTACTCTCTCTGTGTGTAGTTCTCCATGTGTTGGAGTTATTGAAGTTCTGATGAGTGGAGTTGTTCTTCTTCTTGTTGTTATTGGTTGCTGGAGGTGTGCGCTTTCTGGCTCACCTCCTTCTTTTGTATTTCTCTCTCGTGTTCTCTCTCTTACTCCTCTTCAGTGTTCCTTCTATGAAACTTAGAGAAGAGAACTAGTGTTTCATGTGTTTATTGTGTTGTTTTCCTCCGTTGAGTTCCTCTTTTCTTCTTATCTCGTGTTCTTCCTCTAAGTTGCAGAGGAGAGAACTTTGTGTTTTGTGTGTATCGTTATTGTCGCTCTGGTGTGTTGCTTCCCTTCCCCTCTCTCCGTTGTCCCCTTGGAAGGAGAAGAACCTCCTATTTATAATGGTGCTTTAGACTAGTGGTCACTGGTTGCTCACCTTTTGTTCGCTGGGTAATAGCACTTTGCAGGATGTATTTGGAATAAATTCTTTAATTTATATTGTCCTATCACCCATATGTAATTATGAAGGATGTATTTGGAATAAATTCTTTAATGCTACCTAGATATTCTAAAACGACTTATAAAAAGGGACACCAAATCTACCAAAATGACGCCCTATAATTTGGGACGGAAGGAATATTAAATATACATGTACACTCCCTCCGGTCCATTTTGTTTGGCTTTTTAGGTCTTAGCATACATATTAAGAAAATGTTGTATTGTAAGTTTTATGTGTGTTTTGTCTAAAATGTTTCTATTCAATCTTTATTGAAAATTGTAGTAATATTTAATTTTTATTAATAAGTGTGTCCATTAATTAATGTATAATGGTTCATAGATAAGAGATAATAAAAGTAGAATTAACGTGGAGTAAAAAATGATTAAATGAAGGATTAAAGTTGAAAAGAAAAATATGTTTATGCATTAAAAATATAAAAAAAACAAAAAATATGGAACATATAAAAAAGCCTAAAAGTCCAACAAAATGGAACGGGGGAGTATGATATTAACTTCATCTATGTGTATAACATCGTTTCGATAGATTTCACGATCATTAAGAAAATGAGTTAATTTAGTTAGGCTCTGTTCAGCAAGGGTAGTTAGGAGCTTTTTAGCTAGCTAGGAGCTTTTAGATTTAGTCAATAAGTTACTAACCTCGTTCGATAAACACAAATTAGAAGGAGCTTATAGCTTTTAAAAAAGAGCATGTAGCTTTTAAAGCTAGCTTTTAGAAAACTACTTCAATAAACTAAACTAGCTTTCAATAATTCATATACCAATTATACCCTCAAACAAAATTTAAAATTATTTTACTACCCTTTAATTAATTATTAATTATAATTTAATAATTTATTTATAATTAATTTATTTATTAACCACATAATTAATAAATTAAGAAAAATGAATTTAATTTTATATTTAATTAATTAACTATCTATTTAATAAATAAATAAAAAAATTGGTAAATTTAAAATAATAAAATGTTTCGTGTCCTTTTTGGTCATTTAATAACTTTTAACTACTTCAAAAGCTAGTTTTGTCGAACAACACTATTTCAAATAGTCAGCTAAACTAGCTTAACAGCTACAAGCTAGAAGTTCATAGCTATAACTTACAAGCTCACAGCTACAAGTTAGTTTTGCCGAACAGACCCTTAATGTAATTAAAAATATGAATATTTAATATGTATTTTTATAATTACCTCTATTAATAACAGGATTTTCTTAACCTCAGCCCTAAAGGGTGAGGATAAGAGGCTTAAAATAATATTTTTACATTGAAAAATTAAAGATTTAATACTTAGGTGATAATGAACTTCATTTTCCAATATCACTTTACCATTTTTTAGCTCCTTATCCTCAGCTCTTCCTAAGGGTTGGAGTTAAGCAAACCCTTAATAATATTGAGGAAATTTAAAAAATGTTATTCCCCGTTTCATATACAGTGTATTTTAACGCTATGCACGAGTTTTAATAAATGGTTAAATGATATAAAGATTTATTATATTTTGACTGTAATGCTTCCATATAATTATTATTGAAGAGAGAAAAATGTATTGTAACTGAAAAAAAAAGTGTAATAAATAGGAATGTGTTCGAAAAAGTAGCATCAATTATGTATTGAGTTTATAAAAGAATAGGACTTATGAAACATGGTATAAATATTAAAAAAACATCATATATGAAAGAGAGGGAGTAACTAAATAGAAATATTTATGAAAAGAGATAATTAATTATCGTTAAAAATTGATGTAAAATCTTATAAATACAGAGCAAAATAAAAAATGTTAAAAAAATTTTATATTTGTGACCGAGGTAATACAATTAATGATATAAAGGATTTTTCTATAAACATAAATTTATTTACTCTAAAAAAATAAAAAAAAAAATCCGGTAAGAGGAGTACTACTACGGAGATGTGAAACTTTGAAAAGTCTTCTCCCACTCCCCAACCAAAGTCTACAAGACTACAACTTGCCACTGAGCACAATCTTCTGTCTCTCCCTATATAGACTAATCAATGCTCACATGCACGCACCCACCCAACACTTTCCAAAAATCTTAGAAGACCTTCTGACCAAACAACCTCAACCAACCAATCATGTCCCTTCCAACCTGCTCGCCAGATCAACTGGCTCAGTTCCTCGGCCCCAACACCACAAACGCCGCCGCCGCCGCCAACTTCATCTGCAACCAGTTCGCCGCCGTCAACACCGCCTTCAGCGACACCACCTTCGCTGTTGACAACACCTACCTCTTGTTCTCCGCCTACCTTGTCTTCTCCATGCAGCTCGGCTTCGCCATGCTCTGCGCCGGCTCCGTCCGCGCCAAGAACACCATGAACATCATGCTTACCAACGTCCTCGACGCCGCCGCCGGCGGCCTCTTCTACTATCTCTTCGGCTTCGCCTTTGCCTTCGGTGCCCCCTCCAACGGCTTCATCGGTCGCCACTTCTTCGGCCTCAAAGATGTCCCCGATGCTAACTTTGATTACAGCTACTTCCTCTATCAGTGGGCCTTCGCCATCGCCGCCGCCGGCATCACCAGCGGCTCCATCGCCGAGCGTACTCAGTTCGTTGCCTACCTCATATATTCATCTTTCCTCACCGGATTTGTCTACCCGGTCGTGTCTCACTGGTTCTGGTCGGCCGACGGCTGGGCCAGCGCAACAAACTCCGGCAACTTACTTTTCGGTACCGGAGTCATTGACTTTGCTGGCTCAGGCGTCGTCCACATGGTCGGTGGCATTGCTGGACTCTGGGGTGCTCTGATCGAGGGCCCTAGAATCGGCAGGTTCGACCATACTGGTCGAGCCATAGCACTACGTGGACACAGTGCCTCGTTAGTTGTGCTTGGCACTTTCATGCTTTGGTTTGGTTGGTATGGATTTAATCCTGGCTCGTTTACCAAGATATTGCATCCCTATGACACAGGCAGCAGTTACTATGGTCAGTGGAGTGCTGTTGGCAGGACCGCTGTCACAACCACTCTGGCCGGTTGTACGGCGGCCCTGACAACTTTATTTGGAAAGAGGATTCTTTCCGGTCATTGGAATGTGATCGATGTTTGCAATGGCTTGCTTGGTGGGTTCGCGGCGATCACGGCCGGGTGCTCCGTTGTGGAGCCTTGGGCCGCGATCGTTTGCGGATTCGTGGCAGCGCTCGTGCTTATCGGCTGCAATAAATTAGCCGAGAAGGCAAGGTACGATGACCCACTCGAGGCGGCGCAGCTGCATGGTGGTTGCGGCGCGTGGGGGGTTCTGTTCACGGGGTTGTTTGCTAAGAAGGAGTATGTGGACCAGGTTTACCCGGGTAAACCGGGTCGGCCTCACGGGTTGTTCATGGGTGGTGGAGGAAAGTTGTTGGGGGCGCATGTGATACAGATTTTGGTTATAATTGGTTGGGTAAGCGCCACAATGGGCCCACTTTTCTTTGTTCTTAATAAGATGAAGTTGCTTCGGATATCGGCGGATGATGAGCTTGCGGGTATGGATCTTACCCGGCATGGTGGGTTTGCTTATGCTTATGAGGATGATGATTCACATAGGCCTGGGGTTCAATTGAGAAAGATTGAACCCAATGGTTCTACTCCCGCCACAGATTGATGATAATTCTATGGTTTATATTCTTTTTTTATTAGCATTATTAGCTTCTTATTTTTCCATAGATTAATGGTCGCTGTAATTTTTATTGGCACATCACTGTGTACTGTGTGGGATTCTGTCTATGTATGTTTGGTGTGGAGGGCATGTCACATGTGGAGAAAGCACATAATTAATGGATGTAAGAAAGCATAATATTTTCATCTCACTTTTCTTTTACATATAAAACTTTTCATTCTGATTTTCTAATTTCGAGTTACAAATTTTTCCTTTGAGGGTAACGTTAACAAATGTTTATGGGTATTATCTAAAGGTTTTTTTTTTTTTTGATGAATAAGCATTACAAAGTAGTTAGTATGTTTTTAAAAAAATAAAAGCATAAGTTTTTTAATTTATTAAATGTATTATTTTCGAGAAATACTAAACATTTTGGAGTGTTTATCCTTGTTTCTAAATACTACATGTTAAGAAAATCATATTTAAAGTAATAAGTGAAATAATTTTGTATAGAAAAATGTTTATATATCAAATAAGTCTTAGACTTCATTTTACAATGCTATATTACAATCTTTTTAATCTTTAAAGAATATTTTTATAACACTTGTTAACGTGATGATATAAACAATAGTAGTGCAATGAGTAATGAATAAAAGATATAGAAAAATGATACTTTCATATATTAAAATAAGATATAAGAGATGTAAGGAGGGAAGATAATTGATGTGTGATTTCAAATCATAAAAGAGATAAAAAAGAAAATAAAGTGTAAATAAAACTGTAGATGAAAAAATTATAAGAATATAAATATCCGGAAAATAGTGTATGATACTTGAGTTTTTATAACAAAATATAATTATATAGTTTTATTGGAAAGATCAACTATCATTTTTTATTGATAAATTATAGTATATTTTTTTTATATAAAAATGTAGTATTTCAAGTTTGTTTATAACTAGTTGCATAACTTGCAAAAATCCAAAACTAATGTCCTTTATTATATTTTATAATTAATTCTGTACTTATTATGTTTTCTTAATAATTAAGGGTAATTATAAAATTATAATTGATGTTATATTAATATTATTAAAAAAAATTATATTGTGGAACAAAATTGTTTTTTTTAAAGAAAAAATCTTACATTCAGAAATACACTCTTCGTCCCTAACTATAAAGGCTCTTTGAGAGATTTCACGTTCATTAAGAAAATTGACTAATTTAGTTAATTGTATTGGAAATTTGAACTTTTGATATGTATTTTTAAAATTACCCCTATTAATATTATTGAAAATCTAAAAAATGTTAAATAAATAAGAATGTTTGTGAAAAAATAATTAATGATCATTAAAAATTGGCAGGAGATCTTGTAAGTAAAAACAAAATAAAAATGTCCTGTAACGAGGGACTGTAGTGGAAAGAACGACGGATAACATAATTGTTTTTGTTAGGATAGGAGAGTTGTTGTTTGTACTTGAGGGGTAGTGATAGGTGCATGTGAGGTTACTGTTTACTGACTTTTTTCAACGTTCCCTGCTATTAATTAAAGGAAAATAAAAATATATAATAAAATTAAACATGAGAAAAATGTATAATAAAATTCATTTTTGAAAAATAAATAGTTTAAATATATGAATTTTGTATCACTTTTATTAATTTTAAAGAATATTCTTAAAATACTTACTGTTAGCAAAATCCTTTCTTTAATGCATGAATCGATTGAGGCCAAGCAATGCTGACAGTCTATCCCAAACTACGGATGTTGAAAATACTAACACCAATATGGCTCTTCTTTGTTGTACCCCAGGGTACATACAAAACCACAGGTCCACAGATACTATTGGAGAGTGTCCTGGTGACAATTGTATTTTCTCTTTTACTTGTACTTATTTCATGTTTATGGATTATTACTATTAATAATAATGAGACATTTCATTTATTATATTTATGCTTTAATTGTTTAATTAAAATAGATGTAATTAAAGTCCTTAGGATTATAAGTTCAATGTCATAAGAATATCAAGTACATGATTTGATAGTGAGATCTTATTGATTGATAATTATGCTTAAAGATTCCCTAGTCGAGTATTATAGTTAATAAGGACAACTATAATACATCGAGACTAGTATGTGGCAGACTGATGACTGTATCTCACCAGTCATGGATATGGGATATCAAGTATTCACGTAAGTACACATTGGGACAATTGTGTACTGGATTGACCCGCCATGAGAATGCTACATGGGTTATTAAGTGAGTGTCATAAGCAATTCTCATAGTGACAATGGTGTACATGGTCCTTCGACCTGAAGTCGCTACGGTTCCCAACATGAGAAATTATGTGCTTTCACGCAATCAAACGTTATCTTTAACCAGGTGATCATAACGGTGTAGTCGGGTATATGACAAATCATGTAGAGGGATGTGAGTGACGTAGATGAGATTTGTCCTTCCTTGTCAATAGGAATTATATCTCTGGGCCCCTTGATTGAGTGAGACGGTGAAATGTATGGCCATACTCAAGACAGTCAATATGAGATATTGACGAGACTTGTTTAGATGCGTCTACTCGGGATCAAGAAACCATAGGTTACACTATACATGGGTGACACGTTCCATGCCATGAGTGTAACTAAGATATTTGGACAAATGGATTAAATTTAGACATGATCATTGGTCACACTAAGGTTATGTCAGATCACAGACATTCCTGTCACTTGGGTAGCAATGACGTGTTGCTAGATACCGCTCATTGCTTGTAAACTTAAAATGGGATTTTATCTTTACTGCCAACGTTAAAGGAACCTATAGGGTCACACACTGAGAACAGATAGATTGGAGATATCACATTTGATAAAAAATACAATAGTAGTATTTTTATAAAATTTACGTCCGTGCGATGCACAGTATGACCGTGCGACGCATTCTGATATGTGCTGCCAAGCCCAGCCCGCCAGTCTAATACTATTATAAATAATAATTACCCTTAGGGTTTTGGTACGTGTAAGACACAGAACGGCAACCCTAGCCATCCATACCAGAGAGTGAGTGATACACTGAATCTCTCTCTTCTCCGCTAGCACTGAGAATAGAGACGTGACTCCAATTGGGAATCTGTTCGTGTGGATACCGATAGAGGCGCGACTACCTTGCTATGCTCGTGATTGACGTGAATTGTTCGTGGACGATCTGACCAGCGCCGTTTTTCTCTTCGCATCAAGAGGTAAACGTTTTTCTATCTCGAATCATGCTCTCTCGCATGGATCCTGTTCTGGAAATAGGGGATTTCGTTTTTATTTTCCGCTGCGTATTCTATCCCTATTTCCAGCAGATACTTCTATTAGATTCTGAAATGCTAACCATTTATTGTCTAAAAAACAAAGGAAATACACCGTACCCTATTTATCGTGGTTGATTATTCTCACGAGTTCTCATCCTAGCCTTTAGAAATAAATATTCCCTTCGTTTTAATTACTACCTCTGATTCTATTTATAAGATTCTTTTGGAGTTTTTCACTTTCACCAAGGAAAGTGGATAAATTTGCTAGTAGTATTGAAAATGTGAAAATTTGATATACTTTTTCAAAACTACCCCTATAATTATTATTGAAACTCTAAAAAGTGTTGACTTTATAGGGGTGTATGTGGAAAGAAGTAATTAAATGTTATTGAAAATTGAAAAGGGGTCTTATAAATAAGATCAAAACAAAAACCCCAAAAGGGTCTTATAAATAGGACCGGAGGGAGTAACAAAAACCAATTAGAATCATCACGCGTATAAAAGGGCCCGACCATGTCGAAAGGATTAGTCACTCAGTTGCACGGGTGGATACCGTGAAAAAAAAAGGCTTAATTGCACTTTTGGTCCCCCAATTTTGACAATCAACTTTGCCGTTAACGGGAGTGACGTGGCTCTCGGAGGGACATGTGTCAGCAACAGAGGAAGTAAGCCATTGGCAGCGATCAGCCGACCTCATTATAACCTAGCATGTAGCACCGAACTCACGATAATCGAGCATGTAGCACCGAGCTCATGGGAACCGACACATCGATCGACAGCGATCGGTCGAGCACATCGAGTCGCTTGGCAGCGATCGACCGAGCACATCGAGTCACTTCGCGTCAACCGATCTTAAGTAGTAACCAGTCTTCTCGGGTTTAAAGGACTGTGAACCGGCCATCGAGAGGTCACACCGACCTCGCATCGACGTTAAGCATCTCGGCCTCCACGTGCCTAGCATTTCGTTAGCCCCGTTAACGGCAGAATTGACGGAGGGACCAAAATAGCTATTAATTGTAAATTGGATGACTGAAATTGCCAAATTAAAAGCTAAGAGACCAAAATCGCCAAATTGTCAAAATTGGGAGACCAAAAGTGCAATTAAACCAAAAAAAAATCATGCCATTAAATTACCTAAAGATCTCGTGGTTACACCTTACGAATCGGCAAGGTGTCCATTAAGTGCTTCCTTGGTAATAAACCCAGATCTTGTCACCTTCCATCATCATAAATATGTTTTAATCAAACAACCATAAAATTTTGTTTTAATTACACACTCCACCCCATAAATTAAGTAGATTTAGAGCGTGTTCAGATTCGCGGCCCACCAACGCAAACGTGAAAGCTCAGAGGGGGGAGCTTCTGCCAAACGCGCGTTTGGGCTCCCCCACCGCCCAACCAAACAGACTCTTAGATTTTGCACACAGATCAAGAAATGAATAAATGGTGTAAGAATTTGATATATTTTGACTAAATTACCTCCACTTATTAATATGAGAGAGAATAATAATAAATGTATAAATATTATTTTGAAAAGAAATAATGGAGAAATGGATGGTAGAAAAGATAATGTAATAAATAAAGGTATGTTTGAAAAAAGAAATATAAATTAATATGTAGTTTCTGAATAAATATAATTTATGAGACAAAATGAAATGACTAAATGAACATAACTTATTAAATGAAGGAAGTGATAATTTTTCAATAATGCTATATAGTGCGACACATTCTCGCACGAATTTTGACGAAGAGAGTCAGTGGACAATCTGAGCATGGATGAGTAAAATAAATTGAGAGAGAGAAAAAGTTTTGGTTTGAATAACCAGTCATATTTAAGCACGAATTTTGTTTTCGTATCCTGCAGCATTTTCGATAATTTTTTAATTTTTGTGCATCAACTTTAAACAACAAAAAATATTACTACTAAACGGTTAGAAATAGACCAACAAGTTGTTGGTGCAGTGGTGCTAGGAGCTGCATTTGGTAGGGCGAACTACGGTTCGATCCCCGCAACAATGTTGGGAGAGGAATTAAACCTTAATCCCGGGACCCCCTCGAACTGAATTAGTCGGTCCGGTGGATCGGATACCAGAGTGCAAATAAAAAATGTTAGAAATAGTGAAGTTTGCTAATCATTAATAGAAGTATAATGATAACTTAATGAAGGGATTAATTTCATTAATTGTTAAGTAAAGTTTAAGATAATTGAAAAGAAAAAGTAATTCACAATACTTATTTACAGAAAAGGCAAAAAGTTTAATAATTATATTTGTCTAACATGTTACATTTTCTCCTCCACATTTTTTTTTTCTAGTTTCGTCCCCGCTAAGGAGTAAGGATGACGAGTTTTTGTCGTCATATATATTTCCGAATTCCGATTGGTCACATGTTACAATCTTTAAAAGAAACGATGACGCGTTAACATATGCATTGGGCGAAATGGTTGATTCAAGAAAAAAATCAGTGCGTTGATGAAGATATATAAAAGTAGGGAATAAACAATAATTGATTACTGTAAAAGGAAAGCATGATGCTCTATGCTTCTTATGCTGATCAACCCTTTCCTTCCATCTTAAACTAAACGTTAAATGATCTTAACGGAAATTATAAGACACAAATTTTTACTGAGAATACATAATAGATTGTTCTCAAATTTTGTAAGTATCAATCAATTTAGTTATTGATATTTTAAAATTTTAAATTGGTTCCCGATATAAGAAATTTTTGGTAAGCATCGATTAATTTAGTTATTGATATTTTTGAAATTTCAAATTGGTTACCGATATAGGAAAATGTGAATGATATTAATTCCCGATATTAATGGCTACAAGTGATTCTTAACATGGACTAACGAAATGGTCAAAACGATGTCATTCTGACAAAACAAAATAAAAACAAAGACCGTTATTACTTTCATTCAAATTAGTTTATATATAAGATTGTGGGCATTGGACAAATCAGTCCCTAACTTTATGGACTACTAACGACAGAGATTAACATGACTTACGTTTTGATATCTCGATAATTAGTTTGATATTTCAATAATCTCAGGACCTAATTTGACCGGTATCCAAAAAATTAGATATTAACATGACTATTTACTCAATTTTTATTTATATTCTTCAATCTACTATTTTCTTTCACTTTTTTTTGTTGTTGTTGTAAAATTTATTATTTATTATTATTATTTTTATTTCAAAAATATTTATTGATGTTAATTTATTATTTTAAATATGTTTGAATTATGAAAGAGTGCAACATTTCAAGTAAGTTGGTTTTGATTCCTGAATCAGTGCCTATACAGTTATGTTGCATGGTGAAATGGTGCCTTGTGTGTAACTGCTACTGCATGGTGAAAGGGTGTCTTCTTTCTATATATATATATATATATATATATATATATATATATATATATATATATATATATATATATATAATGCCACGGTAGAAAAAGGGACTTGTGTGACAAGAACACATCAACTCTAATATGATCATTCTTTTAATAATTTTTCATCCGGGGTTACATCATTAAACAATATATTGCTAGTTCTGTTCTTGACTTATGTCAGAAGGGTCTGTTGAATCCTGGGAATCGTCGCGGTGCACGAATAGATTCTTGAGGATAGTGTCTTCGACACGCCTCAGATCATATATGTTTTATTTTCTATATTTTCTGGTGTATATTCTCCATATTTTTCCAATAATCTTAAGAATCTAATTTCAATGGAGAACATACAAAAGTTAACATGATCGTTTTCATAGTATCATTGTGACTCTCCTACGATGATCCACGAAGCTGTGTCTAGAGAAGGGTGTGGAAAAATTATGAGCGTTGCATATGTGTCTGTATGGTGGACATCCACATCTATGATTGCATCACATAAGTTATGGCGACTGTCAAATTTTCATTTACCAAATGCGTAGATTGCGAGAGGGACCTACCATTTCAGAGGATGATGATGAATTGAAGCAAAGTCATGGACTACCGGTCTACCATATCTAAGGATGCAAGCACGACGGACTAACTCAAGTTCTTTGGTATTCTGTTAATCTTACGTAAGATTGCTTTTTATTCAAGTCCATGAAAATAATGGTACGCTTTCACTCTACTCTTTTTTGATGGTGTTTAATTTTTGATCCATGAGTATGTCTTCTAAAATTATTTTTGTATGTACTGAGATTATGAGAACTTGAGTATTAATTTTTTCGTCACATAAACTGTAATGAGAATAAAAATTATAGATATTGAGTGAAGAACAAAGGTTCATTACTGGTAAAAGGAAATCAAAGAAAAAAGATATATTGAATGCTTTCTTCTACAAAATGTTCAAAGAAGGTTGCATTTTAATGGACACAGCGTTTGGTGATAGTGATGGATCCCATGTGCTATGTGGAGTTTTAAAGTTTTACATTTGCTATGATTTAATGCTTATAAATTTTACAGCATTGAGTTACTCTTGGCAAAATAATTAAGTGATGCTTGAATGATAATGCCAAGTTATACGTTGCATTTGGGTTGATACTTGATACAATAGTATATATTAATGGATGGAGTAATAATAGTAAATGTGAAGGGGAAGTAAATGGTGCGTGTAACATAAACTTGAAGGTTGGGTAACTTATAATACTATTACACAAATTGGGTAACGATGTATCCCGTGAAAACTAAATTTTGGTTACATTTGGTTTTGCTATATATACATTTTCAATTGCATTTATTTGTTGTTGTAGTAGAAGCAATGACCTTTTCAGTTATGTTGAAATGCAGAAAAGCTTGATATAACATGAATTCTTGAGTTTATATTTGTATTTCGATGATGACATTGTGGTATGATTGAAATGTGGGGGTTGCAAGTACAGTCTGTGTGATAATGTATTTTAGTGCATGAAAATGATACTCCTCCTAGCCGAAAGGAAAAATTGGTCTAAGGAGATGATATTATTGTTGTGGTCATTTGTCATACTCGTGTTATATGCAACATGAAACAATAAGATGAAGATTTTGAGGTTTTCCTCCTACAATTTTTGGGAGATGAACTACGATATTTTATATATTGAAGCCTGGATTTTGAATTCAGATGAGATCAAATGTGTGTGGTCATTTCGATATGAAAATTGATGATAGACTTTGAGGCTATCTTGTTTATTTGAATAAATAAATGTTGCCTCCTAAATTAGATTAGGGATGAATTAAGATATTCTATAGAATGATGTCTGAATTTAAATTTCAGATGAGGCCATAAGTGGTCATTTGTGTTTACCTTTAATGGTGTTGAAATTATTGAGATAATAATAGTCATTGAAAAGAATGAGTCTCTCAATGACAAAATGTGGAGATATCCTATTAGGGTATAATTTGGTTATGCATGCTAACAAATATTATATTTGTACCGAAGGTGTACATTACTTATGTGATGTCAGAAGGGATTTTTGGCCAATCCTCTGACTAGACCTTTAAAAAGGTTGAGATACAAGAAACATCGAGGAGAATGAGACTTATATTTAAGCCAACATGACATTAACAGTGATGGGAACCAAACCTTTGTGATTGGAGATCCTACGAAGAAGGTTCATATGGGTAATAACAAGTCACTTGTTAATGTTGCTAGTACTATTAGTTTTTCCCTTCCTATGGTGTAGAGTTTGTGCTATTCTGCATTCAAGAGAGGGTGAGTTTAAAAGCTTTTAATGAAATTCATATCCTTTATGGAGATGTATAAAGTGCAGCATACATTTGATGAATCACCTATATGAGTGTGGAGTGAAGCCGCTCCTATGAAATTGGTGGCACAATTTCTAGAGCACTCATGAATACCCAGGCACGCGCATGTCTGTAATAGCGCAAATCGGCGATAACAACAGGAATTGTGGGTTGTAGTGTGATCGATAGGATCCCTGCTTACATTAGTGTGTTATTGGTTCATAGAGCCCAGCCCCACCAATGCACCGTATGTCAAATTCTATCGGTCTAGGCTTGGTTCATAGCCCAGAAGGCACTAGGTACAATGCACTATACCCGTGATGTTAACCCAGGAGTTTTCTCAATTTATTTTTTTAAATATTTTTGAAATAGTGGGGGATTGTTGTAAAATTTATTATTTATTATTATTATTTTTATTTCAAAAATATTTATTGATGTTAATTTATTATTTTAAATATGTTTGAATTATGAAAGAGTGCAACATTTCAAGTAAGTTGGTTTTAATTCCTGAATCAGTGCCTATACAGCTATGTTGCATGGTGAAATGGTGCCTTGTGTGTAACTGATGTGCTACTGCATGGTGAAAGGGTGTCTTCTTTCTATATATATATATATATATATATAATTAATGCCACGGTAGAAAAAGGGACTTGTGTGACAAGAACACATCAACTCTAATATGATCATTCTTTTAATAATTTTCCATCCTGTGTTATATACTGCTAGTTCTGTTCCTAACTTATGTCAGAAGGGTCTGCAGAATCCTGGGGAATCGTCGCGGTGCTCGAATAGATTCTTAAGGACAGTGTCTTCGACACGCCTCAGATCATATATGTTTTATTTTCTATATTTTCTAGTGTATATTCTCCATATTTTTCCAACAGTTGTCACGTTCATAGATGGTATTCTATTTAGAACTATGCTAAAATGATGCTTTGCATGAGTACAGATACGAGTATGAAGTACGGTATTTTCTAAAAAATTAGGCTATGAATATATATATATATATATATATTAATATAATTATATATAAATTTAAAAATAGAAAATTGAAAAAGTATAAATAAAATCAACAAGTTGAAATTCATAAGAATTAATAATTTTTTACAACAGTGACCATACAACATGTAATGTTTGCACTTTGTAACAACTTCTAAAAATCAAAAATATCAAAATAACACAAAATAGAAAAAACATAGAACTTTTTATATAACATGAGAAATAGGTGTAACAATTAGTGAGAGAACAAAACAGAAACTAGGGAAAACCTTATTTCAATTTTTAATAATATTTAATTATTTATTGCGTTTTACCTCTGTACACTTTTGAGATCAGAAAGGGTTATTATACCCTTATTATGTGCCCTAATAAAAAATGGCACATATTTTTTTTATGTCATATAAGTTAGGCACAAATAAAAATTATATAAATTTTGTAATAAAATCCCCAAATTATTTACATAAATATATTTTTTTTTATCCCTAATAGATCTACCCAAAATGCCCTATTAATTTCCCTTCATTTCATTACTCCCTCACTCACTCGATGACAACTCCTATTCTTTTTCTTCCTTAACTCCTATCCTCACACAACGCAGTAACCATTCCCATCACTCCCAATTCCCTCCCTCATTCGAACTCTAGCACAATTCTTCCCTCGTTCTTCCCAATTATTCGCAATGTGCATCACATGTGTTGCAGAGTTTACTAATATGATATGCACTTTCAAGCTAAGATTAACACTAAAAATCAAATAAAGATGCATATATATTCAAGTTTAATGCTATAAATCGCATATGTTTTCAGACTAGCAATTTGCTAAATGAAATGTTTTGCAACAAAGTTGGTATAATATACCAAATCTTACATTATGGAGTCTATTATACAATTAATTAATACTATTAGAAATAATTTTTAAATTTCTATTAGAATAATTTTAATATTAGATAGAAGAATAGTAGTAATAAGAAAGAACAATACCGATAATAAAAGAATACAGGGAATGATGACGGTAGGGTTCAGATGAAGGAAGGAATTGAGAATGATAGTAATGGTTGTTGCGTTGTGGGAGAATAGGAGTTAAGTAAAAAGAAGAAAAATTAACAAAGAAAAAGAAGATCAGCAGGGGGTTTGGGCATTAGGGAGGCCCGCCTCATCAACACTGCTTTGCTGGGGAAGCATGTTTGGGATCTTGTTCACAATGATGCGAAGCTTTGGGTCAAAATGCTTAGAGCGAAATGCTGCTCTCATGGTTGTTTTATGTTTGGTGAGAAGAAGAATGGAACTTTAATTTCTTGTGGAATTCTTTATGTAAGGCGTGAAATTCATTACAGGATGGTTACGCCTATAGGATTGGGAATGGTGCTTTTATGGACCGTGGCTAGACTGGGTTGACCAAGTTGACTAAAGTGAACAAGATAACCATGTTGGCCAAGTCCAGGTACAATTAAATAAGCAACAGGGCCCAAGCCCACATTGCACAAGCCTCTATTCCGATCCAGGTTATGTAGGGCTGACCGGGTCACGCCTACACCATGACTCCCAGCATGATCGCATATCTAAACTGATAGGTTGATTGGGATCGTCACAGCTTCCGAGATTCTCGCAACACTAACAACCTAGCCGGCTTGATCTCGCCAAGAATATACCCTGACCCTGGTCATCCTAAGACTCTTATATATACACGCTGAACTCTCAGGTATTCTCAACTTAACTCTTAACAGTTAACACAACACACACAAAAATATTGACCCAGGCTGCCGCGTTTCTTCATTGGGGATTGGCTGTCAATGTCATACATCAAAACCAGTCTTAGTCTTCATCCTAAAAACTTTGATTGGAACACGTCGGATACTCCGAACACAACAGGTGCTAGCTCTTTCTGGTACGATACTTGGTTAAACACTGGTCCTTTGTGGAAGCTTGTCCCGTTTATCCAAATCCATGATACCCAGTTACGACTCCATGATGTCATCTCCGTGTAGCAGTGGAATTTAGATTGTTTGAGAACTATCCTTCCTCAGCAGGTAATGTCAGCTATTCTGGATTACCATGTTCCTAGAATGGATGGTTCTTTTCCAGATTTATGAGTGTGGAAGGATAAGCTTGTTAGTTCCATGATGAACATGATGAATGTTTTGATAATGACAAAGTGTTTTTGAACAAGCTACAAGTGTTGATCAAGTTTCAAGCTCAACAAGCAACAACAAACATCAAATGAAGAAGAGAGAAAGCAAACTCATGAAGACCTAAGTTTGAGTGTATTTGTATTTCTTTTATCTTTTGCCTCTCAAGCTTCATAGGTTTTTTATTTGGGTAGATTATTATAGAAGGTAGTGAATCTCATTCATAAGTCATGATTTAATCATAATTTGAGTTTTCACTTAACCTAGAATCAATAGGTGGCTTAAAGGTTTTAAAGGAAAGGTTGGATTTTGAGAAAACAAGTTTTGAACATGTGCAGTACCAACTTAATCGATTAAGTGACTAACTTAATCGAGTACTACTCGAGTAGTCTGCAACTTAATCGATTAAGTACTGCTGAACTGATTTTTAAAATACGTTTTTCACTTCTCAAAATCAGTTTTCAAGTGCTACAACTTTTGGGTATTCTATATAAACCTTTTTCTATTATTTGTGATAAATTAGAATCATTTCATACAAGTTTTACAAAGAATCAAGCCACTCTATTCTCTCTCATTTTCTAAAGATCAAAGTTCTCATATTTTCATATTCTTTGATCAAGAACCTTTGAATCTCTTATGGTGAATTGTCATAACTCTTGATTGAGATTCATAGGATTGTTTTGTGTTTTCTATTGTGTTGTAATCTTTGCAAGAAGGCAAGCCACTACAACAAACAAGAAGTCTTGGTGTGTCGATTATCATCAAGCAAAGTTCAAGCAATTGAAGAAAGTCTTGGTTGTGAATCAAGCAAGGAGAAGCCTTGATGTGTGGATTATCATCAAGCAATTGAAGACTTGTTGTGTCGATTATCAACAAGGGGTAGAGGTTATATTAGAGAGAAGATCAATAGGATTACAAGGCAAGGGTGTCGGTTATCTCTTGTAGGCTAGCAAGAAGGAAGTCTTGTGAGGCAATCACTTGTAATTTGAGAACTCTAATTCCTCATAGTGAAGAATCTCTCTTGGTTGAAGAGGGGACTGGATGTAGCTTTCAAGTGGATGAAAGTGAACCAGGATAAATCACTGTGTCGTATCTCTAAACCCTTACTCTTTATATTCAAGTCATTTGATTGCGTTCTTGGTTGAAAACCTAGAAAGATTGATTTTCATAATTGATTGAATTGAATCTTTAATTGTTCAAATTGATAAAGGTAAAATCATTTTCATAACTAGGTTAATCAATAAGAATATAGGTGTTAATCATTTCCGCTGAATCTCTGATCTTAAGTGTTGATTGATTGATTTTCGTATGCGAATGAAAACTTGATTTTTCTGGTTTCTGCAAGTAATACTCGAGTACACGACTTGCTTAATCGAGTAAGTAATTTTGATCTCTCAGACTTAATCGATTAAGTTGCAGATTAATCGATTAAGTTAGTGAAAATTTGCAAAAATCTGTTGTTTTGATTGTTTCGATTTGTTTCATTCGAAAATCTTTCAAGGTAGCTTCAACACCTATTCAACCCCCCCTTCTAGGTGTTTTCCTAGGGTTCCTAAGTCTCTCCAACCACCAATTGCGGTTTCCTCAATTGGTATCAGAGCTCGGTCGAAAGACACGAGCATAAGAGATTTTTCGTAAAGATCCTTTAAGAAAATCGCAATGGGTTCTACGAATCCCTTTGGTGGTGAAGGTTGTTCAATAAATCGTCCTCCATTGTTTACCGGAGAAGGCTATGCATATTGGAAAGTTAGAATGAAAATCTTTATCCAAGCCATAGATAGTGAAATTTGGAAAGTAGTTGAAAAAGGTCCTCATATCCCCTCTAGTTTAGTTGAAGGTGTAGAACAATTGACCCCCGAGGACAAGTGGAAAGATGATGATAGAAAGAAAGTACAATATGACTATAAGGCTAAGAATATCATCACGTCCGCTTTGTCATATGATGAGTTCTTTAGGGTTTCCCAATGTTCTAGTGCTAAGGAAATGTGGGACACTTTACAAGTGACTCATGAAGGAACTAGTGAGGTTAGGAGAGCTAGATTGAATGCTTTGATGCGTGAATATGAGTTATTTACTATGCTTCCAAATGAATCTATAAATGATATGCAAAAGCGTTTTACTCATATTATTAATCATTTACTTGCTCTTGGTAAGACTTTCTTACAAGGTGAACTTTCTAACAAAGTGTTGAGATGTTTAGACAGGAATTGGCAACCAAAAGTAACGGCTATTGTTGAATCTAAAAACTTGGATGCTATGGATCTAGCAACACTTTTCGGAAAACTTCAAGAACATGAAATGGAGCTTGGACGATTAAGTATCAATGAAGAGTCGGATAAGAACAAAGAAAGAAAGGGACTTGCTCTTAAAGTCAAAAGTAGATACAAAAAGAAAGAAAGTTCTGATGATGATGATAGTGAAGATTCCGATTCGGATGTTGATGAAAAAGACATGAAACTTTTGCTAAGGAAGTTTGACAAGTTTCTAAGGAGAAAAGGAAGGTTGAACAAGGACAAAAGTAAAGAGAAGGATTCCCCACACTACAAGACCAAGACATCAAAAGAAGGTGTAGTTTGCCATGAATGTGGAAAACCTGGACATCTCAAGTACTCATGCTCTAGGTATCTCAAGAAGAAGGAGAAAGACAAGAAAAATTCTAAATCTAAAAGAGCATACATAGTTTGGGATAGTGATGAAGATAACAAGAAAAGCACAACGAGTAGTTCTTCGGATGATGAAGAAGTTGCTTGTCTTAACTTGATAACTCTAGTAGATGATGAAGAACAAAGTTCAAATGATGAATCAAGTTATCAAAGCGAGGAAAACGATGTTTGATTGAAGATGCAAATGAATGACACATGCTCTCAATTGGTCTCAACTATGAATGTCTATATTCACATCTTCAATTGGTATCACACTTGCATCTCAAGTGAATGTCTTACAAAGTGGTAATATTTGATATTGATATATTATCTCAATTGGTATCTTCTCAATTGATATTACTTTTCTAAATGTTTAGTTAATTCAATTGGTATCATTGAGTTGATTAAAGCATGATGATCATATAATTGAAATCTTATTAAAGTATGATGCTTTGGTGTTATATTTCTTTACATTGATATCTTCTTTGTTAAGTGATATTATGATCTTTTTAGTTCTCAATTGGTATTATATTTCATTGTTATATTCTCTTACCAATTGATATCACATTTCAAAGTATAGCTCTATTGTATTTGTTCAATTGGTATCAATGTTGTGAAGAAATGATCATTGATTTCTTACCTTGGCTTAGATCTTAAATTTCAATTGGTATATATTTCTTTTTGATAATGCCAAAGGGGGAGAAATGGTATGTTTTGAAACATGGGAGAAATATGATATTATATTTGGAGAAAGGTTGTTTTGTTGTTTTTATGTAGGTTGAGCTAAGTTGTTTAAGATAGGGGGAGAATCAAGCTTCTATCTCAATTGGATTCAAGTGTTAAAGCATTGATTGAGGGGGAGAAAGAGTATTCTCAAGTGATCAAATGTTTCAAGCATCAACAACTTCAAGCGATTTCAAAACATGGGTTGTCATTTTCAAAAAGGGGGAGATTGTTAGTTCCATGATGAACATGATGAATGTTTTGATAATGACAAAGTGTTTTTGAACAAGCTACAAGTGTTGATCAAGTTTCAAGCTCAACAAGCAACAACAAACATCAAATGAAGAAAAGAGAAAGCAAGCTCATGAAGACCTAAGTTTGAGTGTATTTGTATTTCTTTTATCTTTTGCCTCTCAAGCTTCATAGGTTTTTTATTTGGGTAGATTATTATAGAGGGTAGTGAATCTCATTCATAAGTCATGATTTAATCATAATTTGAGTTTTCACTTAACCTAGAATCAATAGGTGGCTTAAAGGTTTTAAAGGAAAGGTTGGATTTTGAGAAAACAAGTTTTGAACATGTGCAGTACCAACTTAATCGATTAAGTGACTAACTTAATCGAGTACTACTCGAGTAGTCTGCAACTTAATCGATTAAGTACTGCTGAACTGATTTTTAAAATACGTTTTTCACTTCTCAAAATCAGTTTTCAAGTGCTACAACTTTTGGGTATTCTATATAAACCTTTTTCTATTATTTGTGATAAATTAGAATCATTTCATACAAGTTTTACAAAGAATCAAGCCACTCTATTCTCTCTCATTTTCTAAAGATCAAAGTTCTCATATTTTCATATTCTTTGATCAAGAACCTTTGAATCTCTTATGGTGAATTGTCATAACTCTTGATTGAGATTCATAGGATTGTTTTGTGTTTTCTATTGTGTTGTAATCTTTGCAAGAAGGCAAGCCACTACAACAAACAAGAAGTCTTGGTGTGTCGATTATCATCAAGCAAAGTTCAAGCAATTGAAGAAAGTCTTGGTTGTGAATCAAGCAAGGAGAAGCCTTGATGTGTGGATTATCATCAAGCAATTGAAGACTTGTTGTGTCGATTATCAACAAGGGGTAGAGGTTAGATTAGAGAGAATATCAATAGGATTACAAGGCAAGGGTGTCGGTTATCTCTTGTAGGCTAGCAAGAAGGAAGTCTTGTGAGGCAATCACTTGTAATTTGAGAACTCTAATTCCTCATAGTGAAGAATCTCTCTTGGTTGAAGAGGGGACTGGATGTAGCTTTCAAGTGGATGAAAGTGAACCAGGATAAATCACTGTGTCGTATCTCTAAACCCTTACTCTTTATATTCAAGTCATTTGATTGCGTTCTTGGTTGAAAACCTAGAAAGATTGATTTTCATAATTGATTGAATTGAATCTTTAATTGTTCAAATTGATAAAGGGAAAATCATTTTCATAACTAGGTTAATCAATAAGAATATAGGTGTTAATCATTTCCGCTGAATCTCTGATCTTAAGTGTTGATTGATTGATTTTCGTATGCGAATGAAAACTTGATTTTTCTGGTTTCTGCAAGTAATACTCGAGTACACGACTTGCTTAATCGAGTAAGTAATTTTGATCTCTCAGACTTAATCGATTAAGTTGCAGATTAATCGATTAAGTTAGTGAAAATTTGCAAAAATCTGTTGTCTTGATTGTTTCGATTTGTTTCATTCGAAAATCTTTCAAGGTAGCTTCAACACCTATTCAACCCCCCCTTCTAGGTGTTTTCCTAGGGTTCCTAAGTCTCTCCAACCACCAATTGCGGTTTCCTCAAAGCTCTCGGGAGATTACTCTGTCAAGTTCGATTACATTTCGCTAAAAGAGCAAACCAGTGAGCAGGATGGTATTCTTCATCATACCAACTGGTACTGGATATGAAAACTAAAAATTATGGAGAACTTAAAATTTATTGTTTGGTTAATTTGTCATGGAGTTATTCTGACTAATGTTATGCGTTCTCATAGTGGGCTGACTACAAATAATATGTGCTCACACTGTAATGTGGAGGAGGAAACTATCATGCATTGTTTTCGTGACTGTCATGAGGCTAAAAGCATATGGATTCACTCTGGTCTTTAATTGGTCCTATGCCCCGGATTTTGCTACGACTATGGATATGGTGCATTGGATTCGGCTAAGGGAGAGTCTCATAATTCTCCTTTGGTTTTTGCTGCTCTCTGGTGGATTTGGAGAGCTCGTAACTCTTTTTGTATGGAGCAAGTTAATATACCAAATTCTTTGTTGTCAACTCTATCCATAACCTTTCCTCTTTGATTCTTTCTGGCTTGAGTACTACGACCTATGCGATTCTGGCAAGTGAGTAAGGAGGTTTTCTGGTCACGTAGGCAATTCCAACAATCTGCATGCTCAGATTGCTGCTATCCTTCACGGTTTGGAAGCGGCTTGGAATTATGGCGCGAGGAAAGTGGTTTGTTATAGTGACTCTTTGGATGCTTTGAGACTTGTTGAGAATGATCCTAGCAACTATCATCTTTATGTTGCTCTGCTTCGTTATATCTATGAGCTTAAGACGAGACCTTGGGAGCTAACCTTAAAACATATTCTTCTAGAGGGAAACATTTGCACTGACTATCTTGCCAAGGCTGAAGCCTCTAGTTTGGATTTGATGACAGATTATCTAACTCCTCCTATTGATTTGGGAATCCTCCTTCTTGTTGGTTCTATGGGAGTTTATGGGAGTCTTTCTCCCTAGTCCTTAGTTCTTTCTTTGTTTCTTTTGGATTTTTGGTTTATTTCCTTCTGTAAAAAAAAAAGGAATAGGAGCTGTCATTGAGTAAGGGAGGGAGTAATGAAATAAGGGAAAATTAATGAATGTATTTTGGATAAATTATATTAGGATAAAAATTTTATTTTTACGTAAATAACACTTATACGGAGTTAATTGCAAAATATACAATTTGTATTTGTGCCTAATTGATGTGACATCAAAATACGCGTGCCATTATTTTTTTAATCGAAACACATAAAAGAGTACTCCCTCCGTTTCACTTTAAGTGTCTTTTTGGACTTTTGCACATAGATTAAGAAAGTGTTGATTATGATGATTATTGTAAGTTTTATGTGTATTTTGTCAAAAATACCCCTATTTAATATTTTTATTTTGTCAATGCATCATTACTAGTATTACAAATTTCAAAACCAAAACAACATTAAATGTAAGGGTAAATAAGGAAAAACAGTATTAAATGTTGCTTAGATTTGGTAGAAAGACACTTATTTTGAAACAAAATTTTGATATTAAAAAGACACTTAAAGTGAAACGGAGGGAGTACAAGAATTTTTTTTAGAAGGTATTGAGAAAAATCCTTATTTTTTTTTACAAAAATATCTATATTATGTTAACCTTTTTAGAATCTCAATAACAATTATAAAGATAATTTTGAAAAATATATTAAATGTTTATATTTCCAATATCATTAATAATACGATAAACCTACTTTGTTTTAATAGATGTAAATTTTCTCAACAATATTTCACATATAATGTTCTCCATATCTCTTTATTCTTTGCATGGAGAGACTTGGTCATTGTATCAATGATGCTATAATCAATGGCTCATGGTGTCCGTTTACTGTGGGTAGGGGTGGTCCCAAAGTGTCTCACTTATTCTTTGTGGATGATCTTATCCTTATTGCGGAAGCTTCGACGACTCAGGCTCTTGCTATGCAGAATGTTCTAAACAACTTTTGTGTCTCTTCCGGCCAAAAAGTCAATCTTGATAAATCTGCAGTTTTCTTCTCTAAAAATGTAACAGCTGATGCAGCCTCTGATATCAGTGAGATTCTTCATATTCCTATCACTCTTAATATTGGGAAATACCTTGGTGTTCCAATGATTCATGGCAGAAGAGGTAACAGTAATTATCAGTTCTTGATTGATAAAATGAAAAGGAAACTTTCGCTGTGGAAAGCCAACTCTTTGTCTCTCGCGGGCAGGATTACCCTCACCCATTCCTCTTTTGCTTCTATTCCTGGTTACATAATGCAGACATGTGTTATTCCCTCTGGTGTTTGTGATGAAGTTGATAAGCTTTGTCGGAATTTCATTTGGGGATCTTCTTCTTCCCAAAGGAAATTTCACAAGGTTTCTTGGGATAAGATATGTTCTCCTAAATCCCTGGGTGGTCTTGGATTCCGAAGCATCCGTGTTATGAATCAGGCTTTTATGATGAAGTTGGGTTGGCTTCTCATTCATAGACCCCAATCCTTATGCATTCGTATTCTGAAAGCCGAATACAAGTGTGGGGATTCTTTGATTCCCAAAGTGCAGGTCCCTTCTTCCTCTTCGCATATTTGGAAAGGGATTGCTAGCCAGTGGGACAATGTTTGTCGTGGTATTGGATGGTCTATTGGAGATGGCATGTGCACTAAGTTCCGGTTTGATCGTTTTATTCCCTCTCTTGAACCTTTATGCAACTATGTGGTTACTGATATTCCGCAAGGTCAAGAGAATTTGCCTGTAGCTCTTTATGCATCTCATGGCGATTGGAATTGGAATGACCTTTCTTCTATCCTAGCTCCGGCAACTCTGTCGAAGTTGGCTGGAGTCAAAGCCCCTATCCATAGTGCTGACCCTAATAAACCAATCTGGTTTCCTGCTCATGATGGGGTGTTTTCCGTTTCTTCGGCGGTGGATCTGCTGACTACACCTCCTCCCCATCCTTGGTTGGATCCGGATTTGGCGCAGCGTATCTGGAAATGGCCTGGACCTCAGAGAATTAAAGTATTCATGTGGACTTTGGCCCATGGTAACTTTCTTACTAATGATGAAAGATGCAAGAGAGGTTTATCTCAGGATGATCTTTGTTCTAGATGCTTTCTTTGGCCTGAGACCCTGTTCCATGCTATTCGTGATTGTGATGAAGCAATGGAGTTCTGGAACTTGTGTATTGATCCGAATATGTGGAGTTCGTTCTTTAGCTTGGGTCATACGACGTGGCTGATCCGGAATTTACAAGGTATGCCCAACAATGTTCTCCGTGTTGACTGGGTGATCTTCTTCCCTATTGCTGTTTGGTTGATCTGGAAGAACCGTAACAACTGGGTGTTCAATCACTCATACGATCCTCCTCCTGTCCTTCTCAACAGAGTCTTGTCATACTATCACGAGGTAATTTCCGCTTTGCTTTCTGGGCCGCGTATTCCCACTGATGGAAGCAGAAGAACGTCCTGGATCAAGTGGTTATTTCCCCCTTCCGGTTATTTCAAACTCAACGTTGATAGCTCGGTCAAAGGCCCGAATAAGAATGCTGCTTGTGGTGGCCTTATTAGAAAAGATGATGGCTCATTCTTGAAAGCCTTCAGTTGTAATTTGGGAACCTGCTCGTCTGTGGGCCGTTTTCCATGGAGTGAGGATGGCGCTGTCTTTAAACTTGCAACAGTTAGTGGTGGAGCTAGATTTGAAGGTTGCTCTTGGTTTGATTCAGGATTTTTGTGCCCACACGCATCATTGCTACTCGCTGGTTTTCCAGATTCGGCGACTGTTAAGTTCTATTCCGACGGTGCTCTTGAGTCACACTTACAGGGAGGGAAATAGATGTGTTGATTTCCTTGCCAATTTGGAACATGATGGTTATTTTGGTGTTTTTTCCTTTGTTTCCCCACCCCCGGATCTTTTGCTTCTTTTGTCAGAGGACTATAGGGGTGTTTCTTTTGATCGCCTTGTGGCTTCTATGTAATCTCTTTGGGCTTTAAGCCCCGTTGTTTATAAAAAAAAAAAAGTAAAAAAAAAAAAGGTTAAATTATGTTATGACAGTCACAAGTTATGCATGTACCTACGTACGTACGGTGCTCCATTTATTATTCATTCAAAATAAAATTTTAAATGAAATTGAAAGTCAATGTTGGGAGGCCGGTCGATCGTAATCAATGTCCATCTATTATTAAAGTTGTGGCTTTTTTAGCACCGTATCAAATGGAATCCAAAGTCTCCCACCGAAAAAGAGGAAGATTCTATGATAAAGAGTAATGGTATATTTCCTGTTGTTATTGTTATCATTCTCATAATCAGATATGCATTTGTTAAGAAGTTAAATGTACTCCTTCCGGTTTTATATATAGGACATATTTTAGAAGCAATCTTTGGTCCTATATATAAGACATTTTGTATTTTCTATGCATTATTTATTGCTTTTTCTCTTTTTTGCCCTTATTAAATGCATGCGTTTTTTGTTGTTCATTAATGAGTGTGAATTTTTCAAGAAAAGTTGAGAGGGTAAAATTGTAATGTTACAATATATTCTCATAGAATTCATAAAACTAACTACTTTTCTTGGTCCGAGGAATATGGTTAAGTATGTCCTGTATATAGGACCGGAGGGAGTAGTAAATATCCATTAAAAAAGCATTTTTTTAGATTCTTGAGACACGAAATAATGTGCATTGATGATTATTTTCCTAAATATAGGAACCTTAACAAGTGCCCTTAAAGCACTTGTTAGCAAGACCCTTATAGTTATTATGTTTTATTTATAAGTCATATTTTTAAGAAATTATTTATTTTTACAGATTATTTTATATTTTTTAGAAAAATATTTATTATTTTTTAATTATCACTTATTGATAGATTAATGTGAAATAATATGTTTATAAAATTTTCAAAACAAGCTATCTAAGAAACTAAAATTACAACGTTAAAGTAGTATTTTAAAAATGTAATTACCCACATTGAGCTTTGAAATTTAATTAAGTATGACTTATTATACTCTATCCGTCCCATTATCTTGATAAAAAAATGCAAAAAAATTTGTCCTATATTAAAATAAAAAATTAAATGAAAAATCATAAAGATTGTATATTGTATCGATGATTGATAAGTAAATAAGGAAAACACATTTAAAGATTTTTTTTAAACAATATTGCAATATCTATTAATTGCAATGATACGAAAATTTTTGTAATATCAATTTGTAATTAATAAATGAATCATACGTTATATCAAAGAGATACTCTCTTATTTTAATTGATTTGTTTGACTTTTATCAAGATAATGAGACAAAGGGATTAATAAAGATCAAAGGTAAGATGTCATATTAAACTATATTACAAACCAACAAGAATTTACTCAATTAACCTAAAGAACCAATTGTGAACTTTAGAATGAGATTTGGGTATTAGTAGCCCCAAATTTGATTGTTAGGAAAGACATCTCGGTATAAGCTGCAATACACTCGTGACCGCGAAAGAGATTAGTCTCATGTATCTCCACTTGTAGTAAACTAGTGGACCCTTGGAGATACTCTTGGCTAAAATAAAGTGTAGACCTAAAATAAACTACTCACACTGGTCTTATATGTTAGACTTAAAAAAAAAAAAAAAGAAATTGGTTCTATTTGAAAGATACTATTCATATTTTTAACAATATTTAATTATTTCTTTCCAAAAATATTTCTATTAAACCAACGTTTTTTAAAATCACAACCACGATTATATGGGTAGTTTTGAAAAAGTATATTAAATATTTATATATATTTTCAATACCATTAACAACATTAAATAATCAACTTTCTTATTGAACATAAATTTTCTTAAAAGAGTCTCACCTACCAGACCCAAGGGAGTACATTACAAAGATTAAGAAAGAACATTACATTTTTTTTATATTTTAAAAATGTAATTTAACATTAAAATTTTACTCTCTTAATTTGCATTTTTTTGTGTACATCAACTTACCCAGAATTTGACTCATCCGGTCCGACCCAACTGAACTCGCACTAAGCGGTAGGGGTCTACCAGCGGGGGTTGCTCCATACCCAAGGCTCGAACTCGAGACCAGTTGGTTAAGAGATCAAGTGAGCTACCACTTGACCAACCCTACTTAGTCTCTTAATTTGCATTTGAAATTTCAAAAATGTATTATTTCGAATTAATGATAAAAAGATAAATAAGAGAAATAAAAAACAATAATTGCATCATGCTAATACGTACAGATGGTAAGGGATATGTTGGTACTTAAGGAAGTGGTTGGGGGTTCGATCCACGACTCTTGCGAATCTAAGAAATCTCGTTGGGAGACTACCTCTGAAAGGGTCTAACAATGTCGAAATGATTAGTCATCCAGTTGAGCGGATTGATACCTTGGAAAACAAAAAAAAAATGTCTCATAAAAAATATATAATAACTTAGCTTATAAATAGAACTGAAAAATTCTTTTAAACTTGACTTATAAATAGAATCAAAGGAAATATATGTTTACAAATTAATTCATTAAAAAGTTTATGTTCCAAAAAGGTAATATATGCCACTTGTTAATAAGCCAAGTATCACCTTGTGACACATATTTTTTTTTAAATTTATATAGGTTAATTTTTAAGTTAACTTTGTAATCTTTATATATATATATATAGAGAGATTCAACAATAGAAGTAATTTTTTCAAAATCTAAAATATAAATTTTTTAATTTCTAAAACCCTTAAAACTTTTTTTTTATATAAAATTCATCTTATTTTAAAGTAATATTACTCTCTTTTCGTCCATAAAGTTGGTAAAATTTTGAAAAGTAAATAAAAATAAAGTAACTAGCTTTTTAATATTTTGTTTACAAAACCAATCAATTACCATAACAATAATTTAATACATCTTTTTTAATTTACAAATCAAAAAATATAATGAAATAACTTTAATTTAGGATAATTTTTTTAAAACTAAATTTGTGTAATGATGAGAGTAGTATTTTAGAATTGGGGTTAAGAAAAGAATATATGCAAATCCAACTTGTGGAAGAAAATCTACTTGCAATTTGGATGACTAATCTCATCTATGATTCGTAGTCATAATCCCATTTGTTCTTGCGGGTTCCAAGATCCAACCCATGATATGGAATAATTGGTTAAGTAATCAATAATCGATTATTAGTTAATCAAGGATAATCAGTTAATGGTCACTATTAACTAGTTATCAGTTTCCTTGTGTAAGCCAGGAGTATAAATAACTTGCATTTCTCAGTAGCTCATTAACTTGTTTTGTGATTGCAATTCACTTCTCTCAAACTCTAATATCTCATTACTTGTAATGTAAGAAAGCTCAAGTTCCTTTCTCTCATAGGAATCCCTCCACTTACTTTGTAATTCCTCAATTCAATAAGAATCTCCGGAATTCAATTTATTCTTTACTTCTTGTTTAAAAACCACATCAATTGGCATTAGAGCTTCTCTTTTCTAAGAAGATTATAATCATGGCAGCATCAACCAGAACTCAAGCAGCGATAAGAGATCTTGATGAGCATTTGGATTAAAGGATCACGGAGAAGATTGAAGCACAGATATTGGAACTTGGAAGTTCATTGCAAAAGAACTTAGGTGGTTCGATCAAGCACTCAATTGAAGAAGTGCTTAAGAGGAACAATGGAGAAAAAGATGATTCAGCGTCCATGAATGATCGCAATCACAATCAAAGTGATAAGAATGTTAATTCTTGTTATTCTTATAAAACTAGATTGTCAAGAATACATATCCCTAGGTTCAGTGTGATAATGTGACTCAATGTGTAACATCCCCAATTTCCGATGTCCGTTTAGAATGGTTATTAGAGGTAAATTAGTATGTGCTTAAGTGTTTAGAATGTAGTATTTAGTTAAGAGTAGGTTTATATGATGTAGAAATAAGTTAGAATAGATTTAGAGTGTAGAGAAAGGAATATGTTAGGTTAAACTTGTGGTTTAGAAAGGTTATTTAAGAGTTAAGAGCATAGGACTTTAGAAAATTAGGAATGGAAGATCCATAGCTCTAAACCCAAATCCCACCGTTGGATGTGAAGATAAGTGTCTTAGGAAGCTTGCTTCAAAATTTGAGCAAGATTCGACGGTTAACGAAAAAGTTATGACACTTTGAAGAGCAAAGAAATGGTGGACTAAACCAGTTAATCGATTAAGCATGAGATTAATCGATTAAGGCCTTAAAGTTTATTTTGGCCAAAATTACACTGGTTAATCGATTAACCACTGCTGAATCAGCCTAATAAACTCGTTTTTGAGCCTTTTTCACAAAATTTCCTCTCTCTTCCACACGAACTCTCTCTTCCACACGAACTCTCTCTTCTCTTCTCACCTAGGGTTTTTGATTTCTCAAAGCCACCCCCAAGAATCAACAAATGGATACCCCAAATCACACTACTACAAAAAACACATTTTAGACTAGTTGATTAAAGTCGGTTCCTTGCGGAACCAGACTCTTAATGGACATTCGGTCTGGTTTACGGAATTTAAAAAAAAAAAAAGAAAACAACAAAACCGGTCTTCTTCTTCTTCTTCCGTTCTTCGCGTTTCTTCTTCTTCTTATTTCCCTGTCAGCCCCGCTAGGGTTCCCTCTTACTCTTCCTCTTCATCTTCTCCATGGTGACCTCTTCCCAACTCCATTCACAGCCACCGCTAGGGTTCATGGCCGCAATACCGTTCCTCTTCTCACTACACTGTTAGCTCTTCCTCTCACTCCGTCGCTCGCACCTCCTCTCACTCCGTCGCTCGCTCGATTATCCGCTCAACAGAATCGTCGGTGAGTAATTTTTTCAATGGAAGGCGACGAAGAGATTCTTCCACCCGCCACCTCTGCTTCCTCATCGCCACCAGTGCCACCTGATTCCGATCCCCTTGCTCCTCCTCCCCTGGACGATGTCGCTGGCCCCGATATCCATGCTCTGACTATGACTTCAGATGAAGAACACGATCTTCTTGATGAAGTTGAGAACGATCTCGAGCATGACCATGAAGAAGAGGAACAACAGGATCATGATCACGCGGCTGAGACCAGTGGTGTCTCATTAGATGATCTCAAGCTCAAGATCATTAAGCAGGCAAGCGTGATTTCTTTCTTTCAACTATGATTGAGAATGATTTATTTTTATTTTTTTTAAAAAAAAAAGCTAAGATTATGATGTCATATTCATACTTTAAAACATTGAATTTGTGTTTTCACATATACTTAGGTTTTTCGATTGAGTTTGTATATTCCTATATTGATTTTGCAGGTGGAGTATTATTTCAGCGACGAAAACTTGCCTACTAATAAGTATCTTTTGGGTTTCATCAAGAGGAACAAGGAAGGTTTCGGTAAGTGATATTCTTTTTCTTTTTTGGAGTAATATTATATTATGTCTATATTGAATTATTTATTGTTGTATCTGTTTTATTAGTATTGTTGTAAGGCTAAGAGAGTGAGGAAAAGAGGAAGACTGAGAATATTGACTCAAGACAAAATGTGCTGCTATAGCATGAAGAATGCTTAAATTTAGTTTAGAAAACAGAACGCGTGCGAATCCACTGTGATTGTGTTTAAAGTACTATCTCAGTTATGCAATATGATAATTTTCTGTAACTTATATTGTTTGATTAAATTTAACATAATAAAGATTTAAATTATGCCAATAGTTCTTGTATTTGCAAGTTTCAAATAGAGGATTTTTGTTTTGATATTTAACATAGAAAAGAGTATATGAGTTTTGGCCTTGCTTGAGTCCACCACTAGTCAAACAATTGAAGAACGTGTTCTGATAATCTTTTTTTAAATTTAGAATGGAATGAGAGTGAGATGAGAGCTGTTTTTGCACTATTTTCTGTTTAAAGTATCTAAAGGATGCATTTTGATAATCTTCTATGACCGTTAATTACATAGTATAAAACTTTAAATTATGCGAATAGTTCACTTGTTTGTAAACTTAAACACTGTATTTTCTCAATTTAACTTTTGTTTTGTTGCGGAGTGATTATGCAGGCTGAGGGTCTCGTTGTTGAGTTGACATTGTCATCTTGTTATGATTATGTTGAGGAGTCCTGTGAGTTTTTGTTAAAGCACCTTGGCTTACGGGGTATTAAGAATTATTGATAGAAGGGTCTCTAACCTGTTAAAATTATTGCTGGAAGGATAAACTTGAAATTGATTATCATGGGAATTTCTTGCTAGCAGCAACAGAATAGCCAGGTTCTTACCCTGTTTTACTTATGTCTTACATGAGAAACCTTTTTTAAACTGTCATACTTTGTCTCTGAAGTGCTTTCAAGCGCTGCTACTCATGTCAGAATGACTTTTTATCCTCTTTATTTGTTGTTGAATCATGAACAAGGGAAAAATCTAGTTCTTGTGGGTTCATTGTGTCCTAATGTGCATATGTTCATAAAATTGTATTTGATTTTCCTGCTCTTTTTTTTTCAGACTGAAAATATTGATTTTGTCTAGTTCATTACCTGAATTAAACTAGAAGTTTCCGTCGATCTTTGTTCACCAAATATCTCTATTAACATATTTTTTTTGGATAAGAAAATATCTCTATTAACATATTTGGCCATTGGTATCATTTTCATGTTCAGAATTTAATTAATAGCATGGGAGAACCAGGTTTATTTTCTATCAACTCACTACTTTGCTTCACTATTGTTGTTATACATAAATTGGTGTGCTGAGTGCTGCTGACTCTGTAATCCTATTTCCATGCTAATTGTGAAATCAGTTGCAGAGTCATGCAGGCCTCTTCAACCTCTGTATAGTTGTGCTCATTACCGTCAACCTCTGTATATTATTTGAGTATTGACCACACAAATTAATTTGGGAGTAGAATCCTCAAGTTTATGCTAAAATCCATCTTGGAAAGGACAAAAATTTAACATGCTTTATTATCCAACAATTTATCTCTTCTTTTCCTCGGGATTTTAATGTATTTGCAATCTGATATATATTGCCTTAATAATACAGGTTTCCCTATGTGTGAAACGTCTTGTGTACACAAATGAAAATGGAGAAATTGTCAAGGGTGACTGCTCAAATTTCTTGTGTAAGAATGAATAGCTTCCCTGATCCAAAAAAAAAATGAATAGCTTTAGTTTTTATATAATGTATTCTAAAAGAAATTCATCTATATTTCTCATGAGATATCTATTCACAAGAATGCTATGTTGTTTTCATACAACCATCTGCCTTTTATCACTTATGGTCCTCTTTATTTAGGTGACTTGAAGCCAGGATCTGAAGTAAAGATTATTAGACCTGTTGGTAAAGAAATACTTATGCCTAAAGATCCTAATGCCACCATCATCATGGTACATTAACTGATGGCCTTCATCTTAATTGAAAAAGGAACACTTGATCCTTTTGTGTAGTGATGATAGAAGTTTTGATTTCCATCACTTGATCCTTAGTCAGTGCTATTTTATTAGTCAAATTATATAATGGGAGAACAATAAACTCCATCTTGTTAATGATGGTCGTTGCAGTTATGATGTTGTTTTGTGTTGTGTAGATATAGCAGCAAAATTGGGTCAAAGAGATATTTCCGATTTGACTCCAACTGCTATTTCAATTGAGGCCTTCATGAATTTCTATTTGTTTGATCTTGCTCTTCTAACTCCATTTCTATTTGTTTGATCTTGGCCCACTGAAATATTCTTAGGCACTGTAGTTGAATTTAAATTCTGTCTGTGATGCTTGTCTATTTTATATGCCCATGTTTTTTTGTATTCGGTAAGACGCAAAATATGTTTTTTTTCTTTAAAACAAATATGTTGAATTTTGTGCATAATTTGTTTTGGATAATTTATATAGAAAATTAGCTTTTTTTCATAAGTTTTGTTTTTAATATTTTGGTTATGAGCTGTTGTGAATCCAACATAATTAATATAAACAAGAAGTACGACTTACGTTTGTAGATCTTTTCTCAATCCACTGGTGAAATTACTTAAGTTCTACTATAAATTCATGCTTGAAATAGAACTTTACCAAAGTATTAACTTCAAGTTCTTACTAGTAGAACATGACATAGTTTTAAATGCATCTTGAAGTTAATATTTTAAAGTTTAAAGGCAGATCATGTTATGAGGCATAAGTTTTGAAGACTTGGTGATATTTTTCAATCTACAGTTGAAGTAAACAATGGAGAAATTCCAACTAAGAGACCTGAAGGAGTTAGATTTGTTATACATGTTCAACTTACATGTATAACATCCATTTTGGAGCTCTGAGTAGTGGATTGACTAAGTTTTTATTCTGCTGCAGTTGTTACGATTTTTTGCTATTGTGTTTATTGTTTCTTCTGGTATAATTCGGTTCCTACTGTCCTAAGAGAGGGCCTGTTTTTATTAGGTGCACAGGGGCTGGTGTTGCTAGGTCTCACGGTTTTGGGTTCTGCAGTTTATTGTCATATTTATTTGCAGTTTTCATGGGCCAATTACAGGTGTGTTTGGATTTGTCTCCTTTCTGTTAGATATACCACATTAATATTCATATGATTTTATTTTGGCTATAAAGTTATGTTTCTTTGATTTTATGCTATTTGTTGTTTGATTCTTTTTGCAGCTATGCTTCTATATATTCTTGATAGATTGCTAGGCCTAGGAAGGCAGGATGTGATGGAGAAGATAGAAGAATGCATTTTTTATTCAGGAGGGAGAGAATTTTCATCTTATTTCTTTCTTAGAATTATTTCTTATCTTGCATAGTAGTGGACAAGCTCTGTATTGTTAATGTACAGTAGTGGGCATTTTGTTTCACTGTGCACAGTGTTGTATATATATACTTGTCTTGATCAAACTAGTTGATATGCACATAATGTGGTTTTTATTATAATATAATTTTAGAATCTAGTTATGTCTCCATTATTATTATTTATTAGTTTTATCATTCATATGTTTTTTTAATTGAGACTGATTCAAAACACTAAACGAGACTGATTCATATTTTAAACGAGACTGGTTAAAAATACTAAACGAGACTGGTTCATATTTTAATTGAGACTGGTTAAAAATACTAAACGAGACTGGTTAAAAATACTAAACGAGACCGGTTCATATACTCAATGAGACTGGTTCAAAATACTCAATGAAACCAGTTCAAAATACTCAATGAGACTGGTTATTTTTTTGTTTTCAGATCGGTTCAAATCACTCAATTAGACTGGTTCTTAGTTTAAATGAGACCGGTTCAAAATACTCAATGAGACTGGTTCATCTTTTAATAGAGACTGGTTATTTTTTGATTTTCAGACTGGTTCGGAACCAGTCTCTTTAGTTGGAAACGAGACCGGTTCGGAACCAGACTCATTTAAAGGCATAGCAATAAAACCGCCACTTTTAAGACTGGTTCAGAATCGGTCTGAAATGGGGTGCGGAACCGGTCTGAAATGACCGATCTGTACTAGTGTCATCTCCCTATCACTCCCTAAGCATTTCCCCTCTCTCAAATCTCAATTTCCTCTCTTTCTCTCAAAACCCCCAAATCAAACCCCAAACCCTAACTTTAAACGAGACCGGTTCGGAACCAGTCTCATTTAAAGGCATAGCAATAAGACCGCCACTTTTAAGACTGGTTCGGAACCGGTCTGAAATGGGGTGCGGAACCGGTCTGAAATGATCGATCTGTACTAGTGTCATCTCCCTATCACTCCCTAAGCATTTCCCCTCTCTCAAATCTCAATTTCCTCTCTTTCTCTCAAAACCCCCAAATCAAACCCCAAACCCTAACTTTTCCAATCCATCATATTGAGCCTCCCAATCATTCAAGGGGTCTTGGAATGTGCTTGAGGACAAGGAATAAGAGTCTTGGAGCTTGGATTGGAGCTTGGTGTGGGAGCTCTATCAAAACCCAAATTTCCCTCTCCTCAAGGTAAGGGGTTTACTTGCATTAGGGAAAAGGTTTAGTTATAGTAATAGAGTTATAATTGGGTGTATTAATTGACTGGTTAGGTTGATGGTTAGGAGAGTAGAGTTTAGCTAGAAACCCTAAGTTTTATTGACATGTTATTTATATATGTTTATATTGATGATCTGGAAATTGATATTGTTCTATGATTGTTATTGTTAAAAGTGTAAAGTGTATGTTTATAAAGCATAAAGTGACATCCATGTAGTTATGCATCAAATAGGGCCATCTCAATTGAGTTTAAACCAATTTAATGACATTTTCTGAAGAACAAAGAGGGTTTTAAATTCAATTGAGAAACACTTGAAACATTGTATCATGCATGGTGTAAAGGTGGACGTTAGGAGTAGGGGAAAAACACGCGTCGCATTGCGATTGATGAGGGCAAAAGTAAATTACTGGAATTATTGTGGAGAACTTTGATCCTTCAAAGGACATGGGTTTGATCCCCGTGTTGGGGATTGGTTCTACGCAAACCATAGTAATTCTATTACTTTGGCTCGTTTTGGCCAATCTAGGGTGATTTCTGCTAAAGCCAATTTGGGCGAATCAATCCAAATTGTATGACGAATCCTATAGGGGTGAAGTACTGTGCAAGCTAGCATGACGAACCCTATAGGGGTGAAGTGCGGTACGACGAACCCTAAAGGGGTGAAGTACTTAGGTAGAGAAATGCTTACTCCTGGTCGGTTTTTCCCAAGAGTGGTGGGTGTATGTGAAGATATAAATTGTTATTGGAAAAAGGGAAAAGTTATAAAAGTACATTGTGTGAAGAACCCTCCTTCGGGGAGAATGTGAAGCACAATGTACCCAATTGTTAAAGTGTTAAATTGTTAATTGTTATTGTTAAAGTGTGAAAGTGAAAGGGAAAGTGTGAATGCATTGTATAGTTGCTTTAATTCATCGAATCCGATCAAAGTGTTAAAGTTAATAAAATGAAATGAAGTGTTCAATATCGGATTCGAAAATTAAACCATCTAAGTGCGACGTGGCATAGCATAATCATGTGATTGTGCATTGAAGCATTATATTAACATGTTATACCTTATACTCGTATAGTTACTAAATTGAATAATGTTAGGATGCCTTAATTGTTAATTGAACTGGGAACTGCATAATTGTTATTGTTGTGTATGAATATGCCCCTTTATGATTTATTACTGTTTTTAAATGCTTTCTTTAATCTAGATTTCAAAGTTCTCACCCTTACAGTGGACATATTAGGTACACCAAGGAGACAGACACGCATGAAAGTCAAGGCCGAATAAGGTATATTCTTGCTGAAGAGTATATTGGTAATGGTGACCTTGCGGTCCCATTTATAGTGCAACCATTCATAGGTCCTGTATTGTAATGAATAGATTTTTATGAATGTTGTTTAGTTGATAATGATGATTTTATTTAAATGTATTTTATTAATGTATAAGTTTGATCTTTTCTTTTGGACAAGTTGAAAGTATTTCATAGTATGGTATATTTTGAACTGAAATTTATATTTTATTCTATTGAAACTGTTCTGGACTGACAGGTTTAATTTTATTCGGGGAAAAGTTCGATTTTTAGAGGAAACTCTGCCAAAATTTTTATAAACCCCGAACCTTTTCATAAATAAACATTAATTAAAAGAATTTTATTTAAAGCTTTAAAAGTAGGATGTTACACAATGGGTTTATCAATTTGAAACTTATTTCATGATTGATGAAACACCAAAAAATGTTAAAGTGGAATTTGCAATCATGTATTTTGAGGACAGTGGATTGAAATCGCATCATGCATTTGTAAGGTCTCAGTGGACTAGTTCTTTACCTAGTTGGAATGAGTATGTGCTAATACTGATAGAAAAATTTGGTGAAATTTGTAACATCCCGATTCTTTTATAAAGGGAATAAGATAATTTAGTAAAAGAGTTACAGCGGAAAATAAAAATTCCCTTTATTCAAGAATAGTGAATAAAAATTTTATTTTTACAAAATACATTTGTTCTCAGGGTTACAAAGGATCAGATCCAATTGAGCATCTTCCTTCTCTGCTTGCGTCTCTGGCTTGGACAAACTGACTATATCTGATTTGAACTTGTACATACCACCAGACATGGTAGATGGGAGTAAGTCACTTGTCATATCGCGTAATCAGATTAATGATTAAGTCACGCACATACGATAAATCACGATGCAAATGATGCATGTCAATCAAGTGTCTTATCAGTCACATTCATCTGATTATTATCTGTATGCAATGCTATGCAATGCGAGACTTTTCTCTATTCTACAAAAGAATTCATAGGTACATCATCACAATTCAAAAACATCTCAATTGTACAAGGGTCATATGTATACAGGGCTACGACGCTTACAAATACATTCCGTCGTATTTGCAACGGGTCCTTTCCCAAGGGACACGTCGTACCGGGATATCAACATTGACATGACGCTTACAGATACATTTCTTCGTATCTGCAACGGATCCTTTCCCAAGGGACACGTCATACCGGGATTCATCGTTGACATACTGCTTCCGGATAGCGTCCTACCCGCAACTGGTCTTTTCCCACAAGACACAGTATATCGGGATTCCTGACTATACCGCTTACGAATAGCGTCCTATTCGCAACGAGTCCCTTCCCAAAGGACATTGTATACCAGGATTCTAATCATTCTCGTATACGTCCCTTGTACTCAATTCATCATAACATATTTGTACCCTATGAAATTCTTTTGTGCTCGACCTTCATACCAAACCGTGCATGAAGGAGACTTATTCATTCTTACTTTCTTTGTCATCACACATTTTCCTTTTCAGGGATATTCATTCACTATTAATATCAATTCGTTAATCATTAAACTTCATATGTATGATGATTCAAACATCATCAATATACACAAAACCATTTCATTCAAGCATAATTACCAATATAATCATCCAAGTATAATTACCAATTTCACTCAAGCATTATCAATATAATCATCATTAAAATCATTGTCACAACAATGCCATTATATTACTATTCTTGTACACAAAACCCTAAAGGATTATTATACTAAACTTAAGGATTTATGGGTTTTTCTCAGATCTTAACCGGTTAAAGAGCCTGTTAACCGGTTAAACTGGACAAATCTGAGAATAAACCAGTGTAATTTATTAGTCCTTAACCGGTTAAAGTAACTCTTAACCGGTTAAGTTATGCAGGTTGAAAGTAGAACATAGTTCGTTTACAAATCAATTCATTCTGAAACTCATTTCTTTTCTATGAAACAACCTAAAGTACATATGTGCATATAATTATGTCAAGTTCCAATCTCAAGTCCATGTCTTTAGTGTTCTAATTCCTTGAATCCATCCATGTAACTTAACTCCTAACATACTATTACGAGTTAAGTTCATACTAAGTCTTCTTAAAAGTCTAATTGCCATTTTAAACTAATGTTAAATAAAATCATAGGATTATTAAACCTTACTTCCAATTCAAATATAGAGTAAGTCGTAAAGGTCTATCACTATAAACCTAACTATTCATTGTTTCCTCTTAGGTCTTAACCGGTTAAAACAGTCCTTGACTAGTTAAATCCTGCAGACCTGAGAGTTAAAATCTCAATTCAATTCAATAACTCAACTAACACTTAGTACATTTTAATAGCATTCTACCACATAATTTCTAGGTTAATTGCACACACTTTTTCATAGAAACATACACTCACAAGGACATAAGCAAGACATACTGATTTATTGAACAAATCCCTTAACCATTTACTTGTTACTTATTTCAGCATATAACAATAACTTAATTTCAGTTAGAGATATTCACTTTACACAATCAAACACTTATATCCAGAGTTAATTAAGAACCATGGGTTGTCTTGGTCTCAATACCAAGCAATCCTTGTCATGGTTTCCATTTGATAATTCACATAAAACATGTAGCAAGCTTCATAATCATAAATCCTAGCGATATGAATGAAATCTCCCATACCTTGGACACAACTTAAAGGCTCTGAGTTACTCTCTGAATTGCTCAATTACTGCAGCCAAAAACAACAGCAACAACAACCCCATAAACAGCACAGAATACACCAACAAAACAGAGGAAGAAACATCAAGGGTTCTCAAGCTTTTCACTCACTAATCATGAGTTTTCTGTGGAATAACTCAAAGCAAGCTATATGCACGAATCAAGAGTATATTTTGACAAAGTTTTGGTATGGAAAACAGAGGGGAATTCGTGTAATAGCTCAGCCCCAATAACCCATATTTATAGAAAGGGAAAAAGAGATGAGATGGTGCAAGGATGAGATAAGGGTGAGCTATACATGCTACCCTTCCTTCTCCTACACCACACACTTGCCTTGGGGTGTTAATGGGTGTTATGTGGCTTAAGGGAAAGGAATCCACGTTTTTATCTCGAATTTTCGAGCTAAACCGACTTGTTTTTTCTGTAGATCTGGTGTCTTTAACCGGTTAAATGACAACTTAACCGGTTAAACACTTTTAAAAATCCCAAAATATACTATTAAACAACTGTTTCACATAAAAATTAATTTAAAAAGATTTACTTCACAAAACAAAATTTCCACCATTGAATGTTAAGATAAAAAGGTTAGGAACCTTGTCTAAAAATTTGAGCAAGATCCAACGGTTAACGAAGGAGATATTGCCTGACCTTTGCATGCTATTTTACCAAAATATTACTTTTTAGATATTTCATTTAAATCTTTCCTTGCCAAAGCTATTTTATTTCCAAAATATGCTTCCTTTTAATTTATTTTTCCAAAATGTTTCCCTTAAAATAATTTTCAATAATAAAATAATTATTTATTCTTTTTATGAAAATGAGGGATGTTACAAAATTTGTGATGATCCCATGGCTAAGTTGATGAAACTAAGGCAAAACGGTTCAATAAGTGAATATCATGAAAAATTTGATGCATTTATCACTAGAATAAACCTTTCAGAAGAATATACCATCAGTGGTTTTCTTGGTGGGTTGAAGAATGAAGTGCAAATGATGGTGGGAATGTTTCAACCTCAAATAGTTAGAAAGGCTTTTGCCCTAGCCAAACTGTATGAGCCAAATTGTATGAGTTTGCAAATTCTCAAGATTCTACTATTGGATTTCAGGCAAAGACTAAGAACCAACCATTATCAAGGCCACCAATACTATATTCTAAGCCTCGGCAGTTGGCATTACCTAATCCAACTAAGCCAAAACCTAAGGTCAACAGAAGTTTAACTCCAGCATATATGGCTAAAAGAAAAGCCAAAGGGTTATGCTCTTTTTGTGATGAACCCTACTCTGTTGATCATAGTTTAGCTCACAAGAAATTATAGATTTATTTGATAGAAGAAGATGACGTAGGTGAAAATCCTGAAAATGAATCAGAAGATTATGCAGAGGTTGAAGTACATGATGAGTCTCAAATTTGTATCTGTGCATCGATTGGAGTTGCCGATTTCAGAACTATGAGAGTCAATGGTAGATATTTGAAGAAACCTCTCCATATCCTAATTGACAGTGGTAGTACCCACAACTTCATGGATATACAAATGGCTTAGAAACTTGGCTGTAAGATAGAAAGCCTGAAACCCTTAAATGAAATGTTTTGAAAACCGGACCGGTTATTAAACCGGTCAAAGCACTGGTTCAAGGTTTAGTGATTGGACCGTGATCGAATCGTGGTTTAACCGATTTTAACGTATGTGTTTATATATATATATATATATATATATATATATATATATATATATATATAACCATATAATAACATAATAAGAAAATATTAGTAATTATTAATTAATAACAATATACAACGTTCATTCAGTAAGAAAATAAATCAAATATACAATGCTAGTAAATTAGAGAAAGAAAATATTAATAAGTAATAATTAATAAGAAAATATTAATAGGTAATTCACTTGTACTACTTCTTTTGCTCAACCGTTTCAATCTCTCGGAAATTTAGGATTTAGTTTTTTTTTAAAAAAATAAAAATAAAAACAGCCCAGTGAACCATTGGGCCAAACAGCCCAGTTTTTTTTCCAAAATGCAAACCAGTGAACCACCGGTTTTTATCGGTTTTGACGATTCATTACCGATTTGGCCGGTTCAATTCTGGTTTTTTCTTAGGGCGGTTCTTGGCTTCTTCCGGACGGAGACCTCCACCGGTTCACCGGTTTACCGGTCAGACCAGCCGGTCCAGTCCGGTTTTCACAACCATGCTTAAATGTGACTGTAGCATATGATACTAAAGTGCGAATTTCTTTTATTGTGACGAGTTTTACATGGTCATAGCAGCATGATACATTCACCTCTGATGTGATGTTGATTCCTATAGGGTGTTGTGACATAGAGTGTCTAATAACTCTTGGTGACATAACTTGGAATTTTGACAAGTTAACTATAGATTTCACTGTTCAAGGAAGAAGACATGTGCTCGGAGGGTCTTCTCAATCAAGAATTAAAACCGTCAGGGCTCAGCAGATTGAGAAAACTCTAGAAAACAGAATCCATTTATCAATGATCTTCAAGCTCAACAACTCCTATCCATGACTTTGCAATTCCGAAAGTTGAAATCCTCATTGGTCTAAATGCTGAACATAAACTGAAACAGCTGCAGCCTGAAACTAAAGAGCAAACTAAGAAAGTAATGTTCTCAATTGGAGCAGAAAGAAAAAACACCTGGAAATGAAAGTTATAGTAGTAAATTTGGAAGATATAAAATGACCCTTCTCTCACTTTGCTCCCACCCAAATTGTGTAGTATACGATTACTGATAAAAATGGGTGGACATATACATAGATGAAAATGAGCAATGCTATTCGGTATTCACAAAAAGTGACCTACACAAGTGTGCACGATTGTACATGTGAGTTTAGCTGAGATGAAGTTAAACTCACATGTACAATCGTGCACACTTTAGCCGAGATGAAGTTAAACTCACATGTACAATCGTGCACACTTTGCTTTATCACAAGTTAAAGCAAGGTACTGACTACTGACAGGCATTTGAAATTTCCCATTAGATAAGGATGCAGCTACATCAATAGTAATGCTAAGGGATGATCACAAAAGCTGTATAAAAATCATTATTTGGTGTAGACCCTATCACATTAAACCCAGTGACCACCAAAATGAGCCCATACAACATTCCTTTCTGCTAAGGAAACAAGCCAGTTAAAAAGAATGTAAATTTGCTTATGTTGAAGAATTTAAATCATCAACTGATTCAATCAATTATACACACATGTTGTCAAAGTGTGAGCAAGCACAGAGACAGACAACCTTCATAGCTTCTTTTTATCCAATTCTCCAAGGATGATCAAAATTAAGATCCACCTCACCCAAGCTCAAGTAAATGGCGGAACTATTAAAATATCTTTGTCCATGTTCCCAAAAATGGAAAAATAGCAATAAGCAATCGCAACAGCAGCGGTGTGTCACTTTTTCTTTCTCTCCTACTCAACCTACCAGCTTCCGCAGGCATCCTTTGAGACCCATCCATCCCACGAGCTGACCTCGTTGCTGGTCTTTCCAAGTCATCCCATCCACCAAAACTTGGTGCTTCTTGGCTGCCCCTATCAACTGAACCATTGTCCTCAACTACCCACGATTGGTAGCCTGCCTTCCCCTTTCTGGTTTTCTGGTTTTTTTCTGGTTCTTCCTCAACTCTATTGCCATTCACAGAGCGGGATTTCCTCCTCATCCTGTACTTGCGTTTTGGTTTTCTCTCTGCCTGTCCCCATAACTTCTCAAATGCTAGTGAAAGTGCCGACTGACCAAGGGGGAGTGCCAATGCCATGAGGAAAGCTTTTGGGCCAGTAGCTAGCAACCATGATGCAAGGATGATAGGGAATGTCCAACCATACGATCTGAAAACCTGCACAGAGAAAAACAATTACATTGCAGCACCTGACACTAACAAAAATGTTGAAGGAATATATGGACACCCCAAGATGCTGCTAGTTTTCAGTCACCTAATTTTAGACAATAAATGGAGTACCACAAAAGTTTTAGCTGCTTAATTCATAATTAAACCTTCTGGAGAGTGTTATGCTTTTACACAAGACAGTGATGTTGGCAGATGATGTTTTCATGGGGCAAAGTAAATTCCATGTGATATAAACTGGTCAAAAAATAATATGGGAAGAAAGTAGGCAATAATCTCATCAAAAAGCTGTCAGAGACTTCAATGCATCAGATAACAAGAAAAGAGTAATGGACAATTTGTCAACTAGCACTATTAAAGATTTAGAAAGCAACAATTATATAGAGCCTTACTTTAAAATAAGAGACATCTACAAGGAAAATGAAATGAAAAAAAATGAAAATGAAGATTTTTAGATGGTGCAAAATGACTTTTATACACTGAATAACAATTGAGGACTTCCCGTGGAAACGGCAACTGGTGTCCATCAATTTCACTAGTAACTTCTTTAAGTGCTATGTTTCATTTACATGCTGATGGATACAAAAACAACTACGTAATCATGTAGTCTTTGATTCCCGAATAAGATAAGCTTACTCAAATTTAGCTACATAAGTAAATCTCAAAGCCCTCATATTGCCTGGTGAAATTTGAGAATGGCAGCCAAACTAAATTCTGTACTCATCGAAATATAGCTAACTAAAACTGTGATGCAAGTCCTTGCTTTAACAAGCAAATTTCACAAAAGGAACAATCTAAAAGCACCGTACCTTAGCTGAGACAATGCTCGCCAGGGTGCGCTGCTTTTGCTTGATTGCTCAAGAGATGCCTTCAACAAAGACTCCATTGAAAATAGTTGTCTGCCAATTTTATAAATAACCATTTTTCGCTAAATTAGACACACAAAATGTAATCATTATCAAAAACTGTCATTGCTTGAACTTAATCAAGCTGCTGCTGCAGGTTTTTTAATAGATAGTCCTATATATAAATAGACGTGAGGAATGGTTTCTTCTCACAGCAATCAAAGTTATGCTCCCCATCCCATTAGTTTCAAACTGGGAATTTTGATAGAAACCCAACATATTATTATTGTTATGCTTAACTTAAACCATAATCAGAAGATGCAATTACCAATTAGACACAATACACTAGTACCAAGAAAGTGGATTTTGAAAATATTAAAAATTGGTCACTTAATTTCCACCATGCTCTAGCTTATTATTTATTCACTTTAAAAGAAGCAAAATATTATATAAATCTTGACAGAAGCCAATGTTCATTAAGACATTCAAGGTCAAGATATTACTTGAAGTCTGTCTAGCAATAAAAATAAAATGACATATATTTATACATCTGTCCAAATTGTTCCTAATTTTTGGTGTATACGTATACTGCATTCTCATTTCAGTTCTATGCATTACAACAGTTGGTTTACAAGATATTTAAAGTTCAATGGAAAATTCATATTCACAACTTAAAATACAATTCACATTTGCTTTTAATAAAACAAAGCTATATGCGATAATTTCGCAGTTGGTTTGTTAAATCTGACCAAAAACATGCATATTTACCACTTCACAAGCCAATAAAAGCCATTCACAACGTGCAGAAAAAAAAAGTGGGAAATCGATAAATTACACCAATTATCACTGACACCTCTTCTCTCTTTATAGCAGTTTATATTGTTTAGGTGCAAAAAAAATCTTTCAAGACTTGTCATCCTTGTAATATAAGTATGAATATTGAGAAGTGAGTGGGATCGGTACAAGTTATGTGGTAATCTTGTATTAATAGGAATTAAACAGGGCTGTCGAGCCTCAATTAATCAATTCCACTATACCCAACATATATATATAATACATAATATATAATGTTACCTAAGAAAACTCTACAGGTCAATTCCTACAACAAGTATCTATCCTATGTTAATTCTGAATTATTAATGATAGCAAAGAAAAAAACACAATCTCTTCAGTAGAGCATACACAGACATAAATAGAAGTATGAAACTTTGAAGGACCAACTCATTTTAAAACATGAGCTATTGGGTAAAGATTCATGATTGGTTTCATTTCTAACACGCTCCCTCGTTCTTAGTGTTTTTCAACTTATATCATGGATAATGCATAAGCTCACTCCAACTTCACTGAAATTCAACTATTTTTTCATTATACTAATAGAGGCTCCAATACAATATCCATATCTCCTAAAAGCTGAATCAGACAGTTGAAGGTTCATGTTGAAACTAAATTAATCTTAAACTACTAAGGCACAGAAAAAATAGTAATCACATGCTCAATTTTCACTATATTTTCAACTACATCCACATCCACAAGTCCAAAATAAAATTCATTTTGTAAACAAAAAAAATTTAACTAATTAACCTCAAATGTCATAAACTATTTATATCCTCCTCATTAAAATAAAGTGGCATTCAAATTACTATAATTGTCACACTTGAGGCGAAAAACTTTTTTTTTTTTTTTACAATCAAAATTTAGGTAAGTCAGGTTCCACGGGCTTACCGGGGCAAGCTCTACGAGGGCTTAAAAAGGTATTTTAGGACTTAAGCACATGAAAAAAATACCCCGAGTGGGAAATATACATTTTCCGATTTTAAAAACGCATTTTCCAATCCAATAAGAGGGTATTCGGAAAAATACATTTTCCTACTCGGGGGTATCGGAAAATATTTAGATTAAACCCCCATCGGAAAAAAATGGGGATTGGGAACTAAAAAGTGGTGGCTGGGGACTAATAAGTCGGGGCCGAGGACTAATACTAAAAAAAATGACCAAGCCAAAAAGACTAGTCCATAAGGAGAGTCATGAGACGCCTAACAATTTATAGACCCACCAAGCAAATTCTCACATTGGCAACACATGATTTTGATCTCCCCACCTTATGGATCATGAGTCAATCCCTTACGAACTTGATTAACCTAGACAAAATACTTTAACAAACGAGAAAAGAAAACAGTAAAATAAAAAAAAAAGAAAAAGGATTTACCTTAAAAATCCACACGGTATCAATGGTTTCCTCCCAACCCCCACTACTTCCTTCCTCGAAACCCGGAGAGTCAGCTTCATCAGACCACCACCGCCTCCTCCTCTTCCCGTACTCTTCTTCTCCTTCTTCTTCTTCTTGTTGTTGTTGTTCTTGCTGGGGAGGTTTGCCTTTGAAATTGTGGAAGCTGAATTTTCTGGGTCGTCGTGCAGTTTCAGCATTGGAATCCCAACGTGGGAAGTTGTTGTTGGAGGAGGAGCAAGTGATGCGAGAATGAAAAAGGGGTTTTGAGTTAGAAAGGGTGGGTCGCCATGGACAAGGTTGAGGTTGAGGGTGAGGGTGAGGGTGAGCAAGGAATATGGAGCTAGCTTCCATTTGCCACACCTCTTCATTCATTATCTCTCTCTACAAAATCCAAATAATTATAAAAAGAGATAATCTTTCACTCCCTCACCCCTCATATCTTTTTTAATAAAAGAAAAGAAAATAGTAAAGGTTTTATTAGAGAAAACTTATATTACCAACGTGGGTTGGGACGAGTGGTGAGCGGCTCGGTTTCGTTTAAGCAAGGTCTCGAGTTGCACTCCTTGTGAATGCAGAAAATTCATGTTGGGAGACTCACCTGCCATAGCCAGGTACGCAACCCGGGTCGGATCCGGATCTAAAGAAAGAAAACTTATATTAAATTTATTGTTTTTAAATGAAAATAAATTTTTTTTATTTTCTTAATTAATATCTTAAAACTGATAATTAGTAGTATTTTCTAAAATAAAAATTATTGAGAGGAAAAGAAAAGGTATAAGTTACATACTTTCTTCTCCAATGTGTTATTGTTTAAGATTATGAGTAAAGAAAAAAAATTTAAATAATAAAAAAATTAAATAATATAAAAAAAATTATATATTTGGGCTAAAGTACCTTGTTAATTCATTGAAACGAAATGAGTACTAAATTTGCGAAAATAATGTTGAAAAGAGAAAAAATTTATGATAAAAATATAATTTTAAAAATAAATATAATTAAGTATTGAGTTTCTAAATTCTAACTCTACAAAATATTAAAAACAACAAAAATGTACTAAAACATTAAAAAAAAAATAAATGAAAATAGTATCTTTTAATACCCAACAATTAAGTAAATCACATAGGGAAAAATTGTTCTAACTTAAAAAATATTTATGTTCAACTTCGTAATAACACAACTACAATAAAATTTGGTAAAATGAATTTTGCCTATTCTAAATCCTAAATTCCTAATGCTCCTACTTGACTTGAATTCGACATGTGAAAGTTAACTTTTTGTCATGTGTATTACTGAGCTGTGTGCTTAATTTTGGCTCCACGTACTATTTTCTTATCCATTGTCTTTTGCATATGCGATGCATGCTTGAAATTTTAGTTCACTATACAATAAAACTTCTATAAATCAATTAATAATGTGAGATTACGAATTAATTTAAAAAATATTAATTAATCGATAAATTAATGATTTATTAATTTAAAGAGATTTCTTTGGATTCCAGAAACCTACATTATTTTTCATTAATAAAACATATATATTGTATTGATTAATTGAATGATGTTTTGATACAATATGATAATTAAATATAATACAGGAGTAATAGGAATTTTCGAGATGTATTATTGTAGGAGATTTTATCCTAGGGTATTAGATGGCTATGAGTGGGAAGAATCTAAACCAGAAAAGATTAATGTTTTAGATGCCATCAATCTTGCAGTCTAAGATTGGACGATAAATGTTCAGGAAGAGATAATAGCAAATTGTTTTCGACACTGTAAAATCCGTCCACAGGATGAAGTAGTCTCAAAAAATTTAAATAAAGAAACTATAACTGAAGAAGACATTCATGAACTTGATACGATGATTAATGGCCTTGCACAAAAAAATGAATGCCAATCACCTATTAGATTACCTGAGTGAAAATGATATATGTTCAGCAAAGTTTAGAAGAAATTGTAGCTAGTGTTGTTGAAAATCCTATTGAGGATGAAATGTCTTTGCAGTCTTTGCAACAAATTGCGCATTTGCGCGGAAGGAAACACTAATAGCAACAACAACTCTTCACAATTTTTTGTTGCAGTATGAGAAGGTACTAGAGCTTTAGGATGCAATAAGGAAAAATAGAAATGAAATACAACTAGATTTAAATTTTAAGAAGAATAAAACACCAATGGAATTATATTTTACTAAGTTGTCCTAGTTATATTTGCAATTTTATAGAAAATTTAATTTATACTGTAATATTGAAGGGACCATAAATTTATATAAGGGCTTTCCAGAAAATTATTATCTTATTAATTTATCGAAATTATTAATTTAACCCTTGGGTCCAAGTCAAGACCGAAAAAAAATTATTATTTTAGAGATATTATTAATTTATAAAGGTTCTATTTGTATTTAGTCATTAAATACACGCCAGTTTGATTTGAATAGTTTTATTAATTTATAGAGGTTCTACTAATATTTGGTTATTAAATATTGTTATTAAATATTTTTATATGCTGATTAATTTTAAAAAAAAAAAATTTAAATATTTTTATATACTTATGAGATATGAACCTTGATAAAAAAAATAAAAAAGTGAAGTAGTTAATATTTTATTCACTTCAAACTAGGGATGGCAACAGGGCGGGGATAGGGCGGGGGTACTTTCCCATTCCCTATCCTCGGGTCCCATTCCTCCCCCATCCCCATCCCCAAACCCCATCTCGGGTAGAAGTTGTTCCCCATCCCCATTTCCCACGGTCCCTACGGGGTCCCCAAACATACGCGATTTTTTTAAAAAAAATCGTAATTTCCATTTGAATCGTCATAAAAATGCAATTTTGACAAAAGCAAACAAAGATAATCAGTTACAAGTAAATCAAAAATTAAAGAACTAAACTCCAAAATAGAGCTACATTAACAGAGAGAAAAAGAAGAAGAAAGGTAACAACATTAACCACACACCTGAGAGGCTGAGATGGCAACGGTGGGTGACGGACTGGCGGAACAGTGACGAGCTAAGAAGAATTGAGAAGAACAGTGGCGGAACAATGAGGAGTCGCGATAGGAAGAACTGAGAAGAGAAAGGGGCGGCGTGGTCTGGGCGGAGGCTGGAGGAGTCGCACGGTGAAGGAGGACTGAGAAGAGAAAGGTGAGGCGGAAGAGTGAATCAGCACGGTGAAGGAGAAGAAGAAATTAGGGATTTAGTTGAAAGTGGAATGGGCGAATGGCTGCTGCAGTGCTGGTATGTAGTTGAAATTAGGGTTGAAAGGTGAAATTACCAAAAAAACCAATTCTTTTAATTACAAAAAAATTTAAAAACTAAGGGTGTATATGTAAAATAAGCGGGGAACGGGGCCCCGCGGGGACGGGGGGACCTATCCCATTCCCCGCTCCGAAATCTGTACGGGGGAAAAATCCCCCCCATCCCCGACCCCAACGGGGAAAAATCCCCGAAATCGGGGACCCGAACGGGGCGTTCCCCGCGAGGATCCCCGAATGGCGTTCCCCATTGCCACCCCTACTTCAAACACGCTTTTTAATGCTATATACTTGTATTTGTTAAGATTACCACCGACATAAATAAAAATGATAGACCTCAATAACTTCAAGTCAGATATTATTAACACCCGTTTCATGGTTATTTGTATCAGCTTTTTATAATTTTTTTACAAACTTATCAATATTACACTTATGTTACGTATTGCTCACACTCATATATCTAATACTTACACCTCAATCCTATTATTTACCACTAAAAAAAACGGGCAATTTGCGACGGTTTGGGAAGCCTTTTGCGACGATTATAATTGCCGAAAGAAGTATTTTGCGATGGTTCCATAACTCATGCAGAACGGTCTGTTGGGAATCAAATTTTACGGGAGTTATGGCAACCGCTGTAGAATTTTTTACGCAAAAATTTGCGGCGGTTTGAACGACCGCAAGTCGCAAATTTAAATTAACGTAAAAATAGCGACAGTTTACAACCTCCGCAAGATGCCTGTTTATATTTATAAAAAAACTTTGCGACAGTTATAACTGCCACTAAACCAAATAGGAAATTTTAAAAAAAAATGCTGCAAAATATCTTTTAACCCCTATATCCTCGTCTTTCATTCTATGTTTTCTTAAATTATATTAGCATATAAAAAAATCAATTATATTAATTAAATCTAATGCTATATGAATTTTAAAGATCATTCATATGACTTTTGTATATCATTCATACAGCTTCAAGTAAAAACATATTAAAGAAACACATTAAAAATTTTAAAATGCCTTTAGAACTAATCCTTGACTCTTCTCAGAATCCATAACAAATTGCAGTTTTGCAAGCTTTTGTCTAGTACACCTTGTTTTTTTTCTTTGATGCAGTTCTTCAAAATGATCATTCAGATCACCTGATGCTTATGGATAAAACTGTTTTAGAAATGAAAGTGAGAAGGATAAAATTGCTAACCTTTTCAACTTTTTTGGGTATTGATGCTTCAAACTTGTTAACCTAAAGTCAATGAACAATAGAAGATAATATCACTGCAAAGCAAAATATACAAAGCACTGATAAGTAAATATGCTTCAAAAAAAGAAAAGATTAAGAGAAATTTAAAACATAGAAAATAACCCAATCTCCACTATTATTGCTTAGAATAGAATAAGGGCTAGATGGCTTATCAGAATCCAATGTCGAGGATGAATTCTTCAACTCATTTCTTAGACATGAATTCATTAGACACAAAGTCAAAACGGTTATATACCTTAATACCTTATCCTGTAGCAATCAAAGAAAGGGCATGAGCAGGGGATAGCACAACTTCCTCTTTGATTCCTTCAACATAAGTCCCCTATCACCATGTTTAGAGTCATTATAAGATTCAAAGTGCATGGATTTAGCCACTTTTTGTGTCATGGTAGTCAAATTCACATCAAAATACATCACACCAATCTAATGATTCCTATTATTCTCTTTGTGTTATGCTTATGTTTCTTTAAGGGAGTTATAACTTCTATTATGTAGTGAGACTAGGAAGAGTGGTTGCCATCTTGAGTTATTTAATGCTCCCTCCAGTACCTAGTTACTATGATCTTAAATTTTTCTTTTTCATCTAAATGAAGAACTCTCTATGATCCTAATCTTTATATCCTGATACTTTTCAAATTCTAAAGCAAAAATGAAATATAAGGTTTATCAGAAAACATTAAGACCTTTACCTTTAGTTTTCCTGATACTTCAGCAGGATTGACATTAGAACTTCAATTTTAGTCCTCAAAAAATCGTCATCAACTAATTGCTATCTGCAGTTCAGTTGGCTGAATATCTGAACTTTTTTACTGCTTGATGTGAACAACGTCCTTACCTCCTATTTTTACCCCGACAACTACATGAGTACCATAACGAACCTGAAGATTCATGATTTTGTTAAGAGTGATTCAAGTCCAAGCAATTTTATATTAACAATGTTTGCATTCCATGTTGTCTTTTGTATGTTGCTGCCCAACTTTTGGTTTATGATTTACTTGGAAATTGGAAATTGGAAAAATTATCCACCTCTATTCCTATTCTTATTGAATTCTCCACCTCTATTGCAGTATTGCTATTGCTATTGTTATTGTCATTGCAGTATTGCTGCTGCTATCAATTATCTAACAGATTTGTTCCTTAAACAGGCTAAGGAACTATTAAGAAGAAGCAGTATGTTATTTATAACTGCGTTAGCATTATGACATCGTTACTTTATACACTAGTTAAAAAAATTCGAAAATTCCTTACAAAAATTAGGGATTCTGAATGAGTGGGAGAACAATTAGGGTTCTGCAAAATGCAAAAAGAATTAGGGATTCAGAAAACTCACCTTCCAATGATTGATAGAACAACTAGGGTTCTGCGAAAATGCAAAACGAATTAGGGATTTAGAAAATAATTAGGTTCTTCGATGAGTGAGAGAAGAATTAGGGAAAAAATAGCGAGGATTCAGAAAACTCACCTGGAATGAAAGCTATCAACAAGAAAATAAAGCTGAACGAGAAAATAAAGCAGAGAAACCAACGATCAAAGCAAGCTGTTGATTATTTGAGAGGTTAAAACGCTCGAGAGTGAGAGTGAGAGTGATTGAAACGAGTGTGAGGGAGAGTGTGTTTGGCCCAGAGTGAGTGTACGCGAGAATGGTACATGCGAGTGGTATATGTGAACTTGCAACTTGCGGGGGGTTCAAAAACCGATGCCAAATTACATTTAAAATTGAACGGCGACGATAGTTCTTAAAACCACCGCAAAATAACCACCATAAATAACACATTTTCTTGTGGTGTACACCCATAATCCTGAAAACTCATATATCACTACTCACACCCATCACCTTCTCAATCTCAAAAACCTTGCTCACCCAAAACTTTGCCAAAAACTTGATCAAAGAACCTCGATCACCCAAAACATTGTGAATTTAATGGTTTGTTGTTCTCAATCCCAAGGTAACATTCTTCTTCTTCGTCATCTTTCTTTCTTACCATGTTTTTATTTGTACTGGATGAAGAAACAATTCGTCATGAACCATGCAACTAATGAACCAAAACTACATACGGATGAGTCATCCATCAGTATATACGGATGAGCAATCCTTCAGAACATACAGATGATGCATCTGTCAACCACCATGGATGAGACATCCGTCAACAAAACGGATCAGTCATCCATTTTTAATGGATGAGCCATCCGTTTCAGTACACGGATGATCCATCAGATTTTATATACATTATTGAAATTTTTAAAAAAAAAAAAACTAATATAGTCTACCTTCTTCTTCATCCTAGATCAATTATGGAAGACGATCCTCATAATGTGGATGATAAGGAAAAATTTACACCAAACGTTGAAAAAGTTAATAAATCGCACAATGACTTCTTGGATTTTTCTAATACATTTACAGTGGCACGGATAATCATCTCTCACTCTAAGATAATTAAACCTTAAGGAAAAAATATCGATATTGAAACGAAGAGCGAGACTCATTAATTGAATTAAACACCCTAGGGATATAAAAGGATAAATACCAATGAAACACCAAGGAATTGTGCTGAGCATATATCAGAAGAATTGTGGTTACCAATATCAGTGGTGAAAAAAAAAATCAATATTAATTTATATTGTGACATAACAATATTCGTTTAATTCTATTAAATTCCTTAATAGTTTAAGGGAAAAAAACATTTAAAATTAGTTTTTGAAATTTTATAACAAAACATTCAAGTGACGACATAACCATATTTTGATAATGGAAAAAAATAAATTCTATTAAGGAAAAGAATCTAAACTAGGATAATAAATTAGTAGCTACTCCCTCTGTATTATATGTAATGTGTTTTAAGGTTATACATGATTAAGTTTTAAGAAACGATTAAATGTTGTAAGAATTTGGTGTATTTTGACTATAATGTTCTTATATAATCATTATTGAAGAGAGAGAAAGATATTAACGGTGAAAAATAAAGTGTCATAAATAAGGGTGTATTGGGGAAAATGACATTAGTTATGCATTGAGTTTTGTAAAAGAACAATACATATGAAAATGAAATATGCGATAAAACTCGGTGAGCACTACGTATAAAACGGAGGGAGTATTTTTTTTATTTTGGTTATCAATATTAGTAAGGAATTTAATGTTTTTAAAGAAAATAAAATCTAATAAGTAGATTAACTTTTCCGTTAAGAATTTCGATAAAAAAAAGAAATTTCCATAATTATTCTTAATTGTCGACTTTACTTTCAATACGGAGCTATATTTCAAAAACAACAAATTCATTTTCATCAATCGTCACCTTATATTTTCTTCGCTCCTCTTCCACCCTCACTATATTTCAAAAACAACAAATTTATTTTCATCAATCTTCACCTTACATTTTAATTTGTTCACTCCTCTTCCACCCTCACTATTAGTGAAACTATGAGCTCTGAACAACACCATTCAGGTATAATAAGAAAAACCCAACTTTATTTTCCATTTAATGTTGAATACAATTGATGCTTATATCACTACTCGCATAATAAATTGGATCTATATATATATTTTAACTCTAGACCTCATGAACTCATCAATATCTTTTAGCACAAAGATCACAAATAAATTTATCATTTCATTTCATTTGTATTATCATTGTGATTAAGATTATGATTACGATCATGTGTTTAATGGTTAATTAGTCACTAATTTATGCATGCAATTCAATGGTTGCAGAACGAAAGAGTAAAAAAATAATGTCATTCAACTCTCCTTGCGCCAAATGCAATAATATTCAAGGAAATGAGTGCAACAAGGAAAGCACGTTAATGGAAAAGTTGCAAAAGTGCGAGTTTGTGGATGATGTATTCGGGGCAAGAAAGGTTGGTGAGATTTTAAATGTCCCGAATGCCACCCAACCAAATGTTTCATTTAAAGGGGTGAAGGACCAAGATCTGGATGGTGTTGACTCTTTTGATATCTTTATGGAGCGCATTGTCTCAGCCAACAACAAGCTCACTGACTTTGATTTCTTTAACGCCTTCCAAGATGATTTTGATGATGCTGATATAAACTAGCTCTAAAGAGCATTTCTTCTACAATTCCCTTGTATTTTAGGATACTACTAGTGTTAGTTTTTTCTAATACTCATAGTGAGGGAAAAATAGTTGATATCTTTTGTTTTGGAATTTTCAATTTCGCGAACTATTTATCTTGTCATACATTTTATTTTAAATTGAAATATTTTTGTTTTTGTGTTAGTGTTATTAGTATCATTATGTTCTCCAGATTTGTCATTTGATATTCTCCTTTAGAGAGTGACTAATTTATCATTAGATCAAATCATTATTATTTAAAGTTAACCTAATTTAATGTCTAATCGATTACATATTATATAGTGTTTCTAGAGTTTTTCCCTCTTTTTTCATATCTATTGTTCTTTTACAAATTCAATGCATAATTAATACATTTTTTTTTTAAAACTATACTCTTATTTTCCACAACCTATTTTTCGCCTCTAACATCTTTCTTTCTTTTCAATAATGTTTATATAGGAATATTATAGTCCAAATACCCAAATTTTTTTACATAATTTACCATTTCCTATAACTCGTACATAACCTTAAAACACACTATTTTATATATTAAAAGGAGGGAGTAATTTATAGTCAAGTGATGCCGGACTGACTTGTAGACACCATAATAAACCATCTTCTAGCTCAAGGATAACTTATAACTATAAACTCATGATTGGGGTTATAGCAGTGATACACTCATACCTACTACACCTTGTATGTGAGACATGTAGCTTCAATCTTTAAGTTATCGACGTGAAGGATGAACTTGAAATTGTTTCCTAAGCCAGTTAAGTATGTTTGATTTTGCGTCTCACCGTTCCAAACTCGCATTTTTTCTCCTCTAATGCGAAAACAACATGTTTGCTTGGGCGGTGGAACATCGATTCGGTTCTCAAACTCGATTCCAGATCTCCAATTCTGGGTATGTTTCCCATTCCTTTATTTAACAGGCTTCGTATGGTTTTTTTAGGTGTATATCTCCTTCATCTTATGTTGGGATTTTAGTTGTAAAATAATTATCATGTTGTAGTTAGGATTTTTGGTTTTCACTATACTATTTGCTTTTTTGCTGTTTATTGTGTTGCTGCTTAGTTCAAGTCTTTAGGTCGTGGGGGGTTTTTGCCATCTGCTAAATCTTTACCCATATGACTTTCCCCAGGTGTCTAAAAGGGCTTATTTGTTTTGATTGTAATACTTAAAACGTTGTACTGTTTTTAGCAAGAAGTTTTTCTTATACTTCTTTGCTCCTTTTAATCAATTCTTTGTGTTATAAAAAAAAAGTTGTAAAATAACTATAGTGGAGGGCATTGTTAGTTAAATGCTAGTGTGCTATAGGTGTTTCATTTTGTGTTGGGTGTATTGTGCTATATGTGTTTCCGCAAGGCTAGTAAAGCAAGGATATATGCCGAATAATCAAAACAAATTTTCTAAATTGTTTTTTTAGGCAAATATTAGTATTTAGGAGCATAGTCTTAGTATAAAGATTTAGGTAAATTAAAATTTGTTCATATTATTCCATGATGATTACAGATTACACGTACAGTGAATATATAGATACTAGCTAACTACTTGAGCTTATTCTAGGAAGAGATAATAACAACACTGCTAGGAATAAGCTAGTTACAACTGAATAGATAAGAACTAGATTGGATAGACTTTCAGTAACAGTAAACAACTTAGGAGATGCTTCTACACGCCCCCGCAAGATGAGATTCCCATCATGAATGCTCATCTTGGATCGAAGTTGCTGAAATTTGGACACAGATAGAGGCTTTGTAAGAACGTCTGCAACCTGATCATTAGTAGAGACATGATGAACTGCAAGAAGACCTTGTTGAACCCTTTCACGCACAAAATGATAATCGAGAGCGATATGCTTCATCCGGAGTGAAAGACGAGATTGGCACACAGATACGTAGCACCCACGTTATCACATAGGATTTTTGGAGTTGCTGATTGAGGAACATGAAGTTCTTGTAAGAGGTTACCCAACCACATTAAATCTGCAGAAGTGGTGGCAACGACTCGATACTCTGCCTCGATTGAAGAACGGGCAACCGTTCGTTGTTTATGTGAGTACCATGAGACTGGATTTCTGCCAAGGAAGATGATATTTGCTTTGGTGGAGGTACGATCATCAACATTGCCAGCTCAATCTGCATCACTAAAAGCAGTAAGTTGGAGACTATTATCCTTTCGAAGTTCCAACCCATGATTAATTGTATGTTTGAGATAACGCAAGAGCCGTTTGACATGTTGCAAGTGAAGCTCGGTGGGATGATGCATAAACTGAGAGAGTTTGTTGATGGCAAATGTGATGTATGGTCTTGTAAGATTTAGGTATTGTAGCTCACCCATGATGCTTCTATATTTGGTGGGATCAGTATGTGCCATGCCATCTTGTAGTTGCAATTTGGCTGTGGAGGACAGTGGAGAACAAACGGGTTTGGCCCCGTCCATGCCGAATTTTTCTAGTAGATCCCGTGTGTATTTGTGCTGCGAAAGAAAAAGACCAGTGGAAGTGGGTACTATCTCAATCCCAAGAAAGTAATGAGGTTGTCCAAGGTTTTTCAAAGAAAATTTACGTGAGAGAGAAGTGATGAAGCCTTGGAGAAAGTCATTGTCATTGCCTGTGATGAGTAAATCATTAAAGTAGGCTAGAAAATAAGCTAGGGTAGTGCCATGCTTGTACACAAACAGAGAAGAGTCACTGCGGGTTTGATGAAATCCCTGTGTTTGAACGAATTTCTTGAGTTCTTCATGCCATGCACGTGGAGCTTGGCGTAGACCATAGATTGCTTTGTTAAGCTTGCAAACATAGTTGGCATGTTATTCATCAATGAATCCAAGAGGTTGCCGCATGTACACTGTTTCTGTTAAGGTGCCTTGTAAGAAGGCATTATTAACATCAAGTTGGTGCATTTTCCATGACTGAGAGAGAGCCAGGGCAAGAATCACTTTGATTGTTTGATGTTTAACAACATGGGAAAAAGTCTCTTTGAAGTCAAGACCGTGGCATTGATGAAAACCCTTAGCAACGAGGCGAGCTTTGTAACGAGCTATTGAGCTATCGGGATTGCGTTTGATGCGATATACCCATTTACAGCCCACTACATTTTGAGATGGTGAAGGAGGAATGATTTTGGGTTATAATATATGATGTTTTAAGCATGATTTAGACTCCCTTTTACTATGGATTTGGCTTGTTTCTCTTGTAAATTTAGGACTTTTTGTATAGTTTTTAGGAAGTTAGTTAATTTAGAATCCTTTGAACGTTTTGATCCGTTTTGGGTATGTTTCAGGTACTTTCGGAGCTTAATTGAAGAAAATAATTATGGAGCTGAAAAGAAGATGAAAGGATCTTGAAAATGGCGCAAGAACGGAGCGAAACGAAGTTGGAGTAGGGCTGGCACGCCCAGGCGCATAGACCCGCACGCCCAGGCGCGCAGTCCCCGGTCAACACCATTAGATCAGACCTGTGCGCCCAGGCGCGCGCACTTCGAGAAAGCCCAATTGGGCTGATTTCTGATTAGTTTTGCTTCCTATCAATTGGGATTAGTTTTAGACTTTAAACATAGGTTTTTCCATTAGGTTAGGTAGACTTTTCAGAGCCAAATAAGAGATTAGAATAGAATTAGGACTAGAGAAGAGAGGCTGGTTCTGCAATTGAGAGCATGGAGGCAAGACACAAGTATTAAAGATTTGAAGATTGAAGATCTCTTGGGGGTAAATTGATTATTGTCTACAATGATTTGTTTTTCCCATCCTTGTATTTCTTCTTCATATATGTATAACTGAACCTCTTGTTAGGAATATGGTGGATCTGTATGGATCTTAATTTGACTGTTTATTTATGAATTAATGTTTTTCCTTTTAAATAATTGTTTGACTGCGTTTTAATTACAATTCATAGAATTAGCTACTTTATGTTTTGCTTTGGTAATCTGAATCTTAATTGGAAAATTAGGATTAAGATTAGGCTTTTCAACCAAACAATATAATTATTCAACTCGTAGGAATACTTTTGGGTAATTGTATAACTCTTATAAATTAGAACTCACTTAAGGGATTAAGGGGTAAGAGACATAAAAGGCATGAGAGATCTAGCTTTTATTGTTTCTGGAGTTTTTGATTTATTGGAAAACAAAATTTCATAATTAATAATCTGATCCTACAATGAAACCAAGTTCCTAACCTTTCCTATATTTGCTTCTAATTACATTTTGTTTTCCGAGTTGTTTCATTCTTTTAATTCTACACTCCTCTCTCTAAACTCAAAATCAATACAAGTTTCACATAGTAATCGCAATTAGGTGAAAGAAATTAGAAACAATTTGCAATCCTCTGTGGAACGATAATTTACTTAGTCTTTATTACTTGTGACCCGGTATACTTGCCGGTAGTCCAACAAGGAACTAAGATCCAAGTGCCATTCCGAACCAAGGCATCAAACTCTTCAGACATTGCCTGTCTCCAGTGAGCATGTTTCAAGGCAACACTAACACACGAGGGCTCTAGATTCTCGGGCAAAGGATGCACTGAAGCCGCATATAGTCTTTTTGGTTTGAATATATTGTTTTTAGCGCAAGTGACCATGGTATGCCTGTGGATAGGAGGAGATAATGGAGAAAAAGTGGAGGAAGGGTGAGATAAAGTACCTTGAGTAGGAGCTGAAGCATCCGAAGAGGGTACCGAGGAGACCACAGGAGGTGCTTGGATAGGCACAAGTGACGCTTGGGAAGATATGGGAGAGGGTATAGGTGCCGTAGCTGTTGGCCGTGGTGATGCACTTGGAATGAGGTTGTGTGGAGGGGCTTGGGATGCGTCAGTAAGGTGTGAGAGGGTAGGAGAGGGTTTTTCGTTGGTGAGGGTGGCATAGGAAAATTCGGTATAAAAAAATGTAACATGGCGAGAGGTGTATATTTTTTTGGTGGTGGGATCTAGGCAATGATAAGCATATTGAGTAGGTGAATATCCTACAAAGACACAGGGTGTGGAACGGTTTTGTAGATTATGATGAGTGTAGGGTTTGAGCCATGGGAAGCAAAGACAACCAAACGAGTGAAGATGCTTATAATTGGGTTGTTTTTTGAATAACACTTCTAATGGTGTTTTCATATTGAGGATTGGAGTGGGCATTCTGTTAATGAGATAAGATGCTATGAGAAAGGCATGGGACCATATGGTTGGTGGAAGCTTTGCATAGTGCAGTAAACTGCGTCTCATTTCAACAAAGTGACGGTGACGACATTCGGCTATGGCATTAAGTTCTGGGGTATGAGGGGGGTGGTATAGTGGGAAATACCATTGGAGCTGAGGTAAGCTTTAAGAGTGTGGTTGATAAATTCATCGCTATTGTCAGAATAGAGAGCAGTGAGTGGCGGGTTAAAACATTTTTCAACTAGATTTTTAAATTGAGGAAAAAGAGAGGAACGTCATATTTATTTCTTAAAGGATACAACCAAATGTATTTGGAGTAGTGATCAACGAAAATAACATAATAAAGAAAATTATCTAAAGAACTAGTAGATGCAGGACCCCATACATCAGTGTACACTAGTTCGAGTGGCCTAGAGCTAGTAAGACTGGACTTGGTAAAAGGGTTATTTATGGCTCTTGGCACACTGACAAGAGGTGCATATTATTGACGCCAAAGACCTAGTGGGGACAACATGGTGGTTGTGCAAATGTTGCATTATTTTGTGAGACGGATGACCTAGTTGATGATGTCAATCAAGAGTAGAGGAGTGTTGATGGAGTAAGGCTTGTGGCTTGGAGCATACGGGAAGGTGATAGAGACCTCCTCTATGTGGTCCTCTCAATAGCACTGCTCCAGTCTTCAGATCCTTCACAAGAAAATAAGAGGCATGAAACTCAACAAATACTGAATTTGAGTGACAAAGATGAGAAACAAAGATAAGATTTTGGTTAGCATTAGGGACATGTATTATAGAAGTCAGTTTTAAGGTAGAAGTAGGGGTAGTAAGAGTAGAAGTACCCGTATGAGTTATAGGCAAACTTGTGCCATCTTCTACAACAAGAGTGTCATTACCAGAATAAGGGGAGGAAAGATGAAGGTTCTCAAGTGCATTCTTAACATGATGTGAGGCTCCGAAATCAAGAATCCAGCTGCTAGAATTGACGGAGGGAATGACCTTAGTGTGATGAGCATATTTTGTTTGGTTGGGGAAGCCATGCAGACGGAAGCAAGTGTTGTCATCATGGCCATAGCGACGACAGTGCTTACAATAGAGGTGTCTAGGAGGACCAGCAAATGGAGGGCGAGATGTTTGTTGCTGAGAGTTTGAGGAATGCGACCCTGCAACAGAGAAGCCAGGATAAGAGCGTGTCCTGAAGGTGGAGCCCTTGTTACGATGAACAACATGGGCTATTGGTATTGTGGGTGGATCAATAGCACGGTCTTCCTTTTGAAGAAAGGATTCATAGTCAATAAGCTTATTTTATAGTTCAGCAAATGTAACAGGGCTATCACGTGCATGAAGAGTGGCAGAGATCTCACGAAATTCACGTCCCAAGCCATTGAGTGTATGAATTACAAGGTCAAGGTCATCAACAGGAGAGTTTATGATGGAAAGTTCATCTGAGATAGCTTTAATGCACTGCAAATAGTCAGAAATAGTACGAGTACCTTTGATGATGTTAGCCAAGCGATCTTTCAAGGTCATGATTCTAGAGCGAGAGCGGTTAGCGTACATGTGTGAGAGAATGTCCCAGGCTTGTTTTGAGGTAGTAACGTTGCCAAGGAAGTTGACCACGTTGGGTGCAACAAAGGAGACAATCACATGAATGAGCAATTGGTCTCGGTGGATCCAATGCGAGTATGTGGAATGGGTGCTAGCAGGACAAGGATGAGTGTCATCTATGAAGCCTTGAAGATCATAGCCAATTAAAAGTGCAGTAAACTGTACTTTCCATGCGGGATGGTTATTACCATCAAGCTTGATGGGGATTTGTGAGCTAGTATTGAGTGTGATCAAAGGGTTAGAGTCTGTGGTGGAGGAGGAATTTGCATTGTTGGATATGGTGGAGGCCATGAGAAACCAGGTGTGTATGCGAGCCGTAGGGCGAGGGCTGCTGATACCATATAAAGATTTAGGTAGATTAAACTTTGTTCATATTATTCCATGATGATTACAGATTACACGTACAGTGAATATATAGATACTAGCTAACTACTTGAGCTTAATTCTAGGAAGAGATAATAACAACACTGCTAGGAGTAAGCTAGTTACAACTGAATAGATAAGAACTAGATTGGATAGACTTTCAGTAACAGTAAACAACTAAGGAGATGCTTCTACACTTAGTACCCCTTTCTGTTTCAATAATAGTGTCATATGGAATTCGCAAAGGTTGAACCTCGTAGTTCATCAATGGAATTTGCATTCTAGTCATGGTGGAAACCTTTCTTTCATTTTCAGCATTTCAGTTGCTAATTATGTGTTTGTTAAAATGTCTACAATGCTAATATTTCCTAATTGTCGATAACCGAGAGTTTTTCTGTCAAGTGTAGTGGTGCTACTATGTTTTATATGAGTGGTGATTCCATTGCTTAGCTCAATATAATGCTTATATGGAAGCATATATGTTTTGTTTTGTCAAAATTCCAATTCTCTTTAATGGTATTTACCTATTGACTCCACAGTAATTTGACTTTGAATTTTGAAAGTACATGCCAGATTGCATCTCAACAAGGCACCTACCTGGCCAAGTGTTTTAACATGTTGTTTCAAGTCCTTTAGGTTCAAGATCATATTATATTATCTTACTATCTCTTTTCTTTTTTTCATTATACTTTGATTCTTGATGATTTTGGTCCAATATATGATGTTTTACAGCATTAATTAACTCCTCTTTACTAAGGTTTTGGCTTGTTTCTTGAGGAATTTAGTTAGGTTTTTAGAAATAATTGGAAGATTAAGGTCCTTGAATGCTTTGATCCGTTTTGGGTTTGATTTAAGGTATTTTGAGGCTTAAGTTGATGGATATTATAAAAGAATGAAAAGGAGCTTTGAAGACCAAGAGATTGGATCTAAAATGGAGAAAAACCAACTTTTGACCTATTGTGCACGCCCAGGCGCACAGATGGGGCGCCCAGGCGCAAATGAATGGACAAAGGAATAATTCAGTGAGATTCGCGCCTAGGCGTGGGGACTTGGCGCCTAGGCACGCGCAACAGCCGATTGGGCCGAAAATTTGATTTTTAGATATATATTTAGGGCTTTGTTTTTGCCTTTAAATAGATACTTTGTTATTAGGTTTAGGAAGCAATTCGGATACAATAGGAAGATAATTAGAAGCAATTAGGATTAGAGAGAGAGGTTAGAGACATATCATTGAGAGCAAGGAGGCAAGGCAAGGATTGAAGATCAACAATGGAGGGATCCATTTGAAGATTTAAAGATCTCTCAGGGTAAATTCATTATTCTCTATGATTATGAGTTCTTCCCTTAATTCTTGTATTTCTTCTCCCATTATGTGTAACTAAACCTCTTGTTATAATATGGTGTAATTGTATGGATTCTAAATAGTTTATTAATTTATGTTTTGATGTTTTTGTTTTAAATCAATTGCTTGGTTGTGTTTTAATTACAATTCATAGAATTGACCACTTTATGTTTTGCTTTGCTAATCTAATCCTTCAATTGGAAGATTAGGGATTAGATTAGGCCTTTAAGCCGAACATTATAATTACCCAAGCGGTAGGGATACTTTTGGGGATGATATGACTTTTATTAATTCCTGTGTTTTAATTAATGATTATTAAACTAAGACTCACTTAAGGGATTAAGGGGTATAATTTAATAAGAAACGTAATTGCCATGAGGGATCTAGCTTTTACTACCTCTGGAATGTCATTGATTTAATGGAAAACGAATTTTCATAATTAGTAACTTGGGTCCTACATTGAGACCATGTTCCTAACCTTTTCCATATTTGATTCTCAATATCTTTATTTTCTATTTTGTCATTCAATTAATTCTTCACTCTTAATACAAATAAATCAAACTCAAGTTTCACGTAGTAATTACGATTTGCCTAGAATTATTAGAAACAATTTACAATCCCCGAGTGGAACGATAATTTTACTTTCATTATATTACTTGTTGACTTGGTACACTTGCCGGTAGTCCAACACTTGATACAGTGATGAATGGCTCAGGGTTCTTCTTAAGTTAGTCAAGGTGTAACTCATCATTAGTACATGATTGATCGCTACTCCCGGTACAAGCATTTAGGGCAATTAGCTCCTTTGGAAGGAGAGCAAACAATTGCACAACTTCTTGGGGATTAGGTTTCAATTGGACGTAGCAGTAAATAGTTGTGATATTCTATTTATGCAAGGTATGGTGTTCCTTTTCTTAATTGTATTCTTATGAAATAAAGCTCAAAACTCCCATAATTTTAGTGTTCTTTGATTACTCTGTTATAGAACAAATTAGAGCTAGTGAGTTCGTGTTCATTATTGCCCAATGGCTATAAATAATTAAATATCCAAGAAGAAACTCTAAAAATATAATGATATCAACTAGGATATCATGATTCACCAGCTAGTGTTGTAGCTTTACTCTAATAATGGTAAATAAAAAGAACTGATTTCTCAACTAGAATCTATTTTCCAATACTCTAATAATTAAGATTGTACACAAAAAGTTGTTCCATATACTTTGTTGAAATCATCTAAGATGGAAAATATTATAATGTTGGACATCTATTCGTCATGTTTGTTGTAATAAATTAAATTCTAGAAAATAACATACTTAACATTTAATAATACCCTTACGATGCACTGCAAAATAAACAGATGAAATTATTTTGATGCATGGTTATATTTTACTACCAACATATAACAATTTATATTAAAATTCGTTCAGAAAACTTCCCAGTCATTAATAATCATATTGATGCATGCACATATGTAATGGACTTTGGAATATTTTTCCTTGTTGACTTTTTTCTATTTGACTTTTACGTTCGCATATCAACTAAGCCCGATGGTCAAGATACTAGGGGTTTAGCTTGGCACCATGCCAAGTGCCTCATGGAATTATCACCATCAATTCAAGTAGATAAGTTGCCTGGATGGGATAGTCTATCTCCTTCTGATCAATCAATTGTTAGTGATTTGGATAAGAAGGCTTCTGCTATGAAGAAGGGAGGTACAGTGATCAATATATTTAATTTAGGCTTGTTTTTTATGCCTTATCAATTGCATCTCTTTTCCATTTTTCTTTGTAGTTGCTTTCTCACTATTTTCCTTACAGGTGGTGGTGGTGGTCCAAATGTTGAGGCCGCAAAGGTTAAAGAATCCACTTCCAAAGGTGGTGAACATATGCATGAAAGTACTAGTTTCAAATGCAAGTAATAATTTTACTTCATTCTGAGTCTTGATTGGTGTTTATTTTCATTATTCCTTTTCCAGAAGTTTTTATATGCTGCCTTTGATCACCATAAATGCAAGTTATGTGATGAAATAGTTTAATTTATTTCCATTGTGTTATATTGTATTTCCATTGGTGTATGGAAGAACATGTTTGCAATTTTGCAACGTATGCCTAAATACAAATTTGAAACACAAGTTCAAATAGTTTGTGCAACAATGGCTTTACACAACTTTATTATAGGAAACACCAATTGTGATATAGATTTTATTTGTTATGAAGATGAAGACATAAATCTTGACATGAAAGATGATGATAATGATGGGGTTAACTTGGACTCATTCCCAGCTCTAAATATTGTTTCTTCAGCTGAAATGAATCATACTTGAGACTCAATTCAAGATGAAATTATACAATCCGAATTAATTAACTAGTAGTTATATTTCACAATTGTAATACACTATTAATTATTTACTCTTATTTGGCATTAACTGTTATTTGGTATGTACTAGTAAAACCTCTATTTCATTGTGAGTACATTGATATCATCTTATAGTAATATAATATTTTGTGATACTTTTATTTGAAAGTTAGTTAATCCTAGCCAATATTTTCTTAATAGCAAAACCTTCGGCTACTATTGTTTTGTTTGCTAAAATTGTCTCTTAGCTGCTATTGTTTTGTTCTAATCATGTCTTGATGTTGTTATGGCCTTGTGGGAAACAAAATACAAAAGATTACCCTTTTTGGTAATTGTACACCTAGAATCAATTTTGATCCAAATTATCCAAACAACAACATTTTACTAAAATCACTTTACCGATAAAGATATCCAAACATAAATCACTTCATCACAAACTCACTTGTAACTAAAATCAACTATACCGAATCAAGTTAATTCAAAATCAATTTTGCAAACGCTCATCCTAACACGCACTAAATATATCCCACCAAGGGATTTTTAGAAGAGCGATGTCATGGTTATTTTATGTTATTTTACAAAAGGTTACTTCATGTAAGAAAATGTGTCATGGTTCATGTGTTACTTCATATCTTTCTATCACCATCCTCAAATAAAATTTTATGTTATTTTACAAAAGGATATTACTTCATGTGTTACTTATTGTTACTTATTGTGTTACTTATTCTAAAATATCACTCTAGGGTTCTTCACGCTATACACCACAAGGATTCGATCCTTGACACCTAGGGAGACACTCCCTACAACTATGGTTGAATACAATAGATTGGTACATGTGATAACAATTGATATCTTCTTAATAACACGGATACAACGATGTGGGCTTCTATGGCAACAAGATTATCTCACAAGTATATAGGCCAAAAGTAAGATTTTCCTTTGAAAAAAATATGAACTTCAAAAACTAGGAGAAGGAGGAGGAAGAAGCAGAATAGGCTTGAGAGAGATGGAGAAGAAGAAGATAAAATTTTGATTTGAGAAAAAGATATAAACCTTGTTTTTCAAAAACCAATTAAATCCAAAAGATTGAAAAACATAAAACTAGGATTTTGATTTTAAATAAAAAAAGGTATATTTTCAAAAACTAAATCAGATAATGAATTTCGAAAAAAAATCAGAATCAATTAAGTAAAAACAAATCTGGAAAGGGCTCTGATTGATTCTGACACGAATTTCAAAAAATTAAAAAGTAATTGATTACTTTAGCCAAGGTAATCGATTACAAGCTTTCATGCATTTTAAGAAATTCAGCTTTTTGAAAAAGTAATCGATTACAACTGTCCAAGTAATCAATTACAAACCTTCAGAAAAAACATTGATGCAAAATTTGAAAGGTAATCGATTATCACAAACCAAATAATCGATTATAAGGTTTCAGGAAAAAATCAAAATGCACTGACATTGAAGTAATCAATTATTCAATCACAAGTAATCGATTACAATCTTTCAGGTCAGCAACCTTTTGAAGTAATCGATTAAACGTGATCAGGTAATCCATTACACACACTCAGGTTACACATCTGAAGCTCAGTAATCGATTAGCAAACTACAGTAATCGATAACTTTTGCTTAATTTGACAAAATTGATTTTCATAAACATAGATTGTAATCGAAGGTTTTTACAAATATATTTTCTAAAAAATACAGATGAAAACGTTTTAAGAAAACTTTGAAAAACTTTTCCTTCTCTTTGAAATAACACTTTGGCCTTATACTTATATTCATGATTTCATTATCTTACATGATATCCTAGGGGCAAGGGAAAAGACAACTTGAGCCTTTATTTGCTTGACGCTTGGAGCAAGACTTGTGTGATCTTGTTTGACTTGAATGACTTTGTTTGTGATCATCAAAACCTGTCTTTGAATGGAACTTGAAGTTCTTGGGAAAGCTTGACTTCTAGCAATAACAAATTTTAACCAAACCTAAGAGAATTAATTATTTTGTTTGCATTGTATGACATTTGTCTCAATATCGATCAAAATTGATTCAAGAGCACCTTATATGAAGGTTAGTAAAATAACATTTTGTAATTTATTATAAAATATGAATATAAATTAGATTACTAGCTAAATTCACTGTCAATCTTAAACGACGTCATTGGCATCTCTTTTATCTTCATATAAATTTAAAACGTATTTTGGTGTTCGTGCATTCTAGAAGGTGGTGAATAGAGAGAGAAAGTGTTGCGCTGGGATTTATGGAGATGGAGAACCAAGAATCAATGATGGCTACAGAAGTGGACGACATCAACCTTGTTGATTTCTGCGTTTTTGAGATCTTTCCTGAAGCCGATTTCTCTGTCGACAACAAGCTCGTTGATGTTGATTTCTTTAATGCTTTCGAAGATGATTTTGATGATGGTGATATCAACTAATCCTAACTACCCTGTCTTAATTTCTTAGATTTTAGGGTATCGCTGCTTTTGTATTCTCCTCTTTCTCAATGAGAATGGCACAAATTAAGTTTTACTTTCTGTCTATCATCATTTGACATTTCATTTTATGGATTCAGTTGAATGTCTTAATACCTAGACTGATTTGCTCTAGATCTACATTTATTTTGCCAATTTTTATTGTGAGTTGTTTGAAATTTTGTGAATTTTTCATTTTTAGGGAGATTGATAATGATCGTGATGATTTCAACTTTTTCACTTAAGTGACATTTAATTATAAGATTTTCTTGTTGTGGTTTGTGTCTCTAGTAATGTTATTCTCAATTACCTTCTAATTATCAAATACACCAACAATCAATGGTTTCTTTTGATTTTATGGGTTTTATATCAAGAAATTTTACTTTAGGTTGTTCATTGTTGAAGATGGAAGCATGATAAGGTTGTTTATTGTAACTTATGTGTTTTCGGAAGAATTAATAGTTTATTAGATTCCCCAAAGATACATTTGGCATCAACTTAGTCCCCGAAAGATTTTTGGAATCAATTAAGTTCCCCAAAGATCAAAATGGCTTCACGTTAGTCCCTTCGTCCATTCATCCATTAGTCAATTCGTTAAGTTCCTCATGGACTATTTCTCCAAATATATTTACACACAAAACACTGGATTATCAATTTATAAACGTTAGATATATTCAACGGTTACGGATTTTAAGATGAATTTTATTTTTTAACAAAAAAATCTCAAACCCCATTATCACCATCTTCTTCGTTCTCTGTTGCATAACTTGACCCTTTACCAAAATCAAAACCAAAACTAAAAACCCCTTTTTCTTTTTCAATTTTCATTCACAACCTTGTTTTTCTTATCAAGTATCTTTTTTTTTGTCGTTGTCTTCATCTTCGTGTTCACCGCGCTTATTTTTTCTTCTTCAAGATCTAATTTTTTTTTTAATATTACGCTTGGTTTTTATGCAGTCTACAATATTGTGGTATTTAATTTAATTTTACCAACCACACTTTACTACATGTTGTTTATTGTGTCCCTTTTCTTTATTTGGTTTAGATCTGAATTACTTTTCATTCATTGGTGATTTTTCCGTGTCTACACCCATTGTTTTATGAAACCCTTTGGTTTTTTTTGGTGGTGTTGGTTTAGATCGATTTTCCAACTTTTTGGTTAGTTGAGTTTGGTGAATGTTGGTTGTGTTAGTCACTTTGTAGTGGATTCGAGATATGGTTCTAGGTTCTTTGGTCTTGTCTTTATCTTGTAAGTGGGATTATGTTCGCTAGAGAGTTAAAGTTACGTGTTCAAACTAAGCATTTTTGAAAGATGAATTTTCAACTGAATCAATGACTCTGCCAAAGATTTGCTATTGAATCATATTAAGTAGTGTTATAGAGACTGATGAGGCCAACTCGCTAAAGATGGAAGCAAGTGTGAGTAATATTCATGCAAAACAAGACGGTATATGCTTGACATGAAAGGATGTGTAAGTGATTGCTTCAATGGGAAGGAACAGAAGCAGAGTAATTCTTAATGGAGAAACAAAGAACGAAGAAGATGGGGATTGGGAGTACTTTTTTTTTTCATCTTAAAATCTTAACCGTTGGATATATCCAACGATTAAAAATTTAAGGGAGGGATAATCTGGTGTTCTATGTGTATATGCGTTGCGAGAAATTGCCAATAAGGAAGTGCACAAATTGACTAAGGGATTGATGGATGGGGGACAAACATGATACCATTTTGAGCTTTGGGGAACTTAATTGGTTCTAAAAAAATTTGCAGGGACTAAGTTGATGTCAGGTGTATATTTAGGGGACTTAATAGACCATTAACTCTTTCTTGATTGTCTTTAGTTTTCTGAGGCTGGGTTTGCTGAAGCAATACATTGTTTATAGGTTGTTAAAGAGGTATAGTTTTCTTGAAGGAAGTATGCATGTTAATTCTTTTGTTATTGTTTTCAATAGCAAACATATTTTTGTCTTTTTTGGGAGGCGAAGAAAGCATAGTTGCTGAGATTTGAATCTAGGCTAGTTAATACTTATGTCCCACAACTCTAGCACTTTAATTAACTCAAGCACATTCATGATTGCTAAATAATGTTTCAAGTTGCATTTGTTTCATTTAAACTATTATATGGTTATTTTAATTCAATGTTGAGGATTCCATCCATTTTCCTTTGGAGCTTGAAGGATGAAGAAGAGATGATTATAATTGCAATAGACACTATGATGAAAGTAAATATATTATCAAGATTGAGACAAAGTCAAAGCGTTGATTCATTAGTCATGTTGGGCCTAATACATAATTAAAACTTTATAAGTCTATGACAACCTGTCATTTGTAGGATTGCATTATATTGGTCGAATATTACAAGAAATATAATATAATACTAATAATGTGAAGCTTTTAAAGCATTCGTAGTTAATGTTGATATCTTCTTTGCCTTATGCATTTTAACAATATTTTCATCACGTACTCCTCTAAGTTTTGGGATAGCTCCTTTTCATAACATATGCCTTGAAGCTTCTATTTCCATCACTCATTTGGCAACATTTCTTACCAAGTTTGCTAAATGGACATCCACATGTTGCTACAACTTTTTACATCATTCCTCCTTGATGTCCATATCTCAAATAATAGATCTCGTTAAAACTTTACTAAGAGAAAACCCTATAAGATTAAAAACCTAGAGAGTGAAAAAGAGTACATAATTCGTGTATTTTATGTGTCAAAGATCGTCCTATGAAAAACATTATAAGAAAACACCAAATGGGATGAAAACCATGGCCAAGGGAAACAAAGTGTATAACATATTTATTTCTTCCCCTTGTGTATGCAAGTATCTCTGAAGCAACAAAGTCCAATCTTGAGTATTAGTTGTTTAAAAGTGTTTGTTGACAATGATTTTATGAAGAGATTTTCTAAAAGGTCACTTGAACGAACTTAATGGACGTCTATTTCACCACTTTTCTGATATTCATGTTTGTTGAAGAATTTTGGAGATATATGCTTGGTTTTGTGTATACTTTCATAAAGAAACACTTTATTTGATTAATGCGTACGACATCATCTTCATGTAATTTGCTCCATCTTTTATAATCAATGGGAAATAGATGAATTCCGATCAAACAACTGATTTCCTGAATGACTTGAGCACTCCAAGAACATTTGAAAAATAAATGGTGTCGAGTTTCCAGCTCCTTATCACACTAAACACAAGCACCATCAAAAACCCAAGACTACATTCTAATTTACCTATACCTAGTTAGTAGCTTATTCTTCATCATAATCCAAGTTATAAAGGAGTGCTTAGGAATATTCCCTCTACTCCAAATCATATTGGTTAAGCTCATTTTTCTGCCATGGTAATCTAACCATTTATAATCAAATAGGCACAAAATAATTGTTATTGTTAGCCTGAAACCAATTTTCGTTATTCACACCAATTATGAATTTCTCTTTAATTTTCATTAGCTCCTTCCAGTGGCATGAAGCACTAGAATTAGTGCTGCCCTCCCAAATTGATCCACCTTTTAGTTAGTACTCACAAATCATTCTATCCATATATTATCCTCCTTGTTTGTAATAAACTACAACTGTTTTGCAACAACAACCTGATTCTAAAGATTGATATCTATGATTCTAAGACCACCAAACTTCTTATCCTAACAAATATCCTCCCAACCAATTAAAGAAACTGGCCTACCGATGCTCCAACCACTCCAAAGAAAGCATCTACAATATCTCCCATTTTGATGAACAAGACTTTGAGGCATTACATAAATAAATGACCGATATGTATGGAAAGATAGCACGACAGAATTAACCGGTTGAAGCTTGCTAGCATAGGATAAGCGTTTAGTTGACCAACATTTAACTCTAGCAACAATTTTCTTAAAAGGGACACCTAGATATTTGACCGGGAAATAGCCCTCATGAAAACTAGAACAATCTATCTATCAGCTCCTTGTAATCAAAATCAACTCCTCGTAAAATTTTTTTTAGACTTTTGCTTGTTTGCCATTAAACCAGAATCAACAGTGAACTTAACAATTGTATCTATGAGTGTTTAACATCCTGGCTAAACAACATTAAATCATCAGCAAAACATATACCGATCATTCCAAGCCTTTTTTTTCGAATTATGATAAATAGATCTGCAAAATCAACCTAATAACAAACCTACACAATAAGAAAGTGACATGTGTTATTTGTTAACCGATTAATAATAAGCAAGTGACACACCTCATTTCTTTTATGATATAGGTCCATTTGTAGGTTAATTTTGTAGATTTATCAATATTTTTTTGTGCGATTTAGGATTAAATTTAAAGAGTTTAGAATCACTAATGCCCGATAAGCTTCTAGTTAAGTAATCCATGACTAAAACAAAAATTATGGGGGAGATAAGAGCACTCAAATATTTCTTTTTAAGAGTGAAGTACCAACTTAAGTCCTTAATGTTTTTCACTCTACCTATTTAGTCCCTGAAAATTTATAAATATACATTTGCTCTCTCAAAATTTTCGAATGTATCAATTTAAGATTTTCTTACATACCAAATTGATAAGTCCGAATTCTTAAGGGACCAGATTAGTACATCTGAAAATCTTGAGAATGACGAAATGCATATTTATAAATTTTCATGGACTAAGTTGGTATAGAGGAAAAACATTAGGAACTAAATTAATACTTCACTCTTTTTTTTAATACATTAATATTTATAAATTACCGAAAACTATATTTTCATTCTAAAAAGTTAATATTACAATAATTGTAATTAGATAATAATACCTACTTTTTTTTAAACATGATAATGATACCTACTTAAAATTATAAATAAAATAATTTTATATATTACAATAATTGGAAAAAAAAATTATTTATTATTTAAAAAAATATTTCCATCATGCAATCTAAATTTAGATGGTTGTTATGAAACCCTTTGTTAAACTAATAAGAATTTGTCACCTGATACATGTATGTCATGTCATTGTTTAAAGTAGTCAAAATTGATTTTTTGCAATTTAGTCTCACATTAAAAACTAGATTATTTTTTATGTTGGACTAAATTGCAAAAATAAATTTTGACTACTTTAAACATTAACATAACATACATACATGTATTAAGTGACAAATTCTTATTAATTTAAGAAAGTATTGCAAAACAACCATCCAAAATTTAGATTGCATTTTAGCAATGAACCGAATATAAAAGTAAAACTCTGTTTATTCTGTTTGCTGCTGTTGCTAATTGCTATATTCCATTCCACTGCACAAGGTATTGAGAGAGAGAGAGAGAGAGAGAGAGAGATGATGAGGCCGATGCCGATGCCGATGGACTTGTTCGGAGAGATGGAAGACCAAGTTTCCCACATGGCCATGGACGTTGACGACGTCGACCCTCTCGAGATCTTCGGCGACGGTGTCGTCTCCGATCACAAACTCGCCGACGCCGATTTCTTCAACTCCTTTCAGGATGACTTCGATGATGCCGATATCAATTAAATAGCCTTCCTTATCTTCGCTTTCTCTTTTCTTTTAATTTTAGGGTGCTGCTGTTGCTACTGCTACTGTTACTATGTGTTTTCCTTTTGAGTGAAACTATGTCGTTTTGTGGATTCAGTCGATTATCTTTATCTCAATCTCAATAATAATATTGCAGCAGCTGTTTTGTCGTATATCACCTTTTACATCGTCAATTTCTCTTATGAGTTTCTTTTTTGTTGCAATTTTGAGATTTATTATTGTTTAGGGTTTTGTGTGTTTGATAGTGAGATTAGTTTCCATGTTGATGGTTTTCCCATTTATTAACTGTATTTTAAGCGTTCTTTGATTTATTTTTCGAGGTTTTTGTCTCTGATAATGTGATTTTTTGCTACTGTTCTGGCGTCGTTTTTTTGAGCCAGGAATGATTCGATTGGAGGTTTGTAAGCAGCTTCCTTACTCCATGGTTGGAAGCGGCTTCAGTTGATAGGGAAGTACTCAATTTATCTATCAGAGGGAGAGGGTTACACCTGAGTCTTTCCTCTGTTTTTTACGTTATATTGTTATTACCTTTTATTTTTGTCGATTTGTCTTGTGTGATGTTTAGAATTTTGTGGTTTATTAGCGTTTTCGAGCTTGTTGTTTTGTGTGAGGGAGAGAGATTGATTGGCACTTGTCAGTTTGTCACCGTCGTGTTTGTTGATTTATTATTTTTGTTTTAGGCATTATTTGATTGTTAGATAATGCTACAACATGTTATTGCGAGTTGTTGAAGTAAGTCCCACATCGAATGGGAATACAGTTTGGCCAATATTTTTTAAGGCTAAGGCATCCCTCACCCTATGAGCTAGCTTTTGGGGTTGGGACAATTCTAATACGAGTAACATTGGTTGTTAGAGCTGCATAATCTGTTTGTGAAATTTGATGCATACTTTGCAAGTTTTTATACTTGTGCTTGTTAGTGGGAAAAGGCTTGACTGCTGTTGTTGCTTGTGCTTGACATTTCAACTTTTTAGCTAAGTTACAATGCTTGTCTAGGAAGATCTAGCCATAGAATACATGCTTCTTCTTTAATGTCCTAAGAATGCATTCTCCACCAGGTTGAAGGTCACAATTACTAAGAGAACTGGTCTTGTCATTTCTCATTGAACCTTCATTAATGTACCAACTTAGTCACAATTTCTTGTAAATCCTCATGTTATGATTCTGCTTTGCATCTAGTGAAATATCTAGATTCTAGATATGAAGACTTTTGGGAGAGGAGAGTGGTGTAATGAGATGAAATTTTATAATATCCAGATTTTTATGTACTTGAATTGTTGGTGTTCTTGACGTGGTGTATTTGATTGGAATATTGCAGCACTTTTGACTGCTTTAGGTTATTTGTTCTTGCGTTTAGTTATAGCAGAATAATTTAGGTAAAGTATTGATATTGGTTTATAACAGATCTGGATATGTGTGGTTGATTTTTCCTTTTTCTACTCTTAAAGTTTGTATGTATTGAGAAATGGTTGATCTTTGTACATGTCTTGAAATGGTTGACTTTTGAATTTTTTAACCTTCCTTGTGAGACAAAGGGAGTAATTCTCATTGTCCTTCATGCCTTGTCAACGGCCGGAGCCGTCGTCTCCAGAACTAGGATTTGCCGCAGAGAAGAGATATGGGAGAGGAAAGAGTTTTGGGAGGAGGAGAAATGCATTTCCATTTCTTCTGTCTGAGTCGGATCAGAAAATGCGTTGTTGTTCAAAGATACGGCTAATAGGACCAAAAGGAGAGTTGTGGAGAGCAAAAAGGATGATACATGAACTCGGTTTTGAGTCTTATGGAGGGCTTTGCTTAGTGCTTGTGGAACTCACTCAGATTTACAAATAGCAGCGATTGCAGCTGCTAAGGTGATTGGATTGGAGAGGAATGAAGATTATGTTTATGCGAAGTTGTCTAATATCTATGCACAAGTTATCAAACTTTAAGTTGCTGAAACCAGAAACAGAGACAAAACCTGACAATATCACATTTCTAAACTTTTTTCCGACAGGTCCTGTTGGAAAAATTTTCTTGCATGACAAGTTGGTTTTTTTTGAAGACCTTTTCTTTTCACACCTCCCATTTTTCTCCCCACCCCCCCAATTTTTCCGCCTCACATGAGGCGGAAGTGCTTTTTTTCACCCTTTCCGCCTCTCAAAGAGGCGGTTGAGAGGCGGAAAAACCAATAAATTTACACTTTCACTTCATGTGAGGCGGAAAAAATGGGGAGTGGGGAGAAAAATGGGGGGTGTGAAAAGAAAAGGTCTTTTTGAATAGGGAGTGTCGGAAAAAAATTTTCTACACTCACAGGTCTAAAAAAAAAAAGTAAGTAGTTTTTCGGGATTTTCACACTTAAAATGGATTTAATTTCAATTTCCCAGCGTTCGAAATCTAGCCCTCTTTTTCAATTACTGTGACTATTTCAGGCTTTTCGCATACCAAACAACCAGGGTGTTCATGTTGTAGGTATGAATTTTGGCCATTCATTCCTTTACGTCTTTCAATATAATTTCAACCAATAGATTAAGGGTTAACAATGCCAGGTAATGGCTAAGGTACTCATTTTGAGTTAATAAATTTGATACTCATTTGTTTTCAAGAAAAAAAAAGGCACCGATTTATTATTAAAAAATCAATGATAGATATCAAAATTGTTCATTGACAATCTTATCATTTACTATCGATGTTATCTATTTGTTGCTACTATGCGGCTCAGCTCTACAACACCACCAACCTCAATCTCGTAGCTCCACCGACCTTCCACCTTCACTAGGGTCAGTCTCACTCCAATCAGTATCTTCTTCATCCTCATTGTTTTGAGAGAAAAACCCATTACTGTTGTTATGACGACCTTCACAAAATTCAGTGTAGGACAAGTGCAAACCATAATAGGGGTCTGTCATCGAATGGAGGGAGGGAGGGAGGACGGTGGGAATAATGATGGTGGTGAATTAATAAGGTGATGGAAAGAGGATAGAGAAAAGATTGGGTGGTGATTGTGATCATGGGAGATGAGGTTAAAAGAGAAATTTCAAAATTGAAATGAGATATATATATCATAAGTAAAACATCAAAAAAGTATCAAACTCATTAACTCAAAATGAATATCTTAACTTTCACCTAAAATCTAGTAAAAATGCTAAAAGCAAAATATAAAATGAATAACGAACTCATTAATCCAAAACGATTATTTAAGCCATGGCCAAGAAATAGTATACTGTGACTCTAAACTAAATTCAAACTTCATCCTTCTAATATATCCGCCACATTGATCATTCTATTAGTGGGTTTTTTTTTTTTTCTGAGAATGACTTCATTTTTTCCTTTTTTCCTGATTACTTACCCCACACATTTCATCTCAAAAACAAAACCAAAAGAAAAGTTGATAATAACCGCGTTTCAAACATATAATATACAAACATGACAAATCTGACAAAAAAAAAAACAAAGGAAATAATCAGGCATTTGGTGTTAACATATTTACAGTACAATTTGCATTCTGCATTTGACTATAATGCAGAGAGCAGAAAGAAATTAAACAAGTTGAATGACAAAGGCACAGTTCTATCTTTTCAGTACGATATCATTCTATAACAATTCATTTTCTATAAGACAAATGACTATAATGTAAAACTACATATTGTAAGAACTTTTTCGTTCTTTCCAGTCTCTAGCAGTAGAATTACCATCACGGCTCAGTTCCAGTTCCAGAGTTTCTCTACTGATAATGCCAATCCTGCCATTTTCCTCACTGCCAATACATACAAGTCTTTCATAAATTAAACATAATATTGTGCTTCTAAAGAATAGAAGGGTGATCCCTGCCAACTCATGCCACAAGTAGTTTGTTCTTTCAATAGTGAGGAAAATAATAAAGCACAAGACTCTCTACTTCTTTCTAACACGTTCCAGAAGATTACTTTCAGCGAACAATTTGAAACTTAAAATAAAAGAAATGAAAACAATATCAGCAAAATCAGTTCCATAGAAACATATAATGAGGTGAAGCAAAATCAGTTTCATGAAAGAGTCCGAGATGTAATGAGGTGAAGCTTAGATATGATTTATCTGTTATAATGCCAACCAATTAAAGCAGCATCCTAATATTTCAAAGTTAAAATTTAAACAAATAGCACACAAGTTGTAGGGTTGGTTGTAGGATCTAGATGTTCAAATAACATAACTGTATGCTTAGCAGAGAGTAAAGCCTACCTTATTAGTGCAGATTTGGCTGTATATGATCAGAGGCATACGTTCACTTCTAAACATCTTTCTACTATTGTATCTATCGTACTTCTAGTCATGCATGGAAATCGGCTGCTGACCTTGCTACCACGAACACCCTCGTTGGTTCAGTTACAAAATATTGTTTTCACCTGGTTGTGGCCTTGACGCAACTTGGTAATTTGATCTTACATTCTGAATTAATTAATAATGAATCAGTAAAAGAAAATCAATAGCAAAAGAAAAAAAGAAATAAACTAATTTGAATTGAAATAGAGACAGCATGATGGCATCATTAACATAAACTGAAACATCCATTTCAAATTTTGTTTGATTACTCGTTCTCGAAAATAGGGATGAAGAAAGAAAATAGGGATGAAGAAAGACTGTCTCCTCCCTCCTACAAAGTTATGTGATACAACAATTTTTTATATTCCTATCTCAAGTGAGGGTACCCAACAATGAACTAGTAATTAATATTTAATATGACCTACAAGTACAACAATCATACTAAAATGATAAAACTGAATAGAAGTAGTAGAAAAGCAATCCACAGAATTCTTTTAAGTTAAACACTGTACCTCTAGTAAAGTAATGTAATAGAAATCCTCCATATGCTGCATAAGAGCAGTCCCATCTCTGATTGAGCGGAATATATTTATCTCAGTTTGTAATAACTTCTCAATAAGCTCCTTCTCACCCTTCATCTGGATAAATCCAAAATGGGAATAGTGAACATAAAAGAAATATATATCAGGTTTAGGTACATCAATGGAGTAAAATTTCCTTAGATTAAGAACTATTGGTATTCTCTTAAAGTATGATAAACCAGCCAAAATTTAAGACATGCCAATGGAGAAGAAAACTTAACTTGGTAAATTGAAATTTCAAAAATATTATGATATCAGACATGATTTCAATCCGACAGTGAATTTAATAGAGATTACTACATAAAGTTATTCACTAATTAAAGATTGATTGAGTTATGATGGCATCAACAAATCCTAATCTTATAGACTTTCTCTTAAAATGTATGAAAAATAATGGTACTAAAACTAAAAGTCTAAAAATCATGACCAAAGACCAATAGGACTACTAATTAAGTGTTGCAAATTATATTGACTGCAAAATCCAGGTGCAAAACTACTGGAATTGTTTTTCTTTTCTCTGATAGAATATTCACCAAGAGAAGATGATTTCAAAAGGTTGTGAAAAACACAGTACATAGCATTCCTTGATAATAAAATACAGGAAGGCAAGTAGACAACCAATATTGTAAAAGTATGAACCCAATCAGAGTACCACAAGACAAACCAAAAGAATGCTAGTAAGAAGTTAGGGATGGATTAAACTTTAACCTCTCTTGAACCTTATCCTCCCAATAAATGGTGGCAACCATCCGATAGAAACTATTAAGTTGAATGAGAAATTATCTTTTCACATATAAAAAAGAGAGCAATTATCTTTAGGAAATATCAATTTTCACTTCACCTCAATACTGATGGTAAATGAGATGGCATTCTATACTTGACACAATCAACCACACACACATACCCCCAAAAAAAAAAAAATCATATCCTAGTTGACCCTTATCTTATTTCTTTGCAATATAACATTGAAATGCATATCAATAAGTAAATTTGTTGATGTGAACAGAATAAAGCTTTAGTAGTAAGTTAGATAGAAGAAACATACAAATTCACTGACAATAACATCCGGTGTGGATTCTCCGAGAACATCACCTTCGTAACCATCTCCCAGAATATCTTTGTTTTCCTGGATAACAAGTATATGATATATTAGCAAAAATGAAGCACCAGAACTGTCCAAGTTATTTAATATTCAAGAAATTTTTCTTGATAAGTGTGAAAATTTATATCATACATCTATTTGCCACTGTGCCACCCAACATAATATAAAGAATAAGTATCAGATAAATTCCTTTAGAGATGGTAAGAAATTATTCCGAAAAACATTGAGATCTGTTTGATGAAATCAAATGAATTAAACCTGAATAACAATCTTACCAAGATTACAAGGAAATTGAAATGATTTTGAGAATTTTCCTTAGCTGTATTACTATAAATACATATCCAGCCAGTCTGTCAGTAGTGTTGCGGGACATTAAGTGTCAGGTCTTGGGTTCAAACCCAGGTGACTGCACTTTCGTTTGCCTATAAAAAAAATATCCAGCCACTCTAACTACAATCAAATTTATGTGTCCCAAGGGTGCTTTCATCAAGCTCCCTAACAATTTGGGCTTCAAAAGGTAGTGTGTTAGTGTTCATCTCTCATTCACCTTTACAATTCTCATGGTGATTGCAACTTTTCCTATTATCGTATATTGCCGATATGATGGTATTGTTATTACAGAAACTGATGGAGCTGGAATTAGTAAGCTCCTAAGACCCAATTGCACAAAAAAGGATTTTAGTACCTAAATAAGGTGTCTTTCACTCTTTTCACACAAATTATACTCTGAATCATGGTCTTGGTAAAAAGTCCAGGGCATGGCACTTTGTACAGTGATCATGGTCATCATATGGTAAAAGGGTTTTCTGATGTCAATTGGGCAAGCTCTGCTATAGAGGTCTTACTGTCTTTCTAATGGTTTCACCCAGAGTTTTCACCAATCTTCCTCTCCCTTTAATTATATTAGGCTATCATCCATCTAATCAATCTTCTAACTGCGGTTTTACTGTCCTTTTCTCATATATATAAACCATCTTAAGCATAAACATATTTTCCTTATATACATTCACTCCCGATCTTATCTTTTCTTGTACATGCACTCATCAATGTAACAGACTGCAACACTTCTTATTGGCACTTTACTACCCGACAATCAACACCACAAAGCATTGGTGGTCTTGTACAAGGAACCTAAGATGGTGTTACTCTCCAACATTCAGCAAAGACACCTATACTTGTCATAAACTCATCAGTATAAATACATATACAAGGAGTCTAACTAAAATCAACTTGGTATGTCCCAATTTTTCAGTCTCAACTTACTTTTACACATGCTGAAAGATCAGATCTGAATAGAAATTGTTTTGTTCATTGTTTAAGAAATGGCATCCAAAAGCATCTATATTCAAGATATATTGGCATCGAATGTGGGAATCAATTCAAATAAACACAATTACACGAGGACGTCCCATTCACTATATTACAGTTTAGGAACAATTAACTACCCAACCACTTATCAATATTTGATAGTAGTTAATGGATAATCACTTGTGGACTTATCTAAACACTTGAGCAGTAAATGCTGCCCTAAACTGAAAATATATTTATCAAGAATCACTTCACTGTAATTTTCCTTAAATGATACTGCTAATTAGGCTCAACAAAATTGCCCAAAACACCTGAAAAGATAGCAAGTAGTACGGCATAACATATGTTTCGTAACCACTCACCAGTGCATGTCTTAAAATCCCTGGAGCAAGATATACCGGTTGAGCCACATGACAATAACCCATTAACCGGGGTACTGTAGGTATAATATCCCTATGATTAACAACTCGCCAGCTATCTTTGACTTTCTGCAAAATACAAGAGATACACTGTCAATCACATTAAAAACGTCAAAACAGAGAAACAAAGTACTACTTTTACTTGACGAATTACAACTGGGAACACAACATGGCTCCAGGTGTAGTTTTCCACTATTTCCCCCATGAAATTTATTGATTAATGCTTCGGGAGTATTATTTCTTTAATTGCTTGATTATTTAGTGTGAGAATGTGTATTGTATCATCGTCTGAGCAATTTACAATTAATTCAGAAGTTAAAAATTGAAAGAGGACTTTACATTATCCAATTTACAATCAATTTGGCCACCCGAATGAAGTTAACATCCATTTAGCCACTCAATCATGAAAATGACATCAATATCGTTCTTTGGCTAGAGGAGATCCAAAGTTTCAGGTAACTAAATAAGAGCAGCATCATTAATATAGTTAGAATCTTTTCTGACCTCATTGTAAACTTCAGCGAATCTTCTGTTACCAACCCTAGGAGATCCAAAGTTATACATAGTAATAGAAATTGCTCCCCGCCTAATAAACAAAGAAAATCAGATATTGTATATAATCACAAATTTCATGCTGGGTATAACCAGCTGAGTATTAATATCATGTTTCGATTTGCTGACTACAATCAGAGAAAAGTTTGAAAACAAAAAGGGTAAAATTAGATCAGCAACCAATGATAGAACAACAACCAAGTCTTTGTCCCACTAGGTGGGGTGAGTCAGCAACCAATGATACAAGGAAAATATAATAAAAAAAATATTAACCAGTTCCAAACTATATTTCTTGTAAGCTGAATATCAAGAAATGTCAGTCTCTACCGACAAATATTACAAAGATACTACTGGAATTCAGCAAATCTCAAGGTGGCCTATTCTGATTATTTGGCTTCGTGGACTTCTGGACGAGCTTGGCTTTCCTCAACCTGCAGCCACACCATTCTTTGCTAACAAAACTAGTGCGATTCAATTTCCTATTAATCTAGTTTTTCATGAGCGCTCTAAGTATATTGAGCTGGATTGTCATTCTATTTGGGAAGCACCAGAAAACCATGATATACCTCTCCCTCATGTCACATCACAACTTCAGCTTGAGGACATCCTTACCAAGGCTGTTACCCGTCATCATTTTCTCATCAGCAAATTGCACTTCTTGACCAGCCAACTCAATTTGGGGTGTGTGGGTGGGTGGAATAATGTATAAAATTCGACTTCCTGATTTAGGTTGCATATTAGAATTATTGTGCCATTAATTTAATAGCTGAAAATGAGTCTACTATTTACGGATGACAACAGAATCAATGAAATCATCAAATCAGAAAAGCTTGACAGCTGACACGAACAACAGAGAAGACTGAACCAATGTAAATAAAATATTACTTTGCCAATAAATTTATGTAAATGCACATTCATTTGCGTTAAAAAATAAAGGCTTAAATATTAAAATGGTCCCTATAATTGTTGCTCATTTTGAAATTAGTCCCTATAAAAAAATTTCTTTGGTTTTGGTCCTTGACATTATTTATTGTTTTGGTTTTGGTCCCTGACATTATTTATTGTTTTTGTTTTAGTCCCCCATGTTTAAATTGGATGGAAATCACTGACGTGGCCTACCAGAATGGTGGTCAAGAGGCTGTTGTTACTGGGAATGGTGGTCAAGAGGTTGTTGCTACTGGGAACGAGCAACCATCTGCACAACTTGCACAGTCATGTAGAAAGAGGGCTAGATCAACTGATTAAGCCCTCTTTCTACATGACTGTGCAGGGTGTGTAAACTGATGATCATTCATAGTAGTAGCAGCCTCTTGACCACCATTCCCAGCAGCAGCCGCCTCTTGACCACAATTCCGTTAGGCCATGTTAACGATTTCCATCCAATTTAAATGCGGGGGACTAAAACCAAAACAATAAATAATGTTAGGGACCAAAACCAAAGAAAATTTTTTATAGGGACCAATTTCAAAATGAGCAACAATTATAGGGACCATTTTGGTATTTAAGCCAAAAATAAAAAATAAAAAAAATAAGTCTTTGAATTAAAAATAAAATAAATTCAACCATGAAAGAAATACTAAACTTACTTAACTAATTGATTTGATGAAAGTTCAAGAGCAAGCAAGGTAGCCAATGCACCACCCAAACTATGACCAGTCGCATATACATGCCATTTCTGGTGTGGCTCAAAATGATCATCTCTGATAAAAAAAAAAAGCAATATACCTTCAGCTTTGTCAAAATGAAAACAGAATTTGAAATGTAAATTGACATAGTGACAAGTAAGAGGTGAAAGAATTTGATCAAGGGCTATATGATTAAAAGTACAGTTTATGCCTGATCATATATAACAGCATAAGCAGAAGATGAATACATTTGGTAACTCAATCCCACAGACAGCATGTGATCATTACTGATTTCTCCACGGAAAAAATAATGGAAAATAATTAAATATCCTCAAAAGTTAGCAACTGGGGTCGTTAGTTGACAACTGCAACCTCCTTTGCTATGAAGAAAAGAAATATTTAATCTGTTGACCTTACATAGCTAACAAAAACCAATCAATCATTCAATCTAATAGCTTAAATTGCAAAGCATAAGGAATTTTCATTTATATATTCTAAAACTACAGCATATTTATAAGGCAGTTATTGGCCGGAAACTAAAAATCAAAAGCTTAACTTACTCATATCCAATTGAAAGTTTAATCAGAGAAATGATACGGTTCCTGACTGAATCATATGCACCTAGAAAACCACTGTGAACCTACAATAATTTCAGAACCATCAATAACCGAAGAACAAGGTACTCTCAGATTCCCAGACATCTGATAAACATTTATGACATATAAACCTGTCAGCAATGGACATACTTGAACCTCTTGCTTGAAATCTCCACCTATCCTTTCAGGATTCAACCTATGAAAGTTGTCATAGCAAAGTCAGATATGGGATGAAATCATCAGGTCATATCAAAGTCATTTTTAAATCAATCCCAGTCATAGTTAAGAATCAGCACAGAACAAAGGATATGTTGTGGGGCCCTAAGTTGGTTAACCTTTACAATTTACATGACACAATAAAGAGCAATTATGAATAATATTTTAAGAAATAATGGGCTACGTAACAACTAAAACAATGATGTACTTTCTCAATAGTTTAACAAAATAAAACATCTTTTTGGTTTCCCTAGACTACGCATAAAAACTTGAGCAATGTAAAAAAAAAAAAGAACAAGGTGGTTAAGCCCCAGGTTCAGAATCTGAACCACACATTATATAATATACGCACAAAGTGCCAAATGAGATTACAAAAATAGCAGACTGATTAGGAGCTAGGACAAAATAAGTCAGATATAATGACCAGAAAACAACACTTGCATAGCTAGTATTAAATCAAACTACTACAGGAGTCACAACTAGGTTAGAAATGAACGTTACCCAGTAGGAACAAGCATCAGATCAGTCTTAAAGTCCTTCCACCGTGACTGAAAATCAAAATATAAGCATCTTTAATACAAACCAGAAATCATAACCCTTAAAATAACAAGAATATGAACTACCTGTTCTGTTCCCCTGAAAGCAACCACCAGCCTTCTCCGTGCAGAATCACGCCATATTGCAACCTGGAAGTTTTAACAAGTGAGCAAATAGAAAGCAGTGTATTCAATCAGATAATGGCATGGCATCACATATAGCATTTCAGATCCATAGATATGTGAACATATTGAACAGGAGATTACAAAACACCTGCGTGTCTGTTGTTTCATTATCCAAGAAACATATTTTTTCAAACTCGGACTTAATGAAACTAGGGTGACCCAGTGAAGTGGATAGCATTGCCCAAGCTTCCACAGCACTTTCCGCAGTTGAGAACAGTGCCTTCATCTCCTCAGTTTTCTTCTCATCCAACACTAATCCATCCTGTGAGTGAGATAACTTCTGACTAGGAGAATATTGTATCTCATCGCCTCCTTCAGTAGAATCTTCTTCTTTGATTTTTGTCTCCTCTGAAGAACTTCCTTTATTCATTTTGGAAATGGTTGCAGTTAGAAGCATTAAACCTCCTAAAATTGAATCAGTCTGCTTCATCAAATTCTGTGTCGCTTTTTTGACCTCAGGAAGGGAAGATTGAATTGCAGCAATGGCAAGTTGAGATTGGTCACTTGCTTTATCATCTCCACCATCTGTGCTTCCCGGTAGTGCAAGTCCAGTTTGGATATAAACTGATTCTGCTATATTTTGTGATTGGGAGCCAATTTTGTTTAGGAACTCCAACCCATCCCACTTTAATTTCTCTGGAACGGATAGACCTAGCTTTTGAACAATGTTATCAGTAATAACATTAGCAAAATTCCTCCAGAAAAGTTGATTTGACAGATCTTCCTTGCTAACTTGTGTTGATGGTTCAAAAGCATGTCCATTTCCAGTATCACTGTCATCCTCAGGAAATTCATTCAAATTTTTATGTTCACTGCAAGTTTCATCAGAGTATTCTGAACTACCAGCCTCGGGAGAACTTATATTCAACACAAAAGCAGAATCATTTGGTTCTCCAGAACCTTCAGTATCATGCTTATCATTATCGGTATCGGATATTTGGTCCTTCTGAAGATATGAATTAAATGACTTTAACTGCCCAAATGCATATTCCACAAATTGGCGTGCTTGTACTGTATCAGAACCAGTAACCTTTTTGAGTGCAGAATCAATACCGTTTATCTTTAGAAAATCTGACACAAAAGGTATCTTCCACCACTTTTTCTCTTCGTCAATTTCATCAAAGGTTTTATATTTAACCTAAAATACAAATTCATTACAGAAATCAACAACTTATGACTCTATAATGCAACCATGCATTATTACACAATAACGTTTGCACCAAACTAAACATATAAGTTGTGAAAGTTTTCAATGATAGAGTTCTAACTTATCTCAAAGATAATCTTCTCTGAAGTACAAGCAAAAGTCATATTTTAGATTAGGACGTACTGAGTATTGAAAAAAAAATTATAAGACGTTTAACAAGAAACCAGTTTTGTGCAACACAGCTGACAAAATGCTAACATATATATTGTCCTATGAAGTTGTAATATTATAAAACAATATCATCGAGAGACAATTGTAAAATATACATGAAACATAAATGGCCTAGACATTAAGAAGCCCAGATCCAGATACGTAGTACAACCTGGTTATGATACAACATATAGGGATATGGATATGGGGAATTTTTTAAAACTCGATATGTTGACTCAAAATTAAAATAAAACATATATTTTATGTAGATGCAGAATATTTGTGAAGAGACATTGACCATCCTCTCATTAATACATAAACATGATGATCACAATTCACAAAAAGATACTTGTGATCCTTACAAAAAAAAAAAGAAGCAATTTCTACCCATATTATTCTTTCCCCTATGTCAAAATCACAACTCAATAGAATATTTAGCTCTACACAATAGCCGACGATTCAAAAGCACATTTACTAAATTATTGCCTTATTGCCTAATGCTAACTGTACCATTGTCTTCTTCCCTGTTACCATCCCATCCATAAAAAGCATAGCTTTTATGACTGGTTCATTGAAAGGGGTATCAATATGATCATGTGATTCATGTCGATTAAAAGGGTGTTGTATTTGTATATACAGGTGAGAAGCACATTTAAAAAAAAAGGTCATGCGTATGTAAGCAGTATCTTTTTGGATACGTATCCGAATTGCACACGTATCGATATCAAATATGGGCCCAACACACCATAAAGCTGTACTTCTATATTTTTCCTTTTCCACTAAAGAAAATACCTCCAACTGAACCTTTCCGCCAGCACCCATTCCTTCCAACTCAACGAGTATTTCATGCACGTCTCCTGCAACAAATGCATTTTTGTTATTTGAGCACGTTTGTAGTCGTAAAATTATTGCAGTCATAAGTCTAGTCTTAAAAGTGAGCTTTATAGGCTCTTATTAATAAATTCATCAGTCAGTTTCTTTAGTACTTTTATTGAGAATCAAATTTTCTAAGACATGTCTGAAAGAAAATGAAGTGCACATTCAATCATCCATATTGAAATTTGAAGCAACATAAGAATCTTTCAACATTGCACCAACTATATTTTGTACGATTTTCAGGTCCTTACCATCACAAAGCCATTGCAGGTCAACACCTGCATTCCCCATGCGTTTATGAGGAGTTACAAGGTTTGCATCCCAAGCTGCAAGCTAAAGATAAAAACTTGATAAGAACTTTGGAGTTTGGACTGTAAATTTTATTTAATTTTGCGCACATGTTTTACTGCCTTACATCATTGAATCCAGTTGATAATCCTTAGTATAGGTGTTCACCGTAAGCATAAAAGTCAGCAAATGATATATATAATTTTAAAACAAAAGTGGACAGTGGAAAGGCTTCCATGCAAGTTTCGATGTCACTTCAAACTTTAAAAGGATTCCTCTTCACAAATTATTATTGATGGGCAGAAAAGGCTTCTTGTGTGTGCGCAACTGTGCGAACAGACATGTCAATGCGCAAGTATGTGGACAGATAAGAGAGAGAATGCATGTTAACCTGTAGAGACTTGGTCAAAGGTTGCCTAACATAAAAAGTAAACTCCTCGTTCCATGTTGGCTCTTTTGTCCTGCCAGCAATTAATTTTAAATATGAACCAAATGCTCTGACTGGTTATATATGATAGTGAATCAAAACACTATATATAAAGTCACAGTTGCAGTTAAGACATCCAATTTTACTGAAGAAACCTGTAAAGATGTGTTCAGTAGATTCAATGAAATAAAAAAAAATAGAAATTAAAAACTATAGTCCCCACAAATTATTCTTGTTTCAGCTTAGCCAATACATAATACACAAATTAGAAACGGAAAATAAGAATGGCTGTAAACCACTAAGACTATTAAAATGAGAACCACAAGATGAACGATATTTTAAAATTTAAAGACGAGCACAAACAGCTGGTAGTGTACAAATTCTACTGAAAAGGGCTGTGAACCACTAAGACTATTAAAATTTCTTTTATCCCTTAGATGGTACCCTCTAAATTAGTCAGATGACCAAAAAAATGAGATGAAAGCTCACCCCCATTTGATATTGCTTTTAGCAATCTGAGAATCCATCTGTATGACCACATACGGATCACTTGTTCCCTGGAAATCACGTAAAATTAAGGAATGTAAAGCAATAACAGAAATAAAAAGGAAAACAAAGTTTTAATATTAATTGGCTAAAGCGAAGTAAAAAGTTCACATCTCATCTCGTTACAGAACTATTCAGATGTAAAGGGTTAAGGTAACCGACCCATGGATCCATGGCAGGGAAATTGAATCCTTTTTTCAACTTTATGAACAGTTTACCATTATAAATTTCACGAACAAATTCCCTGTATATATCCAAATAAAAAAATTAAGCATGCCCATTATTTTGATTAATAAGGCAGGAATAAGTATTGCACAATAATAACCAAGACTTATATCAAATGACACTATTGATCTCTATCAAAAATGCATTTTTTCAGTTCAATAATTTAAACTTATGGCAGCATGAACAGCTCTAAGTGCAACTATATTAGGGATTCGGAACATACTCCGAAAGGTAGACTGTCTTACAACCAGCAGCATCAACTTCACGCCTTCCGGTGTTTTCCTGCAACATGTTATTATAATAGGGAGAAAAAGAAAAGGGATTAAAAAAAGTATAAATACATCATTAAAAAAATAAGTATTATGTCCCACCCAGAGCGTAGCATTACGCATTTGTGATCAAATTATTCCATTCTACTCGTAATCTCATGCCCAAGACGAATAAGAAACAGCTAAAGCCATAACCATTTCGTGATAGCTTTGGTTCAATTTCACTCATCATTCCTCTTGTTTCAAATTTTAGTGTAATACTGACATGAACCTTAAGGGAAATTAATATAATTCTTAAACAAGACCCGAGCTAAGTCAAACTGAAGGTTCCCATGCCCACCAAGCGCTCAGCGATCCTACCCAACAAGAACAGGATTGCCTCCTTAAAAAAAAAAAACAAAAGTTGGTGTAATTTCCTCTTACGGCAACCCATATTCCATGTTTATCATACTTAATTATCTCTTTCATCTTTAGTTCAATCACTCAAATAATTAAATAATAAATGACTAAACTATCATTTTAGAACCTCACTTTGCAAGGTTTTTCACTTTAGTCCCTGACTTTCCAATAATTCCTCTTTAGTCCCTCACTTTGAAAAAAGTTACTCACGTTAGTCTCTGACAACTTTCTCTGTTTATGAAACTTAATCTTCAGGGACTAACGTGAGTAGTTTTTTTCAAAGTGAGGGACTAAAGAAGAATTATTGAAAAATCAGGGACTAAAGTGAAAGCTCCTTACAAAGTGAGGGACTAAAGTGACAGTTTAGTCAATAATAAATCTTTAAAACAATTAGAGTCGTTGACACTACTATGAAACTAACTGGACACTGTCCCCATTGCCTTTTCTTATAAAAGGGTCATTTTTAAATTAATTTAATAATAATAATAATAGTAGTAATAATAATAATGAGTAAATTGTCACTTTAGTCCCTGAATTTATACAGCACTTTCAGTTTAGTTCCTGAAATTAAAAGTACACGGGGACGAAAAACGACGTCGTTTAAGACCCCAGTCGACAGTCAGCCACGTTATCACTCCGTTAAGGGTTAGGGGCATGGACTTACTTGAATGACTTTTTACAAAGTCAGAGACCTAAGAGCATTTTTGTTAATTTCAGAAATCAAAGTGAAAGTGCTGCGTAAATTCAGGGACCAAAAATCCAAAATGACAGTTTGCTCGATTAGAAATCATCTCTTGTTAAACTTTATTTAAAACAAAACAAATCAATACTACACATATACTGCAACTGAGTTGGTTAAGCTACGAAATGAGTATCCTAATTCAAATTCCACGAATTGCGCTCACTTCCCTCCGTCAAAAAATGAAAAAAAAAATAAATAAATAAATTTGGTTATAGTATTTATTATTTATTATAAAAAGAAAACATACAGGGGGAGTAGTGTAAGCCTCGAAGGCGAACCCAGCAAGAATAACAGCGAGATTGATATCAAAGGGAGGACGTTCATCGGTATCCTGAAGGGAAATTCTCTCCAACTCTGAACCAGTTTTGGAGGAACAACACACTGATAAAACTCGTCGTTGTCTGTGCTTAGCACTGAATCCGGTGAATGAGAAAATCCGCAATTTTCCGGGGAAATGATGGGGGCGGGAAAATCTCGGCCGTGTTGTGAGGCGGGGAAGGTTGGGAGAGAGAGTGTAGCGGAAGTGAAGAGGTTGATGCAGAGAAGCCATGAGAAAGAGAGAGGTAGTGATAATAAGAAGAAGAAGAAGAAGTGAGAAGAAGAAAAAGTGAGGAGGAGAAGAAGGAAGAAAGAAGAAGTTATTGGAGTAGTGGCAGGTTGAGTAATTTTGAGGAAAACGAGGGGTTGATGTTGTGAAAAATAGATAGTGGTTGTTGGGTTCGTGCAACGGTGGACGGTGGTGGGTTCTGGAATGTTAGCGACGATTCTGTCGTTGGAGAGGAGAGCGACAATTAAATTAAAATTTTTAAAAAAAATGTTTAATTGTATTCCCTCCGGTCTCATTTATAAGATTTTTTTTGGGTTTTTATTTTAGTTTTATTTATAATATCTCTTTTCAATTTTCAATAACATTTAATTACTTCTTTTCACTAACACCCTATAAACACTTTTTAGAGTTCCAATAATGATAATTATAGGGGTAGTTTTGAAAAAGTGTACCAAATTTTCACATTTCTAATACCATTAACAAATTTATCCACTTTTTTGGTGGGAGTGAAAAACCCCAAAATTATCTTATAAATAAGACCGGAAGAAGTATGGTATATTTGTCCCAATTTTATCGATTTGCTGAATATAGTCTCTTTATTTTAATTTTGGCAAATTGAGTCCAACAATTCTTAATTTGTGTCAATTTAATCTTTTCCTGAAAATTCAGGATAATGATACTGACATGATGTTATTAACATTATGACACGTGTCAACATCCGATTATCCTACTAAAATTTCTTTTAATTAATTTAATTAAAAAGTTGAAAATCTATAAAAATAAAGCTTATTGTACTTTTCTTAATTAATTTGAAAAATTTAATCCGTTTTCTATTATTTTTAGCAATTTAATTTCCTAACTCGTCCTTTAATTTCATCCAAAAATATCCCTTTCTAATAGTAAAAATATGTCAACCTTTCATAAATCCATATATATATATATATATATATATATATATATATATATAACTCATTTGGTCCTTTAACTAATTGGTCTCGAGTTCGAGCCTTGGGTATGGAGCAACCCTACTGGAAGACCCCTGCCGTTTAGTGCGAGTTCAATTGAGTCGGACTGGATGAGTTGGATTGTGGGTAAACCAGATCCGAGTATCGATTGTTGTACTCCAGTGTATATTATCAAGTTTTACATATCTTAAACTATACCTTAGAAAAACATTTATCAAAATACGATTCAATAGAAATTTTTTCTTGGGATGCTTATAGCAGTCTTAGGATCATGCTAGAAAAAACCTATCCGCACATACTTTTAGAAATGTTTTTCTAAGAGATTATGAACTATACTCTCACGATTTTGTAGATATTTTAATGCTGATTCAGAGTTAAGATGTAGGATTTCGAAAATAAAAAAAAAAATACAATATGTATTTACTTATTGTCTTGCCATCACAGCTTCTAATTTTTAATTAAAGTCCTATTATTATTATCCACCACCATTATATTGAAGCATTGCGGAATCATTAGAGCTTATAGAGTCCACACATTGGACTCATCATTGATGTAATTGGGAGACAAAAATTAACTATCGTTCCTTAAAAAAAAAAACAGTTGGATTATTTATTTCTGAAAAAAATACATAAATTAAGCAATAGACATGTCTCAAGCTATTATTACATCAACCTATAGATGGGAAGGTTAACTCTCCAACAAGAAAGATAGAACGTAGTTGTGTTTATTACAACCCACATTGGCCTAATTTCTTCAACTAATAAACGACATAATAATCAAGAACTACATACTTATTTTGCTAATCCTTAACAACTGAAATTATATTTATCTTTCACTTGCAAGAGTGGCTTGAAACACAAGAAGATAATCGTTTCACTTTTTGTCCATCCCAAGTGTGTGCTTCACAGAATCCACAGCACCTTGAGCCATGGTCTTCACTTGCTCCCCGGTCTACAACATAAATAAAGATAATATAATGTTAACAACGACACTTCCAAATTCAACAGAAAAAAAAAAAAAAGGTCCCAACATAGTGAATCATAAGGAGACATTAGGAACCTGTTGGAGAAAACCAGCAGCTTCCTCCTTGTTTTGTTGAGCAGTTTGTCCTGTTGTGTTTGCAGCTGCATGAGCCCTGTCTGCAGCTGCGGAGGCTGTCTCCTTTGTGGATTGTATAAAATCTTCTGCCTTAGCCTAACCATAACCAAATTAAATATTATTAGCTAATAATATACTATCTTTGTTGTAACAGCAGTAATATAGAACAGAAGAAAAAGAGAGAACACACACAGAATTGGTTACGCAGTTCGGCCAATTATGCCTACGTCTGCGACTATAGAGCAGCTATAGTTCCGTATTATTTCTTGTGTTAATCAGGGTTACAGAATACAAGCATATATAATAGAAAACAGTTTACACTAGATGGACCACTTCGTGGCCCATTCATCCTTTGCCCCTTTGCAACAACTATGAGCCATACTTAACAATCTTAATTATATTGCAAATTCAAAGGAATTATAAAGATGTATGGTCGTGAAATTAATTAAAATGAAAAGGTGTGCTTTCACCTGAGTTTGGCCATGAGTTTGGCCTGCATTGAAGCTTTGTTGGCTCATGTTTGTTAGGGTAATTAATTCGGTAAGAAAACAAAACAGTAGATGTATGCTGGTGATATATATTGGTGGATTTTATTGCTATTGTGTAGAAACTAATTAAGAAGGTATATATAGTGTTTTGATGAGAGATGCTAAGAGGTAGGATATCACTCCCTTAGCTTTGTGTGAGCGCATATTTCTCCTTTTGAAATGGGCTTTGGACTCTTTGTGAGCCTCTAAAACGAGAGAATCATGCATTTCCAAGTTTTAAAACCAATAACATATTATTATAGCAACTTGGATCGGTGAAGTGGTAGTTCACTTGGTCTCTTAATCAACTGGTCTCGAGTTCGAGCCTTGGGTATGGAGCAACCCCCGCTGGGAGACCCCTATCACTTAGTACGAGCTCAGTTGGGTCGGAGTAGATGAGTCGAATTCTGGGTAAACCATATCCGGATATGGTTGGTGTAAAAAAAAAAAACATATTATTACAATAATTTTGTCTGATTGACAAATATTTTTTTACCGGAAGTGAGGAGAGGAAAAATGGAGTAAGTGACCAAGATCAAAATCATGTGTTTGTATTTTATGTTTTACAATTCTATCAAATAAACTACCTATTATTATATATAATAAGGATATTGCTAATCAGTGTCATAAGAGCATTGGTTAAGAAATACATTAAAGGAAAACTTGCATTGAAATTTTAAATCTACTAGTTCGCGAAGTTTTAAGTTCAACACTTTTCAAGATAAAACTACTTCTTTTGCTTCTTTAACCAATGCCCTAAAGACACTTTTTAGCATTTTCCTTATAATAATAATAATAATAATAATAATAATAATAATAATAATGTTATTAATTTACCTTTGTATATTTGCTCAGCTTACAGAATAAGTTGATTTTTTATTTTCTCTTTTTAAAAATGACACATGTTATTTTTTAATTTTAAAAATGATATTTATATCATCCTTGAGAATAATGTATCTCCTCGTGAAAGGAGAGAAGTTGCCTCCTTAATCCAAATCCAATGATAGAGTGACATCTGTCCCTTTCCTTCTTTTTATTTTTTTTAATTATTTGCCGAAAATTGCCAAAATGTTGGTAAGTGAGTACAATGAACAACTATTCTTCTCCTTCGTTCATGTTAGAAAACATAAAACCTCCTTCTTCCAAACCAGATTAATTCACCATCACTCTCTGTTCCTCTCATTGCCACCGATCCATCGAAGTGGCGGTGGTTATCTGCTACCGACTATGATTTCCCTGTTAGAACAGCAACTGAGACAACGACCGTGATGGATTGGTGGTGGCATTTCAAACAGGGACGGTGGGCAAAAGTGAATGAGAATAGTGTAATAAAAGCATAGAGATCTTGAGATTAGGGAGGGTGATCGGAGAGAAAGATTGAAATAAAACATAACAGTGAATGTGGTGGATTATGGAAGGAAGGCGTGACAGTGATAAATCTTTATGGCAATCTTTATCTTCCTTTTATCATATTAATGTTTTAACTTTAAGAAGAAAAAAATTAAGAAAAGAAAATGCATGTGTCGATCCAAAGAAAGAAGAAAGGAGTTGCCCAGTAGATAGAGAAGAAAGAAGCACAGAGTGGCAACTGGCAAGTGGGTTAAGCAAATAAGAGAAAATAAAAAAAAGAAAAAGAAAAAGGAAAAAGGAAGGGACATATGTCACTCTATCATTGGATCAAGGAGACAACTACTCTCCTTTCACCAGGAGATACATTATTCTCATCATTCTTAATATATTTTTTACCGTCAAACTCACATTCTCTTTAAAAAAAAAACTAGTAAGTAGACCCGTCCTAAGGACGGATTGTAATAAATGGTTTTTTCAAATTAAATTTAAGCAACAAAAATTCAATAGGTAAATTGATTCAGAATATAAGTGATTCAATATAGCTACTCAGAAATCCTGGTTTAAAAAATTTGGATATTAATGAAACCAAATATTTTAAACATTGATTCAAGATATTAATAATTGCAATGAAATTGGTTTAAAGTTAAAGCAATATAATGTATATAAAGCTGGAGCAATTGGTGAAGCTGGAGTAACTAAAACATGGGGCTTTCGAATGTCTGCAATAGTTAACCACCATTGCAAATATAGATATTCATACATGTAATTGCCTATTACTAAGGAATTTGGCTAAGAAACCTGAAAACTTCGGTTTCAATGTTAGAAAACAAAAACACAACATTCAGTTACATGAGTGCAGCTAGATCCATATTTATGGATCACAATTTATATAGATTTAAGTCCTTACAAAAGATTGCATCATATGGATTTCATGATATCAAACACTTTCTCAAAAAATAGATATATATATATATATATATATATATATATATTATAAACAGCCAAAATAAACTACTGAAAGTTTGTTTGATCAGATGGAGTCCTTCATATGTGCCTTGCCAACCTGTATATATAAGTAAATTGTAATTAGAAGCTATGTATAAAATTCAGAAAAAAAATGTTAAGAAATAGAATAAGTCAGAGGTGAATACTTGTTAGGTACTTCAACTGGGTTTTTCAATTTTAATCCTTGAGACTGTCTTAGTTGTGGAGAATTGTGGAGTCTCAAATTGAGATAAACCTTTAATTTCTTCTTCTTCATCCTGAAACACCTTTTGTTTTTTGGACTTTGGTGTGGGAGTTGAGAAGCCATCAACTTTCTGCCCATCCAAAGGAGAATTCTGATCCTGTAACATGGGAAGTATAAAAAAAAATATATTATTTCTTAAAGAACCAATTTAAAGGAATAGACCCCAAAGATATTATGCTTTAGTCCTAAATTATAGACATTGTTATCAAATACCTTCAAAGACAACAATAATTGAGTGTCTGATAAATTATCATATGAGTGACAGGTTGTATCCTGCGTGACTGATGGACCTATATTGCTAGACGAAGAGTGTATTGCAGCATCAGTCTTTTGAGTGACACCTTCAATGCAAGGAATAGCACTATGAGAACGTCGCTGAAAAGGAAAGATAATCATGAGTAAGCAAAATTCATATTAAATGTGTATATAGCAATTGCAAATTTATTAACATTGTAGAACTTAAACCTCCAACATATGCATTTTAAACTCTTGCACCATTCTCTGATCATTGCTAATGGAAAGTATTCCATAATCGTTTCTCTGTTTTTCTATGTTGAATTGTGGATTCACATTGACCACAAAATGAAATTCCTCATCTATCAAAGCATACAGCAGATCAGGGAAAGCAAAATTGTCATCTTCTCCACCAGCCTGAAAAGAAATGTGAATACATTATTGAATATATACATTGTAGCAGTTTGAATGAGAAGAGTAATTTACAATAATAATTTAGGATAGTAAAAGGAAAAAATGGTAACAATGAATTAAAAATTAAATTCATACCATTGTCATTTCTTTTCTTAGTTCTGCACAAGTTTTTTGAAATAGTTTAAATGCCTGAGCATCAAAAAGTACAAAAATTGCCTCACCAGTGTCATCCTTTACATTCAGTTCTATTTTGTACCTGCACACAGGATGGTCAGTAAAGAAATTTATCAAAAAAGCTAAATGTCTGATTTGAGCATTTATTACATACTTTGGGATTACACATTTAGGTTCGGCCTTGCAGCCTTTGCAATATAACTGATTAGTGTCAGGGTTCTTGATAACTGTCTTTTTGCATTGAGTGCAGCCACGATACCACCAATTATTGTCCTCGATAATGTCAATAACAGTTGCAACAGTGCGATAATTTCCAGCCTAATATTCCATGATATAATTAGTTGCATCACAACATGAGTAATGTGGTTTCGGTTAAAAAATTATTCTGATCAATAATTTACTTGCACTGAATTTCTAATTTGGATAATCAGATACCTGTTTCTCATCTCGAATTTCTTGAACAGTTTTGCAATAAAGAGGGTTGGATAGAGCAAGTTGAATGTCAGTAGAGGTTTCAGACTGTGCTTGAGAAGGAGCTTGTGTGAGCATTGGAAGCTGTTCACCTCTATAAGAAATGGATTTGATATGTTTTGGTTAGAAATTTTACTATTCAGAAATGTAAAGGCTCTAACTTAGGAAAATGAGGAATGAGTTCAATTTTTCTTACGCCTCAATAAGCTGAGTGGCTTGAGGGATTTGAGGATTTAGCATCACTTTGGTTGTATCCCAAGATGGAACCAATGATCTTACCCCTAAATTTGCAAAATATGTGTGAAAGAATTGGAATTACCAAAAAGGGAAATATTTATGTGAAAGGTTACCAATAGCCAAAACTTTGCTCCACAATGTTGGAAAGAATGAACAGGATCACCAACATCATCATACCCATCATTTATTGCACATGAGCATGACATTCCAACCTCTTCAAAATCTTCAAACTCTTGTTCACAATCCTCACAATATTCAAGACCAACATCTATCAAAATGCATCATATGAAATTCATTGGTAAGCATTTCTTTTAAAAACAAAAAGATTTTAAATATTGAAAGCATGATGAGAATTCCTACCTGTCTCGGACTCTGTGTCATATTTTTGCAATTGATCAGATGAATTATGCCTTCCAAATACAGCCGACAAATCTCTCACACATGTTGTTTGATCAACAAATTTAAATCTCTTTTCCCTTGTTACACCCTCCGTAGGATTACTTCGAGAAGCCAATTCGAACACATCAGATCGAGGAGTGTAGGTTTGGGATGTTTCAATCTGATCATCCGTAGCACATAAGTCTTTGGAAACATTAGTAACACGAACTCCAAAATCAGCTGTACACAACTGTGTCAATACCATATCATTAGAGGGAGGATTCATAACCAAAGTAGTAATGTTTGGATTCAGAGCTTTAGGATTTGACAAAGCTGGGATTCCACAATGGTTTGGCAAATTGGAACCAAGCAAACAATTACTAAAACGATGTTCAGCTTTCCCACAATATCGCAACACATTGCCAACACCAATTTGGCGATGGTCTACACTGTAACAACCAGGACTTAAAAAACCAAAATCAACTAAAATTGGAGCTTCACTTGATTTAGGTCTCTGCCACAAATTGATCACATACACTCCAGGTCGCAGAGATCTTGGATTGGAATTACATGTCCAAGACTCTGCATATTGGAAGGAAACATAAGTGCATGTGGTAATTTCAAGTGTGCATACTACATCCATCTCGCCATTGAAAATTGACTACACAGAATATACATTAAATGCAGTCAATTAAACCAATCTCATACCAGACACCCTTTTCCGGTTCTTTTGGGAAACACCCTTTTCAGGACTTTGTCCTCCTGACCCAAACACTGCAGCTCTATACTTCTTAGCAGGATAGTGCACAAATTGGTCGGGTAATCGCGGTGTCGGTGACAAATTTGTTATGTCAGACAAGTGCTTCCTTTTTCCCCTTTTCATGTTATCCAAGCTGTTCCCTGACACATGTTTCCTTTCTTGCATACTGCTATTTTCATGTCTATCCGCTTGCCACATACTCACTGCTTGACATCCTAGTTCAAGCAAAACGTTGCAATGAAATAGTTTAGCATTCATGTAACCCAAGCGCATGAAAATACGACTATACAATCAACAAAAAGCAAAGCAAAATTAGCATAACTATCTTACTTGGCTGGTTTTGGTCATCGCTTATTGACAGACCCAGCCTTTGACGCTTTTTTGAGGAGCTTTTGAAATCTCCATCTTTTACCTCCATCAATTTAATATTTGGAGAAGGAAGCTGCTGAGTCTTGTCATCATGAGGCCCTGAAGTAACTTTATATACGAATTCATTTTTAGATAAAACTAAAACAAAAACAAATCATTCTGAATTCATCAATCCTAAATTGACGTTTCATACATTCTAAACAGAGGACAATATGACCATAAATTCAAAAAAAGGAAAACAATATTAGCTAACTGCGTTACTTGCTGAGTTTTCGTCACGACTTATTGCCAAGCTCACTCTTTGGCGCTTATGTGAGGAACGATTGCAATCTCCATTCCTTGCCTCCATCAGTTTCATATTTGGAATAGATTTTTCCCGAGTCTTGGCATCACAACACCCTGAGGTAAATTTGTGCACACACATTCATTTTAGATCAAAGATTAAACCAATGACACATGATCACCTACATTTTAAGACCCTGAGTCTTGGCATCATAAGACCCTGAGGTAAATTTGTACACACACATTCAGTTGAATACCAAATATTAAACCAATAACACGTGATCACCTTCTTGCAGTGTTCACTGCCTCATCACACTATCAAATACACAAAGAATCAATTAAATAAACTCATCTACATGAAAGTCCAGCATCCAAATAACATATCCAAATATACAAACAACGTATCTAAATATGTTAGCAGTTATTACTCACTCCATTCAGGAACTCACACCATTCAGGCTACACTACAATCCACAATTAAATTACTGGTTCACATATCTATAAATTACAATCTTACTACTATTATGAATTTTAATTATAGCACCCTATCAAACCACATCAAGCTGAAGTAATTAATTTTAATAATTTCAATTTCAATTTCTTGAGTCACCAAAACCATAATGCAAAGAAGTAGACTGCTATTATCACAAAATAGTGATAAAACATGACAATTTCTAAAATAATGAAAGAGCAAACACTTACTACCAAAACCAGCTATGAGTTCGTTGAAGTTTACCTACAGCCCTCATCCTTTTATAGCCAATTGATTACTCCCCACTCCATTGCCGAATCCAAGTCCCTCCTCACTAACAGAAAATAAAAATTTATGGTCAACAGCTAACAATGAAAGTGAATTCATCTTGCTCCACCATTCCTACTGCAATGGTGTGAAAACCCAAATCCCCAATTGATCAAGCAAAAGCAGGAAGTAACGAAAAAGAAAAGCAAAGCAATACACCCAAACTTTGGGTCCTTCAAACCCATCGCTTCACACTCATAATCCACAAACATCAACATGCAATGAGCTTTATGGAAATGAAAATAGAACAACATGGGTAGCTCAACTCAAAGAGCTGATCTAAAGAAAAAAAAGGCACCTCCAATACCAATAGCGCCTGAAAATGAAGTGGATGATGACCTCACAAATAAGATATGTCACACAATGAGGATGCTAGCAAAAAAAAAAAAAGGAACAGTGTGGACAGAAATATGAAAGTCGAATAAAAGAGTAAGAGTGTAAGAAAGGAGGGAAAGAAAAAGGCGCCCAGCTTTCAGACAGGAATAGAAGCTTCTAATGGAAGAACACGGAATGGGCCAAGCTGAAGGTTACGGGCCAAGCTTCTTATCTACGCCATTTAATGCCAGTTAATAATAAATATCATTTAGAGTTATTGTTTCATGGGAATTAAATATTCACATTTAATATTGGATACCTTGTAAACCTTGGTGCTGGGGCCACATTCTCACTGAAATTTGGGCGGGAGTATTCACAAATGTATCCAACATTTATTAACAATGTAGATTATGTTTTTTTTAATGTTTTATTTCAATTTTTTTTGTGTACACCAAGGATATTCCCCAGCCGACAGCCGAAAACTTAATAAAAAATTAAGTTGATTTTTTATTTTTACTCTTTTTAAAAATGACACATGTTATTTTTTAATTTTAAAAATGATATTTATATCATTCTTAATATGTTTTTTACCGTCAAACTTACATTTTCTTTCAAAAAAATTTATGTTTTTTTTTAATGTTTTATTTCAATTTATTTTTTTTGTGTACACCAAGGGTATTCCCCAGCCGACAGCCGAAGACTAATCCCCTCCGAAGCGTAAGATCACTGAAGTGGGTTTTGCCTCTACCAACAAAGCCTTTTTCATGCCCACGGCAGGGATCGAACCCCTGACATCATACTTAAGGAACTCAGCTATCTAGCAACTATGGTGGACTTTGTTGGTATTTTATTTCAAATTTTAACTGAATTTAAAGAACCGTAACAATACACACAACTTATTAGTATAATATTATTTTTCAAATTTTTAAGAAAATATGCCATTGGAAATGGGTGATTATGTAGAGACTGTCTCAAATATGATTGCCTTTTGTGGAGGATCTTTTCCTGTGGCTAAACTAATAATTAATTTGCCATTATATGATGATTTGAATGATTAATTGGTTTGTTTTTGTTCTCCTTCTTGATCTTTTAAGAATGTTGTGTTTCTGAGTTTGTTAGTTGGTGAATAACTAACTATATTTGATATTTTGTTTAATAAGTTTTACGTAATAATATTCTAGTAGTTTGAATCTTATTTGGATCTTTTTTATTTTGTAGATAGATTCTGATGCATTTGGAATTGAAGCTTGAGGATCAAAAGAGAAATGAAGGAACTAGCAAAGTAGTGCTTTTGGGATACCATGCTGGGTGCGGATTCATTTCAGGCAAGGCTCAACTACCTGTTCAAAGTTGTTCTTCATCTATTCCATGTAGGGAGCACGACTACCTTCGGGCTAGGCCTCGCTATTTCAGTGGCTATGTTTTGCTATATTATGACTTAGAGCTTATTCTTTAGGATTAGGGGTGTAACGGTCCGGTCTTTCATGGATATCACAGACCGGACTGATTAAAGTTGGACAGTCTGGTCCAGTCCGGTCCAAACATCATTCATATCCAAAGACCGGACCGGATCGGACCGCGGTCTATTCGGTCCGGTCCGGTCTAGACCGCGGTCTGTTATAATAAAATAACTAAAAAAAAGTAAAAAACTAATTTAAACCTAATCTGCTGGAAATTGGAATGCAACCATGGAAGGGACTCGTGAGAATTAACCAAATTCGTGTAGGAGTGGAAGAGCAGATGACAGTGGCGCGGACGACGGCGGTGACGACGGCGGTGGCTAATACTTGAGAATCAGAGGGAGAGAGAGAACGGATGGAGAGGGAGAATCGGAGAACGTGGCCGCGAAGGGAGATCTCTGAGAACGTGGCAGATCTGAGAACGTGGCCGCGGAGGGAGATCTGAGAACCGGAGGAAGAGGGACGGAGGAAGAAAGCGACAGCGAGCGAGGGTTGGCCGCGGGTTGTTGGTGGCGGCGAGGGAGAGCGATGGACGGCGGCGAGGGAAGAGCGATAGACCGCTAATGAAAGCGATTTAAGGTGGCGGTTGAGGGTTGAGAAGACGGTGGCGAGCGGCGAGCGAGATCTGGTGGCGTCGATTAAGAGAGTGTGTACTGAGAGAGAAAATGTGTACCGAGAGAAAGTGTGTACTGAGACTGAGAGAGAGGGACGTTTGAGATTAGGTTTCTTTGAAGTGTCTAGAGTGTTACTGTGTTTTATTATTATTTTTTATTTTTTATATTTTAGCTATCGGTATCTCAAAATTTGTGAGACCGTGGACCGGACCACATAAAAACGGTCTAAAAATATTCAGACCGGACCGGACCGCGAGACCAGACCAGACCATATTTTTTGGTCCGGTCTGGTTCAGTCCGATCGATCTCGCGGTCCGGGACCGGACCACTTACACCCCTATTTAGGATGGTCATGATGGGCAGTTTGAGTTCAACCAGACTCATTTTTTTGGTGAATATAAATACATCTTTTTCCAAATTTGGAACAACTTTAATATTCAGCAGCCAAAAGTACTCTTGACTCAACCCAAACTTGGAAGATTTCTAGGTAATTTTGAAGCAAGTGAAGAATGACCTCTCAAGTTTAGTCAACAAGCAAGGATTCTGATCTTCATAAGTTACAAGGCTGATTGGACTTGGTAAATTGATGACGGCAATTAGTCCCCAAACTCCAAATTTATCCACCAAACCCCATTTTAATTGTGAAATGTCCATTATACCCTTCTCCATTAAAAAAAGGAAACAAACCCCAAACCCCAACCACCTCTTCACCTTTTACCATCATGCAAACCCCAAACCCCAAACCCCAAGCAAAACCCCATAACCCCATATATCCCATAATTTTACAAACTTCATTCTCTCTTCTTCTAACTTTTCTCTCACCTTTTCAAAACCCTACCATATTCTACCTACAAACCATTTCATTTGGTTATCTATTCATAAAGGAAGCTTCAGTGGGTTCTCTATTGGTGTTGTTGAAGGTAAAATCATCTCTTCTAGAGTTTTTTTATTTTTTTTACGTAACTGTTAAAATTACGACTAACCAGTGTCGGAATTTTAGTAAATTCCGACACGGGTATTTCGGAATTTAATTTTACTAAACCATATGAAAACGTCTCTCTCTGTAACCTTTTTCCGATATACTAAATTCAGAATTTAATTAAATTCCGAAATACATGTTTCAGAAAATTTTTAAATTCTGAAATATGTTTCTCAGAATTAGGGGTGTAACGGGTCGGGTTGGGTTGGGTTTTGATGAGGTTTAACACCCAACCCAACCAAAATAAATTGGGTTGGGTTGGGTTGGGTTATTCTTAATTTGAGTGTTAAAACCGACCCAACCCAACCCATGAAAATTCGGGTTGGGTTGGGTTGGGTGATTGGGTTTATGTATTTTGATTTTTATAAAATAAAAACTAAAAAAATCTAAGTAAATATAAAAATAAAATTAAAAATAGAACAAAAATCACATAAATAAGTAATTAAATATTATCCAAATCAACCAAATTACATAATTATGAACCATATTATCCATAAACTATACAGTTACACAATTTTTCATCAAATTATGATAAATTAAGCATAAAATATGTTAGAAATAAATAAATAAATAAAATATATTTATATTAGTGGGTTGGGTTGGGTTAATCGGTTTTTAAGATAATAAACCCGTGACCCAACCCATACTTGATTGGGTTACAAAATAAAAAACCAACCCAACCCGTTAAATCGACCCAACCCGTCAAATATGGGTTGGGTTGGGTTGGGTTCATCAGGTTCGCGGGTTAATTCTGACCGACTTACACCCCTACTCAGAATTGTATACTTGAATAATTTGAAAAAACCATATGAAAATGTCTCTCTCTGTAACCTTTTTCCGATATACTAAATTCAGAATTTAATTAAATTCCGAAATAGTAAATTCCGACACTGGTTAGTAAAAAAAATAAAAAAAATCCTAGAATAGATGATTTTACCTTCAACAACACCAATAGAGAACCCATTGGAGCTTCCTTTATGAATAGATAACCAAATGAAATGGTTTGTAGGTAGAATATGGTAGGGTTTTGAAAAGGTGAGAGAAAAGTTAGAAGAAGAGAGAATGGGGTTTGTAAAATTATGGGATATATGGGGTTATGAGGTTTTGCTTGGGGTTTGGGGTTTGCATGGTGGAAAAAGGTGAAGAGGTGGTTGGGGTTTGGGGTTTGTTTCTTTTTTTTTAATGGAGAAGGGTATAATGGACATTTCACAATTAAAATGGGGTTTGGGGGATAAATTTGGGGTTTGGGGACTAATTGTCATTGATGACTTGGAAGCTGACTCGTTCAACCGGGCCAGGACTGGCCTTGATCCACACCTAGGTGAGGTTGCTGCGCGTGCTTCGATGCTTAAGTCATTATAGGAGTTGATAAGGAGATGAGGAACATATATTATTAGAGAGATCAGAGCTAGAGAGGGAGATCGAGAGAGCATAACAGGGAGAGTAAAGAGGGTGAGACTTAATAGAAGCGTAATTATTCATTTGAAGAGGGGATATTTATATTGATACTCAAAAGGCTTTGGGCTCGGGCCAAAGCCAAAGGTCTTATCTTACCTCGGAGTATGGCAGTGACGCAAAAATTTACAGTGATTGATGCCATGATGTGACATTATAGTCTTGTCAATGGAAGATCGACTTGAACCTTCAGGGTCAACCTAATAAGTCTGCAGGATCAGCCACGACCCTATGTGGTCGGCCTAAGTCCACAGCATTAGTCACAAACCTTTGGAATTGACCTAAGCTTACGGGGTTGGCCAAAGCCTTTTTCACCACATGTCAGCCAAACATTTGTCTTGAAGGGCATTAGGCTTTTATTTAGGATCTTCCCATAACATATTCTTTCTCACTTTTTCACTTTTATGTTAATTTCTCTAAGTTTTGTTGTCGTTGATTTGTTTTAGTAACACATGACTGTTTCTTATATTTGAGAGTTCATTTTCTAATCTTAATTTTTTTTAGCTTGTGCACTCTATAAATGATTTGTTGGCTTTACCTTCAATTGGATGTTGTCAATTATATCTTATTCACTGAATTTGAATGACTTGTGAATCATGAATCTAGGATTAGGTTATGATTTACTTGTATCAATTGAATCCCGATGCTTAATGCTTTTCTCCATATTATTTCATCTAAGGAATTAGGGTTTGTGTCTCTGTTTTAAGTTTTTTTAATTGAGGAGTTAATGATTCAACATACATCTTAGTGGATTTTAGTTTCATTATTGAAGTTGAGCATGTAGTGATATCCATTTCATTGCATTTAAGTGAAGAGCTTTTTATAAATTTGAGCTTTGCTTGAGAAAATACATTCTTTATTCAATATCTAAGGATTCAAGATATTATATTTCTTATCAAGTATTTAACCTAATAAACCCCCCTCGTTTAAGTTTCATTGAGTAATTGTGCACAAGTATTTAAGTTACAAGTTACAACTAATAGAATGTTAAATTTAAAAGTTATATTATCAAGTGTCCCAATGATATGTTGAAAGATTCAAGTAATAATTTTTTTATAGGAAATCCTAATTTTAAAATTTTCAAGGTACTAAATTCACTTTAATTTCCAATGTTAAGTTTATAGGTTTTTTTTCAATCTTAAGTTTCTATCCTAAGTTAAAATTCGTGAGTAGAAGTAGAAATCAACCTAAAAATTTTCAATTATGAATACAATTAATTAAATCTGCAATTATTGGGCTTTTCGTGAGACAAGATTCAACAACAACCCTTGTAAAAACATTGGATTGGTAGTTTAAAAACAACATTTTATATCGTACTCCCTCGGTCTCTAATTATAAGATTTTTTTGGTAAAAAAATTTGGTCCTAAATATAAGACTCTCTTGTAATTTTTTCAAAAATTATTCTTACATCTAATCATTGTGGTCTAGGTTTTTGTGAGAAGAAGTAAATAAAATTGTACTGGAATATGAAATGGAGCTTGTTTAATGTTGTAAATGACTTGGAAATTGATTCATTACATTAAATATAGATGATGGAGTATCTAGGAATTAAATTAATTATTGAAAAATGAAAAAATTTATTATGCTCTAATAATTGGTAGAGGGATATTTTTGGAAGAACATATCAATTTTAATATAGAATTCAACAACATTGATGGACGTAAAAATACCTAAAAAGATCTTATAATCAGGGACGGAGAGAATACTTTATTAAGCAATTGACTTTGGTTTAAGAGAGATTAGTGACACATACATATAAAGCAAACACACTACTTTTGCATTGCATGTCTTAAACTATTAATACATCGACCAATAGGCTTGAAACATAATTATGAAATAAAACAAGAAAGAAACTGCGTTTATTTCAACTGTCATTGACATTCTTCAACTAATAAACAACAATATGATGATATACTTATTTTGATGAGCCTTAACTATGTCACAAGTTCCTGAAGTTTGAAGTACTTTTGTCAGATATCCTTATTTTTTTATTTTTTCAATATTTGACTCCCCGAAGTTACTTATGGGTTTGTCATATACCTCTACTACCAATTCTAACCAATTTTTGCTAACATGTGAGCGAAGATCCTTCTTTTTAAAAAAAAAATTAAAAAACTAAAAAACTTACTGTTTTTATATTTTTAGTTAAATAAAAAAAGAAAGAAAATGGTTGAAGAGAGAGGTTGTCTTCCTGACATCGCACCACATGGCCAACCTCCTGCGTCTGACTAGGATTCTGATTTTAAATGTCAACAAAATTGGGCATAATTGATAGTAGAGGTATATGACAAAATCATAAGTAACTTCGAGGAGTCAAACATTGAAAAAAAAATAAAGAATAAAAATATCTAACAAAAGCATCCAAAATTTCAAGAACATGCGACACAATTAAACCTTTTGCTAATCCCTAACAAATGGGGGAAAAGCAAGTTCTAACAAAAAGAAACTAAAAGTTATTTTCCACATGAAAGCAAGCCTTAACACTTTCACAAATGAACCAAGGTGATGGTTGTTTCACTTTTTGTCCATCCCAAGTGTGTGCTTCACAGTATCCACAGCACCTTGAGCCATGGTCTTCACTTGCTCCCCAGTCTGCAAGAAGAAGATATAATTTAAACAATGGTCTTTTTAACTACTGTCCTTACTCCTTAGCTAGGGAAGAATGCAAACAGGGGAAGTTTTTATTGCAAAACAGAATTCAATCTTCTTAGTGTACGTTTGCTTAGCCCAAATGCACGTTTGGATAAAAGCTCCCTCACACAAACTTTTGCCCAAACGTGCTTTCCAATGCCCCACCCGCAAATCTAAACATAGCCTTAACCAATGTTTCTGCCATAAAATAACCATTCATTTTTTTTTTTTTTAATTTCTAAGTGGTTGCTGCCCCGATACCGATTAACAATTTTCTTTAAACAATGATACTTTTGAATAAAAAAATGGATTAAGTATTAATTTGGTCTCGATTTCTTTTGTATCGTATCACCTTGGTTACTGAAAATTTATAAATTTATATTTAGTTTTTCAAAATTTTATATCAAATTGCTCCTTCAATATTTTAAACGTACTAACTTAATCCTTTTAAGATTTTCATGTTTTAAGAACGAAACTAATACATCTAAAAATTTTGTGAAACTAAATTGATGTATCCAAAAATTTTGAAAGACTAAATGTGAATTTATAAAGAAAAAATTGAATCATAAGGAGAAATTAGGAACCTGTTGGAGAAAACCAGCAGCTTCCTCCTTGTTTTGTTGAGCAGTTTGTCCTGTTGTGTTTGCAGCTGCATGAGCCCTGTTTGCAGCTGCGGAGGCTGTCTCCTTTGTGGATTGTATAAAATCTTCTGCCTTAGCCTAATCATAACCAAATTAAATATTATTAGCTCATATCTTTATATTGCAAATTCAAAGGAGTTATAAAGATGTATGGTTGTGAAATTAAAATGAATAAGTGTGCTTTCACCTGAGTCTGGCCATGAGTTTGGCCTGCATTGAAGCTTTGTTGCTGGCTCATGTTTGTTAGGTTAATTTGGTAACAATTTAAAAAGAAGAAGAGATATGTGTAAGGTTGTAAGTGCTATTGGTGGGTTCTATTGCTTTTGTAGAAAGGTATATATAGTGTTTTGGTCTGCATGTGAACGATGCATAGAGATAGGATCTTCTTTAGTGATGGCCATATATTTCTCCTTTTGAAATGGGCTTTGGAGGAGAATTATGTGAGCCTATGAGATGAGAGATTCATGCATCCCCAACAACAACTACTATAATAATAATAATAATAATAAATGTTATTGATAACAAGTGTCTTATAAGGTTACTATATATGGAAAAAAAATTTAAGTCCACGTTCACCGTTTTCTCGAAAACATAAAAAATCACAAAATCTAATAACTTTTATTTATATCTTGTTAGCATTTACCTAATAATAATAATAATAATAATAATAATAATAATAATTATTATTATTATTATTATTACTACTTCAATTCTTATTTATCTGTCCTATTTTAAACAAAACACACCCTTTAAAAAATCTAATCATTACTTAGATTTCCAATATATTGATTATCTTTTTTCCCACTATACCCTTTATCTTTCTATAATCATTGATTTTTCTCCACTACTTACGTAAATCAAGACTTATTGAATAGGGGCAAACATAGAAAATAACATTTATTACACTCTTGAAATCCTAAAACGAACAGATAAAAGAAAACAAAAAATCTCCTAAAAAAATGACAGATAATATGGAATGGAGGGATTATTATTATTATTATTATTATTATTATTATTATTATTATTATTATTATTATTAACTTAGATTATATTTTGGGTGTTACTCTAGGATATGGACACCAAACTAATATAATTCGGGTGCATGACTCTCAATCCCAGCATCAAGTATTTACTCAGAATTGAACTTTTCACAAATATTTTGGAAACCGGATCAATTATTGAACCGGTTAAGGTACTGATTCAAGGTTTAATGATTGGACCATGATCTAATTGCATTCAAATCAATTCGAATCAATTATTGAACCGATTAAGGTACTAATTCAAGGTTTAATGATTGGACAATGATCTAATTGCATTCAAATCAATTTTAATGTATGTGTATATATATATATATATATATAATCATATAATAAATATGTGTAAATACTAAATAATATGATATTACATGGACAAAGGGATACTAGCTGTAGTAATACTAAGTGAAAGAGACAAAGAAAAATGGATAAAAAACTATAAAAGTATGGTTTAACAAAGAAATAAAAAGCAAATATGAAAGATAAAAAAAAAATAGTTAATCGTTGATACTTGATAATTTTGTGTGCTTTGCTTTTTGATTGAATAGCTTTTCTTTTGTCTTTCCACTTCCAGTTTTTTCCATTGAATAATATACTACGTTACTACTGATATTGTTTTTTTTTTTCCATTGAGTAGCTTGCGTTATTAGCTTCTATTTGCCTGTGCCAATTCATTTATATTAGGACTTGGGAATATTTTTTTTCTTCCTAACAAACTCGGTTTGTTTTTGATAAATTTGGGTCTTTAACCGCAAATCAATCAAAATCGATGAGTCATTAATTTTTTTACTAATTTTCACTGTTTTTAACTGGTTTGACCTATTCACAACTAGTTTTTTCTATGAACGAATCGTTACTTTCATCTGTTCACCAGTTTTCCGATGATATCAACCAATCCAGTCCATTTTTCATGACCATGCTGTTGACTATTAACCTAATATGATACTTGAATATTAAATGAATGTAAAACCATGCTGTTGACTATTAACCTAATATGATACTTGAATATTAAATGAAGCTTTACATCACTCAACCAACTTTTTGTCAATTAAATCTTTATTATGTTGTTTTATCTTGAAAGTGACCCGTCTAATAGGATGCAATTATCTAACTATTATCTAACAATTACATGAAAAATCAATATATTCATCAATAATTTATAAATGAAACTTTAATATTTAAAAGTATTAAAATTTTAATGCTTTGACTCAAAGTCTATAATCAATTTATTAAAGGCAAATATCAAACATATGCTTGGATGTTTTGGTTTGGTTCTGTTTGGTTCGTATGACTCATGCATAAGGATATGGTTTTTAATAATGGAGCTTGTGATATACCATCGATCTCTTTTGGATGCTATTAAAACTAGGACCTGGATCAACATAGGTTGGGACGAGTGATAAGCAGCTTGGTCTCGCTTAAACAAGGTCTCGGGTTCGATTCTTTGTGAATGTAGAAAATTCATGTTGGGAGACTCACCTGTCATACTCAGACATGTGACCCAAATGTACCTAAGCAGTACTTGGAGAACCGGATGACCAACCAAACCAAAAATAACTAGGACCTAGGCACTGATTTAATTCTTTGGTTGGTAAGAATGAATCTTTCTCGGACTGATGTATGAGTCCACTTTCTTATCAACATATATTAAAATAGGTGAAGTTGAGAGGTATTTTTTACTTTTCCTCCATGATAGTTTTTCCCTCCAAATTTGTTTCTAATCCTAGCCATCCATTGCAAATAAATCACATCCGTTCATATCCCTCTTAAATTTCATTCTAATCCTAGCCATTCATTGCAAGTAAATCACATTCGTCCATATATTTTTAATCTTTTCATTTTCCTTTCATTTTATGACTGCATACAATTGTAACAGTTAGTATTTTTCATTATTTCCTTTCAATGTGCGATGCAACAAATACTATTCTGACCGCTTACAATTGATAATCATGGAAAGCTTGAAAAGTGACAAGGTTACATTAAGCATATGAATAGTTAATATTTTTTTTTAATTGGTAGAAAGCCTTCCTTTCAAATAGTATTTTTTCCATTTTTTTTGGTATTTTTAAGTGTTTGAATTTTGCTCAAACATTTCTTAATACAGAGACTTGAGACTTGATGGTGCACAAAAGAAGATCAAAGAATGTGAAGAAGTAAGTGAAATTCTTTTCAATATTGCGTTGATCTTTAACACAATATTTCTTTTTTTATAATATGTTGATCATGAAAGCCTTCCTTTCAATTTATCATTTAAATTTTTGTTTAAACATATTACCTTGATGATTTCAAAGAAATTCACTTCTTTGGTGACCAAACTTACAAGGTAGTCCATCAGATTATTATGCAAATTTTTTATTTTATCAAAGCTACTATGTGCTCCATCGTACATTTCCTGCCCCTCTAGGCCTCTACAATCTGCATATATATATAAATGCTTGGTCATTTTGTTTTCTATTTAAAGCTTATTTGTTACCTGCCTTTCGTCTTTCAATGGGAATTTTTTTTAAAAAAATTTTGGTATCAAAATGCCACTTGCAAAAAAAAACGTATAAAGAAGGAAACCTTGGTTGTTTGAGCATAAGAACAGTTAGTATTTTTTTTTATTATTTTTTAAATTGGTGGAAAGCATTCATTTCAACTGAAATTATTTCCTTATTAAGTATATTTTATTTCTTTATTTGTCATAAACATTAAGCATATGAACAATTAGTATTTTTTTTAATTGGTAGCTAGAAAGCTTTTTCATTTTTTTTTGGTATTTTTAAGTGTTTGAATTTTGCTCAAACATTTCTTAATACAGGGACTTAAGACTTGATGGTGCATGTAACACCCCTAATTTTCGTCTCCCAAATAACCAAGAAATTAATTATAATAATTATTTTATAATTGATTTATATTAGTTTTGAAGGTTTTAGTTTTTGTACATTATGTGTTTTTATATAAAAATATGAGATATATTTTTATATGGTTATTTTGTACAAAAATGTGAATATTGTAATTTAGTCCTTGGGTTGGGACCTAATTGCAATATTAGAAAGGTTTTTGAAGAAAGAATAATTAAATTATTAATTTTTGAATTTTACCGGTATGTAACCGGTTAGAAGGGCTTTGTAACCGGTTACACGATGAACACAGAAAATGGGATTAGTGCGTTTGATGAGTAATCACGCATTTTAACCCAGAAATTGCCACGAATCAACCCTAATCTTAGTGGAGATCAACGTGTCGATTTGCATGGCACTCAAATCCCTCTATAAATAGCTTTCCTTGCTCTGATTAAAGTCCATTTTTGCTCCTGAATTGCTGAAGCTCTGTTTTAGGGTTCCATAATCTTTCTGTTCGATTCTCAGTCTGTGTTGAGAGATAGAAAACGAGTGATACATTGTTACAAAGCTCACATCAAGGGCTTTGTATTGATATAAAGTTTGTGAGTTGAGAGTCCCTGAATCAAGAGAATGAAGCTTGCAAGGTAAGGGTGTTGGTCCTGTCAAACCTCAGCTTCTGGTTTCTGGAGCTGACTTTGAAGCTTGATTTTGGTAAGCACACAAGCCCTTTTGATTTCAAATCTGTTCCTACCTCTAGTGCATGATGCAGAGAACTCAATTTGACCATTTTCCCCAATTCTTAATTTGGTTTTGCATGTCAAATTCCCTGGTTTTGGTACCCTGTCCAACTCTATCAGCATGGAGTGGATTCAATGGGAATTTGTGTTGGAGCCTTTCTCTCTGCAAAGTTTTGGATCAAGCACAATTTAGAGGTAAGGGGGAAGCTTACTATTTGCTAGAATGAGAATAAATTGTGGTAGAATATAGGATGAGTCACCAAGAGACTCAAAGGGCATAAGTTGAAATGGTTAAATGGCTTGGAGGTCAATTTGAGCTCAATTGATGTTTTGAGCAATGTTATCTGAATGCATGCAAGCTATGTTGATGTTGATTTCATGACTTACTTGGATATTATGTGAATTGATGCATTAAGTTGTGAAATATGTGCAATTTGTGTATACAAATTGAATGCATGCAAGATAGATATGTTTCTGTGTTTAAACATATTTATTTAAGGTATATGAACTCTGTTAAAGGTTGAAACTTGGTTAGATTTGAGTAGTGAAGAGAATGGTTTGTTAAAACTCATGTTTTAGTGCCAGACTGCATAATCTAACCGGTTACGAATATATCGTAACCGGTTAGACCCTGTTAAAATGCAAAAGAAAATAAGTTTACAAAATCAGCATTGTGGTCTTATAAATCCTACTCAAGTCTAGGTCTTAATTTCATAGAAAACAATCTGAAAATAAGTTGATTACACTGTTATAGTTCAGATTGCAGTTAAAGAGTTAATACCTTAAGGTAATGAGATAGTTTCAAGAGGAAATTATGCTCATTGGACAATGAAATGTGATTTAGACTTTTGAATGATATAAACAGTGGTTTTGAGGTATAAACATTGTCAAACTGGCTTATGGATTGAGTAGGGAATTCAAGAAAAAAGGTTTTCTGAATTACAATGGTAAACAGTTCAGGTCTGTAATTCTAACCGGTTAGCCTGGAACTGTAACCGGTTAGTACCTGAATCTGAAAAATAAAAAGTTAAGTTTTTGAATACCATTGACTTTGTTTTACCCAATCTAAGTTTAAGGGCATGTTTTGAGATAACTCAAAAGAGAATTTTGTGTCAAAGACTATACCTCAAATGAATCGTTCAAAAGAGAAATTAGAATATTTCTAAATCACAGTAATTAATGGAAAGACCAACCTTAGTAATTATGTATGCAATGCATGCATAGGGAAAGGTAATGAAATAGGTTGGCAGGGATGGTTTGTGATGTTCGGGGTACTTAACCCTGTACTCTAGGAGTACTAAACTGTTGCAACCTACTTGATGACACATTCTGGGAATGTGGCCATTGTCTGGGACATGGTTTCTTGGAGACGTTCTGGGAACGTGATGCACACTCTGGGAGTGGTGCTTGATTATATTCCAAGTATGGTTTGCGATACGTTCTGGGAACGTATGTTAGTGTTCTGGGAACACGTTGGTATAATAATGGAATTAAAGATAAAACCAACCTTGATGATTGTGCATTCATATAGAATGGAAGTTTGGTTGGTAGGAACGTTTATCATATTCTGGGAATATGAGGAGGGTACTCCGGGAGTACCAAATGATAACCTACTTGATGACACATTATAGATGTGTGACCAGTGTCTGGGACCTGGTTTTATACGTTCTGGGAATGTATGTTAGTGTTCTGGGAACACATTGATATGCAACCTACTTGATGACACATTATAGATATGTGGCCAGTGTCCGGGACCTGGTTTTTATGCGTTCTGGGAACGTGGTGCACACTCTGGGAGTGGTGCTTATTATTCCAAGTATGGTTTGCTACACGTTCTGGGAACGTGGTGCACACTCTGGGAGTGATGCGTATTATCCAAGTATGGTTCGGCATTACGTTCTGGGAACGAATGTCGATGTTCCGGGAACACAACGGTGTATTGGATGGACGTCCAAGATGGACTTTTAGAGGCCTCAGTTGTGGAAGGAAATCATGCATCATGCCACCTGCATTGAAAGAATTGTTATGATTAACCGGGTGTGCTCATATGATTATGCATCATGATTTGCTACATGTTAACTTGTGGATGTTAGTTTTATTCTCATTTGATTATGCGAATATGTATAGCTAACCCCCATGCCCTTATTAGGTGTTGATCGTGCATCTAGCTTGCACAAGAATCAGTAAAGGGAGATGTCCCTTAGATGCATGCAGAGTATAGAAAGTGTGGGTTGGGAACCCGTTGTGCAGATATCGAGGATCCGACCAGAAGGATGTTTGGACAAAGGACCAGTGACCAGCTCTATAACCTTTCTATTTTAATAGAATTTATATGATACATATTTTGGAAAAAGGTATCATAGGAGGAATTCAGTTTCATAATTACACCTATTTGGTATTAATGGACTTGTTACACTTGATATATTTTGGGGGTATAACATGATGATTTTACTATGTTTCCGCAAACTCTGATTTTGTTAGTCAACCTCATTACTAATCAAGTGTTTGTGAAAAGGAATTTTCAAGGGAAGGGAAAATGATTATTTTCAGATCTTTTTCCAACGATAACAAGTCCAAATTTTCATAAACTTCTTACTTTTCTTATAGAGTAAGATGATATACAAGGAGTGTTACAGTGCACAAAAGAAGATCAAAGAATGTAAAGAAGTAAGTTAAATTCTTTTCAATATTGCGTTGATCTTTAACACAATATTTCTTCTCAATATTTATTTTTTTATAATATGTTGATCATGAAAGCCTTCCTTCCAATTTATCATTTAAATTTTTGATTAAACATATTACCTTGATGATTTCAATTATTATTATTATTTTTTTTTGGTATCAAAATGCTTCAAGTTGCCTCACAAAAGTTGTTGTAAGTTGTAACATGCAAGCTGTTGGCATTTTTACCCAATTCTGGATGCTGACACGAATCCTCTTTCTTGCTTTAAATTATTCCTTTAATGCCCAAATAACTGTAAACGTGTGTGTATAATAATATTTCTTTTCAATATTGTGTTGATCTTTAACACAATATTTCTTCTCAATATTTCTTTTTTTTATAATATGTTGATCATGAAAGCCTTCCTTTCAATTTATTCAATCACATGTAAATAAAATTAATATTTAATGTTTGAACAAATGGAAAGCCCTTCAAAAAAAAGGAAAGGATAGCAAAATTTAAGACCCGTGCATCGTACGGACAATTTTCCTAGTTTTTCTAATTGATCCATATGTAAGTTGCCTCCAGTATATGAGTTCTGAGTACCTCTAGTGCTCGTTATCAATTGATTTGCTTATCGAAAAAAATCATTTGCTACTGATAGTGGCAGCTACACATTCGGAAAGAAATTGATTCCTTGCTTATAAAATCTTTGCATTCCGAAAGAAATTAATCCCTTGCCTCTAAAGTGTATGGTACCCTTGACAAAAACTAAAAAAATAATCAACTTATCAATAATTTTTTGGGTCCATCAAGGATGTCTTTGAGCTAATAGCTAAAGACTTGTTCAGCCTGAAGCACAGTAATAGCTTAAATGATGTTTTTTCTATCTATAAAGTATTTTTTATATGCACATAAAGTGTGAATTCCTAATTTCATATTTAACGAACCCAACTATTTAGTCAACATTTGTAATTAAATTTATTACTTATATTTTTGGAGCGGACCAATGTTACTACAAATAACGCAACCGATAGCACATGTTACATGACAGCGGTAGCAGCATCAAAGAAATTAATCAAATTATATATATGTTTGACAACAACCTTTTAAAGTAAAGAAAACACCATAACTCAATTTATTATTAAACTAAATATAATTTAAGTTTTTTAAAAATTTCATTTACAATAATTTGAGTTACTTGACCTATGATTCATCAATTATTTAACCATTTCAAGTTATGGGGTATTTTCGCATTTAGAACACTTGTTTGAGATTTTCTTTTTTCTTTTTTTTTTTTTTTGGTGTAGAATGAAATACTTCAATAGCAATTGGATGATTGCAAGGGGTAACTATCAATTTTCCCTTTTTTAAAGGGAACCCAAGGAATATGGCAAACACATGAAATGGAACAGTAACTTCTTTTAGAAATGATTCTACTTTGAATCTACATAATGGAAGTGAGGAAAGGAAAAATAAGAAGAGCAAATTCTTTCATTTATCCTTAATTAGACCTATATCAAATTCAGTAACAATGCCTAAATAAATGGAAAAATTGCTAATCTTCCCATATATTTCTTTTGTCTATCTCCAAGCAATAGCCTTTTCTTCTGTGGAAGTATTGGCTTGCTTATTTTTCTGCAGAGAAGGGAGATAAATAAAAAGTAATAGGAAATCAGGTGATATTGCAAGATACAAAACCAACCTGGTATACAATTTAATTATACATACTACCCCCACTTTGGAAATATATATTTTTTTTATAATATCAACCTAGTCTTTATGCACCATATTTGCATTTTATCTTCCCAATTTGCTTTTCAAGAGCTTCTCTTTTGTTTGAATTGAATTCTTCTTGCCATTCATGATCCTCAAGCTTTGCCTCAACAAGTCAAACTCCCTCTCCTTTTTGTTCTTTTCTTGCTCCATTGAAGCTAACTGAGCTTTCAAGGATTTGATGGTATCTTCTTTTTCTTGCAGTTCCCACTTCAGATTTTCCATTTGCATGTCATTTTCCTCTGCCTTCAAATATAGGCCATCCCCTATCACCAAATTGACAGAACACAAATAAGCTCAAAAACCAAACCAAAAGCAACACACACATTTAATTTTAACTCAAGCTTATGTAATTTATCTTAGTGGTATGCAAATTTCTGAAGATGAATGTAAAATAATCACCAAGCTATTAAATATCTCAATTGGGTTAGCTAGAAAGGCAGGGTAATGAACCCCACCAGCCACAAACTACTTTTCAGTGAAACATAAGAGCAAAAAGAGCACAAGGCAAAATCATCAAAAATACTTTTGCTGCATAATATGATTTGCTAATAATAAGATTTGGTGCACAGTCTATTCTCAAAAGGCATGGATTTTAAATTGTTGTCCGCAATTGCAATTGCGATCACAATGTTGTGGTCTTTTGAGTCTTCACAACATCATCACAACCGCAATTGCGCTCACAACATGGACCACATTTTCTTTGCAATTTTTCGTAATTGCGGAATAAATATAACCGCGACCATAGCCACAACCACAACTTAAAACACTATAAAAAAAAAAGTAAGACAAGAGAATGAAAGTGAGAGTTAAAGAGTTAGAGTGAGAATGAGACCATCAATTGTCCTCTGAATGAGGTCATCAAGCTCAGTCTTAATTGCAAGATAAAGTTGCTTCCACTTCTCCACAGCTTCATCTCTCCTTGCTCTCTCTTCCTTCATTTGCTCAACTAAAAGCTTAGTCCCCATCAATTCCCACTCTTTCTCACTGTTCTTCTCAACCATTCCAACCTCTTCCATCTCTCTTATCTTCTCTTCCTTCTCTTCCACCAACTTCCTCAGCTGCTTCACCTCTTCCTTCATCCTCTTCCCTTCTTGCTTCCAATCTGCTTCCTTAAAAGTAAACACCATTATGTCCCTCTCATAGCTCCTTGTCTCCTTCTCCCTCTCATACATAGTCTCCTTTATTTCCTCCTGCAAAGCTTTCACTTTCTCTTTCAAATGCATGACATATTTTTCAGAAAATTTTTTATCTCTCTTGCTAACAGTGCCACCCATATTTGGAACTTCCACTTGTGCTGATTGGTATATGGTAGTGTTTTGTTCTTATAGTATGTAAGTGAAAAGAGGAATATGAAAGATAATAATAATAATGAAGGGAAGTGTGGATGGCATGAAACCGTGGCACAGGTTAGGGTGTTAGGCTCCTCACATTAATAGAAAACGCACTAAGAAAAATTGGACTATTTTATGAACTAGGATAAGGGTCGCTCATTAAAGTAGGAGTACTTATGATTCAATAATAGAAGGGATGAAATGAGCACCCCGTCCCAATCATTTTGGGGTATGTAATAAAATAAATAATTAGATCTTTTGAAAGTAAAAAAAGAAAATTTAAAAAAATGTATTTCATATATTTTCATTATTTTTATTACAAAAAAGTTTTAATTTTTACAATATCTCAACTCAATCTCAAAACTAATATCGGCACTTTACTTGAAAATTACTGTTATCCTTCAATTTTTTAAAGCAAAATGTTTGATTGGTCAAATATTTGTTATCAACTTTTTTCAAAGAATCATTTTCATTTTTTAAGAATTATATATTCTAATACTATGTTAATTTTTTTTATATTTCAAAATAGTATAAAGCCTCCATAAAAATTTTGGGCTTTCTTAAGTATAAACTATTGATGATTAGTCCAGTATCATCATATTATTATTTATAATTAAGGTCAATAACAATTTGATAAGTAATATAATTTATTTAAAGAGTTAGAAAGATAAAATGGAAAAATGGTTATTTTTTTTGTATATATCAAATTTTTATTAACTTGAATCATAAATGACATAATAATACATAATCAACCAATAATTCCTCCCTTAAATCCAAAAATCCTGTTCAATGGCACATGCTTTAAGATGGTCATTGAACATGAGGTTGGTGAATATATAGAACATGCTATGTACTAGTAAGATTTTACAGTTGATATATATTGACACCACATGATTTGGCAAATTTAAATAGAAATATCACATATTCACATGTATATATTTTCCTGATAGGGAGCGTGGGGTATTTTTAGGGGAAGGCTCCGGTGCATGGTTAATTAAACCATGCATCGGTGCATCGTTTATTTTTTTTTTTGTTTTTTAAATTTTTTTAATACAGATTTATTCAGAATATTTTTTAACACAAGTTCGTATACATATGTATTAGAATCTGTAAATTTTGAATACAGTTTTACTCAATACAGTTTTTTAAGAACACAGAGTAAAAAAAAATAAATCCAAATTATAAAAATCACTTCATATCCGTAAAAAAGAAAACACATAGAATATTTTTTAATTGATTAAATTTTAAAAAAATAAATAAAAAATCCAAAAATAAAGACATGCAGCGGTGCATGTTAGCCTTTCCCGTATTTTTATGACCTCAGTTATTTGGCAAGGTATTGAATTCTTCTGATTGGCCCTACCCTATACATCTAATTTTTCCGTGTAATAATGCAAGGTTGTACTACACGAGCATCCCTGCACAGTATTCCTCACACATGGATAGGACATATGAATATAATTCTCGTGAGCTTTTGCATTAACAACATAGTTTAGGTCATAATCTCAGTGACAAGGAAAGACGAGAGAGAGGAAAAAAAAGTATATTTGAGCCTACAATTTGTTCAAACCAAAGGTTATAAAAAGTGTTAAAGTTAAAGGATGTGCACTTGTCGAGATAAAAAAAAAAGAGTTTTATTTTAAATAGTCATGAAAGAAATAACAAAATTATTGGTTTACGAGAATTTCATTGGATGTCCATAACAATTTACACCGACAATATAATTTATAAGGATTTGTTTTCATTTACAAATTTTTTTTCTTCTTTATAAAGTTGTTGCATAGTAGACAAGTAATTACGGATAAAATCTGGGATAAAATTGCATACCTTTACTTTTCTCAGACCTTACTAAGTGAAAATCTAGTAAACTGAATTGCCCTTTTCATTTTCTTAGAATATGAGAGAAAAAGCACCTTCTGCAAAGTTTCACATAGGGTGCGTCAACATTTTATCTCAAAATTAAACTAAAAAAAAAAGGATCGGAGCAACCTCGTATTTTCAAGGAATTTGTTCAGCTCATGATGAAGATGAGACTGATTCATTATGTGGAATTGTGGATATACCGTTTTTCTATGGTAAAAGTTTTATTTTTACCTGATATTTTTAAGGGGATGGATTGAAGTTCAATGGCTAGTTATTTATGATAAGTTATTGTATGATCCAAAATCAATAATTTTTGACACATCCAAATTATTGATTCTTAATATATATTTTTAAATCATAAATGTATCTTGAAAAGTTTGAATGTATATTCTTCTTCAATATTTAGTGACCATATGAATCTACAGTAATTAGTGTAAAAGACTAATTCCATAGCTCAAGCTTGTGTAAAGATAAATTAATCATCTGTTTGTGCTTAATAAGTAGTGACAATTTGTGGAACCACCCGTCATTTCAATCAAATTGAAAAATGCTTAGCATTTAGGAGTCTTGGTAAAATTTCTCTACAATTATTAGTGGGGACTAAAATATTGTTTTTCCAAATAGAATAAACCCTGCCCCATGAGTCACATGAGTTACACTTAAACCCCACAAATTATTATATATAGAAGTGAAAAGAAACATTAATTAAACTAGGGATATCTACATTGGAACAACAACTGTCAATTTGTCTTACATATATTTAACACCTATTCTTGTTGCAGTTTGCTAGAGCCTCATGCTGGTCCATTCCAATTACGTACACCAAGGCCACAGAGAGATGGTAGATTAGGCTTACAACAAGGCTATAGTCATGGGAAGCACATTAAGAGAGTGTGACAACATTATTCTCATACTATGCCTTAGCTATGATGGGGTATAACATCCTATTTTTGCTGATATTGATTGTCTTTTGGTTCCACTGAAACAGGATTTTTTTAAGTTTCCATATACGACATTATCGTGTTGGTACAAAAACATTAATAATGGTTATTGGGTGCCACCTTTGGATTCCCTGCTTGAAAAGGACTTGTAGCATACAAGCATGAATGCTTTTATGGCCTTGTAGCTTAGTTTTTCCCTGGCAGGCCCAACCTCATTGAATTGGCTAGTTTGTTACTTCATCCTCTTTGGTATGGCAATTAAATAACTGTCCTTTGTCCATATCCTTAGATGTGATGATGCTGGCCAATGGTCATTGTGACCCAGAAGAATAAACTTGGAAAATTTTAAAGGGATTTAATTTATTAACCCCCCATTTTACTCAGTTGATTCTCCTTGTAGATGGAAAATCCAAAAAACACCCTTAATAAAATTTTATTTCCTAAACTACCCTCAACCTAATGAATACCCAATCCCGCCCATTCCCAAACCCACCGTAAATCCCTTCCCTTCTTCTTCAACTTCTTTCTTCTTCAACTTCTTCTCCCTTCAACTCTCTTCTTCCACTTCAACTTCTCTCCACAACACATTCTCCTCAATCTAAGGTATTTCTTTCTTCTTTTCCTTTCTTTCTTTTTGTTTTTTTCTATTCGTTTCTCTTCTTCTCTGTCCCGTTCTTCTCTGTCCCGTTTTTTTTTTGTTCTATTTGTTTTGGTCGCTGAGGGAGGGGAGATCTTGGGGTAGGGTATAGATTTAGGGGTTAATAGTTGTAGGGTTTTGCTATTCATGTGTTTTAATGCATTTTATTCTATGTATTTTGGCTGCATTTTCATTTTGCGATTGTTGTGTTCGTTTTTTTGCATTTTGCGTTCTGCTGTGTTCGTTTTTTGTTCTGCATTTTTTTTTTCTGTGTTTAGGGTTGGCTCGTTGGGGCCCCAGCGAGATACATAAATTTAACATTCTCGTTGGGGTATTAGCGAGCTTTAATTTTTTGTGAACTCGCTGACCCTGCAGCGAGTATTGGTAAAAATGTGTTGCTCGCCAAGAGGGCAGCGAGCGTGATATTTTCATATTTTTAAATAGGGTTTACTCGCTGGGGCCCCAGCGAGTTACATAAATTTAACATTCTCACTAGGGTCTCAGCGAGCTTTAGTGTTTTGTGAACTCGCTGACCCTCCAGCGAGCTTTGTTAGAATTATGTTGCTCGCCAAGAGGGCAGCGAGCGTGGTATTTTCATGTTATTTTCAATTTTCTGTTTATCACACATCCATATATGACCATATTTTCTGTTTACAGTAATGCCGAGGACCAAAAACCCATCGGAAAGAGACCGTATGATGGCATCCAATCGGAGGAGACGGGTAGAAGATCGGGCTGGACCGTCGCAACCCGTTAACTCATCCAATGATGAAGAGCAAGAGCAGGAGCAAGAGGTGGAGATGGTTGTTCATGACCCGCAGGACACGTCTTTGCTTAAGAGCTACGATGAACACCAAGCAAAAGAGATTTGGCAAGGACGTGTAAGTATCAAATGAACCAGGCCAAAATTATTTTAAGAAATATATTTTATAGTTTTTTTTAATTAATTTTTACTGATATAAATTGCAGGACCGATTGTTGGCCCGGTGTCATAACCATGCTTTCGATATGCCTCTACTATATAGTATTAATGTGCCAAAAGAAGTGCGCGAGATTGTTGAGGCTTCGGGGTTGGCACCACTTGTAGAGACAGCGTATGAAATAGTTGATCGGCGTCTACTAGGAGCCTTTGTAGATCGCTGGTACGAAGACACCAGTACTTTTCATCTCCCTGTCGGGGAGATGACGATCACTCTTGATGATTTTTCCTGCATTCTTCACATCCCAGTTATAGGGGTTCTTATACCATGGGACAAGCCTAACCAAACTGATGCTGCACAGCTTATGCGTGAGTTGCTAGGGATGGACAATGTTGATGCAACGCAAGAGGTCTTGGACAATCGCAGTGGGGCCATTAGGTTCAACACATTGAAGGATGTGTTTCAGAGGGCCGTTCGAAGACGGCGTTATGAGATTTATGCTAGAGCTTATTTGTTGTACTTGGTGGGGACCATCTTGTTCACAGATAAGACCAACAATACAATTGGCTGCCAGTTCTTGCAAGCATTTGATGACTTGAATGCTGTAGATGGATACGCATGGGGTGCTAGCGCTCTGGCGTTTTTGTATGACCACTTATCATTTGCAAGCAAGGCAAACAAGATGTCAATGGTCGGATACATGTCTTTGCTTCAGGTAATAAACTAACTAGTATTTATTTATAATAAACTAAAAAAATGATTGTTTATTGTATACTAATTTCACTGTTTTGTTATTATGATTAGGGATGGATACTGGATCATTTCCCATGCATCGATCGGTCCGTGTGTTGTGCTAAATGATGTATATGAAGATGATATGCCTCGGGTCACTAAGTGGATTCCTCAACAATCGGTGTCCAACTCTGAGAATCACTATCGGATGTTTCTTGAGAGGTTGACGCCTGAGCAAGTCATATGGCAACCTTATGATCCTGATCATTGAGATGCTAGGCCATTCGAGGAAGTCTCCCTTTATTGTGGCTATCTGAGATGTGGTATGATGAGGAGGATTTATCTTCCTCAGAGAGTGTTGCGGCAGTTTGGATACATTCAAACTATCCCTGCTGATCCACCCATTGGAGTTCCCCTGGCCTCGGCCATTGATGAAAGTTTTGGAGAATGGCACCTGCATGTTCTTGATGATGCCACTAGAGGAGAGCCCGTGACCTACAGGGGTCAGTGCGTAGATGGATATATCGATTGGGTGCACAGAGTGTCACATCCCTTTCTCTTACACACCTCGGTAAGAGTTGATCGTCTCGAGGCTACGTTACTAGTAAGTGTTGTCATCCCTTTCTATTACGCACATTATTTTAATTGATAACGTATTGGTTAATAGTTATGGTCTTTTTTATTTTCTTTGTAGACTCGCGCTCTTCAACGATTGCAACTGATTGATGGATATGTGGAACCATTGATCGATGAGGCTGATAATCCTTACTTAGATGCTTTCAATGGTATACGTCGGTTGACATTGACACCCATCACTGAAGAGGTTACAGAGCCTGCGCAGAGAAGAGGTGGGATTAGGGTTAGGGGTGGGGGTAGAAGAGGAGGTAGGGGTGGGGGTAGGCGTAGACATGAGTAGTTTGTTGACGTAGTGGATTTATGAATTGTGGTTTGACTATTTAAATTTCCGTAGACAATGTGTTATATTTATGAATTGGCGTAGACAATGTGTTTGATTTACGTACTTAAATTTATGGTTTGACTTGCATTTCTATCATTTCTTTCTCTATGTTTCTGTTTGAGATTTGAGTTTTGCATTTCTATAATTTTTATGTTTCTTTTTCTTTTTCTATCATTTCTATCCCTGCTGATCCATCAGCTGTGTTTTACTATTTCTGTATAAAAAAAACAAAGCTCGCTGAAGGTTCAGCGAGCTGTGCAAAATTTGATACTCGCTGACACCTGAGCGAGTTAATAAAAAAGTTAAAAAAAACAAAGCTCGCTGAAGGGTCAGCGATCTGTGCAAAATTCCATACTCGCTGACCCATGAGCGAGCTAATAAAAAATTTATAAAAAACAAAGCTCGCTGAAGGATCAGTGAGCTGTACAAAATTTGATACTCGCTGACACCTGAGCGAGTTAATAAAAAAGTTAAAAAAAACAAAGCTCGCTGAAGGTTCAACGATATGTGCAAAATTCCATACTCGCTGACACCTGAGCGAGCTAATAAACAATTAAAAAAAAACAAAGCTCGCTAAAGGATTAGAGAGCTTTGCAAAATTCCATACTTACTGATCCATTAGCGAGTTAATAAAAAATTATAAAATACTAAGCTCGCTGATGGTGCAGCGATCTGTGCAAAATTCTATACTCCCTGATCCATGAGCGAGCTAGTAAAAAAAATAGTATGTAACAAAGCTCGCTTATGGTTCAACGATTTGTGTAAAATTCTATACACGCTGATCCATTAGCGAGCTAATAAAAAATTATAAAATACTAAGCTCGCTGATGGTGCAGCGATCTGTGCAAAAATCTATACTCGCTGATCCATGAGCGAGCTAGTAAAAAAAATAGTATGTAATAAAGTTTGCAGGTAATAAAAAAATACCTATTATAAATTTTACACGTAAACCCAAAATCAACATAGCATGTAATAAACATAGCATGAAAAAAAAATTGCAGGTAAAACCAAAATCAACATAAATTTCAATTCATGAAAATTTTGCACATAAAAGTGGCATTACATAACATTAAAATCTCAATCACTTGCAATGTCATATACAAGACTATCTATAGTCACAGGAGGTATTAATTTTGTAAATAATGCAATACGATCCATAAATGTGCCACCCCAAAGCGCTCCATCCTCATTGAAATAATATTGCCAAGAAGGATGCACCATTGGTAAAGGTGACCCTTCCTTCAAAATAACTTGAATCCAATGTTTTGGCTCTTCATCCGATAATCCAGCTATGTTGACATTTCCGATTATCCAAAGTCTAGGATAGATTGGAGGTGCTTTGGTGTACGGAAAAAATGTAGCACAACCCTTCAGTTGAGAGCATAATGTAACAAGCACCACATTATACCGGTTAGCAATGACATGTCCCAAGTCTGGAATAGTCATCCATTTTTGTTTAGGAACACTCCCAATGTTACCCACATGGAGTGAGTTGAGCACCTCATTATATTGATCAATCCCACCCATTAGATCAAGATACATATCCTTGTTTTGCTTCATCTCATGAATGAGATCGGTCCGCACAAGCATATAGGAATCCTCATTCTCATAATGATACAAACTAATTGATCGAAAGCCACAGTTTCCATCTCCTTTGACATCAACAATTTGCTCAATATGTTGTTGCATGCAAGAGGGGAATTGTTTTATGAAGGGAGAAATAACATTGGGTTTTGGAAGATTTTTGGAAGGGTTTTGGGAGCTTTTTTGGGAAGGGTTTTGGGAAGTTGACTTTTGGGAAGTTGACTTTTGGGAAGTTTTCTTTTGGGAAGACTTTCTTTGGGAGGACTTTTTCTCGGCATATTCCCAACCCGAGGGGTCACGCTTTGTCGATCTTTCATGATTGCTGGTTCGACCTTTTGTCTTTGCTTTTTTATTGGGTGGCAACAAGGAGGTAGTAGCTGGATCCACGACCTATCGAAGCTTGTCCATCAGTAACTGCTTTACATCATCGTTATTGTTATCAAAAAGATACCAACACTTCTCAATCAAGGGTCTCGAGTCAAGTTTGGTGTTTGATTCCTTTGTGCTTGTACTATCAAAGGTGAGAATCTTCCAATGATCATGAACCGCTTCAAGAGGAATAGGTTGACCAATTTTCCTATACTCATCCACCTCACATGCACATGGTAACCCATGTGTGATTCTACACTTACAATCACATATCCTGCACTTGTCAAAATTCATTAAGTGTTTGTAAATAAAACTCAATGCTTCCCGGGACAACATAAATTCTTGAAAAATGGAGTGTTCATCCTGTGATCCACTCTTGTTAAGCTTCTTTGAAAAGATTCATTTATGTTACTATGTTGACATGTCAACATCCTTTGCATGGCCACTAAACAAGTGCATAGATCACCATTACTACCTGATAACATCCTTTTGAACTGAGAGTGGGCACCTTCAACCCTATAAGTAAAAAAAAAAGAAAATTAAAAAAAAACACTTGCAAAATAATAGTAAAAAAAATACACATGAAAAAAAATATTATTATTACCGATTTGAAGTAGTATTTCCTAGATGCATAAAATTATTTATGAATGCATCAACGAATTTTTCCTTGTTTTCTTCCAAATAAGTCCTATTCACATACTCAAAGAGACCAATGCAATTCTGACACAAGCCTTCAAATTCCATCTTTGAAACTTCATAATCATCCTTGTCCTTAGAATGCACTAGCTTTTTCCATGTATCAATGAATTTATCTTTATTTTCATCATCGGGTTTACGAAGATAATTCTTCAAATTTACTTTAATATTCTTCTTGATGTGAAATTGACACAACAAATGCTTTGAAGTTGGAAAAACCGTCTCAGTCGCATTCACTAATGCACCCTCAAGATCGGAGACAATCACCTTTGGCATGCAAGCTTCATCTTTGATCAATCTCTTCAAATGTTGTAATGCCCATACGAAGTTTGAATACTGCTCCGTCTCCATGTAAGAGAATGCTACAGTAAATGATTTATCTGTTGAGGTTTGTCCAACGACCTCAAGTAAAGGCCATTTGTATCTATTGGTCTTGTAGGTATTGTCTACGATGAGGACAATATTGAACAAATTCAAAAGGCTAATAGATTTTGGATGCACCCAAAAAATTTGTTTTACAACATCAGTGACCTCGTCTTTCCTATACCAAGTGTCATATCCTTCATCCCTCAAACACTTCAAAAGATGTTGCATTTCTGATCTTGGATGCCTTACACTTTTTCTCCACCGATTGCGTATATTGTAGATTTGCGTCAATGTAGTACAATTGGATGGATATTCTTCTCTCAATGTTGCTAATATGTGTCTTGGCTTCACCGCATTCTTTGTCATGATAATGATTTTCTCATACTCTTCCGGTGTAGGCTTCCTTGCAGTTGCGTGGCCAATCAATGATTCATATTTATCATGGTTTTGGGTGCCACAAGACACCCTCACTATCCACCCTCCGAGGGATGCCGATGGTCGACCTTGTACTTTGAAAGGACAATTGGACTTCTTTGATCCGGTAATATAGTTTAGATCCTCCTTTTTGGGCTTGTAAAGACCATATCTTTCGCATGAGATGGTGATCCTTTCTTTCTTGCCAACTTCTCCTCTATCCGACCGAAGGATCCTAAGAACAAATCCTTGAGAGTAGGCAACTTCACGAACCCATTTCTCTAGAGATTCACAATCAGGAAAAACTCTTCCGGTCTCAAAAGCACTTCTGTAATCCGGAAACTCAATAGGAACTAATTCAACATCCTCAATCTTACGAGGGCCACCATCATTCATCACACGATTGCTCTCACCATCGTTTGCTTGCATGTTTAAATATCTGAATACAAACGTAATAACTTACATTAAATTATTTATTTTTTTTAAAAAATCAGTTTGCTCGCTTACGGTTGTTGGCAATTCGGCAAGTGTACCGATCGCACAAGTAATAAAGAGTAAGTAAATTATCGTTCCACTCGGGGGTTGCAAATTGTTTCTAATTTCTTTCACCTAATTGCGATTACTATGTATAACTTGTATGAGTTTAGAGTTCAAGAGATGGGAATGTAGAATTAAAGGAATGAAACAATTCAGAAACTAAATAGGATTTAGAAATAAATATGGAAAAGGTTAGGAACTTGGTTTCATTGTAGGATCAGGTTATTAATTATGAAAATATGTTTTCCAATAAATCAACAACTCTAGAAACAATAAAAGCTAGATCCCTCATGGCAATTATGTTTCTTACTAAACTTTACCCCTTAATCCCTTAAATGAGTAAAATTTATAAAAGTTATACAATTACCCAAAAGTATTCCTACGAGTTGAATAATTATATTGTTTGGTTGAAAGGTCTAATCTTAATCCTAATTTTCCAATTAAGGTTCAGATTACCAAATCAAAACATAAAGTCGCGAATTCTATGAATTGTAATTAAAACACAACCAAGCAATTGATTTAAAAGGAAAAACATTAATTCATAAATAAATAGGCAAATTAAGATCCGTACAAATCCACCTTATTCCTAACAAGAGGTTCAATTATACATATTGGGAGAAGAAGAAGAAGGAATGGAATAAACTAATAATCATAGACAATAATCAATTTACTCCCAAGAGATCTTCAATCTTCAAGTGGATCCCTCCAGCAATGTTGATCTTCAATCCTTGTGCCTTGCCTCCTTTGCTCTCAATTGCATAACAGTCTCTCTTCTCTAATTCTAATTTTATTCTAATCTCGTATTTGGCTCTGAAAAGTCTACCTAACCTAATGGAAAAACCTATATTTAAAGTCTAAAACTAATCCTAATTGAATTGATATGATAATCTTATTAGAATAATCTAATCTTTAATAATCTTATCTACAAATAGAATTTATTATTAAAATCCTTCTAAATCCCGTATTTGTGTCTGACAGCAACTTCGGCATTGATTTTGACCCCAAAAATGGACGAATTTGAGCAAGGTTATTTCTGGCAAAGTTGTAGATCTTTTCCTTGGCTTTAAAATGATACCTAGATCTCCTCCTTTGGATAAGCGTAGCTCAAGTTATGATCAAAATACCGAACAGAGTCACTTTCACGCACTTTGCGCGTCTGGGTGTGCAGACCAGCACGCCTAGGCGCGCTATGTCTGATGCCCCATAAATTACCGCTGCAAGCGCGCCTGGGCATGCAGATCCCGCGCCTGGGCGTGCTCAGTAACTTTCGACTCCGTTTCTCTCCGTTCTTGTGTCATTTTCAAGGTCTTTTTATGCTCTTCTTAGCTCCAATAATATTTTCTCCAAATAAAGCTCCGAAACACCTGAAACTTACCCAAAATGGATCAAAACGTTCAAAGGATTCTAATAAACTAAAAATTCCTAAAACTAATACAAAATACCTATATTTACAAGAGAAACAAGCCAAAACCATAGCAAAAGGATGTGAAAGTAAGCCTTAAAACATCATATATTAGACATTCATCACACCCCCAAACTTAGCATTTTGCATGTCCCAGGCAAAAGTAAAATAAAAATTCATAAACACAAGACTACCTTCTAAATCAAAATGTACAACGCTTAATCTAAGCCTTTGACTCATCAACACAGCCACATATTTACACAAGCTATTCGTATATCAAAACATGGTTAAAGAAACAAAATCAATCAAAACTCAGAACTAGTGAACACTCTCAACCTCTCAGTGTATATCTCTCATGTGTATCAAGGGTTATAACAATTCACTCAAGTTCATACAATAGTTAAATGTTATCATAAGCTTGACCATAGACTCAAATCTCCACTGAAATTATTAAAAACATGCAAAAATCAAAAGGTCTTTAATTTGGTTGTAACGTGGCTATGGTTAAAAGTGTCAGGTGGGATAAAAGAAAGAAAAGATGAAACTAAGGGGCTAAAATGCAAAACAAATTTCCCTCTAAAAATTATGAATGAGCAATGAATACTATGATGACTCACACTCAAATCACAACTATTTCAAACTTCTTTTCTTTTTCACTATTCTTCCTTCTATTCTCTTCCTTTTACATTTATTTCTTTTTTTCTTCTATTTTTTTTCAATTGGAAGAGAAATAGAACTCATACACTTTTCACCAACTACTTTCACTTTTTCTTATTCATTCCTCTCAATTGCTCATTCAAAATTCTCAAGGTACTCACAAAAAAATATTTCAATAGATGCAGGGTACTAAAGAAAAATCATAATATCATTTGGCTCAAAATGGGCAACTAAGGGAAAACAAATCCACAAAAATCTCTGAAGGCTACAAAAACACCATCCTAAATGCCTTAATCATTTTCATACATGTAATCAATTATCAATCTCAAAATGGTCACCGGTCAAGTTCTAGAACACAAAACTAAAGTGAACACACTCATGAAAGAAATAGGGGTCTCAAATCAAAATATTTCAATTTATGCATATACCCCATCAAATAGGCTCAAAATCTCACTAAGCTAAAGTCAGTTCACTAATCTCAAGTTCTGAAAAACTTTGTCAAAATAATCAAATTTCAAAAATATTTACAGCTCAACAAATAAATAACATGAATCCATGAGTCTAATACTAAATTAAGTATATACACCTATCATCAGAAAAATAATCCTAAGTCTAGAATAATTACAAAACCTCTACCTAAGACACAAACCAACACCAAAAATGGGAGAAAAAATTCAGATCTGAAAATTTTTAATTTTGTATCCACTCCCCCAGACTCAAAGGTTGGCTTGTCCTCAAGCAAACTAATCTAACCTATACTAAAAAATAAAAATTAAAAACAAAAGAACAAGGAGTTAGAAACTTCCCTTTGTAGCACAGCATTCTCTCTTGATGCACCATGGAGGAGACTCCCCCAAACTTATTCACCTGTGTCACATGAACAACTAAAAATAGTGCTAGAAGCACCTCATTAGCAGTTACATAGAAAAAGCTCCAAACTCTTTATTCACTAACTAACTACAAAAAATATAAAAACCTACACTACTACATAATTACAAAGAATCCACCAGGATCTCAAATCCTATAGGTTAATTCCCATGTGATTCAGCCATAACAAGTTATTCCCACATCCCATGGGACAAACCTTGGATGATGGTGGAGTAAGGAAATTTAAAAAATAAGCTCAGTCCCACCAGGGTCAAAAGGTGCATTCCTTACTCCATGCATCATCTCAGACAAATAATTTCTTTTCCCATTCATGAAAGTGTTAATTCCATGAATTAGGAAAACTACCTTTTCAGGTTCCCTATTGTTCAATAATGATTTAGATTGATTTTTAGATTTTTCATGAAAGCACAGAAGTTGAATATAGTGGAAAAATTTTGAGTCATCCATGCATGCAATAGATTTGACCAAATTTTTAATTGCTAGAAATTCATCATGCATGGGTGGATCAAATTTTTCTACCATATTCAAACCTTCTAAAGTTTTATTTCGGTCCTCTTCCTCAAACTCATTATGCACATTCTCATCTATTTGCTCCTCCATAGGGGTTTCATCATTGGTCACATCCATCACCACCACTTTTTCCTCTCTTTGAAGAGAGTCAAAAATTGTTGGTGATGCTTGTGACTCTTCATCTAATGGCTTTGAAATGTGTTGAACTTTAATTTCAAGGTTCCTTGAAGTGGAACCTTGAGTCGGGTAATAGGTTCTGACTTCTTCAATAAATTCTTTAGTGTTTTGAACACATTTCTCAAAAGCTATTTCCCATGGAGCTTTCTCCACAGGAATTGGCTCCACATGAGACTTTAGTTTTTCAACTGAATTTTGTAATTTTTCTAAAGCTATTTTCCATGGGGCCTTCCTATCACTTATGTTTTATGCATAATAGTATGGAGAGTAGGGATCCGAAATAAATCCATCACAATCAAAATTATTATTAAAATAATAGTCAGACATGAAAAAGTACAAGTTACACAAATAATTACAAATAAGTATCGGAAAAAATTAGAATCGAATTTCAATCCCCGACAACGGCGCCAAAAGCTTGTTGGCAATTCGGGAAGTGTATCGATCGCACAAGTAATAAAGAGTAAGTAAATTATCGTTCCACTCGAGGAATTGCAAATTGTGTCTAATTTCTTTCACCTAATTGCGATTACTATGTATAACTTGTATGGGTTTAGAGTTCAAGAGATGGGAATGTAGAATTAAAGGAATGAAACAATTCAGACACTAAATAGGATTTAGAAATAAATATGGAAAAGGTTAGGAACTTGGTTTCATTGTAGGATCAGGTTATTAATTATGAAAATATGTTTTCCAATAAATCAACAACTCCAGAAACAATAAAAGCTAGATCCCTCATGGCAATTATGTTTCTTACTAAACTTTACCCCTTAATCCCTTAAGTGAGTAAAATTTATAAAAGTTATACAATTACCCAAAAGTATTCCTACGAGTTGAATAATTATATTGTTTGGTTGAAAGGCCTAATCTTAATCCTAATTTTCCAATTAAGGTTCAGATTACCAAATCAAAACATAAAGTCGCGAATTCTATGAATTGTAATTAAAACACAACCAAGCAATTGATTTAAAAGGAAAAACATTAATTCATAAATAAATAGGCAAATTAAGATCCGTACAAATCCACCTTATTCCTAACAAGAGGTTCAATTATACATATTGGGAGAAGAAGAAGAAGGAATGGAATAAACTAATAATCATAGACAATAATCAATTTACCCCCAAGAGATCTTCAATCTTCAAGTGGATCCCTCCAGCAATGTTGATCTTCAATCCTTGTGCCTTGCCTCCTTTGCTCTCAATTGCATAACAACCTCTCTTCTCTAATTCTAATTTTATTCTAATCTCTTATTTGGCTCTGAAAAGTCTACCTAACCTAATGGAAAAACCTATATTTAAAGTCTAAAACTAATCCTAATTGAATTGATATGATAATATCCTATTAGAATAATCTAATCTTTAATAATCTTATCTAAAAATAGAATTTATTATTAAAATCCTTCTAAATCCCGTATTTGTGTCTGACAGCAACTTCGGCACTGATTTTGACCCCAAAAATGGACGAATTTGAGCAAGGCTATTTCTGGCAAAGTTGTAGATCTTTTCCATATCTTTAAAATGATACTTAGATCGCCTCATTTGGATAAGCGTAGCTCAAGTTATGATCAAAATACCGAACATCGTCACTTTCACGCACTTTGCGCGTCTGGGCGTGCAGACCAGCACGCCTGGGCGCGCTATGTCTGATGCCCCATAAATTACCGCTGCAAGCGCTCCTGGACATGCAGATCCCGCGCCTGGGCGTGCTCAAAAACTTTCGACTTCGTTTCTCTCCGTTCTTGTGCCATTTTCAAGGTCTTCTTATGCTCTTCTTAACTCCAATAATATATTCTCCAAATAAAGCTCCGAAACACTTGAAACATACCCAAAACGGATCAAAACGTTCAAAGGATTCTAATAAACTAAAAATTCCTAAAACTAATACAAAATACCTATATTTACAAGAGAAACAAACAAAACCATAACAAAAGGAAGTTAAATTAAGCCTTAAAACATCATATATTAGACCTTCATCAACGGTGCAGCGAGTGTGTTACATTTACACACACGCTGACCCAGGCGCGAGCTAACGAAAAAATTTAATAGCTCGCTAAAGGGTCAGCGAGAGGCTAAAATTTACACACACGCTGACATATAAGCGAGCAACTGAATTTTCATTATGTAACTTGAACTCGCTGCTGGGTAAGCGTGTTTGTAAATTTTAGCCTCTCGCTTAGGGCACAGCGAGTGTGTTACTTTAAGAAACACGCTTACCCCAGAGCGAGATGTTGATTTTTCATTATCTAAGTGTAACACGCTGCTGGGTACGCGTATTTGTAAATTTAAGCCTCTCGCTTAGGGTACAACGAGCGTCTTACTTTTACACACACGCTCACCCAGCAGCGAGGTAGTCTTAAATTATGAAAAATCAATGGCTCGCTTACCCCTAAGCGAGCTGGTGAAATTTGGCCAGCTCGCTGACCCCTACGCGTACGACAGTACGAAGAGAAAAAAATACGAAAAATAGGGAAAAAGTACGTAGATTATGAAAAAAAAAAGTTACCTTTATGATCATGCAATGCTTACACGATGATGGGGTGCTAAAATATGATTGATTAAAGAAGTGTTTTTTCTTGATATGTTGTAGAAGTAGAAGGTGAAAAGTTGGTGAAGATGAAGAAGAAGAAAAAGGAGAAGATGAAGGGTTTAAGTGTTGCATGGAGTTTAAGGGAGGAAAAGGTTGATGGGTTTTAGAAGGTGGAAGGAAGGAGGAAGTGGGTAAGGGTAATTAAGGAAACTCAGTTTTTAGTAAGGGTGTTTTCGGGTTTTTTGGAAAAAAGGGGGTCAAGTAATTAAAAAGGGGGTTTAATAAATTAAATCCCAATTTTAAATTCCAGCATTATTATTGTTTACTGTGAAAATGACAGGTTTTAAAGCATTTTGAGAAGGTTTTACCATTAATCAAATTTGATTAAAATGATAAAAAAAAAAATTCGATAAATAAGTAAGTCTGATTATCCGCTCTATGGTAATTTTTAAAAAAACACTTGATTAAACCTACAATTTGTCGAAGCAAGACTTGGTTTGTAGAAGATCCAATAATAATAATAATAAAGTCTTAGCTGCATTTTTATTTGATTTGGAAAATTTAGTCCCTCTCCTAATTTTTTGGCCAATTTAATTTCTCGATTTTCAATTCCTGTCAATAAGTGCTTCTGTCAAAATTCAAATTGACGAACATGGTTAGCATCCAGACATATATCACACACTCATTGATCCTCATTGGACTTTTTGATAAATAATATATTTTAAACTAATATTAAATTAAACAATATTAAAAATACTAATATAAACAAAAAAAAATCTGATCTTGAGCACATTAGACACTAATTCATGGCCAACTAGTTCATCCTCATTCCTAGTTTTATGCGCAATCAAGACACTAGTAGAACATTTTGGTACCCACTCCATCTTGGGTTTTTGAAGGTTAGGTTTAGGTTCCATAATAATTTTAGGAACCCATGATAATTTATTTTTCATATGATAATTTCTTCTATTGTAGCATAAATGAGAGATATGTCCTATTTGCCACAATAATTACAAGTAATGGAATTGAATGATGGTTTGACTTTTTGACAATTACTATTGAGAAACTTGAGATTATTGTATTTACAATGAAAAACATGTTGGTCAAAGGGTTTACTTAATTTTTGAATATTAACATTATTTTTATTTCCATTTTCAAGCAAAGACTTTGAACAAATATGTCTTTCGACTTCAACACATTTATGAAGCATGCCCTGAACTTGATTTTCAAGATACTTGTAGTGTTCATAAATAGTTGAGGGATAATATTTCATAGATAACTCTTCATCAACAAGGACATTTTCATTTCTCAAAATCGATCTTAATTTGATTTTCAATAATTAATAACTCTTGTAAAGAGTCCAAGTTTCTCTTATCTAAAGATAGCAAACAATAATGCAACTCATTGTATGTATATTATAGTTTATCAATAAGAAAGTTATATATAGTTACCTTGAAATTCTTATCAGCCACGTAATCGGATGTTTCATTTCCAAGCTTTATTGGCTCCTCTTCATAAATACTTTCTCCCTCATTCAAGTCCACCAAAGTTAAGTCCACTAAAGTTTCAAACTTCATTTATATTTTCTTTGGCATCATTTTCAAGAAGATTTATGTCATCATCATTAAGAGGCATCGAGTTCCTTTTAATACTTTGAATTGATTCCTAAGGATATTGTTTTACCTCTTTTTGCTTTCTATAAACACTTTCACTCACATAAATATTGTTAGCAAGGTAATGAGTATATAATGTATCCTAAATATCTTTAGCACTAGAGCAATTCTAAATTATACTATGTTCATCATCATTCAGTGAATTTCTCAAAATATGAATTGTTTAAATGTTCAAGGAAAAACATTTTTTTTTATCAAAATCATTCCAAGAGTGTTTTGGCCTTGAGGATAAACCATCAAGCCCAACATGCCACATAAGAATACTAATAGATTGTAAATAAAATTTCATTCTAGCATTGTAGTAAATAAAACAAAATTCTCGACACTGTCAATGAACAAGGATCTTTAACTCAAAGCGATTAAGCTTTTTACCAGAGTACGAAGCTCTAATACCTGTAACATCCTCGAATTTATTCTAAGTATAAGTTAGAATAATAAACTACTTAGAAAGGATATAATTATGTTCAGGAATAATTAAATCAATGGAGTAGGATCACTTAGAATATTGAGAAGTAGTTGGAAAGTCTTAGCAAAGAATAAGAGGTTGAAAGATGAGGAGAAACGAGTGTTAGAACCGACGTTTTCGGTGTTTTAAGTACGTTATATTAAGAAATTAAAAATAGAATAATTACAACTCTAAAAAAGAATTTTACCGTTGGATGTGAAGGTGAGTATGTAGGGATGCTTGCTTTCAAATTTGAGCAAGATCTGACGGTTAACGAAGAAGTTATGGTGTTTTGATTGCAAGAATAAAATAGAAGGAAAATAGAAGAAAAATATAAAAGCCAATTAGCAGTGGCTAAGACTAATCGATTAGTCTAACCAAAATGTTAAAAATAATAAAGTGTAATTTGTAAAATTTCACAGACTAATCGATTAGTGAGGTCACTATTAGTTCGATCAAAATCAGAAGAAAAAAAAAAGGCATGGAAGCCACTCTTCCACCACCACTTTCATGCTTTATCCCCAAGTTTAGAAAGAAACTTGGCTTCCCCAACAATCCAAGACTCCATAACCACCATCCAAGCTTCTCATCCATCATCCAAGTTCGCCATCATCATCCCCATCATCACCCACACCACACGCATATCACCATCCTCAACACCATATTCACTTGAGTTTTCTAAGCTCCATGATAATGGATTCTCACTCTCTCTCATGCCTGCATCTCAAGAACCATTGAAAGAGAAGTCTATTCCTTCATCACACTCTCCTCTGGACAAGTTCCCAACACATCTCATAGTTACCTTGCTACGGTTTCAAAGGAGATTCAAGGGTTTCAAGCTTAGAGGATTCTAGGACAAAGAAGGAAAACTAAGGTTCTAAGGTTTTCTTACCTTTCTTCGGTTGAGGTAAGGAGGGGGTATTACCCTTATTTAGAGAATGAGCACTAAGGTGAATATAGTGGTAGCTAAGGGTAGAAAAATAGTTATGTTAACAAAAAATAGGGTAGTTGATATTGATAATAAGTTAAGTATGAAAATAAAGGAAATGAACCCACTTATGTTTATATGAAACTATGTGAATATGTAATGTTTGAATGATGATGTTTGTATTTATATGTATGAGTTGTTAAGGTTTAAAATGAATATAAGTGAATAATGAGTTGGAGATGTTTGTGTACGTGATGAATGAATGTTTATAATCACTTAAAGATAATTTGATAACATTGGATAGTGAAATAAATTATGATAAGATATGAATAAAAAGAAAGAAAGAAGAGAAACTAAACATGAGAGGATAAAGAGTAAGGGACATGAGGGCCCATGAATTATGGCGCTGAATAATGATCCTATCGGGTGACACGCCCCATTAGATGCAAATGTCCCAATAGGTGCAAATCTCTTGTTAGGTGCAAATGTCCCATCAGGTGAAAATGTCCCATTAGGTGAAAAAGGTCCCGTTAGGTGTAAAGTGTGTCACCACGGATTATTATGCGCAATTAAAAGAGAATAAATAATAAGCATGTATGTAAAAGACATGAACGACTGAGAATAAGAAAAGTCATGACGAGTATTAAATGTCCTAATGGGTGCTCAAACGTCCTGATGAGTGATAAACGTCCTAGCAGGTGAAAACGTCCTATTGGGTGAAAACGTCTTAACGGTTGTAAATGTCCTAATGAGGAAAAACAAAGGGAAAAGAAAAGTGAGTATAAAAAGAAAACAGAAAGAAAAGTAAATGAGTTAAGAAATATAAATGAGTATAAAAACATGAAATTGAATGGGATTATTGTGATATGTTTTATTCGTTGTAAATATGTTAGGCTTAGTTTATTACTATGACTCTTTAGAGATTATTTTCTAAGTATTGTGTAATGCTCATTCCTTACCTTTTTTACACAAGTACCGAGCCCGAGCTTACACTACCTCAGGCCGAGCAGGAGTGTTCTCCCTGGAAGGGAGAGTAAGTAGTTGTAGTTGTGTCATGGCCGTCCTAGGTCTTATTTTGGGACTTATGACGTACATATGAATTACTTTCACTAGACTTGTATATATTTGTTTTAGGTGCTAGGATGTAGCACTTGGGTGGCCCAAGACTCCTTCTTTTGGGAAAGGAGTGATTTTGGGAATAGACAATTCCAAAACTTGCTTATTTTTTATTATATGCTAATGATGATGCCTGATGAGGCAAATATGCCCTGTTGGCTTTCTGGTTATATAAATATGTGATGTTTCAGGTTAATCAGGTGAAACTAATTCTTGGGAAAGTCACAAAAACAAAGGAAATTTCGTCCGATTTTCACGGAGAATTTGATAAATTAATAAATTTTCAAACGAAATTTTCAAGTAACCAAATAATTAATTAAGGTTAAGGGGTTTTATTTTCTAAGGTGTCACAGTACCAATTGTTGAAATTGGCAGCAATCACCTAAGAGAGAGGTACTGGTAAATTGGGTGTTTATAAAAACTTTGACAAATTATCAAATTAAATTGTTTTCAAATATGTCTAACAATATATGCAGCGAAAATGTGCATGACTTTGAAAACAATTATGCACAAAAGCAAATTAATGAATAAGTTTGAAAGCATTAACGTGGGATTGAACGAATTTATAAATAAAGATAAATGCATGGTAGAGTTGTGAAATTTATAACGATAAAAATAAGCGCAACAATAAATAAGGAGATAAGGGATAGAGAAAATGCAAATTGGATTTTTATCTTGGTGAAGCCTACGTCTAGGCCCTAGGCAATATGTTTTGGGTTTGTTATATTAATGAATTGAAATTCAAACCCTAATACAATACCTGAGTCCCCCCCTCCAAACTACTAGGATTCGACCTTTTGTAAGAGAACTTGGATATTTACAATAGGATGCCTCACCCTATTGCACCCCCCCCCCTCCAAACTACTAGGATTCGACCTTTTGTAAAAGACCTTGAATATTTATAATAGGATGCCTCACACTATTGCAATGAAAGTGTCACAACTTCTTTATCTAGGGATGCCTCTCTGTAAAAACCTAAAGGACGTCTTTCCCCAAATAACTGAAATTGTAATAGAGTTGCATGCAATTGATAAAGCACTCTTCTCAATTGTGTAATTATAAAAGTTGAAGAACTATATGCCAGCAGTATACTAAGAACTCAAGCTTTTTGATTAATAGCAATGGGGAAGAGTTGTTTTCGAAAGAAGGAAGACTCTGACACTTAAAAACAAGATTTGAATTATGAAAAAAAAAAGTTAGTTTTGAATTAGAATGAATTCCTGTTTTTATCAGTGATTTTGAGTACAACTAATAAGGAAACAGTCCTAACAATCAATATGATTGATGATCCAAAGTCGTTTTTTTTCTTTTCAAAATAAGTAATCGATTCATGGCAAGCACTAATCGATTCATTGAAGTAAAAGTAATCGATTCATGACATGCAAGTAATCAATTCACTTTTTTGTTAAAAATTGTATGAAGCAACAAAATAATCAATTCAAGATTATATGGAAAGTCAAAGTAATCGATTCACGAATGAAGGGAATACTTTTTTTTTCCTTATTTCCACTAAAACTTATTTTTCATCCCACAAAGCTAGAATGTTGATAAAATACTTTGTAGCATATACAGACCCGTCCCTTAAGCCAGGACAATAAGGACAACCGCTTAGGGCACCCAATTTTTTTTTATACCTATAGGCTATATCTGAAAAAAAAAAAAGTTAATTAAGAAACAGTCAAACAGAAGTATAGCAGTCCCTCACTCCCTCGATAGCAAAGCCACAACCCACAAGGCAAGCCTACACTGCCCCACACAAAACACTCTGAAAAACAAACCAAATTTAGAATTAGAAAGGGTCAAAGGGAAAACAGACGGACGGCTCTAACGCTCTGCACGGAGGGAGTCAAGGTGAGAACGAAGAGAAGAAGCAACTTTACTCAAGTGACCAAGGAGGCAAGGACGACGATGCAACTGTAGCAACTAGCGACGGTGGTGGCGGTATAACCATAGAGGTACAGCGAGTCAGCGACCGAGGCAAGCAACGGAGCAAGTGAGCAACAACAGCGACCGTATGTAAGAATTAAGAAATCTCAAACCCTAACTCCTTAAGCATGTTTGGTTATATGTTTTAACTCTTAGTCTTTTACTCTTTTACTGTGTTACAATCATCAATCTTAGCAATTTGGCTTAATTAGCAGTAAGGTTTCGTCAAATTAGAATTAGCCAAATATCTTTTTTGAGTGCGATAAAGTGACACTCAGTAATAAAATTAGAGTCAGTAATAAAATTAGAATTAGCCAAATGTCTTTTTTGAGTGTTATTATAGTTCATGGTTATTAATTTTGTAATAAGGATTATCGATAGGTATATAGATGATTGAGGGCTAATGATAATGTAAGGGTGGTTTGACATGGTTTAAAAATTGGAAGTTTACATTGTATAGATATGATTCAATAGTTGATTTGCTTTTTTAATTAAGTTTAAAGCAAATGATAGGGTGAGTTCCTTCAACCATTCCTAGAAGGTAGGGAGAATATCAACTATGATGCTTATTTAAACTTGATGTTATTAATGAAATTTCTTAATTATAAAAAAAGATAAAGTTATTATGTTATCGTGTTGTAATTTATGTTGCAAAAATTTTATGTAATTAATTTTACGTAATTAAATATTTTATAAGAGAGGGTCCCTATGTCTAATTTTGCCTAGGGTCCCGAAAATGTCAGGAACAATTCTGAACATATAGATTTGTTGGATTTAAAGGTTTATGAAAGTATTTTAAATTGTTATTTTCCACACTATATAATCTTTGAAAACATCTTGAGTTTTGGGATATAATGCCTTACATGATTGTTCTAGTGATAAGGATGACATACACTTGATTTCTTTCTTAAAGCTTGGATTGTCATCATCAAAATTAAACACCAGAATTTAGTGGAGCTCAACATAATGAACTCAATTTATTGAGCTATGTCGATCACGGTCCTTCGGTATCTGGTTCTAGCAATGCTTTAGTGACAACAAGGTTCGGGAAGGACCTTCTCTCTAGTCTTGTATCATGTAAATACAAGCCTTCAGTCTTTTTATTGTCGAAATATGCTTAATATCTGAAGAGGTGACTGCGACTCTTTTCCTTAATGTTTCCATTGAATGTAAGTAGTTGAGTTTTGAAATAATTAAGCTTACAATTGGTCCTCGATTTGGGATTGCCATTGATGGTTTTGCTGGCTACTTTAAGGATGCTTAGGACAAGTTAGTTAGACTTCATGTATAGTATTATTTGGGTTAGAGTGTGGTTTATGGACCTTGGATTTTGTTCAACAGGTTTGCAAGGGACATGGTTTTATGAGGTTTAGGAGAGATCGTGCTGTTCCGATTTTATTGAACACTAATATTTAATTTTATTTTTATTTTTTATAAAAGAACATGTACTACTATATAGGGATGGCAATGGGTCCGGGTAATAAGGTATCCGGACCTGGACTCGTTCATAAATTACTGGATCCGAACCCATCCGGATCTGCGCGGATATTCGCTGCATAATGGGTAGGCGAGTCTTCGGGTATTTAGGCGGATTTTGCAGGTACCCATTAGCAATTTTTTTTTAAAAAAATATTTTTTAAAATTAATTTCTATGTTTTTTTATAAACCGAGGATCGTTAATACATCATTACACACTGTACTTAATATTAATCCTTGCCACCATTAAACACTAGCAGACATCAAAGAAATTCTCTCGTTAAACACAAACATACTAAAATTATACATATATATATATATATATATATATATATATAATGCATATATGTAAATATGGACGGGTCCCGTGGGTAAGCATATATGTAAATATGGACGGATCCGGATACCAACAGGTCTGGTTATCTTAGACCCAGACCTAGACTCGTTCAAAGCAAGTACCCATACGAGTTCATTCTTTGGACCCACGAGTCTTTTTGTGGACCCGGACCCTTTGCGGCTATTACACACGGTTCGAGGTCCAATTATCATCCCTACAAGTACTATAGCATCTAGCAATGGTACAAGGACCAGTCGGACACTAACCCACATGCGGTCAAAGTTGGGTTCATTTTAGATTGGATTGCTTGTCATTGATCCAAGGCTTAAATTTTCACGTTTTGTTTTGTAGTTTTCTGACTATTAATATTGCAAGCCCGTGTGTACAATTACCGATTATCAATGATTAAATTGTCACTATAGTCCCTCGCTTTGTAAGGAGCTTTCACTTTAGTCCTTGATTTTTCAATAATTCCTCTTTAGTCCCTCACTTTGAAAAAAACTACTCACGTTAGTCCCTGACAACTTTATCCGTTCATGAACCTTAACATCTTATACACATGACCGTTAAATAACTTATACGACGTCTAATTGTTGCGATGTTGCCACAGATTCATCAGCAGCTGTCAGAGCTTTAGCAACTGCCTTATTTGCAGCTGCGTTAGCTGTCTCTTCAGCAACCTTGCTGCCTTAGTCTCTTCTTCCTCCAATTTTTGTCTTTTGAATTCAGCATCATGTGTAAGATGTTAACGGCCATGTATGTATATGTTATTTAACGGCTACGTGTATAAGACATTAATGTTTATGAACAGAGAAAATTGTCAGGGACTAATGTGAGTAACTATTTTCAAAATGAGGGACTAAAGAGAAATTATTGAAAAGTCAGGGACTAAAATGAAAAATCTTGCAACATGAGGGACTAAAGTGACAGTTTAGTCAATTATCAATTAGAGTCATCTTATGACATGTGTGGTATGGTAATTGTGATATAAGGTCGAATATTTTTATTATTATTTTTTTTGGGGTGAAAAAGGTCGAATATTCTTCGAGAAAGAGGTTAATGTATATGTATATAATTTTTTTTTAATTGTATATGTATATAATTATTTGCTCATTTTGTTATCAACATAATATAAAATAGGAGAAGTTGATTTCCTCCTTTGATGATGCTTTTCCCTCCTAATGACCCTTTTTCCCTCCTAAAAGTGTCATTAATGCAGTCTTATCAAAGATATTGAACGGATTAATCTGAGTCGTTTATTTCATTTTAATCTGGGCTGTTGAAAAAAAAGCTTATGCAAGAAACTTTCTCTCTTCCACGTTTCCATCATTCTTTCTCCTTCTCTCCGGATCTCACCTTCTCTTTCTCTTCTCTCCTTCTCTTCTCTGGTTCCAATCTTCATCCACATAACAAAGGTAATTTTCTTTCTCTCTTTCTCTAGCCTCTATTTTTATCTTTTTCTCTTTCTCATTTGTCATCTCACTGTCTCTTTCTTGCTCTTTCTCTCTCTTCCGCCCCCCCCCTCTCTCTCTCTTTCTCATCAACCACCAACACCCACTCAGTCGGGAATCGCGATTGCCACCACCGACATCATCACCGGACCGCTGTCGATTGGGATTTCGGTTCCAGTAAGTAACTCTTCGACTCCCTCTTTCTTCCAAGTTTACATTTTGCTAGAAAATCCAAAATCACATATTATGATGCCTCTATAAAAAAAAATATGCAAGTTTTTAATTTATGCAAAATCCTAAATTTTATTATTTTTTATTTTTTTATATATGCAAGTTTTTAATTTATTTGATTTTATTCTATTTGGGCTTAGAGAGAGATCAGAATCTTCTTCTTCATAGGAGAAGTCATAACCTGCCAAGAAAACTGAAACAAAGGAGCAAAGAGGTGATTAATTTAATGAATAGGCAATTTTCAGTCTATCTTTGTGTTTTAAAACAATAGATATTTTTTTCACCTTATGCATTTTAAGACAGTACGTATGAAGTGTACTATTTGATATTGTTGTTTCTTATCCACAACAAGCAATATTTTTTTTTGCTGATTTTATTTAAAGATTTACAATGCTTTGTACCATATTTATATTATGCTTCGAAGTTGTCATTTCAATGATGCAAATCAATGAATTTGGGAAATATGATAGAGTTGCTAAAATTCATGCATATATAATAAGTCGTCTAATAAAGGAGAGATGTTTGCAGCGATCGGCAAAGTAAAGGCTCAACAAGGACTTATTAACAATCTTGATGATGTATTTGGGAAGGTCTCTCCAATTCCTTTGTTTCCCTGGTTTGTCTTTGGTCCCTTGATTTCTCAATTACTAATCATTTTGATTTTTGCAAAATATATATTTGTCAGTTAAGTATGTATTTTGTTTTTTATTTTTTGTAGCTTTAATTTTTTTATTATTATGAAAAAAAAAGAGCAAGCAAGAGGCCTAGAAGCATAGAGGAGGTTTCGAAGAGAATCAAGAAGGTTTTGATTATGATATACATTGTTCATTACTTTTTTTTTAAAATGTTGGATTTTTGAATTTTAGTTATGGATAAGTTGGTTTTTTTTATGTAACATCTTAACATATCTATATTATGATTAGATGTGAATGAGAATATGCAACGAAAAACGCCAATCATGTCAATCATTTAAAAAGAACTTTATTATGAAGAATAAATTTTGGCTATAACGCAAAAAAAAAAAAACGGATATATAAGTATTAAAGATGAACAATAATTTGGTATAATGATTTAACATAATATAATCAAATATTTACTCCGCCATTAATTCAATTTTTAAAAAAACTGAAAATTTATACAATATGTTATAATTTTGATCGTGAAAAATAATGATCCATTAATTGATACATTAGACAATATACTTATTTACAATTATGAAATTTTAATATAGACAAATAATTTTAACGTTGGAATCTTTTTAATTTCTATATTAATATAATGATTTAGCATAATATAAAAAACATCATATTTTAGTAAATTTTTAAATAATATCCCTTAAATTAGTGTTGAATCAAAGATTTTGATGATGACAAATAAACAAGTTCAACATGAAGTATCTCTGATCTCGGCCACTGACGGAAACAAATTGAATCCGACCAGAATAACAAGGAAGTCAAAATTCTGAAGACGGGCTCGGTGCTCTCGATATCTAGCTCGGAAGGATAAGTGGCTGGGACCGTTGTGAATGAAGCCGGAGTTAATCATCTTAAACTCAAACGCACTCGGAAGTGATCAATCCGAGCCATCGCTCAGAGTCTATTAGTTGGCCGAGAGATCAGCTCAGCAAAGGGAAATCAGATAATTGGCCGAGAGATCAGCTCAACAAAGGGAAATCAGATAATTGGCCGAGAGATCAGCTCAGCAAAGGGGAATCAGATAGTACCTTTCAAGGTCCCAAGCTTGAACAGATGTCAAGCTCGAACCGATATCAAGCTCGACAACACTGTTCATCATCTTCAACCTTCAGCAAGTACAACCCGCATGCACCTCATTAGTTATGTACCAGTATTATAGTACTATGCGTAGCTGGCAGTTTTGTCCTCATCTCAACGGCGCCCAACTGTCATCAAACTTCAAATTTCAAAATTGGAAAGGGACAGTTTTGGATGGGTCTGATAAAGAACAGACAAAGCAGTACTTGCAGAAAAATGACAGAAAATGTTCTGGTATATCCGTTGGGAGCATCAAGGCATATTCCAAAATAATCTTTCCTTTCTTTCCTACCTCATACGTGGTTACTCCACTATAAAAGGAGAACCTTAGCCTCTCCAAAAAGGTAGAGAACAACACACAAACACACGAACACATAGAGAAAGAAAAAGAAGAACAGAGAGCAAAAGCCAAAAACTTTCATACTTATTCTCTGTTTTACAAGTGCTCAAATCGCAGAAAAGAAAACCTGGAGAGTGTGAGTACAAATATTTCATACTCATAAACCAAGCCTCAAATCGGTTCTCTACATTCTCAAAAGCCTTTCTCAAACACTTAACCGAAAACTCATTTGTTCATTAAACCTTCAGAATCTTATACACTTGAGTTTCGGGTTGGAGCCATCATCTTCACTCTACCATTTCTTCAAGTCTTGAGTTGTTCTCAAGCACGGTAAAAATCTTGGAAGGTTTCCAAGTTCGTTCAAGAGGTTTTTGGCGATTGAAGTCTTAGGAGGTTCCTGAGCAAAAATCCAAGAAGGTTCTTTGGTGAAAATCCTTGAAAATTTCAAGGTGTCTTAAAGGTTTCAAGACTGTGAAAGTCCGACGCTGTGCTTGGCATTCTGTATCAGTAGGTAGAAGTCATGAGTTTGGTACTCTCTAGGTGGGTTTAATTGATCCCGTGCAATCTCTATCTATTTGATTTTATTAAAAGCTCCTTAAAGGTTTTAAGGGGGACTGGACGTAGCTCACCGTGTTGGTGAGTGAACCAGGATAAATCTCGGTGTCTCATTTTCTTTACTGCTTTCATTTGCTTTCTGAGCATTTGATCGAACTGCTTTAGCTCTAACTTAACGCTCGGACAGTGCTAGTATTTTTCCGCTGCAAACGTGATCCTTCGAGTGTGCATCTCGGATAATCAGTGCTCAGTCTAGAAACTGGTTATCAAGTTCTGTTCGACTCAAAGTCGGGATTTCTACTCTGAACAACTAGTTTTATCCGACCGATTTTAATACATCACGAAAATTTGGTATTATTGCTTCCAACTACTATTCACCCCCCTCTAGTAGATTGTTAAGCCATTTCCTCGGCTTCCATCGTTCGTTTAACAATTGGTATCAGAGCTCGGTCGAAAGATCGAGCTTTACCGCTTTTCGAAAAAGATCCTAGGAAACCATGGGCTCTAACAATCCATTCGGAGGTGAAGGCTCTTCAATAAACAGACCACCACTATTCAATGGTGATGGTTATGCTTATTGGAAAGCTCGAATGAAATTTTTTATAGAAGTAATTGATATTGATGTTTGGGATGCGATTGAAAACGGCCCTCATATTCCGAGAAGGAAAATCGGAGACGATATTGTAGAAATCCCAAGGACAAGCTGGGATGATGATGATAAAAGAAAAGTTTCTTACGATTTAAAAGCTAAAAACATCATCACCTCGGCCCTGTCCTATGATGAATTTTTCCGAGTATCTCATTGTAAAAATGCTAAACAAATGTGGGATATTCTACAACTGACTCACGAAGGGACAAGTGAAGTTAGACGAGATCGATTAAATACTTTAATGCATAAGTATGAGTTATTTCGTATGCTACCGAGCGAATCTGTAAATGACATGCAGAAACGATTTACTCATATTATAAACCATCTTATTGCTCTCGGCAAAACCTTTCAAAATGCCGAGGTTATTAACAAAGTTTTGAGATGTCTTAGCAGAGAATGGCAACCGAAGGTTACTGCCATCATGGAATCAAAAGATCTAGATACCATGGACATAGCAACTTTGTTCGGCAAATTGCAGGAGCACGAGATGGAGCTCAGAAGACTAACCATGCATGAAGAATCCGACAAAAAGAAGAAAGGGATCTCACTTAAGGCCTCAGCTAAGTCGACCAAAGTCTCCTCGGACAGCGACTCTAGCTCAGACATGAATGACGAAACCCTCGGCCTCGTAGTCAGGAAGTTCAGAAAATTCTTCAAAAACAGAAGGAACTTTAAAAATCTAGGCACGAGCTCAAAAGACAAAGTCAAGTGCCATGAATGTGGTGAACCTGGACATATCAAACCAAATTGTCCCAGGTTGCAGAAAAGAAGCAGTACCGAGAAGAAGAAAGACAAGAACCCCAAATCAAAGAGAGCTTACATCGTCCGGAATGCACCCGAGCAGAATGAATCATCTGTGTCAAGCTCCTCGGACGAAGAAGAGACAGCTAATTTGTGCTTAATGGGTAGAGGCACTGAGGAAGCCTCAACAAGCTCGAACCTTAGCACCACCAAAGATGAAATCAATCACTTGTGCTTAATGGGAAAACTTGGATCCTCAACCGAGCAAGAAGGCAAGATTTTGTGCTTAAGGGGAAGACATGATGAAGAACCTTCACTAAGCTCGGCGTTCGGCTCAACTGCACATGAAAATGAGGTATACTCGAATACCGAATCTAATACTGAGTCTGAACTTGATGATTATGAGGAATTATATACTGCTTACACTGAAATGCAATCCGAGTTCGAAAAACTCGCTAAAAGGTATGCTAAGTTGAAAAGAAATATTTTAAATCATAAAGAGCGAGTTCTCGAACTGGAAAAATGCATTGAAATTTTAAAGTGCAGCAATGATTCCTTGGAATCTACTATCACTTCTCTGAAAGATCAAAAGTGTGAAGGTTGCACTAAGTATGAAAAAGAAATTAAAAATTTGAAAAACACTTATGCAACTTTCTCACAAAGTGATAGGATGTTAGACCAATTACTTGTTCGACAGAGAAGCAGTTCAAACAAAACTGGTCTCGGCTAAAGCAATGCCAAAAAGAAAACTTTTTGTAATTTCGGTTCATTTTCAAAATTTAAAAATTCTAAAAAGCCGACCTGTACTTACTGTGTCATGCTTGGACATACACCTAATGAATGTAAGATCCAACGATATGGTGTAGCCGACGGCTCTTTTGTTTGGATTGTTAAGGGAGTTAATCCCAGCACTAACCGACAGGGACCCAAAACTGTTTGGGTACCCAAGATGAACAAGTAACACTTTTTGTAGGTGTGCTATCGAGCAAGGGAAACACGGTGGTATCTGGACAGCGGATGCTCGAAGTACATGATTGGAGATAAGCAGCACTTCATCGAGCTTACTCCAACCGAGAAAGGATATGTCACTTATGGAGACAACAACAAAGGTAAAATTTTGAGTGAAGGTAAAATCGGAAATTCTTCCGACTTGATTATCAAAAATGTTTTATTCGTTCAAGGATTGGAACACAATCTTTTGAGCATAAGCCAACTTTGTGATATCGGTAATCATGTTGTTTTTACCTCCACTCACTGTCTAATTAAAAGTGACAAAGACAATTCAATCAAATTTGTGGGAAAAAGGTCAAACAATACTTATTTGGTAGATTTAAATGAAATTTCCGCTCTGGTCTCTACATGCCGAGAGAATGATACTTGGTTATGGCATCGTCGGACTGCTCACATAAATGTAAATCAGTTAAAGAAACTTCAATCCAAAGACCTAGTGGTCGGACTGCCAAAGCTAAAATTTGATATACAAGGTGTTTGCACTTCCTGTAAGAAGTGTAAACAGACCAAAAATAAATTTTCATCCAAAAAGATGGTGTCCACTACAAGGCCATTAGAAATGCTTCTCGATTTACTTGGACTTTATTTTTAACTGCAAAAAGTGAAACTTTTCAAAGTTTTAAAGAGCTAGTCAAACGAATTCAAAACCAAGTTAACCAAAAAGTTGTTGTTATCCGAACAGACCATGGCGGAGAGTTCGAGAATCACAAATTTGATAAGTTTTGTTCTAAGTTCGGCATTGAGCATCAATTTTCAGCTCCTCAGACTCCCGAGCAAAACGGAGTCGTGGAACGAAAAAACCGAGTACTTGAGGAACTTGCTCGGACTATGCTGAATGAATCTCAAATTCCTCTTTATTTCTGGGCGGATGCAGTTAACACTGCTTGTCATGTTTTGAACCGAGTTCTTACTCGACCAATCTTAAAGAAAACGCCCTATGAGATTTACAAGGGTAGAAAGCCCAATATATCTTATTTTCATGCTTTTGGATGTAAAGTTTTTATTTTAAATAATGGAAAAGATCATCTTGGAAAATTCGATTCAAAAGCTGATGAAGGTATATTTCTGGGCTATTCTACTCGGAGTAAGGCTTACCGAGTGTTCAATAAACGCACTTCCTCTATGGAATAATCTATACATGTGGTATTTGATGAGTCTCCAAGAGGGGACACCTTGAGTTGTGTAAAAAGTACAGGAATCAAATAAAACTCAAAAGACGAGCAAAATGATGATGACCCAATCTTAATTGAAAAAGGAGCTCATCAAGACAACACTTCTAACAATGGGTATCACCAAGACGACGCTGTAATCCAAGCTCCGAGGGACGACCTCCCTCCTGCTTGGAAAACAAACAAGAACCATCCGATCGAGAATGTGCTCGGCGATATATCTAAGGGAGTTCTAACTCGTCGGTCAATTCAGAATTTTTGCAATTTCGTCTCTTTTGCTTCTCAAATTGAACCTGATTCTGTTAGTAAAGCGATTGACGATGAACATTGGGCCATTGCTATGCAAGACAAGCTGAACCAGTTCATCAGAAATGATGTTTGGGAATTAGTTCCTCGGCCTGATGATCATTCTATAATCGGCACAAAATGGATTTTTAGAAATAAAATGGATGAATCAGGAGTAATTATAAGAAACAAAGCGAGATTATGCTCAAGGCTACAACCAAGAGGAAGGTATCGATTATGACGAGACCTTTGCTCCGGTTGCTCGGCTTGAAGCAATCCGAATCTTACTTGCTTTTGCATCTATCATGAAATTCACCCTGTATCAAATGGATGTCAAAAGTGTTTTCTTAAACGGATTTATAAATGAAGAAGTGTATATGAAACAACCTCCTGGTTTTGAAAGTCATGAATTTCCAAATCATGTTTACAAACTTAAAAAGGCTCTGTACGGTCTGAAACAAGCTCCAAGAGCTTGGTACGAACGGCTGAGTTCTTTTCTTTTAGAACAAGGATTTGAAAGAGGGAAGGTTGACACTACCTTGTTCATTTTAAAATCTAACAAACATTTTATTGGTACAAATCTATGTTGATGACATAATCTTCGGTGCTACTAATATGTCCTTGTGCAAGAAATTTTCAGCTCTAATGAAAGGTGAATTCGAGATGTCGATGATGGGAGAACTTACATTCTTCCTCGGTCTTCAAATTAAGCAAGCCGACGGAGGCATCTTTGTACATCAAGCAAAATACTGTAAAGAGCTTCTGAGGAAATTCGGCATGGAAAATTGCAAGACTGCAGCAACACCGATGAGTACCTCCTGCTACCTCGACAAGGATGAATCAGGTAAATCCGTAGATGTAAGTAAATATAGAGGCATGATAGGAAGTCTTCTATATTTAACTGCATGTCGGCCTGATATTATGTTTAGCGTCTATATGTGTGCACGGTTTCAAGCTAATCCGAAAGAATCTCATCTTACTGCTGTTAAGAGGATTTTTAAATATTTAAAAGGAACCGAGAACACTGGTCTGTTTTATCCAAGTGATACAAGTCTTAGTTTGGTCGAATATTCCGATTCGGATTTTGCGGGATGCAAGCTTGATCGAAAAAGCACTAGTGGAACTTGTCATCTTCTGGGAAGTTCTCTAGTGTCTTGGTTTTCTAAAAAGCAAGCTTGTGTTGCTCTTTCCACTGTAGAAGCCGAATACATTGCTGCTGGTAGTTGTTGTGCTCAGCTTCTTTGGATGAAGCAACAACTATCGGACTTCGGTCTAAAATTGGATCACATTCCTATCAAATGTGACAACACAAGTGCAATCAACCTAACTAAGAATCCTGTGTATCACTCTCGGACAAAACAGATTGAAATAAGACATCATTTTCTGAGAGATCATGTTCAAAAAGGTGATTGTGTTATTGAATTTTTAAGCACTGAAAATCAGTTAGCCGACATTTTTACAAAACCCTTGCCGAGAGACACTCATTTTCATATCGTAAGAGAGCTCGACATACTGGACGAATTCAGTATAAGCTAACTGATCGGACCGTGTTTTTCAGTCACCAAAATTCATTGTCTTATGTCAATGTCAAACCACTCGGATTTTCTTTGCGTCTAAATTTTTCAAAAGATTGTACTTCTCCTCATCGTCCTTCATATTCTTTTCGGGGGAGAAAAGTTGTTTGCTCGGATAGCTTGGCCGCATATAAAATTGTCTATTCCCTTTCTGGAGGAAATTCGAATTTTTACATTACCTTCAGGGGGAGATTGTTGATTTTTTTTTTAAATTAATTTTCCCTAAAATTAATCCAATAATTGGTATCAGGCATATATATTTCCAACTTTCAATTATCTATTTATTATACTCTTTTGGAAAATGCGCTTAAATTTTCGGCTCCTTTTTTATCATGCCAAAAGGGGGAGAAAGGTAGTTGTTGTTTTTGTTGTTTTCAGATGGGAGAAATGTATTAACAATTGGTATCAAGGAAATTAATTACTTGATCAATCCTCACATAAAGGGGGAGGAAAAGAAAGGAACAATGCTGTGTAATGGGAGAAAGATAGTTGTATGGCTCGGTTTATGAAGACCTGATGTTCATGGGGAGTATCTTTTCAGTCTTACATTCAGAAAAACCGATCAAGCTCTTCACACATTCGTACAAAATCAACAAGTATTTGTCATCATAAAAAAGGGGGAGATTGTTGAATCAAAGATTTTGATGATGACAAATAAACAAGTTCAGCGTGAAGTATCTCTGATCTCGGCCACCGACGGAAACAAATTGAATCGGACCAGAATAACAAGGAAGTCAAAATTCTGAAGACGCGCTCGGTTCTCTCGATATCTAGCTCGGAAGGATAAGTGGATCGGACCGTTGTGAATGAAGCCGGAGTTAATCATCTTAAACTCAGACGCACTCGGAAGTGATCAATCCGAGCCATCGCTCAGAGTCTATTAGTTGGCCGAGAGATCAGCTCAGCAAAGGGAAATCAGATAGTACCTTTCAAGGTCCCAAGCTCGAACCGATATCAAGCTCGACAACACTGTTCATCATCTTCAACCTTCAGCAAGTACAACCCGCATGCACCTCATTAATTATGTACCAGTATTATAGTACTATGTGTAGCTGGCAGTTTTGTCCTCATCTCAACGGCGCCCAACTGTCATCAAGCTTCAAATTTCAAAATTGGAAAGGGATAGTTTTGGACGGGTCTGATAAAGAACAGACAAAGCAGAACTTGCAGAAAAATGGCAGAAAATGTTCTGGTATATCCGTTGGGAGCATCAAGGCATATTCCAAAATAACCTTTTCTTTCTTTCCTACCTCATACGTGGTTACTCCACTATAAAAGGAGAACCTTAGCCTCTCCAAAAAGGTAGAGAACAACACACAAACACACGAACACATAGAGAAAGAAAAAGAAGAACAGAGAGCAAAAGCCAAAAAATTTCATACTTATTCTCTGTTTTACAAGTGCTCAAACCGCAGAAAAGAAAACCTGGAGAGTGTGAGTGCAAATCTTTCATACTCATAACCCAAGCCTCAAATCGGTTCTCTACATTCTCAAAAGCCTTTCTCAAACACCTAACCGAAAACTCATTTGTTCATTAAACCTTCAGAATCTTATACACTTGAGTTTCGGGTTGGAGCCATCATCCTCACTCTACCATTTCTTCAAGTCTTGAGTTGTTCTCAAGCACGGCAAAAATCTTGGAAGGTTTCCAAGTTCGTTCAAGAGGTTCTTGGCGATTGAAGTCTTAGGAGGTCCCTGAGCAAATATCCAAGGAGGTTCTTTGGTGAAAATCCTTGAAAGTTTCAGGGTGTTTGAAGGTTTCAAGACTGTGAAAGTCTGACGCTGTGCTCAGCATTCTGTATCAGTAGGTAGAAGCCAAGAGTTTGGTACTCTCTTGGTGGGTTTAATTGATCCCGTGTAATCTCTATCTATTTGATTTTATTAAAAGCTCCTTAAAGGTTTTAAGGGGGACTGGACCTAGCTCACCGTGTTGGTGAGTGAACCAGGATAAATCTCGGTGTCTCATTTTCTTTACTGCTTTCATTTGCTTTCTGAGCATTTGATCGAACTGCTTTAGCTCTAACTTAACGCTCGGACAGTGCTAGTATTTTTCCGCTGCAAACGTGATCCTTTGAGTGTGCAGCTCGGATAATCAGTGCTCAGTCTAGAAACTGGTTATCACGTTCTGTTCGATTCAAAGTCGGGATTTCTACTCTGAACAACTAGTTTTATCTGACCAATTTTAATACATCACGAAAATTTGCTATTATTGCTTCCAACTACTATTCACCCCCCCCCCCCTCTAGTAGATTGTTAAGCCATTTCATCGACTTTCATCGTTTGTTTAACAATTAGTAATATGTAGATAACCCGAAAAAAAAACGGATACAATAATGTTGTAATTTCAAAAGTTCTAATTCGAGCAAGTTCTTATATAGGCAATTAATTGGTATCAATCATTTACACAGGGCATCATTATGAAGAATAAATTTTGGCTAAAACGGAAAAAAATGATATAAAAGTATTATAGATGAGCTATAATTTGGTATAATGATTTAGTATAACAGAATCAAAAATTTACTCCGTCATTAATTCAATTTAAAAAACAAAACGGAAATTTACACAATGTTATAATTTTGATCGTGAAAAATAATGATATGTTATATGATAGTACTTTTTTTATTATTACAAAGGAGGTACGTGGGACTAAAACCCAGGACTTGAGGGTCTAAGCTACTTAGGTGTCCCCTGCAGCTACCAACTGGGCTAACTTACGCGGAATATATGATAGTACTTTAGACAATATACTTACTTACAATTATGAAGTTTTAATATAGGTAAGTAATTTTAAAGTTGGAATCTTATTAATTGTTATATTCTTATAAGATTTACCATAATATAAAGCATCATATTTTAGTAAATTTTTTTAAAAAGAATCCCGTCAATTTATACAACATGTAAATTTAAGCATGGAAAATAAACATTTTCAGCATCAAACTTATTTACAGTGATGAAGTTTTAATTATTAAAAATATAATTATAATAATAATACAAATACTAATACTAAAATTAATTTATATAACTAAGAAGAATATTAATAATGATGATCAAAGAATTAACAAAAAAAAAAACGAATATAATGTTATAATTTGATAAGTTTTAATACAGACAAAATCTAATATAGGCAAATTGGTATCAATCATTTAAAAAGAACATTATTATGAAGAAATTTTTTTGGTTATAACGGAAAAAAACAGATATATAAGTATTAAATATGAACTATAATTTGGTATAATGATTTTGTATAGTATAATCAAATATTTACTCCGTCATTAATTCAATTTTTAAAAAAACCGAAAATTTATACAATATGTTGTAATTTTGATCGTGAAAAATAATGATGCGTTAATTGATACTTTAGACAATATATTTATTTACAATTATGAAGTTTTAATATAGACAAATAATTTTAACATTGGAATCTTTTTAATTTCTATATTAATAAAATGATTTATCATAATATAAAACATCATATTTTAGTAAATTTTTTAATAAAATCCCGTAAATTAGTAATATATAGAATATAGATAACCCGGATAAAATAATGTTGTAATTTCAAAAGTTCTAATTCGGGCAAGTTCTGATATAGGCAAATTGGTATCAATAATTTACACAGAGCATCATTATGAAGAGTAAATTTTGGCTCGCTAAAACGGAAAAAACGGATATAAAAGTATTAAAGATGAATTATAATTTAGTATAATGATTTAGTATAACAGAATCAAAAATTTACTCTATCATTAATTTATTTTAAAAAAAAATGGAAATTTACACAATGTTATAATTTTGATCGTGAAAAACAATGATACGTTATATGTAGAGCTGTCAAAACGGGCTGCCCGGCCGGGTTCGGACCAAACCGGGCTCGGGCCCAAAAGCCCGGTTGTTAATTGAGTATACAAATGCTAAGCCCAAACCCGCCCTAAGCGGGCCACGGGCTTGTGCGGGCCAGCCCGCATCCTTTTTTTTTAAATAATACCCCGGAATTTATTTAAAAAAATAATTAAAAAAAAACTAAGAGGAGAGAAGTGACTCATTATCACTTATTTACTAAGACAATTTCACTCTTTCAGTACAGTAGGCGCTATACTGCAGTAGACAATTTCACTCTTTCACTAAGATAATTAACATGTAGGAGCTATACTGCAGACTGCAGTAGACAATTTCACTCTTTCAGTACAGTAGGCGCTATACTGCAGTAGGCGCTATACCCCGGAAAATTAAGTTTTTTATTTTATTTTATTAGGCCCGAACCCGGCCGGGCTTACCCGGCTCGAGCCCGGTTTTTTTAAAACCCGGCCGGACCGGGCTGAATAGCCCGGATTGCATAAATGCCCCAAATTATGAAGCCCAAGCCCTATAATTTTTCGGGCTTTTGGCCCCGGCCCGGCCCATTTTGACAGCTCTAGTTATATGATAGTACTTTAGACAATATACTTACTTATAATTATGAAATTTTAATAAAGGCAAGTAATTTTAAAGTTGGAATCTTTTTAATTTTTATATTCTTATAACGATTTGCCATAATATAAAGCATCATATTTTAGTAAAAAAAAATTTTAAAAAAAATCTCATCAATTTATACATGTAAATTTAAGCATGGAAAATAAACATGAATTATTTGCTACTTTAAGCATCAAACTTATTTACAGTGATGAAGTTTTTATATAAGCAAATAATTTTAAAGTTGCAATTTTATAATATTTCTATATTCATTTCTTAACCTTCTCATTCTCTTCTATAATGTTCAAAATTTTCAACGAATTTAACCTTAGTCCCACAATTGCTAATACTAAAACTAATGTTTATAACTAGTAAGAATATTAATAATTATAATCAAAATAATAATAAGTAATACTCCATCTATTCTATACATAAGATCCCACGGGCAGATTTTATGACCATTAAGAAAGATGATTAATTTAATTAATAATCTTGGAAATGTGAACATTTAATATGTATTTTCCAAATTACCGCTGTTAATATTATTTAGAATCTAAAAATTGTTAAATAAACAGGGGTATTTGTAGAAAGAAATAACTAAAGGTCATTGAAAATTGGTAAAATGTCTTATAAATTGATAAAACGGGAAAATCGAAAAAATCGGAAATAATTTGAATTAAATATATACATAAAAACATGTATAATAATGCCTAAATGAGTCGTCATCTAAGAATTAAACAACAAAAAAATGGATATAATGTTGTAATTTTAGAAGTTCTAATACATGCAAGTTCTACCAACGTGGGGTTGGTCAACCGGTAGCTCACTTGTTCCCTTAACCAACTGGTCTCGAGTTCGAGCCTTGGGTATGGAGCAACCCCCGCTGGGAGACCCCTACCGCTTAGTGCAAGCTCAGTTGGGTCGGACCGGATGAGTCGGATTCTGGGTAAACCATATCCGGGTACCGGTTGGTGTACACCCAAAAAAAAAAAATACATGCAAGTTCTAATATAAGCAAATTGGTATCAATCATTTAAAAAGAGCATCCTTATGAAGATTAAATTTTGGCTAGAACGAAAAAATCGAATATATAAAAGTATTAAATATGAGCTACAATTTAGTATAATTAATTAGCATAATACAATCAAATATTTACTCTGTTATTAATTCAATTTTTACAAAATGCGAAAATTTATGCAAAATGTTGTAATTTTAATCGTGGAAAATAATGATGCGTTATTTGATACTTTAGACAATATATTTACTTTAGACAATATATTTATGCGAAAATAATGTTTTTTCATTTGTGTATGTATTAGCTAGTTTGCTAAAAAGATAAACAATCCTATTTCCCTTCATTTTTGTTTTGGCAAAAAAATTTGTTTACTAAATTTTGAAATATTTTTCAAAATATTATTTTGGATCAAAATTAGGGATGTTACATCATGCAAATAAAGAGGTAGAGTCATCGAGATTATTTTGGGATGCCATGGTACACACTTTATATTCAAATATTATTTGGGTAATTCTTTTGTTTAAGCTTTTGCGGCACCCTCAAAAATATATACTCTATTGGAAAATATAACTTTATATATATTAAATAGAGTATACATTTAGTAGTTAAATAATCTTATAGAAATTTTCATGGAAAACTTTTTCCTTTTCCAATAATAATTTCCTTTGAAAAACTGCTTTTGCAAACTACTTTCGATTTCAATGAAATAGTTGTGTACTTAATTCGAGTTTAGCGGAAACGATTTTAAAACCTTTATGTTGGTTGCGAGTAATAAAAAGAGATATCAAAGTTAACGCGCAACCAGAGCCCATGTATATATATATAAAACCTAGTACATCAAAAGTAGTCAAGAGTCGAGATAGCAAAATATAGAGATACAGACCCGTAAATATAAAATAACAACCCTCACGTACTCCTCTCAGAATATATACATTATAATACAACTCAAAATAAAGGAGTATGCTGAGAGTTGTGCCATGATCCACCCACACTGATATCTGATCTCTGAGTCCTCCAAAAGATGCAACTACTGCGTCATACTATGGATCTCATCCTGTCCGTACTCAGGGGTCATCATCACGCCACTGGCTACCAGTAGAATGGTCCGCAGCTCCCCTGTCCTCGTCCTCCACGGGGTCCTCCTCCTCCTCCTCCTCTTCTGGCACTGTGGGTGCAGCAGTGTGAGGCACTGCATCAGGTGAAGGTGCAAAATGCACCCTAGTAGACGGACTAGGGCGAGGAGTGGCAGTCTCAGTATCACTGGTGGAAGGACGAGTGCGGGTAGCGGGACGCCTAACACAAGAGTAGTAAAAACGATAACCAGGACGTGGTGATGGTGGCGGAGTACCATGACGATATGTATAAACCGGTGGTACGTGCAGGATGTAGACCATAGGAAGACGCAGCCTACGGGGTCGCACGCGGGCCAGGGGATTAGGATGACGGAATATGATATCCACATCACCCTCAAAAATCGCCCGACGACCCTCGTAGTCCCAGACGCCGCTACGGAGCGGACGAATCTCGATGAATGCCAGAAAACGAGCCATCACCTACAAAGGGCTAGGGAGTCAGCAATTACTAACGCATAATCAAATAGAAAGCGATAACAAGTTATTTTAAAGCCCAAATGAATAACCTTATCACATTAATTTCGTATGATGAAAAGTCATAGTTTCTTAATTTCATTATCAATGTTCATAAATGATAAACATTTATTTTCAGGTCTTAATTATCAATATACATCATGGTCATTAAGATTGTAATTTAATAACTACCAATAATAACAACAACCATTGCCTCTTGTCTATCAATGCATGATGGTTGGCCAACACAACAAATAGGCTTCCGTGACACCTTTAAAACATGCCCGGTACCCCCAATGAGTACCTCTCGGACTCGGCCAACATTAAACGACACTCCTAGAGCTCATAGAAGTGACGCCGACGTATCCCGCAAGACTAGTCTCTCGAGCCCAACGTTTGAAGACATGCCTACACCCCCGTTGTGTATTTCCGGAACAAAAGGTGCAACCCCGGTCACCGACATACCTCGACGTCCCCATGGACGCCCACTGAAACCCAGCTGACATTCATACGAATGACCCTCGAGTTTCACCAACCAAGAGGTATGCCCACGCCTCACGGACGTGTCTCCACCACTGTGGGAAACCAAAATGCAAATGCTATGCATGAATCCACAAGCATAACTCACCTTAAGTGTCATTTAAGTTTACTTGAGGTTATATAATATATGCTTTGGTATTCTAATTCATCATATCCAAAACCTTTGTCAATAAGTTTCAGTTTCAGCCTTTAATCGATTAGAAGACCTTGTTAATCGATTAAATAATTAAATTCTGATTTTTATTACAAAATTTGATCTGTTAATCGATTATCATGTATACAATTCCAAACTGATCAGACTTTACTCGTGTTAATCGATTAACAGTCAGGTTAATCGATTAAATATATCAGTAAAACAGTGCTGAAACTGGTTTTTGAATACCAAACTCATATCAACTCAATTTTAATCAAAACTAACCTCAAGTACAACTTAAATACATCACATTAAACTCATACAAAACATCAATTTCAGCAATTAATCACAGATTGACAGAATTGCTTGATTTTCCCCCAATTTAATCAAAATCACAACCTAGCATGTCATATTTTGATTCAAGCCATTTCAGTCCAAATTGATCATTCCTACAGGTTCTATGGGGATATTCTAACTTGCTCTAATTCAGTTTTCAGGTCCATTTGGCTTCCAAGCCATTCCACCTCATCCTAGTACCCTTTGAACCTCATGGTGGTTCATCCTAAGTTCAATTCAATACCACAATCTATTCTAGCATTAGTAAAGCTTCTCCCTTACCTCAATGAAGCTTTTTGAATCGAATTTCAATAAGAAAAGTGCCAAAAACTCCAACCTCTTAATGCTCTGTTTTCAGGTCCAAGACAGGTTCGGGTAAGCACATTTGGCAGCAAATTTGACAAACCAAATGGGCATGAAAATGAGCAAATGACATCAGAATAGAAACTACAAATTGCAAGCTTTGATTAGAAACCAATTTGACATAAAATGGTGACTTATACTCACCACAATCTCCAATCAAAGCAAGCAACTCGAGTTCTGAAACTGCACACTTCAGTTTCATGCACTCCACTTCACATATCAAGTTCTCCTAGCACAAGCCACCAAAACGCACGATTTATAGCATAAATCGAAGGTCTCTCTGCAAGCTTCAAAATGGTGTGAAGCTCACAACAAGTGTGTGGGTAGGGAAGGAGAACGAAACTGAAAACCAGAGGGTGCTTGAGGTAAAATTTCTGCAGAGTTTTGGCATATAACTTCTTCTTCCAACCATTCCTTCAACCATGGCCCTTGATTTATAGCCAAAATCAAGCACCATGCATGCCAACATGTAGCAAAGACGTGTTCTGGCCTTGCTAGGTGTCAAATTTAGGGTTCCCAGCTGGTTGAGTCATCAAACTTCACTATCTTCAGCTTCAACACCATTGTTAATCGATTAACAGTCGGGTTAATTGATTAACGCGACCAGTTTTTCAAAAATTAATATTTTATTCACTTTCCCTCAAAATACCGCCTTTTCAATATTGCCTCTTAAATCCTTCCCAAGGACTAAACTGCAAAAGTACTATTTTTAAGGTCCAAAATATTTTTCTTGCATTTTCCCCTCAATTTATCCTTTAAATATGACCATGATTAATAAACAAAACTAATTAATTCCATATAATTAATTTTGTTTAAATATTTATTTTATTTATTCGGAAATCAAAATTCGAGGTATTACAACTTTGCTATTGCTTTTGAATACAAACGTTAAATAGTACATTTTGTTACCACTTTTTTTTTTTTTTTGAAAGAAATTATGTTACCACTTGGGAGCGATGCAAAATAAAAATTGCATCAAAGGTATGTTAAAAACAGTAATGATATATGAACATCCTAATCCAACATCCATATTTAATATCTATTTTTTAAAAAATAAAATAAAAGAAATGTAAAGAGTATGAAACTTTGAATGATTCTTTTTTATATTTTTTAAAAAGGCAAGTATTGAGTATAGATATTGAAGTTGATTGTACATATAATATTGTTTATGTTAAAAAACAGTAATTTCTATCTTTGGGTGCAACTAATCACTTATTAATACCCTAACATTTCTAATAAATTGTAATTAAGAATTATAAAAATTAGGCTTAAATATTAAATTGGTCCTTACAAATATTGACGTATTTGAATTTAGTCCTTATATTTTTTTTTGGATTTTTGTTTTGGTCCTGTTTTTCAATTTTGTTATGGTTTCCGTCTCCGTCGTTAAATTTGGATGAAAAATGCTAAAGTGACCTAATGGGACACGGATCAAAACCAAAACTAAAAGAAGAAGTAGGGACCAAAACCGAAACGAAACGGAAAAATAGGGGTCAAAATCTCCAAAATCCAAATAGTAAAAATAAGAGGACCAAAATCAAAATTACATTTGCATCATCTTAAACCATAGTTGATGGCAGAAACCAAAACCAAAATGAAAAAAAAAGGACCAAAACAAAAAAAATAAAAATATAGAAACTAATTTAAAAAATCAATATTTATAAGGTCAATTTGATATTTAAACATAAAATTATTAGAGAATAATTATTGGTAGTAGTGGCTCAAGTCCAACAAGAAGTAACAAAAGCAGAAAATAAATCTAGCTAGCCATTAGGAAAACAATTAAAGAGCAATGAGAACATATGCTTAGATCCAAATCAAGGAAATAAAATAAAATAAAATAAACATCAAGAATACAAATCTTTATAAGAGTAGAAAATAATATGATTATGTTGAAGCTTCGATCAATATTAAACGGATAAGATTGTCGCTGGAGCCAATCATTGAGAGTCAGGTATATATAGGCTAACAAATTAAAAGAAGATGAAGCTTTTGAAGTAACACTAACTATGGCTGGCAAGATATAATAATGATTAAATTGTCACTTTAGTCCTTCATTATTTTGTAAGGAGTTCTCATTTTAATCCCTAATTTTTCAATAATTTCTCTTTAGTTCCTTACTTTGAAAAAAACTACTCACGTTAATCCTTGACAACTTGTCACAACTTCAAGAGCTTCTTTATCTACAAGTGTCTTAGCTTATTCAGCTGCCTTAACCTCTTCTTCCTCCAATTTCTGTCTTTTGAATTCAGCTTCATGTGCAAGATGTTAACGGTCATGTGTATCAATTATTTAACGGCTACGTATATAAACGTGTGTAAGACGTTAACGTCTATAAACGGATAAAGTTGTCAGAAACTAATGTGAGTATTTTTTTTCAAAGTGAGCGACTACAGAAAAATTATTAAAAAGTCAGTGTCTAAAATGAAATCACCTTACAAAATTAGGGACTAAAATGACAGTTTAGTCATAAACATGTTTAGAAGTGAGGTTCATGTTGTGCTTGTGCAGAGTTATCATCATCTTCTTGAAAGTTAATTAACCATGCACGATTATGGTGGTCGAACGTGTGGCGATCTCCTGTATTTGTCGTTGAAGATTGGTATGGAATTTGGGATGGAAGGTTGTTGGTAATAACAAGATTCTTAGAATGTCATCAGGAGATCGCCACATGGACCATTTGGGATGGAAGGTTGATGACATTCTAAGAGCCTTGTTATTATTATGATGCAAAGCAAGCATAAGAAATTAAAGTAGTGGACACTGGACAATACCATATATATGCATGATTCTCGCACATAAATTTTCAAATTTTACAAATATAAATCTAAGTGGCGTGCAATACTAAGAAATAAAATTAAATAAGAGTCCTTATTGGAGGGTGAGATCTAATTTTGTATTTTAAAAAATTGATTTTTCTGGCTTATGTTATACACAATCAAACCTTAAGGTAAGTACATATACAGAAAAATGATATGTTGAGTAAATTTAGAGATGTTTGTTTACTTTTTCAACATAAACTTATTTCTAAAGTTTAGTGATCCTATGAATTATGTACATAAATTATAAAAACACTAAAAATTTATTGGTGTATAGAAATTATTTGAATTTCTTGTGGAAGGTTTGTGGATGCTGACTCGGGGTGGAAAAAATGAAGTGGTAAAGGGGGGAAATGTAGGGAAATGTTTTTCATGCTAGGTTTGGGTATTTTAAATTCAATTATATCATTCTTAATGCTTATAATGATTGACAAAAATATTGTAAGATTTAAGGTATTAAGGGAAGGACCGAAAGAGAACTTTTCGTATTAAATCATTGATGTATTAGATTTCATATAAAATAAGATTTATCTTTTACTTTTCGGAAGAAAAAAAAAAGGAAACTAACTAATTTGCTTATCAATTGGTTCAAAATAATAAACTTCCACGTTCTCTAATTAATTAGAAAAAATCAGTCGTGGTCAAAGGTTCATAAATTAAAAACTGTCAATAACTTAAGCAAAACCTTTGTTCCATTGGAAAGACCTAACACTATTAAAACATGTAACAAGACTTGTAATCGATTACAAATTAAAATGGAACAAATATTTCTTTAATGTTATCCATTAGGAATCAAAATGGAGAAATGTTTCTTCAATGTTCTATTTCTTAATAGATGAGACAAATTTTTTATTTTTTTTATTAATGGACAAATTTTTATTTTAATATTTCTTATTTCACAAAGGTAAAACCGAAACATTTCACTCTAATGTATTACTATTTTATTAAAAAATTAAAAAATTAAGAACTCCACAGGCTAACAAAAATTCCTAAAATTTATTTCAATGCTAATAAAAATAAAATCCTAATAACTAATCCTAATACTAATAACTAAGTACTGAAATAAAATGAAATCATGGAGATTTTGAGTTGCTGCTGCTGCAATGACTAATAAGATAGTTCTTTAACGTCGGGCTTGGACGAGGTATAAATACAAAATCAGAACAATCTTTATCGAAGTTCAAAAGGTTGCAACATTCTTTTTCCATAGAAATTTGAGCCATCTAAATTCCAAACCAACATCATTCAAGCACTTCCTGAGGTTTGTAAGTTGGGGAGGCAAGCACTTCCTGAGGTTTGTAAGTTGGGGAGGCAATGGCACTTGGGGAGACGGTGGAGTAGGTGTGCCGGGACTTGCTGGAGGCCAAGGCCATAACCATGCTTCACTTTGACCCAAAAAGCAGCAAATAAGGCTATCTTTGCCATTTTATTTTACGATTAGGAAGAGGAAAGAGGAAAAGCGAATAGACCAAAGATTAAAGCAAATATTTTTTTGAAAACTATAGCTCACTTTGAAGTTGTATGAGTATACGCTTAGACTATTTATAAAGACAATCTTAACTTGTTTAGTTGTTTGGTTGTTTTTGTCCTTTGATTTTGAGATTATCATGTACTATTAATTTTTTTTTATTTTTTATTCTAAGGATAAACATTGGTAAATGTATTTGAATTGTTTCCATTTTTTAGATAAGGATAAGAATTGATAATCAATGATTTATCTATTCATTTATAATAATAATAAAATTTTATAATTGTATGATATAATAATCTATACTATCTACAAAGAAAACTCCATTTTTTAACTAAAAAAACTAAAACAGTTGGTGTACATAATTTTGTTAATACTCAGAATGCCCCTATAATTATTCTAACTTACATTCATCACTTAAAAAAAACTGTTGTTGGCAGTTTCAAAAATTAATTAAAATTTAAATTAAAAAAAAAACTACTGCAACTGCTATGCAGTTTCTAAACTCATTCATCTTAATTCTTATCTGAATTTAGAATAAAAATATTTAAAAACATAACATAAATTTTGAGTAGTTAGTTAAATATTAAAATGAACTTGAATAATTTTACATTTTTTTTCAATATTTAGGATTATTTAGTTAACAGATTTAATATTCAATAATTTTATTTTTTTCGTGAATAATTTAGTATGGAAGTTTTCTAATCTTTGCTAAAAAGTAGTAAAAGATAATCTTACTCTTGGTGAATTTATAACCTAAACGTAAATATTATTTGATTCAAAGATAATGCTTACATAATGCTTACCTTTTTAAATTATCCGCTGAATCAAAAATGATATTTAGCAATTTAAAATGAAAAATATAAAATAATAAAATATATTTTCAATATTTAGGATTATTTATTTAACAGATTTAATATTCAATAATTTTATTTTTTTCTAATCTTTGCTAAAAAATAGTAAAAGATAATATTACTCTCGGTGAAATTATCCTGTATGGAAATATTATTTTTGATCCAAAGATAATGCTTACCTTTCTAAAATTTCCGCTGAATCGAAAATGATATTAACAAATTAAAATGAAAAATATAATATAATATAATATATAAATATATAATTAAAATATAAATGCTTTTGTGAAAAATTATAGTTAAAAATTAGGAAATGAATAAAAGAGCAAACCGTTGCTCCAGCCTCCAGTTCATTAATAAAGATTTCAAATTTTAAAGAATCAACAAATTTAAATTTAGTATCCAAAACTTATATTTTGATTTAGAAAAGTGACTTATGATGTCAAAATGAGTATATTTTCTCCCATATGGACACATCAAAATAGTTTTAGGTATAGAGAGGTTAGTGGGACAACTTAGGTATTGCTCATTTTAAGGGTATATATTCTTCCATAGGTTGATAAAGACAAATCACCTTCAAGGCATAAAAATAATCTAACTGAATTTTGTTTCCTAACAAAATATTTTCCATAAATATATCACTAATCCAACGTTTGACATCATATACTTAAACAATCTTGCCATCTACTACTATACATATTTTATTAAGAGTTTTCTTCATCTCATCTCTTTAAGGATGTAGAATAAGCCCTCAAAAATGTAATTATTAACATAAAAAACTAAACATATAAATTTTTTGACTTCTTATATACATAATTTCCTATAAAATCAATATTTAAAAACATAAAATAAATTTTGAGTAGTTAGTTAAATATTAAAATGAACTTGAATAATTTTACATTTATTTTTCAATATTTAGGATTATTTAGTTAACAGATTTAATATTCAATAATTTTATTTTTTCGTGAATAATTTAGTATGTAAGTTTTCTAATCTTTGCTAAAAAGTAGTAAAAGATAATCTTACTCTTGGTGAATTTAACCTAAACGTAAATATTATTTGATTCAAAGATAATGCTTACATAATGCTTACCTTTTTAAATTATCCGCTGAATCAAAAATGATATTTAGCAATTTAAAATGAAAAATATAAAATAATAAAATATATTTTCAATATTTAGGATTATTTATTTAACAGATTTAATATTCAATAATTTTATTTTTTTCTAATCTTTGCTAAAAAATAGTAAAAGATAATATTACTCTCGGTGAAATTATCCTGTATGGAAATATTATTTTTGATCCAAAGATAATGCTTACCTTTCTAAAATTTCCGCTGAATCGAAAATGATATTTAACAATTTAAAATGAAAAATATAATATAATATAATATATAAATATATAATTAAAATATAAATGCTTTTGTGAAAAATTATAGTTAAAAATTAGGAAATGAATAAAAGAGCAAACCGTTGCTCCAGCCTCCAGTTCATTAATAAAGATTTCAAATTTTAAAGAATCAACAAATTTAAATTTAGTATCCAAAACTTATATTTTGATTTAGAAAAGTGACTTATGATGTCAAAATGAGTATATTTTCTCCGATATGGACACATCAAAATAGTTTTAGGTATAGAGAGGTTAGTGGGACAACTTAGGTATTGCTCATTTTAAGGGTATATATTCTTCCATAGGTTGATAATGACAAATCACCTTCAAGGCATAAAAATAATCTAACTGAATTTTGTTTCCTAACAAAATATTTTCCATAAATATATCACTAATCCAACGTTTGACATCATATACTTAAACAATCTTGCCATCTACTACTATACATATTTTATTAAGAGTTTTCTTCATCTCATCTCTTTAAGGATGTACAATAAGCCCTCAAAAATGTAATTATTAACATAAAAAACTAAACATATAAATTTTTTGACTTCTTATATACATAATTTCCTATAAAATCAATCTATTATTATTGGGAGCTAATTAAGGACAAGATTAAAAAACAATTCTATTAAAAAAATATTTAACAATATTATCATTTTTTGGTATATATTCAACATCATAAGGGTATATATTCTTCTACTGGTAGCTAAAGACAAATCACCTTTGAGACATAGAAATAATCTATTTTAATGGTTTTCTAATATTATTTTTTTGTCCGTATTCCTTGCGGAATCACCGGTATCCCCAAGAGCACCCTTAATACCAGAGAGCCCTTGAGACTAATCCGGAGCGAGCTGCGTGGTCTCCCAGCGAGATACTGCATGTTTTAAGGGTTTAGTTGAATGAATTTGTTTTTTTTATCAATTGAATGAGTTTAATTAGTTTAAATTTAAAAATTTTAAATTTTATTTTTGTTCTCTATCTTTTCCAAACCCTTTAATTTCGCACTTATGTTATCTCCTGTTTTTTCTTAGTGCTCAAGTTCCAAACCTGCTAATTCACGCTCACCCATAATATGAATGAAGGATTTTTTGTTTGAAGGGAGAAAAAAATAAAAGAATCGAAATCAATATTAATTTTTTATAGAAAAATCAATATTAAAATTTCATATTAATAATTTCGAAACCATTTAAATTGGAGTAAATGTAGGACTTATTTTTTTAATCAGAGATATTATAGGAATTAGTTTTAATTCAATTTATTCTTTTATAATTTTAATTTTTAAATTGTTACATTTATTACTTGAGTTAAAACGTTCAAAATGTGACCTGAGGCATTTTGCTAAATCAAATTATTAGTTTTGGATACTAAATTTTAAATTCGTTGATTTGTTAACTTTTTAAATTTTGAAATCTTTATTAATGAACTGGAGCAACTGTTTGCTCTTTTATTTATTTCATAATTTTTGAACCATAATTTTTCACATAAGCATTTATATTCTCATTAATTATTAATTATATATGATATTATATTTTTCATTTTAAATTATCAAATATCATTTTCGATTCAGCCGATAATTTAAAAAGTAAGTATTATCTTTGAATCAAATATTTTTTCATACAGAATAAGTTCATAAAAAGTAATGTTATCTTTTACTAGCCACTTTTTAGCAAGGATTAGGAAATTTAAATACTAAATGTTTCACCCAAAAAAATACTGAATATTAAATTTGTTAACTAAATGGTCCTAAGGGTTTGCTTAATCTCAGCCTCGGCCCTAAAGGGCCGAGGATAAGAGTCCAAAAGTAGTTAAGTTTTATAGAAAACAGTGTATTTAGGAGAGATAAGGTTTTATATTTTTATTTTTTCAAGAAAATAAGTCTAGATTAAGATGTTCATCCTCGTGCTGAGGTTAAAAAAATCCTTATTATCATCATAAATGAATAGATAAATCATTGATTCTTAATTCTTATCCTTATTTTAAAAAAAAATGAAAACAATTCAAATTTATTTACCCATATAGTATGTGATAATCACAAAATCAAATGGACCAATAAAAAAGTAGACAAAAACAACCAAACTAGTTAATATTGTCTTATAAATAGTCTAAGGGTATATACTCATAAATAGTCTAAGGGTATATACTCAAACAACTTCAAAGTGAGCTACAGTTTGAAATATTTGCTTTAATCGTTTTTATTTGCTGCTTTTTGTGTGCTAATATTCATGGTGAAATGGCTCATGAAAGTGAAGCGTGGTTATGGCCTTGGCCTCCAGCAAGTCCCGGCACACCTACTCCACCATCTCTCCAAGTGCCAATGCCTCCCCAACTTACAAACTTAAGGAAGTGTTGCTTTGGAATTTAGATGCATGAGGGAGATTTTGGCATCTTTCTATGTTCAAACCGTTTCTATGGAAAAAGAATGTAAGAATGTTGCAGCCTTTTCGATAAGGATTGTTCTGATTTTGTGTTTATACCTCGTCCAAACCCGACGTTGAAGAACTATCTTAATAGTCATTGTAGTTAATCTTCTAAATCTCCGTAATTTAATTTTATTTTACTACTTAGTTATTAGAATTTTTATTAACTTTGAAATATTCTAAATCTCCATGATTTAATTTTATTTTACTACTTAGTTATTAGAATTTTTATTAACTTTGAAATAAATTTTAGTCCTTAGTTATTAGGATTTTGTTAGCCTTGAAATAAGGTATGGGATGACCATGCAGTGTAGTGAAGTCCAATTTTGATGTTTTGGAGTTCTTAATTTTTTAATAAAACTCTCATACATTAGAGTGAAAATGCTTCAGTTTTATAAAAATTTGTTTCATTTATTAAATACATTGAAGAAATATTTCTTCCATTTTAATTCCTAATGGATTACAAGTCATGTTACATGTTTTGATAGTAGTGTTACGTTTTGATAGTGTTACGTCTGTTCCATCAAACCTTATTCGTGCAAAGGTTTTGCTTAATTATTATTTTGCATCAAGTTGGTTAAGATTTATTTCAGAAAAAAATAAAAATAATGAACAATAGAAAATAAAGTTGAAGGTTATGAAACACTTACATTATCTTTGGGATTATCTACTTATTACATCATAGGGTTAATACCAATCCCTAGAAAGTGGATCTACTCGATCATAAACATGTTCTGAAAATAGGAAGAACAATAGAGAAGAGAGAACATTACAAGTGTGGGAAGGAAGTGCATTCCATCCTTGACTCTAGCTTTCACATAGAGCTTCTACCTAGGGAGCCGTCACCATCCCAAGATCTCACTCAAACTCTATTGAATTCCATCATCTAAGAATGATACTTAGATGAGGGGAAAGTGTATGGAAAGAGATGTATTCCAAAGGCATAGAAGCCCCTTGGATCTGGTGTGTCTAAACAAGGAGGGGAAGGGGTCTTTATATAGGAGAAGATGAGGCATGGGCACAAAGTAACTTGTTGCATTTTTAACTTGACTTTTGACTTTTGATCTGGCACAGTCTGGCACAGCATGGATCAGTCGGGGAGCTTGGGCGCACGCTCGTACCTACTCCCCGCTTGGCTTGCGCTTGAAGTTGGACTGGTCTGGTTCTGGAATGGCTCAGAGCTGGCACAGCTATAGGGACCGGCGCTTGAGCTCACTTGGGCGCGCGTTGAGCCATTTGGTTCTTTGATTGTCCTTGTTTCTTCTTCTTTGATTTAGCATTTTCCCATCCTTTAAGCTCTTTTAAACTTTGAATTATCTTTTGAAGTCTTTACACCTTGCATTTATTGAAAAAGAGTTAAAAATCATTTATTTTTATTTTTGGGTTAGTGTTTGCTTAGGAGACAATTTTGGATAGAATTCTTGACAATGTTATGCAATAATTCAAGCTTTTGAGGAGTAAAACCAATAGAATATTACACTAATTGAGCACTTATCAATATTATGAGTGGGAGCGATCGAGTGGAGAAGTCCTTTCCGAACTCAACCTTTTAAACATATATACATATCTGACTTGCTTGTTGCAGTCTCAATTGATCCAAAGGGCTGCACATGTTTGAGGCTTATGCCAAGTATTTGTTCACTAGAATGACAACAGGTGTGGTAATAGCCACCATTAGATTTTTAATGAATTAGCTAGCTATTAGATTAAGCACATTGGCATCGAATATAAACCAACATTGTTGCCACTTGCCACCACTTCCTCTATGTGAGTGCTTCAGCAAAGAATAGCCAATTTGGAAGGAATGACTTCCAAATTCCCAATAATAGAACATTGTAGCTTCCCAGTGCATCATCAATAGGAATAAACATTGCATGCAGGAACAGTCTAACAAATCATGTGAATGAAACAGAGAGCAAGGGTCAAGGTATAATATAGGGGTGGCAAAATTATCCATAATCCATGACTCATCCTAATTCATTACATTTTTCATCCATCCAATCCATCCATTTAAAAAAAATGGATCTAAATGGATATGATCCATTGGAATGCTTTAAAATTGGATGGATTGTAATCCATCCTAGATATCCAATGGATATCCAAATATTCATCCAAACGGATGGATATCCAATTCATCCAAAATAATTTTTTTTTTAAATTTAAATTTTTTATTTTTTTTATTTATTTTCCTTTTCCTAAAAAAAATAATTTTTTAAAATCTAAAATAATTTTTTATTTTTTATTTTTCACTCTCACCTCTCAGACTCATATCTTTCTCTCCCTTTTCTCTCTCTCACTTTCGCCTCTCACTTGAAGCTGCTCTCTCTCTCTGTAACGATGACTCTCTCTCTAACGGGTAACGATGGCTCTCTCTCACCGTCGCACTATCACCTTCGCTCTCTTTCACTATCGGTCTCTCTATCTATCGCTCTCTCTCTCATCGTCGCTCTTTCACCGTCGTTCTCTCTCACTGTCGCGCCAATGAGCAATAGACGGCGGCAAGAACCTTCTCTATCAATGGTAAGATTATGACTCTAATAAAAACCCTAAATGTAATCTGATTTGTGATTTTGAATTAAAAAACCCTAATTCCTCTTTTGTTTCGATTTGTTCCAAAAGTTTGTTCATGTTTGTAAATGTAATCTGGTTTGCTACTGAATTAAATAGATATGTATATACTTGGTTTAGTGATTTTAGAGTAACTCTTAATTATCACTGTTTTAACTTCTCTCTAGTATTGATTACCATGTTTTAGTGTTTGAAATCTTTCAATTATATGTTAGATACTTGGATTTACATGTTTTCATGCTCTGTTGGATTATCACTGTTTTAACTTCTTTCTAGTGTTGATTATCATGTGTTAGATACTTGGATTTACATGTTTTGATGCTCTGTTGGATTTACAGCTTGGATTCAAGAGTGTGCTTAGAAAATCAATTTTCAAGCATACTCACCCTATATCTTTCTGCACTAGATGAAGAATATGATGGCATAATTATTATTGATCATTTAAATTGCTGATTAAATTCCCTGATTATATTTGTATGCAGTGATCTCTCTTACAACAACTTTGCATGGAAAGGACCTGAGCAACCTACTTGTCAAGATAAACCTGTCAGAATGCTGAATCTTTTCCAATTATTATTCCTTTGTATTTTCAAGGTTGATGTTTTTGTGAAACTGATGATGGTTTCTTCTTGTTAAACTTGGTCAGGAATTTAAACCTAAACTTGTTTCGGAGCACCTCAGGGGTCAATGGATCTTTGTTTCACTAAATTTACATGTAAACTATGTTGAAAGGTGGAGTTCTAGTGATTTCACTATCAGTCTTGATTCTTGACAGACGAGGAGTTCTTCCATGTTCTAAGACTTTCAACTGTCCAAGATGTAAGTATATAATTGTCTATATTTGGAAATTTTTACCACTCTATCTTAGAGAACTTGCAAGCTAATTTCTTTTGCAAATTTACATGCCAATTATAAGATTTTTGTTTCTGTTTATTTGTTAATTGTTTGATCATGTTTGTTTATAAATGTATCCAATCCAGTTTGGATTCTGCTAAACATGCAAGTTTTCTAACTTAAGATATAGTTTTTATAATTTTTTTGACTGAATTCCGAGTGTGTTATTTTGGTAAAGAAGGCACAATAAACTGAAAGTGAGAAGGCAGTAATAACCAGTACATTGATGCTATGTTGAAAATAACCAGTACATGGTAATAATTGGCATATAACTTATCCATAATCCATAATCTTCACTCTTGTAAGTTGTTGTTTTTTTATAAGTTGTGTTGCTTTTATGTTCACTCTTGTAAGATGTTGCTTTTATAAGTTGTGTTGCTTTTATATTGGGTTTTAACTTTTAAAGTTCTTTTGTTGATGTTTTCTCCTTTTTTATGACAGAATGTCCTGGAAATTACATACTGGTGGTATTCATCTCATCCTCAACATGGCAATCCTCTCCTCAAAGAAGATTGTTTTTCTAGCTTGGATTAGTTGTCATTTGTCATAGATTTTATTTTTTAATTTTATTATGTGTATCTTTACTCTGATCTTAGATTTTATTGAAGTGTAATGATCCCAAAGTGACTTTAAGAAATAGATCCTCCATTGTAATTTGGTTGACTAATTCATTTCGTTGACTAAAAACATATTTTAAATTGAATGGGATACATTGGACTTAACAACCATCAACAACTTTCTTTTGAAAACATATATTGGATGGTTGAAAATTAAAATTACGATAACAATAATCGTGTTCATTGAAAACTAACAAATACATCCAATGCCAAGACAAAATGATGACGGGAGTTGAAGTAATCTTGCATATAATTTATTTATAAAAAAAATGGCAATTTTTTGTTATTCTAAATTTGAAATTAAAAAGAATGAATTTAAAATGGTGAATGAATTTTTTTAAAATCTAGATTCAATTTTAGATTAAAAAAAGAAGCAAATGGGTAAAAAAAATTTTTAGATTTAATTTATTTATTATTAAAAAATTATAATATTAAAAAAAAAAACCCAAATGGATTGGATGTCCATCCATCCAATCCGTTCAAATGGATAAATGGATGGAAATCCATCCATTAAGTTAGGATATGGATGGATTTGGATGATTTCAAAAAGGATGAAATGGATTTTAATAGTTTGTTGGATATTTTTAAATCCATCCATAAAGATCCAAATCCAAATCCATCCAATCCATTCATTTGTCATCCCTAGTATAATACAAAAAAAGTGAAGAAGAATCCGCGAGTTAATCATGAAGCAAAATTGGAGGAATACAAGTAAAATTACAAAATGAAAGTAAAAGCAACTTGATGGATATGATTCCTCATTTTCAGTTGCTTGTAACCATTTATGGCAGCGGCTATGAATATATGACACGTTCAGTTGTGGTTTCAACAAACACTGAATGCAAGGGCAAAAGTATCAGGCACACTGCATATTTATTCATCAAATATTTCTGACCTTTTCCACAACCTTGTCGATAAATTTATATTCATACCTACAAAAGTACAAGGCGGCCCTTTAATTCATCTATACACAATTTTAGTTTTCTTCATATAAATCAGATTATATACAATTATACAATCAAAATAATAAAAAGTAGCATGCCTAATAAATCTTCCTTGAAATATAGTCACAAAAAGTTCAAAACTGCACTAGAAGTGGAAAGAAAACTACCTTAACCTCAAGTCCTTAACACGGATAATATCCCATTTATTTTTCAACATTTCTTATAAAGGTAATGATGAATATTTTCCAGATTGAAACAGTAATTAGAAGACGGTTAAATTTTTAATATTTCAAATAGGACCATTTTTTTTTCTTAAAAGGGTCTTGTAAATAAGATCGGAGGGAGTATTAACTAACTAATAACCACATTATTAACAACTAATATACATAGTTTAAAAAAAAAAAAAAAAACAACTAATATATTGATTGTTAACAGAGTTTGTATGCGAATGGAAGCATTTGATCTCAAATCTTACCATCACTTTTCCCCTTCCTTAGTTACTTGTGTGTGAATCATTTACTGGTTAAATCTATATATGAGTTATCTAAGCTAAAAAAAATCTACCAGACCGAAGACATGACATAAGTAATTGAATATATACTGCATATACCCTGTTTCAAAATGCAATTTTTCCAGGTTGGCGACTTCAGACAAAGCTGACTTCCATTTTTGCACCTTCTCACATTCCTTTCCCAACCTATTTTCATGTGTTGCCATGGCTCTGGCATAACTGTTCCTCTGATGCCATACATCTGATGGTTCGACTTTGTAGTATATCGGCCAAACCAGGTGGTATTTCACCCTTTTCCACTCAAGGATATGGACAGGTTCATCAAGACACCATGATGAAGTTGCATAGTTTTCAGAGAAAACAATAATTGAATGTCTTGACTCTTGAATAGCATTAATCAGAGTTTCTGAAATTTGCTCTCCACCCTCCAATGCCTCATCATCCATGAAGGTCTTGATTCCCCTCCTACACAATGCATAATACAGATAACCTGTGAAAGTGTTGCGAGTATCTCGACCTCTAAAGCTTAGAAAAACGTCATAACGGGGCAATGATTTGCTGACCAATTCCACAATCCCTTGGACAGTTTTATATTCATACCTATGAAAGCAAAAGGTAATATGACGACATTTAAGAAATCTATTAAAACAGCCTTTAGTTTTCAGCCTATAAAATTAAATAGTTAATCACGTACAATATAATTAAGTTTGACTAATCAATGTGAGAACTAATATAAGACTAGCATTGTCTTATTTCCTAATTTTCCTTAACTTATAGGATAGGTAATTGAGCTCACTACTTTGCAAAATGGATAACGAATGCTTCTGTACACAGAATCAGATCTAATACATGAAAAATAAAAGAAAAATACCCATAAGCCCAACTTTTTGCTCCTCATCTTTTGTGATTGTGCGATTTTAATCCCTCCATTTTATATTGATGACATTTAGTCCCCCAACTTTCCAATTTGTGCACAGTTAGTTCATTCGCCAATTTTATGTCAGTTAAGTCATAAAACTTGCTTATATCATTATCTAGGCTTGTTAAGAAGGCTTGTGTAACACTGATATTAATGTTGAGTGTCAAATTGTGCATCATTTCTCCTTTTGCCCATTATTTTCCAAGACATTCATTAACCTATTATTATTGTTATTATATCAGTTTTATTATTTTAATAATCAACAGACTCTGTCAATACACCACTAGTAAAAATATTGATAGCCCGTAAGCCATATAAACAAAGGGACTAAAAGTGCACAAATTGAAAAGTTAGGGGACTCAATGTCAATCAAAATATAATAGAGGAACTAAAATTGCAAAAGACAAGAGCTCAAAAATGCAATTAAACCATAAAGTAAAGCTTGAACTCAATTTCTTCTACCATTTAACATACTGTTAACACATGTTCATTGCTTTACCAAATCGATCTTGAAGGATGAGGTATGCATCAAGTAATTAATTATAATAATGTGTACTAGGAGACTAGACATGAATTATGGAATTTGGCTAACAAGAGTTACTGGAATACATACCCAGTTTCGAAATGCCACCCTTTCAAGCTGGCTACTTCAAATAAAGCAGACCTCCATTTCTTCACTCTCTCAGAATCCTTTCCCCATTCACTTTCATATGAATCCATGGCTTTGCTATAATGAGATACTTGATACCTTACATCTGATGGTTGCACTTTGTAAAATTCTGGGAAAACCCGTTGCTTCTTCAGTTTCTTACACTCAAGTATCTTCACTAGTGCATCTAGACAACACGGGGAGTACGCATAGTTTTAAGAGAAAATAATGATAGAAAACTTAGACTCTTCGATTGCTTGAACATGAACTTGTGATATTTGGTTGCCAGCCACTAAGCCCTCGTCATCCATGAAGGTCTTGAATCCTTCGTGACGCAAAACGTTACAAAGAAAACTTGTGAAGGAGTAGCGAGTATCCATCCCACTGAAACTGAGGAAAACATCCTAGCTGAAAAGGGAAGGGGTGATCCAATTCGCAATCTTTTCTGCAAATTCATATACGAATTGTCCCCTGCAAAAAAAAGTATGATAAGGCTTCCCTTTTTAGTATTTCATTCGTGCACCACTATGTTTAGTTTGCAATTGTGTTATTTGAACATTAACTTTGGACATCATATGTAAGAAAAACTGGTACCCGGATCTCGTAGTTTACCTAGAATCTGACTCATCCGGTCTGACTCAACTGAACCAAGGTTCAAATTCGAGACCAGTTGGTTAAGGGACCAAGTGAGCTACCACTTGACCAACACGTTGGTTATCTATCTTTCTTTAACACTGGAATATCTTATAATTGATACTACTAGACTTTGAAATTGACTTTGCCTATATTTTTAAGAGTTAATAGTCATTTTGGTTCCCAAAAGATACACAGGTTATTAATTTAGTCCCCAAAAAAATTTTTGCATCAATTTAATCTACAAAAATCAATATGACATCACATTGATCCGTTCAAGGACTTATTTGATGACCACATGAATATTCCAGCGACTAAATTGACTATTCTAGAATTCAATCACTTTTAGGTACATTTGATTCTAATTAACTCAACTTCTTAGCTTAACCAGAACATATGCTCCTTCAATCCTTATTTATTTGTCTCCTATTAAAAAAATTGCTCTTGTTTATATGTTTGTTTAAAAATTTAAAGTGGAATAATTGTTATTTTTTATGATTACCTCTGTTAATATTATCTTGACTTTCATAACTGATAAAAAAAATTAAAGATTAAAGATATAGAAATAACATATTGGAAAAAAAATAAAAATACAACTAATTTATTGAATCAAAAGGTACATTTTTAATGCAAACGGGACATATAAATAAAAACATACCCGATATAAAATTTAAAAAAAAAACTCGATAATAATTTTTTTTTTTTAAAAAAAAGAAAGAGAATAGAATTATTACTTATTATCAGAAGTAACAGGCCAGCCCGAAAAATTAGCAGCATCAGAGAGTGCTCTCTTCCAACAAGACAACACATCCGCATCATTCACCCATCTCTGTTTTCTAAGAAGCTGAGTATAAGAATCTCCGAACTCACCAATCTGATGACGCACGTGTGCGGGGTCCACATTATAAAACACGGGCACCACCACCTGACCCATGCCACGGTGGCACTCCATGATCTTCACAAGTTCATCCAGACAGTGCCTGGAGCCAGCGTAGCGTCTGGAGAAGACGACGATGGAGATCCTGGAACCTTCGATAGCTCGGAAGAATTCGGGTTTGACTTTGGCGCCTTTGTCGAGATTCTTGTCCATGAAGGTGTTGATGGAGCGGTCGGTGAGGGCGGAGTAGAGAGAGGAAGCGAAAGAGGTGCGAGTGTCTTCACCTCTGAAACTGAGGAAGACGTTGTAGAGGTGATAAGATTCAGAGGAAGAAGATGAAGACATGTTGATGAATGATGATGAGTAAGAGAGAGAAAGAGATTGGATGAATGCGAAGGTGAAGTACCAGTGCTAGTTAAGTTAGCTTTTATCAGAGTCAAGTCTTCGCTGTTGTCTTGTTTCCATGTTCCTTCTTTGGAAAGTTCTATTAACTTTGCATGCGCGTTAACTTGGCAGAAGCGGCAGTACTATGGTGCACGAAGTTAAAATTGATGGTTGAATCCTGGTCATTGATGGGTCTCAAACAATTGTTTGATGGCCTGCATATTGGGTTTTTTATTTTTTATTTCCATTTTTTGCAATTTACCCCATCCGACTCGAATTATAAGCAACAAAAAAACATATTTCTTTTGGTTTAAAAAAGAAGCAAAATTAACTAACTTTATTAAATTTTGTTTCATTCCACAATTCCATTTTCCTAAAACATCTCTAGAAAATTGTAATCTTAATTAATTTTTGTTTCATTCTCAATATTACTTTCCTAAAATGCCTCTATTTTTTTTGTAAATTTGAGAAAATTAAAAACAATCAACTAACCTCCTTAATAAGCGTAAAAGTGGTTGGATTTGCTTATAATTCGAGCCGGATGGATTATTCATTTCGTAATTATACTCCTTCTGTCCTTAAATACAAGTCACTTTTACCTAATTTACTCAAATTTAGAAAAGTAATTGACTCTCAAATTTATCCAAAAATGTGTTGTCATTCTATTTAAAATTTTATTACTCTATTCATTTCTCTCTCTATTGTAATTATTACCCTATCACCCAAAAAAAATACAAAAAAATTTTGGTAAAAATACTTGGGAGTGTTAAAAAAACCATTATAGCAATTTGAGAACATAATAAGTTTGTTGTGCTTTCGTTTCTCAATTAGGACGAAAGTTGTTTATTGAAAGAGGTTGTAGAATAAAGAACGAAGGGAGTAAAAATAGAAATAGCATGTACGAAAATTGTGAAGTGTGACTTATTGACTATAGTTTAATTTTGATTATTAACTGTGAGTTAGTCGGTAAAATTTTTTTAGGAGATCATTGGAAACAATTGTGTAATCCGTTATATGACATGTTAGTTAATCTTAGATATATTTGATTGTAGTCCATCCAATGCTATATTTGAATCTCATGAAAGGTTATTGTACATATGCGCATAGGGAGTATTGCAATTGTAATTTAAGGTGAAGAAATGAGAACTATCCAAAAATGATAAAGAAGGAGTATCGTTCATTTACCATGCATTTGATAATTTGAAGGTGTTAGGATTATCAATATATTTTTAAAATGTAGAATTGAAGTTAGCCTTTTAAGTCAATCCTTTGGTTTACACTTCATGAACAGTGTACGTTTAAGATTGGTACAGTGAAAATGTGAGTGTGTGCACTGTACAATGAACAGTGTATTGTGAGTGATGGTGTAATGTGGATGAACAGTTTGATTGTAATTTTACTGTAGCGGAACTTAAGTTATCCACGTGAGGGGCATGTGTTGCTTGGACTGCTTGATAGCTTCTCTTGGAAGTTTACAGGGACATTAGGGCAAGTTGTTGTTGTTGTTAAGCTAATTGTTGTTTAGCTTGGAGGTGTGAAGATGTCGAGGAGAAGCTCTCCCCGTGGCGACGTATTTTAAGATTAGCTAAACGGGTGTTTCTTCTATTGCCATTTGCTTAAGGTAGGTGATTACGATATATAAATCTCATTAAGGTAATTAAATTTTGTTCGGTATTGTCAGCTATGTCGAAGTTCTTTTTTCTCTGTGTCGAAGGAGTTTCATATGAGCTGAATGGTTTTCTCTTATACTATGTAGCAAGGTTTTGTGGCTAGGTTTTATAAATCTCAAAGTAGATGGATTCAGAGAATGTCGAAAATGGAAATAAGATGCGTAGGAGAAGTAGAAGCGATGTGGGTCATGGTGTACAAGCTGATGAAGGTAGTTATGCTTCCTTTACCCTTTGAAATTGCTAATTAGTTGGTTTAATTTATTTGTTGTTTATTGAAATGCTACATTTAAAGTTGTGGCAGTGAATAAGTATTCAAATCCTTTTTTAATTTTGGCAGGTAATCTCTCTAAGTCCATATCCAGCTATCGAAGTAGGAGGACTGTTTTAAAGGATGTCACCAATATTGCGGAAGACAGTAGTGTGGCAGAGCAAGGTAAGTGGTATATAATTGTTTAGTAAAGTTTATGAGTAATGTTGAGTATATTGTTATTATGTAGAATGTGATTGGAAATTTTTCCTATTTTATATTTAAATCTAAACTGTATTTTGATTTGTTTTATGTAGGAGTTGCCAAATTCCGTAATTTGAAGTGTAGCAATGATAGAGATGAAGGGCATGAAAGTCTTGTCATGTGTAATCTTGGTTTACTTTATGAGGTTAACGTAGGATTGGATATGTGTAATGTGGGCAGTGTTAGTGTGCAATCTTTATCTATCAAAAAAGCTAGAATTGAGAAGAAGCAGATTGTGTTGGACCCTCATGAAGATGGTTTACTTTGAGATGTTCCTGTGTGTTATGAAAATGTTGTTGAAGGTGAACTATTTAATTTTTTATTGGTCTATTGAAAAGGTTTAATGGTGATATTAAAAGATCGTACTTTTGACTTTGTAGATGTCTATAGAAATCCAGAAGATGGATTCGAAGTGAATTTGACCAGTGATGTTGATGCTTATCTTGAAGTGAGTAGACGCAAAGCTGACCAGGTGATGTCAACTTTACATGGCTGGAGATTTAGTGAATGTGGAAAAAGGAAAGTATCAGACAATGTTCAGTGTAATAGCATCAAACATGGAATTTCAGTAATGGAAGGTTTGTATTTTAAGTTGTGCTTGCTGTTATTTGTAGTAGCTATATCATCATGTAATTTTAATGGTTAAAATGTTTGGAATTATAAATCAGGGAACTCTGATAGGCCCAGTTTGTTAAACGTGGTGGCTAATACTTGCATTGATGAATTAATGGTTGATAGTTTTGGAGGTAACAGTGTTGTTCCTCAATGCAATAGAGTTAAGAGGTGTAAATCAGTTGTTCAGAATGCAAAGCGTGATCTTGGAAGCGAGTTTAACAAAGTCGCAGGTATTTGGTATTTTCATAGATAATTTTAGTGATACGTTTGTATTTTAGTATTTGTAATAAATATATTTTGAATCCGTTTATTTCCTTAAAAGAATAACATCTAAATATATGTATGAAATTGTAGTTTTTGAAACAATGAAGAATGAGGAAGACAATTTTGAAGGTTCTGGAGTTGATCAAAGGTCAGAATGCATTGTTGAATGTGGTGAAGGATCGTCTAATCCAAGGAAAAGGCGTCGATCCTTGAAATACGAAAGAGATGGGGTGGGTCTTCAGTTGCAAAATGTTGATAAGCTTGGTGGTGGGCCATGTTCTAACCGACGGAAAAGGCGTCGACGTCGCCAAAAGATGAACAGAAATTCAACTTTTGAATATGATGATCTGAATGATGCAATCAATGTATGTAAGTGGTGTGGCGCTAAGTTTTGGTTGCTGGAGAAACTTAAAAAAGGGAAGCGTTCTGATGCCCCTATTTATGCTGGGTGTTGTCTTCAGGGTAAGGTAAAGATTCCGTTCTTGCATCAAGCACCGGATTATTTACATTGGCTGATATTTGATCATGAGGATCCAGAGTCTATTTATTTTCAAAAGAATATAAGGTTATTCAATATGATGTTTTCGTTCACCTCTATGGGTGGCAAAGTTGATAACACAGTTAATGATGGCAGAGGTCGCTATGTGTATAGAATAAGTGGACAGAACCATCATCGAATTGGGTCTTTGATTCCTAATGAAGGTCATCATCCAAAGTTTGCGTAGCTCTATATTTATGACACTGTTAATGAAGTTTCGAACCGGAAGCATGCGTTCAGGTTTATACATCTTACCTCCAATATCTATGCTTAAATTTAAGTTGTTTATTTTGATGATGCAGAAAAGTGATATTTAAAAATATGGTTTACATAGATAATATGCTGATTTGTATTACAGGAATACGACAGCATTTGAGGATGAGAGTCGGTTGGAGGAGCATATCATAAGTAAGCTGAAAGATATGGTAGATACTTATAATCCCATTGCAAAGGTATTTAGGATGGCTCGGGATAGGTTGCAAGGCGATGTTGTTGAAGATCTGAAAATTCGGCTTATTAGAAAGAGGGACAAAGACAGTAGAATCTATAATTTGCCTGTTGTTGATGAAATTGCGGTTTTATACGTAGGAGATGTGAATGTTTACAATGGTGAACGAGATATCATTGTTGAAAAGCATTGTGGTTATTTGCAGCGAATTGATGAAGTACATCCATTATATGTGCCACTTCACTATCCATTTTGTTTTCCTTGGGGTGAAGATGGTTTTTGTGAGGAAACTTTGCATGCCTTTGAATCAGATTTGGATAAGCAGACTAATAAGAAGTTAACCATTAGGGAATGGTTTGCGTTTAGGCTTCATGATCGTGAAAATGAGAAGTCTGTGTTACTGCATACAAGAAGATTATTCCAGCAATTTGTAGTTGATGGTTATACAATGATAGAGGCTTGGAGGCTTAATTTTATCCGGACACAACAAAAGTTGCTAAGGCAAGAGATGTATTCTGGTATAAATGATGCTGTCTTGGCTGGACGAACGGAAGGTTCATCTGTTGGCAAGAGAGTCATCTTGCCAACAAGCTTCACAGGTGGTCCACGTTATATGATTCAAAATTACCAGGATGCTATGGCCATTTGTAAATGGGCCGGTTATCCAGATATTTTTATCACAGTTACTTGCAATCCAAAGTGGCCAGAGATAACAAGATTTATAAGTTCACAGGGACTTAATGTGGAAGATAGACCGGATATTGTTGCTAGGATTTTCAGACTAAAGCTGAACCAGATAGTGAAAAAGTTGAAGGATGGTTCTATATTTGGACCATGCAAAGCAAGTAATGTTTTATCATTTATTTGTTATTTATGATTTATTTTATAATTGTTGAGTGTGTAAAGTATTATAATTGATTGTTGGTACCATAATTTTAATAGTGCAACTTAAGGTGAATTATCTTAATTTTTAAAATTTTTTTTTGCAGTAGTGTATACAATAGAATTCCAAAAGAGAGGGTTACCTCATGTGCATATATTGTTGTTTCTCTGCCCAAATGCTAAGTGTCGACATCCTGATGATATTGATGGAATAATCTCTACTGAGATACCCGATCGTGAGAGGAACCGGAAGTTATTTGAGGCTGTGAAGGAATTAATGTTACATGGACCATGCGGGAATCGTGGTAGGAATTCTCCCTGCATGGTTGATGGACGTTGTTCGAAACATTTTCCCAAGAAGTGGAATGAGGTGACTAAAGTTAACGATGATGGCTACCCTGTTTATAGAAGAAGGAACAATGGTGTGACTTTGGAGAAGGGTGGTACTATTTATGATAACAGGGACGTGGTTGCATTTAATGAGGATTTGTTAATGCTGGCGCAATCTCACTATAACACTGAATATTGCAATCAAGGTAGAAGTATGAAGTATTTATTCAAGTATATCAACAAGGGTTCTGATAGAGTCACAGCTGCTATTTACCGAAGTAGTATGGATGCATCAAATCAACCAGTGGATGAAATTAAGTGTTATTTGGATTGCCGATATGTCTCCCCTTGCGAAGCAGCTTGGAGAATCTTTGGTTTTGAGATTAATTATCGAAAGCCATGTGTTGAAAGGCTAAAGTTTCATCTGGAGAATGAACAAATGGTTATTTATCAAGATGATGATGATCTTGAAAATGTTGTGCAGAGAGAGCTTCATCTGACTTCAATGTTTATTGCTTGGATGGAAGCCAATGAAGTTTATGAAGAGGCAAAGGATCTAACTTATGTTGAGTTCCTAAGTAAATTTGTATATGACAGAAAGGAGAAGTCACGGCATAGGAGGAAAAAAGGGATAAGCATTGGAAGGCTGACATTTGCTCCATTTTCTGCTGGAGAACTTTATTATCTTAGTCTGTTGTTGAATATTGTCAAAGGTCCTGCGAGTTTTGCTGAAATCAGAACAGTGAACAATGTAGAATATGCTTCATTCAAGGAATGTTGTTACCAATTAGGACTGCTGGAAGATGATAGGGAATTTATCCAAGCGATAGAAGAAGCAGCTCATTGGGGAAGTGAAGTCATGCTGAGAGGTATGTTTGTAAATATGCTCTTATCATATGCTATGAGTAGACCAGAATATGTGTGGGAGAAGACTTCGGATATTTTGTGCGAAGATTTGGCTGCTCATTATATGAGATTGCTTGGTGATCAAGGTGAATTTGCATTAAAATTTTATCAATGTTTTTTTTATTGTGATTTGTTTGATCTAATTTATTTACATTTGTTTAATGAGTTTAAATTTTTTTTCTTTTTTTGGTTTTAGTATAATATACATGTAAATCCCTAAATTGTTGCAGTTAATATGCTACCGAATCAAATTCAGAACATTGGATTATTGGAGATCGAAAGAAGTCTTATAAGAGCTGGGAAATCACTCAAGGATTTTCCAAATATGCCTTTGGCTGAGAATGATCTGATTCATAATGTGAAGAACCCGTTGATTGTGGAGCAACTTGCTTTTGACAGGGATAGAGAAGCGGAGGAATTTCAACGTTTATTTGCAACAATGACTGAAGAACAGAAGGAGGTGTTTAATAATATCATTGCAGCTACAAATTCTGAATCAGATTAGTCATCTAATCTCTGGCAATTTGCATTTGTATGTAAATTCTCTGTTTTTAATTATATTTATTATTATAATTTATTTTGTTGTATTTTTAAAATTTATCACTGAATATAACTTGGTCGTTGTGTTTTTGGCTGTCCTTAATCAATGTAATAATTTGGCGATTTTGCGCAAAATATTTTGTAGGGGGATTATTCTTTCTTAATGGATATGGCGGTACTGGTAAGACATTTGTCTGGAGAGCTTTGTCATCAAAACTAAGATCCGAGGGTAAAATTGTTCTATGTGTAGCATCGAGTGGGATTGCAGCCACGCTGCTGCCATTGGCTAGGACTGCTCATTCAAGATTTGAGATACCGATTGCTATAAATGAAGATTCAACCTGTAACATCAAGCAAAGAAGTATACAAGCTGAGTTGTTGGTGAAGTGTAGTTTAGTTATTTGGGATGAAGCTCCCATGGTTAGAAAAGAATGCTATGAAGCAGTTGATAAGACATTTAGAGATATAATGCAGTTAGCTAATCCAGATGCGTCATCATTGGTGTTTGGTGGGAAGACTGTTGTATTAGGTGGTGACTTCAGACAAATTTTGCCTGTTATTCCTGGTGGCAGTAGATCCGATGTTGTTTTTGCTACAATTAATTCTTCCTACCTTTGGAGCTATTGTAAAGAATTTAAATTGACTAAGAATATGCGGCTTCAGGCAGGGAATATGCAAAATGTAGAAGAGTTACGAAGTTTTTCACAGTGGTTACTAGATGTTGGTGAAGGGAAGATTAATGAACCAAATGATGGAGAAGTAGCTATTGATATTCCTAAAGAACTTTGTATAACAGAATTTGAGAATGCTTTGGAGGCTGTATTTGAGGCAACTTTTCCACGATTTTCTGAACATTATTCTGATGGAGTGTATTTAAGTGATAGAGCTATTCTTGCACCTACTTTGCAAGTTGTCGAGGAGGTTAACGATTTCATACTTGACAAGGTTCCTGGTGAAGAGAGAGTTTATCTATCATGCGATACTCTTTGTAGAGATGAAGAACAATTTGACATGTCTGCTCAATATATAACTACTCCAATGCTTAATGAACTTAGGATTTCTGGCATGCCTAATCATAAGCTGAAGGTAAAATTGGGAGTTCCAGTTATGTTGCTTAGAAATTTGGATCAAGTAGTGGGATTGGTGAATGGTACAAGGTTATTAGTCACTCATTTGGGGGCACATGTGATTGGAGCGAAGTTAATGACTGGATCTAGCTTAGGAGAGGAAGTTTTTATTTGTAGGATGAATCTTAGACCTTCAGATTCTAGACTTCCATTCAAGCTAAGTCGTCGTCAATTTCCAATAACAACCTCTTATTGTATGACCATTAACAAGAGCCAAGGCCAATCTTTGTCTGTTGTCACTGTATATCTTCCAAAGCCTGTTTTCAGCCATGGACAACTCTACGTGGCTATCTCAAGGGTTAAGTTAAAAGATGGCCTGAAATTTGTGATTTTAGATAAAGATGGAATGCCTCAAACGAGAACGAAAAATGTTGTTTTCAAAGAGGTTTTCCAGTTCTATTAAGTTTAAAGACATCAGTAGTGGTTTACTTTTTTTGGCAGGTGGCATCAGATAGGGGATAGTAATTTTTGGAAAATAATCAAATCTCCGGATGCCATGAACAAACATAAGGTTCATCTTTTAGAGGGCAGAACAATTGCCATATCAAAGTTTAACGTTGCTTTCGCTGAAGGAAGGTTCCAGGTTTCTACAAGTCCTTTTGTTATATTTATCAATTATGGTTCAAAGGTAGAGCTATGTGAAGTTCAGAATATACCACAATGGGCTTGGGATTTTGTTCCATTCGATGAGATTGAGAAAGTTGAAAATCCTGACAAGTGTCTGATAGGTTTCACACTCAATTTTTCTGAATTTTTATAATAGTCACTTATTACATATTTGTTATTATTATTGTGAGTAATATTAGTAAGACAAAAGGTTATATGTTAATAATATCCAAGCGATAGATATTATTAATATGTTCTGCCCCTGTTGTATAATTAGATGTAATTGGAGTTATTGTACAACATGGACAAATTGAAAGAGGCTGAACTTTATATTGTCTGATGAAATAAGTATTCTATATAAGTTATATCTGTTAATAAAGTTATGCTCATTGTTATTAGATTTGTTGATATGTTGTTATCATGTTTTTTGTTCTATTATCTTTCGAGGAATCAGTAATCATTTCCTGCCTGTCTGTTTATTTGGACGTCATGCTGATGAGATGATGCAAGAACTAAACAGTCAGGATTATCCTAAAGTTGTGGTCATGCAATTGGCTAAGATCAACGAGTATGCAAGTATGAGATTCTGAATCTATTGTTTATATGGATTTGTGATTACATTTTTATATTATTTTTATGATTTTATATAATTTTAACTGATTATTGATTTTTGATTGTGTTTTTTACAAGATGAATACTCACTGAATAACTACTGGGATGCAACTAAGGTGATGGTGAATCCTCCCATCGAGGAAGTGGAAATTTTCAGAAAAATGTATGTGTTAATTTCTGTATTTCTTTGTCTTTTATTGATGTTTCCTTTTAATTTTGAGATTATATACTTCAATTTTTGTCGTTCATTTAGATAAGGATAAAATTGAACTTTTTTTTTAATGAATGACACAGTGCTGCTCAAATTGTCGCTGCACAAACTCAAGGCCAAACACAGTATTCTGAAGGAAGCCAGCAAAGTTCAAACAGAAATTCATTAATGGATCCTACAATTCGACGATCTCTGATTCAAATCAGAAAAGCTGACCAGGTTATTGTGAAATCTCTACTTTATTTGTGAATAATTTGATGTTTTTTTCTGCATATTAGATAATCTGATTAAAATTTGGATAACTGTTGAAATATATATCTTTTTACATTTCTCCAACCAGGAAAGTATACTGTACTTGCAACTGTACAAGAAATAATTGAGGATAACAACTGGTGTTACAATGCATGTTCTAAGTGCAGCAAGCAGATCAGATCCATTGTTCAAAATGGAGTTGAAGTACATCATTGCCCCAAGTGTTTGGAAATTCCTAGGCTTATAGTACCAAGGTATCAAAATGAATATGAGGTTTCTTGATATTTGGTATGAACATGATTATGAAAAGCAATATAGCAAAATTTTACAACTATGTTGAGTATTCAGCTTTGTTTTGAATAATATTTTCAGTTCTGTCACTGATATATGTTAGTATAAAATAGGTACAAAGTTCAGATCAAGGTCATTGATAGCACAGAGAGTGCCTACTTTGTGATGTTTGATAAAGAAGCTTTCAGGACGTTGGGAAAGACTGCTAGAGAGCTACGTGAAGAATTGCTGAAGGTGTTTTTATTTTTAACACATATATTTAATAAAGTTTCATTATAATTAATTGATGAAATCTGATAATTATGGTTAGCACTTATGATAACATTCATTTATATTTTTCATGTGTTTATATAGGCTGGGGATGAATTTGGGTATCCTGAACAGCTGTATCAACTTCTGAACAAAGAATTTGTGTTTCTGGTGGAAGTGTCACAAAGGTTTAACATTGAATTGAATAGGGACAATTATGAGATTCTTTTTATGTTAGATTTTGAAGAACACATTGATGACTTCAGGAAATATATTATGGATAATCAAGTAAGTTTATAATATTGTTTGTTTCTACATGTATTAGTTAGTTATTGCAAAGCCAGATAGCAAAATGTAAGGCGCCTGTATATAGTTACAGAAAGTTTATTATGAATTTTGCTATATTTATTATGGAATTTCGTATTATCTGCTGTCTGGAAGATTAAATTTTGAATTCTATGTATTATAGGCCTTGCTGCAGATAAATTCAGATGATTATGCAACTGACAACACCAATTTCCTTTCCCTTACCAGTGAAAATGTGAGCATGTATTTATATTTATTCATAACAGTAGTTATACTTCCTTCATTTTATAATATGTACCTAATTGGCTTTTTTTTGTTTTATTTTAAAAATCACTTATGGTTCTTTGATTTGGTTTTAAAAAAAAAGGCAAGCAATTCAGCTGTGAAGTTAGATACAGCTTGTTCATCTGTTACACCTGATAATTCCAAGAAGAAGAAAGGAAAGGGAATATCAGAAGAAGACATCGAGGAAATCTTGGGTATTGGAGATTTTCAAACACCCCAACTATCTTCTACAAAGGGAAATCTGCGAATCAAATCTGAACCCTAATGAAATGTAGAATTGAAAAGTTAATCAGACTTTGTGTCCTATTTTATATAAGTCAATTAATATAATCTGATGGGACAGGAACATATCTAATCTAAAGTTACATTTGTTTTCAGGCAATTTCATTATGATGTTGAGGTCTGAAGAAAATTTATACAGAAGTGGGTGATTGTTTTGGCATCGTCAGTGGATGTTTAATATGGAAGTTTTATTTTGGGATGAAATATGTGTATTTAATTATAGTGTTAGGAAGTTTCATCAATTAAAAGGTGAACTTAATCAAGACTTGGGTACTTTTTCCTATTATGCAATGACTTTCTGTATCTAAGCATTTTGCTTAATTTGTGCCATGTTATTATTCATATCTATTATCCACTATATATCAATGTGTTATCATTTTGTTAAAATTTATGTTTCATTTGTTACTTTAAATTTTTTTTTTAAATAAAAAAATTATGTACAAATAATAATCAGTGTATTTTATCTATATCAACAATTTTCTTTCAATAAAAATTATTGCATTTACTAAATTCATTTTTAAAGCTGTGCATATAGGTTATTATATAGCTATATTAAGGTTTCTTATATAGGTTTTATATAATCTCAAGTTATATTCTTCTAATATAAATGTTATTTACGATCATACTATGTTAGAGGTATGTATTGTATTATTTTCATTATATTTATATTTAAATAAACTTCTGGAAAAAATTCAAAAATTCATTAGTTGTATAAAATAATACCCAATAGAAATATTTTTTGTAAATTAGGTTGAACACATCAGTATAAAGGCAATATACAAATAGCTTAAAAAAAAAAAGGAATACTGAAAATTGAGTAATGATTCAGAATATTTTATTGTACAATATTTCAATCTATCCAAATTAACATGTCTGAATGGGTTATTAAATATTATGAAGCATTATATGTATTGATAAATATTGGTGTTTAAACAATGGAGATATGCATTACTATCTTTATTTAGAGTCTCATTTATCAATTGGGCTTAATACTCATTAATTGCATAACAAAAGCCCGATAGAAAAATGAAGTCAGTCCAAAAAGTAATATTTGAAGACAAGTGTCGATTCAATTGAACCACTTGCAAAGATTCGAAGATCTTTACTGGCAAAGGTGAAAAGACGTTACAGTTGAGAGGTTACTAAAGGAGAAGGTAAATATCATTTCTAACATTTCACTCATCTTCTCTTTCAGTCTCAATACGCAGGGTCCCTCTCTTCATGTGTTAACATTCAACAAGCACCAGGCAAAACTACTTTCCATTTCCAAAACTCACAATGTATATTTCTTCTACAAATATCATTCTACTTTATTTTTTTTACCAAAGTTGTTTGCATTACAACATATTATAAATGTCTTCATAAATTTATTTTGCTTCCTTTTTTGTTTCGTTATATGAATGAGTGAATGTGGTTTGTAGATGATGTACTTTGTTTCACATATTGTATTAAACATAGTTCTTTATTTCTACAAGTTCAAAAATGGTTAAAGAAAAAACAAGGTAAATTAATTTTGTGGTGCTTATTATGGAGATATCGATAAGAGAGACATACAGTGTTAAAGTTTAGCATTAGTATTTATTATTTATTTTTTTCGCAGACATATATATTATCTCAATACTTCAAAGTAGACAATCATGACAGGCTTCAGTTTTTATTATTTCAAAGGAGAGGTACATCCAGTTCCATCTCTATTCATATATACGTTACTATATTAGATGAATAGTCTTTGGTTGGAATAAGTCACTAAAAGATTTATTTAATTTTACAGGGTCCCAAACTGCTAACCCAAACAGAGTCTGAATTTGTTGGGTATGCTCCTTGCGTTACAAAAACTGTGAGAGATTCTGTTGGGAGCACTCATCAAATAAGACTGAAAGGAAAGGCTCTTACTCGAAGAATGGTTATAACAGAAGGATTAGATACATTGGTGGATGTTTATGACTTGAGAGGTGTGAACTACTTCAGCTTCATACCTTCTGGCAGTGATGTTTACAAATTAGAGATAAAAAAGACACATAGTGTTGACATGCAGTACCCTCTCCCGATTAGGCATACTATATTGGTTGACTGCAAATGTGCCTTTTGTTATCTTGGTATGAAAAATAAAATATAATTGTTTAAGACAGTCATAAATTCATATAATTTAAAGTTTCTAAATCTTAATTTTGGTGTAGTAAAACTACGGAGAAATGCTTCAGCAAATCTTGGTCCCATGGTAGAAGTAAATGTTGCACCCAGCACTCAAGCAAATGATGAACTCAATGTTGGAGAGAATGTTGTTGCCAGAGTTCCACCCAATTTGGAAGCAAATGTTGCAGCAAGAATCCAAGACTTTGACTTTGAAACAGAGAAGATTTTGACCAGCTATCAATGTCGGAGTGGAATTTTGGTATCTATAACTACTCAGCATTATCATTTAAGTTTTTTGACCAAACAATTTCAATATTATCATATTTTTGCTCTATAAATTTGGTTATATCAATTTTTGCAGCATTTGCCTTATAAATTTGTAGCCAAGGCATTTCAAGCAAACAGACAATTTTATGATCTAATTGATGAAAATGGAGAAGAATACCCATGCAAGATGGTGAAGTCTGGAAGATCGCAAAATGAAGCATATATTTCAGAGGGTTGGCGCAGATTTTGCACAGAACATGAGTTAAAAGGGGGAGACCGTATTAAGCTTGGTGTCAAACTATCTGAGTTTGGAAGAATATACTTCATTAGTAAGAATTATAATTTTTTTAAATTATATTTATTTTAGAAGATCACTGCATTCATTTTGAACATAATATGTAATAGAACAATTATTATAGTTTTAAGTTATTAAGTTGATAATATGAGATTATTTTAATATTGACTACAAATTGTTAAATTTTATTCTAATAAATATGTCCAATATGTATTTGAATTTTGTCTTTACGGAATTAATTTATATTATAATGTTTAAATATAACCAACCCATCTTCTTAGAAAAATATAAGGAAATTATCAAATATTGTATTGTTGCAGTACTTCTAAATTAGCATGGCTGACCAGTCATTATTTTTTATGATGCAGGAATTTGAAGATAAAGCAAAAGAAGGTTGTTGGAGTCAGCAATGTGTTCATTTTGGTTTTTTGTTTATTATGCTTATTAATTAATATAATATTTTATAATTTCAAGGGTTCTATTTTGTAATGACTTTCACAACAGACCATAACCTTATGTATGTTTTTTACTTATATTTGTTTGGGCTTTGTCTATGTAAACTATGTAGTAGTTATATTCTAATTTTGTTTATGGAAGGCACATTTCTTATCCAGTTCCTCCAAGAGCAACTAACTTGCCACCATGCAGGTGTTTATAATGCAGGCCAAGTATGTACACTGTATATAATTATATATATAGTTAGTTTATGTTTAAGTTTATAACATAAGGTCATATTTAACTAATTTCTTTATATTCTTTTGATTTTGCTTAGTTCAAATCAGAAATTTTGACTTCGAAGTACAGAAGACGCTAACTGTATCTCAATGCAACAAAGGAATAATGGTTTATTACAATTGATTACAAAGTTGAAAATTTTAGGATACTTTTCTTCTATCTTTGTTATATTTGATTTTAACATTGTTTGTTTCTTATTGTAGTTCTTGCCTAAAGATTTTGTTTGTCAAGCTTTCCCAACAAAAAAAAATGGTTTAGAATTATGGATGAATTTGGACGAGCTTCTGCTTGCAAGTTGATAAAGGCAGCGAGAAGAAAGCATGAAGCTTATTTATCTGAGGGATGGCTTAACTTTTGCAAGCGCCGTAATATCCATACGGGACAAAGATTTAAAATGGGAGTCAACATATCTGAATCAGGGAAAATTTTTTATATCTGTATGTTTCAATTTATTTATTTTACGATTTCTATAGAAAATTTTTTATGTTCTGTCACTTTCATCTATATATTCAACTGTACTGACATAAGGCTTTTTTATTTTATTTGTGTAGCTCTTTGAACTATCTACTGGTCTCTGGATTGAACAATGCCATGTTAGTAACATATTTTTAAATTTCATATTTATATCTTTTTAGATTGTATTTGCAAAGTTTTGCATCAAACCATGTATTATAATATGAAATCTTCATTTTGTTTGTAACAACAATCTGTTGTGCACCAGAAATTTTTGCATACACAAAGTATTCATAGATTTAGTCATGCTGTTTTCTGCTGATAAACACTTTCATTTCTCATGTACCAGGATACTTGGAGGTATTGCAGCTGACTGTACAAGACCAAGGTCTTTGCATGATTAACTTACTTTTATTTTGTAGAACTTTAATGATGTATTTAAGTACTTCTATGTAATTACAGGACTTTTTAATTATGTTTTATTCTACCTTAACCTTGAAACATCTTTTAACTGTTCTATGATGCTATATATATTAACATAATTATCGTTTTTAAGTATTATATTCATGAATTATTGATTTCCAGTTTAACAATTGCTTCTTTTTATAGCTTATATTATGACAATAAAAAAGTTTTATATATTTACATTTTATGGTTTCTTCGGTTTTTAGTGGATATTTATGCTTCGTTCAGATATATGACATCAGATAATCAATAAATATAAGTTTCTATATGTAATGTAATTCAAACACACTAATATCACAAAATTGATTAACCATTTTTTATAAAAATATGTGATTATTTAATCATTATCCCGTTAATATACTAGTAATATTAAGTAATGGAATAGTAAGTTAGCTATGCGCATTGCCTTGTAAAAAAATTATCAGGAGAGAAACACTACGGTATTGCCTTGGGTGTTGATATAAAGACGTTGCCAAATCATGGCCGTTGAAATTAAAGGGATGAGTTTAGAAGGAAAAGTGTTACTTGGATTACTGGTTGTGATGTGTAATTTTAAAATTTTACTCCCTCCGTTGTCCTATCTCAAACAAAGCATACCTTTAAAAAATATAATCATTACTTAGATTTCTGTTTTTTCCCGCCATACGATTTCTCTCTCCGTAATCATTATTTTTTGTGCACTACTTACGAAAATCAATATCTTACTCCCTCCGATCTCAATTATAAGAAAAAAACATATTATTAATGGTGTTGAATATAAGCAAAATTTAACTAACTTTTTATTTCTAATACATTCATTCCTTAAATATATCTATAAAGTGGTTAAATCATTTAATTTTTGTTTCATTCCCAATGTAAGTTTACTAAAGTGGAATATTTTTTTATAAATTTAAGAAAATTAAATGTACTCAATTAACTTTTCGTAATTATATTATTTTTTGGAGTAAAAATTTTGATCGTCCTTTTCAATTTTTTTATTGGCACTTTCGGGGACTATGATTTTTATTGAAAAGATAACATTGCAATTATTAATTTCTTGTATTTGGATGCAATGGGAAGTGTAGAAGATAAATTATTGTATTTTAAAAGTAAACCAATGAAAGAAGATAAACAACTATGAGTTATGATTATTAAAAGGACATTTTAAAAACAACATACAAAAATCTATGAAAAAGAATCGTACATTTACCATGCAACCGTATAGGTAGTAGATAGTTATAATAATAATAATGAAATCAGTTAGTGTAATATAAGAATAATGGAACATTAAGAACAACGAGTGATGGAACATAATGAGAAGTTGACCGAAAGGGGTCGTATAATAAATGATGAAGGACGGAGGAGTAACATACATGCCAACATACACATATTAAGTAGTTGCTCGATCAAGTGAGTTTGAATGGGTTTTTGAACGAGTTGGGTGTTAGTTCCTTGGATCACTTGTTACTTTGTTTAGGTTGAGGGTGAACAAGTGGAGAGTTAGATCCTTTGGTTGAGGTCTTACGTTCACGATTTTGGGAGCAAGTAGTCGATAGGTAGTTTGTTGGGTTAAGGTGTGACCCTCACGTGGTTGAGCGGAGCCAGTTGTGGTAGTAAGTTATTTAAGTTGAGTTGTTACGTTCATGAGATCGTCGGGGGCACACGGTACCTTTATGAGTTTAATTAGCATAAATTTTATACAAGAATAAATATTTAATAGGAGGAATATGATTAAATAATAATAAAAAAACGTAGTGTTAATATTTAATAAAAAAGATTAAATATAAGTATTAAGGAAGAAAAATTTTAACGTGTATAAGTGAAATAGTAATAAAATAACAAATTGTCCACAATTTAAGTAGTGAAAGTAAATAATTAAAAACTTAATAAATAATTTGAATGAAATAATTAATTTAAATTTAAATTATTAAAATTTGGAATTTGTTAATATAGTGAAACTATTGTAATTTATTTAGTTGGAAAAGAAGTATAATCATAAGTAATAATAAAAAAATCCAGAATTAATAATTAAAATTTAATAAATAAAATCTAATAATTAAAATTAAACTATTAAATAAAAAAAACTTAAAATCGTCATATTAAATTATATATAATAATTAAATAAATTTATTAAAGCCAAATAATAGAAAATTAAATTTTTTTTAGGGTTTAATAAAGTTGTGATAAGAAAGAAATCCCGACCGTTGATAACAAGTGATCCAACGGTCAGAAATGGTTATCCACGTGAAAGAAGGCATTACACATCTCCCACCGTTGATTGAGATTAATCCAACGGCTTCGATTTGTTGAATCCGTGTGAAGATAAGGTATTATCGTGTAAAGGGTGGGATAATCGTGTAAGAAGGGGTGGATTTCTGTCGTCCCTCTCCTTTGTTAGGATTAGGGTTCCTTTCGGGTTAGGGTTTTGGTTGGAACTTGGTAGTGTTCGTGTTTCCGGCGTTGCCCCTCTTCATCTTCTTCGATCTCTTCGTCGTTCTCTTCTCCGTCGTGCAGTGGTTGACTCTCCATCGCGTTGTGTTTTCGTCGTTAACTGTCGACGGTGTTTTTGTGTTTTTGTGTTTTTCGGTTGGGTCCTCTGCATCCACCACCGTGTTGTGTGATCCACCGCCATGAAGTCTCCCCCGTCGTGCAGTCTCCACGGTCGTGCACTTTCCACCGCCATGAAGTCTCCCCCATCGTGCAGTCTCCACCGACGTGCACTTTCCACCGCGTTGATCTGCATTTCTGTGTTCCTCATTTGGTGAACCAACAAGGTAAGAACGGAAATGTTGGATGATGATTGTTTCCTTTAATTTCGTGATGATTAGCTTTATGGGAGTTTCTTATTTTTGTTTCTGATGATTGTGAAACTGATTCCAAGCTTTGCAGTCATTGTTGTTTCAAGTGCACTTCAAAATCGTAGTGCCCTAAGGAAGTGATATTTGTTAGTGTGGAAAATATTGTATAATTGTGCTCAAGATATAAGGGGTTTTGTAATGTGTTACTTGATTCATTGAATTTCTAAACCAACTTCCATGATTTCTCCTTTGGTAGAACAGATTGCCATGCCTGGAGAGTTACAATCAAGAATGTTGTTCATCTTCAATGTTGACTATGTTCTCTATACTTATTTCCTCTTTGTGAATTTTAACATCATCATTCATAGACTCATTAATCACTGCCTTGTTATGTTTAAAATTTTTCTATCATTCTAGCATTTAATCTGAAATCTTGCAATTTGCCTTGTTGAATAGCCATCTGATGGTAAGGAACTTGAATTTGATTTTTCGTTGGATGACCTTGAGACCGTCAAAGTAATCGGGAAAGACAGTGATGGTGTAGTACAACTTGTTCGTCATAAGTAGGTTGGGAAATTATTTGCTTTAATGGTTGGCATGCTTGCATATTATACTTGCTTCCTAATTCTTATAGATAGACTCACCTGTATGACATCCATTTGACACATTTTTTGTATATATTGTTCATACCATCTCTTGTTTAAAGGTTATATAGTTATGGAGTCAAGAAAAAGGTATTGGTTTAGCTGAAGTTAAGAGAAGTGCAAAGTTTTTTTGGCTCATTTGTTTTGTATATGTAACCTAGTATCACCAAAGTCATTGTAAGTTCTGAACATGTTTTGGTTTTGTTTTGTTTCTAAGTTCATTTTCTGGTTTAATTACAACATTCAAAAGGATCCTCGAGATAGATTGACATCCTCTGAACTTCTGGTTAGTAATCAAATGCTGTGTTTTTATTTTTCCTTTATTTATCTTATACCTCAGTTAAAATTCCTGATTGCTTATTCTTCTTCTTTTGTTGTACTTGCAGAATCATCCTTTTATAAAAAGGCTTGAAGATAATGATCTTGATCTTGAGATTTTGGTAGGAACTTTGGAACCTCCTGTAAACTTTCCTAGATAAATTTCTTATAATGTATTATGTAAAATTTGTATTTCAGAGTCAAATGTACTTTAAATAATACATTGGTCTTAAGTTAAGTTGTTAATTTAAAAAAAAAAAGAAATCAGTCTCCAAATGACATCCTTGTCTCAGTGGCTACCTTATGCACTTTTTAAATGACATTCTTTGTTTTAAATAGTGTAAGTTTTAAATAGTGTAAGTTTTAAATATAGTTTACTTGTCTCAGTGGCTGCCCTGTGGAATTTTTGGATTTATATTATTATGCAGCACTAAAGTCATTGATTATTTTTGTAGCTCAAATAAGCTGTACTTTTAATTTTTTTAACAGATTGACGAAGACCAAATTATGATGAGGATTGCACTGACATTGATCAAAAGCAAGACTAACTTACACTGGACCAGGGTGGAGGGAGAGGCCACCATGCTGCTTATGAAATATACCTAGAAGGGTGAATGCAAAAATCTTTTGATCCACCACATTTTTTGTAGTTGTTGTCCATAGAAACAATTACATACTTTCACAGCTTCTTTTTGATTGTATCATATTCTAGTTCCACTATTATTTGGATCCCTGTGGTGGATATCTTTTGTACAAACTTATTATGGATGTTCTATCTAGGGGTGATCCTAATGGCCCTTTAGGTTGATTAAATTACCAGTAGTAAATGCTTAAAGCACACAACTCTTAAGTGTCAAACTTCTTTGGGCATGTAACTAAGTTGATGTCATTATTGTTTATTATAGCTTTATTATCGTAGTATAATGTGGTCCATCACATTTATATGCTTGCATCTTCAAGATATTTATAGTATCATACTGGTTGATGATTGTGGCTTGGCCTTCAAGATGTTTTAGACATGGTTTTATTCTATTAAGTAGCTGAAACAACTGCTAGACAGCATCAAGGTCATTGAGCTTTAACTTGGCACCTTAGTTTAATGATTAGAATGTTGTATGTGATTGAATATAGTTGTTGAATGCTTTGATTAATTGATTATAATTAAAAGTGATTTTTCTGTGGAGTTTAACAGTAGGTAATCGATTAACCTAAAATCAACTCTCAGTCAATAATCGATTAGGACATGAAGTAATCGATTAAAGTAGATGGTAATAGATTACTTGCTTAATATTTTGTTAAAAATCATAATTTTAAATTACCATTTTCATCTATATTCGAAAAATGTCTAAAGTCCACCTTCACACTTATTCACCCCCTCTAGGTGTGTGATAACCCATTTGTAAATCCCAACAACTACAATTTTCAATAAGGATTAAATAAGGTCATTTTGACAAAATACATATAAAATTTAAAATAATTAACATTTTCTTAAGATGTGTGCACCATCTTTAAAAACTAAAAATTAAAAACTGAAAGAAATATTTTACATACAAGAATGATTTATAAACCTACAAAATTAGCCTACAAATCAATCTATACCATAAAGAGAGTGACATATATCACTTGCTTATTATTGATTGGTTAACAAGTGACACATGTCCATTTCTTACAATATAGGTTAATGGCTTATTTAAGTTATTAGTCCCTGAACTTGGGTGTTCTTTTGCAATTGGTTCTTATACTTTGAGTTCCTAAACTTTGTTCAAATTTTGGAAATAGTTCTTTCGTCACTTAAATTGTGATATGATGGAGGACATGCCACGTTTCCTTCGCCACATCAATAGGTAACGTACCAGATGATGCCACGTGGATTTTTTAAATTTTTTTAAAAAATCAAATTTATTAAAAATAATTAAAAATTGTTTTTTAAAGAAAATCAAATCTTATAATAATTTTTAAAAGAAATTATTTTTTTAATAAAAAAATCATGTTGTATCATGTGACGCTACTTAACACATCACTCGTCGATATTGTGATAGTGACGTGACATGTCGTTGACTATATCATCACTTAAATAACGAAAGTACCATTTTCAAAAATTGAACAAAGTTCAAGATCCAAATAATCGAAAAAAAATTTAAGGACCAATTCCAAAAAAAATACCTAAGTTCACGATTAAAAAGTTAAATAAGCCTAGATTAATTTAACATCACTCTTTTACACACTACCCCGAATACACGGCACAAATCATCCCGAACCCCACACCAATCGCCTCACGTTCGATCACCAGGTCACGATAGTAACTCTGCATAAGCATATGACTCTCACTTCTAAACATTTTATTTAGATGAAGTTAGGTGCATTAGTAATCAGAGCAGGCAGTCTTGAATTTACTTGCTCGAGTTATTATATAGTTCGAAAGTTCACGGTCAGGAACTATGGTATAAGGAGAGTATGCTGCTTGATCGTCTGGGGTTAGTTGTGATAATTTTGATCTGGAACAAGTTAATTTGGTTATTAAGTGTTAAGCACTAACCAATAATCATGGCGGATCTCGCATGTTTAACTAATTCAATGGACGGAGAAACTAAACAACAAAAAACTATGATATCTAGAGTATTCGAATAAAGTATTATTTGCTCAAGCAGGATTTATGGTTAGTTGTTGGTGGTGTAGTGTCAATTTCACCAACAAATGAGAAGAAGAAAAAGAAGTGGAATATCAAAATTGGTAAAACTATGTACGTGTTGGGATGAGTTCTTGTAGTAGTTCAAGAATTTGACAACACCAAAAAAAACTTGGGATACTTTAGAGACGTGCAAGGCTGCAAAGCATGTTAATACATAGCTTGCACTGGTACATGTTTGACTTTTACAGGCTGCACCAAGTTGTAACCAGTTTTCACAGATTTGCATAAAAGTCCCTTGCCCATGATATATTGCCTAATGAGACTAGTGAATTAAAAGACTGTTTTACCCTTACTTCTTTATGTTAGTTTTCACCATAACAGATCTGATTTGTTTCTTCCTTCCACACAACCTACCTCACTGTTGAAAGATTCCATAATTTTCTAGAAACTTGTTCTAGTAAAATAACTAGAAATATCTAGACTATCTAGCACCACTTACAGTACTCTAGAGTTACTTACAATATTCTAGAATCATTAGAACTAGAAGCTTCAAGGCACCGCCATTGTGCTGAAGCTAACAGCCTGATTTGTAGTATAAATAGGTGTTGGATGTTATCACTTGTTGTATCAAAAAAAGAAAATCATAAGCAATACACAAGGCTTTTTTTAAGTGCCTATACTAGCTTCTAAATTCTCTGCCTTATATCAAGTCCACGTTAATATAAACTTCTCTTTATCTTAGTTACTTTTGGTTCTAATATAAAACTATCAGTGGTACCAGAGCTATGTTCGGTCATATACTGGGCGTAGAAATAATACCCAAACTATTTTCAACTACTCAACTCAACTATCTACTCCAAACCATTTTTACATCCTCTTAAGCCATGGCTACAACTATTCAACCACAATCTAACCCTATCCCAATATTCTCTGGAGAAAATTATGACTTTTGGAGCACTAAAATGATAACCTTTTTCCGATCCCAAGATTTATGGGATATTGTTGAAGAAGGTTATACTATTCCAGAAGATACTTCAGCTCTTACTGCAGCTCAGAAGAAAGAGTTGAAGGAAAATGAGAAAAAAGATGCAAAAGCATTATTTATTTTGCAACAAGCCTTGACGGAGCCTATCTTTCCAAGAATAATGGGAGCTACAAGTGCTAAAGAAGCGTGGACTACACTAAAGGAGGAGTTCCATGTCAGCGACAAGGTACGCACCATTAAACTTCAAACTTTAAGGCGTGAGTTTAAATTAATTAAAATGAAAGAGTCTGAGACCATCAAAGACTATTACTCTAAAATAAAAGAAATAGTCAATCAAATGAAAGCCTATGGGGAAAATATTCTTGACAAGAGAATTGTCGAGAAAATTTTAATTTCTATTCCTCAAAGGTATGATTCAATCGTCACTACGATTGAACAAACCAAAGATCTGTCTACCCCATCGGTGACAGAACTAATGGGCTCTCTAGAAGCTTATGAGCAAAGATTGAGTAGGCATGATGAAGAATCATTAGAAAATGCCTTTCAATCAAAGCTCAAATTACGGTCTCAGAATAAAGGATATGAAAGAAAAATAATAACGGTGCGGAAAATTCTAGAAACAAGGAGATTTCTAGAGACTCCTCTAGAAACAGTCATAGCAAACATCCTCCTTGTGGCATCTGCAAAAAGTTAGGCCATTCAGAAAAATATTGTTGGTATCGAAAAAAGCAACAATGCCAACATTGCAAAAAATATAGGCACTCGGAGCAAAACTGTCGCAATAAAAATAACCATCAGGCAAATTTCACTGAAGAGTGTGAACGTGACCAACAACTATTCTACGCCAACCAAGTCCCAAGATGTGAAAAAGAAGAAAATTGGTACTTGGATAGTGGTTGCAGTAACCACATGGCAAAGGATGGGAGCATTTCAAAGATATCGATAAGTCTGTCAGAGTACAAGTTCGATTAGGCAATGGCACTGTGGTGGAGTCCAAAGTCAAGGGCACTGTCATGGTGGAGACACAGACAGGTACACGACTTATCAAAGATGTCTTACTAGTTCCCAACCTTAAAGAAAATCTTTTAAGTATTGGCCAAATGATGGAGAAGGGCTACTCTCTCCACTTTGAGGGAGACACATGCAAAATATACGACAACAATAGAAAACTTGAAGTAGCCCAAGTAAAAATGCAGAAAAGAAATAGAAGTTTTCCAATAACTTGGAAATATGCTACTAATATTGCCATGAAGGTGCAAGTTGATGATTCATGGATTTGGCATCGAAGATTTGGCCATCTCAATTTTCATGCTCTGAAGCTTTTATATAAGAAGCACATGATGAGAGACCTTCCATCCATAGAAGAGATCGAAGGAGCATGTGAAGGGTATCTACTTGGGAAACAACACAGACTACCTTTTCCACCAAGCAAAGCATGGAGAGAAAAACGCTTGTTGGAGCTTATACACACCGATGTCTGTGGACCAATGAGGACACCATCATTAACAAACAATAGGTACTTCATCCTCTTCATCGATGATTTCTCTAGAATGACATGGGTCTACTTCATTAAAGAAAAATGAGAAGTATTTGGAGTATTCAAGAAGTTCAAGGCCCTTGTTGAGAAGCAAACCGGGAAGCACATAAAGGTACTCAGAAGCGATCGTGGCAAAGAGTACAACTCCCGCGAGTTTGATAAATTTTGTGAGGATGAAGGCATTGAGCATCAACTAACAGTAGCATATACTCCGGAACAAAATGGAGTATCTGAAAGGAAGAATCGCACAGTAATGGAGATGGCTCGATCGATGCTTAAGGAGAAAGGATTGCCAAACACTTTTTGGGCTGAAGCAGTCTACACTGCAGTCTATATAATGAATAGATGCCCAACAAAGGCAGTTCGAGACAAAACTCCTATTGAATCTTGGAGCGGTAGAAAACCATCAGCAAAACATCTAAAGGTGTTTGGATCTATCTGCTATGTCCATGTCCTAGAACAAAAAAGACACAAGCTTGAAGATAAGACGATAAGAGGCATATTTCTAGGATATAGCACGCAGTCCAAAGGCTACCGCGTTTACAACTTGGAAACAAAGAAACTCATCATCTGCCGAGATGTTGAAGTTGACGAAGGTGCGACATGGAATTGGGATGAACAAAAAGTTGAGAGACATGACATCCCTGTACCAACACAAGATAATCAAGCAAGAGAAGAAAACGAAGAAATAGAAGAAGCTGAAGAAGATCCAGGTACACCCATTGCACTCCCACAAGAACAAAGTTCACCAGAATCTACTCCAAGACGAGTAAGATCCTTGGTAGACATCTATGAGACTTGCAACTTGGCCCTAGTTGAACCTAGAAGCTTTGAAGAAGCCTCAAAGCATGAAGTATGGGTCAAGGCAATGGAAGAAGAAATAAAAATGATTGAAAAAACAACACGTGGGAGCTAGTAGACTGCCCAAAAGACAAAGATGTCATCGGAGTCAAATGGGTTTACAAAACAAAACTCAATCCCGATACAAAAACGTAAGGCAAGGCTAGTGGCTAAAGGCTACTCACAACAACCTGGAATCGACTACGATGAGACATTTGCCCCAGTTGCTCGCTTGGATACGATAAGAGCACTGATAGCTCTAGCAGCACAAAGAGGATGGAGCATTTACCAGCTAGATGTCAAATCTGCCTTCCTCAACGGTGTCCTACAAGAAGAGATCTATGTGGAGCAACCGCAAGGGTTCGTCATAAAAGGCAAAGAAGATAAAGTGTTACAACTAAAAAAGGCTCTATATGGCTTAAAGCAAGCTCCTCGAGCTTGGTATAGTAGAATCGATCAGTACTTTACCGATAATGGATTCAGGAGGAGCAAGAGTGAGCCTACACTGTACATCAAGACCCAAGGTCAGTATGATACTCTCATAGTCTCCTTGTACGTGGATGATCTAATTTGCACAGGAAACAACATAAACATGATAGATGAGTTCAAGCGAGACATGATGAAGACATTCAAAATGACCAACCTTGGCCTAATGAACTACTTCCTCGACATTGAAGTAAGTCAAAGAAACGAAGGCATATTTATCCGCCAAAGGAAATATATAGAAGAATTGCTCAAAAAATTCAAGATGCGAGAATGCAAACCAGTTGCTACTCCGCTGGTGACGAACGAGAAGTTACAAAAAGAAGACGGATCTCCAAAGGCAGATGCATCGCTCTACAGAAGTTTAATCGGAAGTCTTCTATATCTCACTGCTACACGACCAGACATCATGTATGCGACAAGTCTTTTATCAAGGTTCATGCAAAGCCCAAGTCAAATTCACTTTGGAGTTGGCAAAAGAATTCTAAGGTACCTGCAAGGAACGAAGGAGTTCGGCATATGGTTCACAACAAACACCAACTCAAATTTGATTGGCTGCACCGACAGTGATTGGGCAGGTTCGGTAGATGACATGAAGAGCACATCAGGCTATGCCTTCTCACGGAGTAATCTCTTGGGCATCCAAGAAGCAAGCAATCGTCGCACAGTCAACTGCTGAAGCAGAGTATGTAGCAGCTGCAGAGACAACAAATCAAACTATATGGCTTCGACGAATACTTGCTGATATGGGAGATCAACAGAAGGAGCCGACTACAATCTACTGTGACAACAAATCAGCGATAGCAATAGCAAAAAATCCAGTCCATCACAACAGGACAAAGCATATTGCTATCAAATATCATGCTATTAGAGAAGCCAGCGAGAGCAAAGAAATAAAGCTCGAGTACTGCACAACTGAAGAACAAATTGCAAACATATTCACAAAAGCATTACCAAGACCGAAGTTCGAGCAGCTACGAGCATCACTTGGAGTCATAGAAAATTATGTCAAGGAGGAGTGTTGAAAGTTTCCATAATTTTCTAGAAACTTGTTCTAGTAAAATAACTAGAAATATCTAGATTATCTAGCACCACTTACAATACTCTAGAGTTACTTACAATATTCTAGAATCATTAGAACTAGAAGCTTCAAGGAACCGCCATTGTGCTGAAGCTAACAGCCTGATTTGTAGTATAAATAGGTGTTGGATGTTATCACTTGTTGTATCAAAAAAAGAAAATCATAAGCAATACACAAAGCGTTTTTTAAGTGCCTATACTAGCTTCTAAATTCTCTGCCTTATATCAAGTCCACGTTAATATAAACTTCTATTTATCTTAGTTACTTTTGGTTCTAATATAAAACTATCACTCACGAATCCATGGCAGCCTCATTTCAGCTCCATATTGTTTAGTTTTATTCCCAGCCAAGCATCTTATGTCTTCTTCTCTACCCAGTTGACACCCACCGCCGACACAGAACAACTTCATGGCCCATGCCTGTAAGTTCCATGTTGAATGTTTTGATAATGACAAAGTGTTTTGAACAAGTTACAAAGATGTTGATCAAGTTTCAAGTTCAACAAGCAACAACAAACATCAAATGAAGAAGAGAGAAAGCAAGCTCATGAAGACTTAGTTTGAGTGTAATTGTAATTGTTTTATCTTTTGCCTCTCAAGCTTCTTAAGTCTTTTATTTGGGTAGATTATTTAGAGGGTAGGGAATCTCTATCATAGTCATGATTTAATCATAATTTGAGTTTTCACTTAACCTAGAATCAATAGGTGGCTTAAAGGTTTTAAAGGAAAGGTTTGGTTTTGAGAAAACAAGTTTTAAACAAGTATCAGACATGTTTAATCGATTAAGAACATATTTAATCGATTAGTACTCGATTAAATGTTGATTTAATCGATTAAGTACTGCTGAACTGGTTTTTTAAAATACGATTTTCACTTCTCATAATCAGTTTTCAAGTGCTACAACTTTTGGGTATTCTATATAAACCCATTCCTAACCTTTGTGATTAAGTAAGAACACTTTCATAATCAATTTTACAAGAATCAAGTCACTCTATTCTCTCTCAATTTCAAAGATCAAAGCTTTCATATTTTCATATTCTTTGATCAAGAACCTTTGAATCTCTTATTGTGAATTGTCATAGCTATTGATTGAGATTCATAGGATTGTTATTGTGTTTTCAATTGTGTTGTAATCTTTGCAAGAAGGCAAGCCAACTACAACAAACAAAGAAGCCTTGGTGTGTCGATTATCATCAAGCAAATCTCATTGGAGAAGAAGAAAGTCTTGGTTGTGAATCAAGCAAAGTGAAGCCTTGGTGTGTGGATTATCATCAAGCAAAGAAGACTTGTTGTGTCGATTATCAACAAGGGGTAGAGGTTAGATTAGAGAGAAGATCAATAGGATTACAAGGCAAGGGTGTGGAGTATCTCTTGTAGGCTAGCAAGAAGGGAGTCTTGTGAGGCATTTACTTGTAATTTGAGAACTCTAATTCCTCATAGTGAAGAATCTCTCTTGGTTGAAGAGGGGACTGGATGTAGCTTTCAAGCGGATGAAAGTGAACCAGGATAAATCACTGTGTCGTATCTCTAAACCCTTAACTCTTTACATTCAAGTCATTGATTGTGTTCTTGGTTGAAAACCTAGAGAAAGATTGATTTTTCATAATTGATTGAATTGAATCTTTATTGTTCAGATTAAGTTTGGGAAAATCATTTTCATAACCTAGGTAATCAATAAGAATATAGGTGTTAATCTTTTCCGCTGAATCTCTGATCTTAAGTGTTGATTGATTGATTTTCGTATGCGATTGAAAAATTGATTTTTCTGTTTTCTGTCAGATTTAATCGATTAAGCATATATTTAATCGATTAATACTCGAGTAAATTGCAGGTTAATCGATTAAGTGCTGTAGATTTTGCAAAAATCATTTGTTTTGATTGTTTCGATTTGTTTCTTTCGAAAATCTTTCAAGGTTTCTTTTACACCTATTCAACCCCCCCTTCTAGGTGTGTTCCTAGGGTTCCTTAGTTGTTTCAACCACCAATTACGGTTTCCTCAATGCCACTATCAAACCATCACTGTATTAACCTCTGCCACACAATACCCTTCAAAAAATTCCTGAACATCAATTTAATGTATGTAAACGTTGTCTCCATGTTGCTATCAAGCTATCAAAATCTCTTCGAACTAGAGAATGCATTAATGGAAATCAAGCAATGACAACAACAGAGGAGGACGTTCGGGGCTTGATGATAAGCATATCAAACGACGACCTTTTCTGCTAGTGATTTTCATTTCTCAGCCCCAAGTGAAACGACGACGTTTCATTAAGGGCACAAATGCAAAACTAATTGAAGATGAAACAACAGGTGCTCCACCCTAATCTCAGCCCTTCCTTCCACATCAGCTCAAATCAATGGCTATAACCTTCTCATGCACCAGTGCAAGTTACTCCTTCCGGTCCTTATTATAGGGCATACTTAACCGAATTACAGATACCAAGGAAAGTGATTGGTTTTATGAATTCTATGAGAATGTATTGTAACATTACAATTTTATCCCTAAATTTTTCTTGGAAAATTCAAACTCATTAATGAACAACAAAAAACACATAGATAGTCAAAGCATTTAATAAGGGCAAAAAAGAGAAAACGCAATAAATGATGCATAGGAAATATAAAGTGACTTATAATTAGGACCAACAAAACCTTCTAGAATGTGCCCTATATATAGGACCGGAGGGAGTAAATTTTACCATGCTTTGCAGAGTCACCCGACAGGGACACTCTCCACAAGTCATGAAACCTTTCATCTTACACAGACAGGGAAGAAATTCTTTGCTAACTTCAATTTCATCACTAACTAACCCACCCAAAGTTAAAAGCACCACCAAACTCAAAGTGTTTAGAAGCAAGTGATGCTGTTATAAAAGTAGACACAAATTAAAGATGTTTATGCTGAAGCGTAGACATCGATCAAACAGAGAAGCTTGTAGGCTGTAGCTGAAGCCAATCTGGGCTAGAGAGAGGTACATGATATATATATATATATATATATATATATATATATATATATATATATAGACACACACACAACTATGTTACATAAACATCAGTATTTGACATCTATACGGGACACCTGCTTTTTCAGGTAATAACTGGTAGGTCCTGCAATTTTTCTTTTTTACGTAACCCACCATTTTTTATCCAAAAAGACAAATTTTCCTCTTTGATGTCAAATATGGATATCAAGCAAACATTTTTCATATATATATATATATATATATATATATATATATATATATATATATATTAATAAAAGTTGAAGCTGATGAAGTTTTGAATTAACACTAATGGCCAACACCAGGCGAATGATGTGGGCCATTTGGCCTAAAATGGGGCGAACAACAGGATTTGGCGATGGGGATAGGTGGTGGGTCCGGGATGGAAGGTGGCCTGTATTTAGGGTTGGTAGGAATGAAAATATCATCATCAATATGAGCATGCCCCAAAGGGGCGAACACTACAAGTCTAACGAACAAAACCAGAAGGAGTAGCTGTATGTATGACATTCTTAGAGCCTTGTTATGATGCAGAGCATAAGAACGTTGTGGAGATACCATATGCATGGTTCTCACACATACAATTACAAATTTTACGAATAGGTACCTTGGTGACGTACCATATATAAGGAAGATTACTAAGAAAGCTTCTATGCCAATTTTCTAACAAACAAAATGCTAAGAAGTGCCTGTGCATTTGTCGAAGAAGTTATACATAAGGATATTGAGAACACATAAGACCACAAGGTCAGAGGCTCGAATCCTTGTGGAGAACATCCCTTGGGGAGGCACCCCACCCATGTTGCTCCAGGTGCCGGGACTGTGAAGTTCCCCTCCACAGTTTAGTTCACCAAAATAAAAGAAATAATATGTTTAATAAATTTAGAGATAATTGTTGATTTTTCAATTAAAACGGAATTTAAAAATACTCTCTTCGTCCCTAAATATAAGACCGTTTTGATACTTTTATTTTGTTCTTATTTATAAGACTCTTTACCAATTTTCAATGATCATTAATTACTTTTTTCCACAAACATCCATATTTATTTAACATTTTTTAGATTCTAAATAATATTAATAGGGGTAATTTTGAAAATACATATCAAAAGTTCACATTTCCAATACAATTAACTAAATTATTTCACTTTCTTAATAGACGTGAAATCTCCCAAATGGGTCTTATATTTAGGGACGAAGGGAGTAATTAGTAATAGGATTCTAATTCCATGACTTAATCAAATATAAATTATCTTCGACTACTCCCTATGTTCCATTTTATCTGTCACTTTAACCTTTTTAACTTAGCTTGTTACAAATTATTTGTCGCTTTATGAATTCGATTGTTTATTAATTGGTTTTTTCCAACTTTAACCTTGCATTTAATGTTTGGAAATATGTAAAATAGGTGATAATTAATGTACTTTGAGGATATTATAGAAGAATTATTTAATACTACCCCATCCCTAAATATAAGACACTTTTAACACTTTTATTTTGTCCTTATTTATAAGACTCTAAACCAATTTTCAATAATCATTAATTACTTCTTTCTACAAACATCCCTATTTATTTACACTTTTTAGATTCTAATAATATTAATAGGGATACTTTTGAAAATACATATTAAATATTCGCATTTTCAATACCATTGACTAAATTAATCATTTTTTTAATGAACGCGAAATCTCTCAAAAATGTCTTATATATAGGGACGAAGTGAGTAATTCTCTTTGAAAATTGAAACATTAAATAACTTTTTTAATCCGTGTGAAATTTCTAAAATGAGACTAAATTTAAATTGGAAGAGAGAGAGAGAGTAATTACCAATCCTAGTAATGGGTTGGTGAATGTAGTACATTAATTATCTTCAACTCATTACCAATACTAGCAATGGGTTAGGTGCAATTCCAATTCCGTGAATCAAGTCAAAATTGGACCAAGTCTCACACAAAAAATAAACCATTCAAAATTTCATCATAATAACAGTTTCAACTTTCAAGACTAAATTTATCTTCATCTTCCCCACAAGCACCACTATCTAACTTACACTGAAAAAATTTAAAATAATATTTCCTCTATATCATATGTAATGTATTTTAGAATTATGTATGAGTTTTAAAAAATGGTTAAATGATATAAAAAAATGATGCATTTTTTTTATTCTCGAGTTAATAAATAATTTGAACTTATAAATTTTTTTCCCTTTTAATATCCTTAACAAGTGCCAGAAAACAATAAAAAATAACATGTTTAATAAATTTAGAGATAATTGTTATTTTTTCAACTTAAATTTACTTATAATATTTAGTTATCTCATGCAACAAATGCATAAATTTAAAAAACCATAAAATATTATTGGGGTATAAAATTACTCCATTTGTCCCTATTTTTTTATGAACATTCGTCTATTTATAGGAGACTTTTTCGAAAGTTTATTTATCTATAAATATAAGTCACTTTAAAATATATAAACAACATTAAATAATATATATCAAACAAACCCCTATTATTGTTTCCAATATAATTATTACTCTTTTTGTGTTCTAATAATTTTTTTTAAAATTTTTCTTTATTAATGACTACAAAAATCTAGATAGTCTTTAACTTTAAATAAGGATAATTTGAAAATGTTGATAATTTTTTTTATAAATTTGAGAATAATAGTAATTGCTTTTAATTACTCCCTACGCCCCTATATAAAAGATCCTTTTGGTAGATTTCACATCCATTAATTTAATTGATTAAGAACATTTGATATATTTTTTCAAAACTACCCCTATAAATATCATTGAAAATCTAAAAAATAATAAGTAAATATGAGTGTTTGTGGAAAGATGTATAGAGTATTATAAATAGAAACAAAATAAAAATCTCAAAAAAAAATTATATTTAAAGATAAAGAGAATAATTTTTAAACAATGACAAAACAAAAAGTTTGGAGGGGGTGGAATAGATTCTCTAATTTAATGTTAGAGTAATAAAGGTGTAAAACCATTAAAATCAAAAACAAAAAATTTTGATTTTATTTTGAATTTTAGTAATTTTTATACTAACGTTACTCTACAATTACTTAAGAGAATCCAAATCTAATTTGGGGATGCTAAGTGAGGATAGAAAAATGTATTGGAAAATGTGTTTCACGGCTTCACGCTTGGTTTGGTTTTAAAAAGTCAAGGGTTTGTTTAATGACCTTTTCTTTTTGCCCCACCATTTACTTATCGGCTCCCATTTTCTTTCGCCTTATACAAGGCGGAAGTGCAAATTACCATGTTTCCGACTAACAAGAGGCGGAAACATTCCGACTACCAAAAGTCGAAAACTGATAATTTGCACTTCAACTTTGTATAAGGCGGAAGAAAATGGGAGCCGATGAGTAAATGATAGGAGCCAAAAAGAAAGAGTCTTGTTTAATTAGGCCAATAGTAGTTAAAAAAGGACAAGATGATATTGGAAAGATACACCCATTACTTTTTAAAATATTACTCCCTTCGGTCCATATTATAAGCACCATTTTTGTGTGAGAGAAAGGGTGCTTATAATATGGACCGGAGGGAGTAATATTTATTTTTTTAGTAAATTTTTTTAAAAACTTTTTATCTTAACTTTTTTAAAACTTAGTATACTTTGCATCATGATAGTTGACCAGACCGTCTTTCAATTATGGTTATTCTACATGATTATTTTTTTAAATTTTTTTTCCAGATTCTACATGATTTTCTGTATAGCTTGAAATGTGAAAATGTCTAGAGGCTTGTTATTCAAATAGACAAAAATGAATGGTACTTTACTAGCAAATATTTACCATACAATGATTTAACACACATTAATAAAATTTTAATATATCACTAACTCGAGTATCTTAGGCAAGATACTCACATTATATTATTAACTATATATATAATTAAAATCTAGAGAATATTACATGTTTGAAGTTATGCTTATTTCGACAATTTTTCGATGACATGAAACTTTGAATATAAACAAATCAGTAAAATGCACTAGAACCTTCATATACATAGGAGGACGAGTTGAGTTATTTGAGCTATATAGTCCCTCCGACTCGAAATATAAGCAACAAAAAACATATCTCTTGGTTTAAAATATAAGCAAAATTAACCAACTTTTTTAAATTTTATTTCATTCCCAATATCACTTTCCAAAAACATCCCTAGAAAATTGTTATCTTATTTAATTTTTGTTTCATTCCCCATGCAATTTTTTTAAAATACCTCTATTTTTTATAAATATGAGAAAAATAAATATAATTAACTAACTTCCTTACTAATCGTAAAATTAGTTAATTTTGCTTATAATTCAAGTGGAGGAAGTATATCCTATCTTGTCAACTTTTGTATCAAATCTATCTTTTTTTTTAATTTTGTTTTTTCTTTTCAAGTCAATTACGATGGGTCATACTCAATTCGAAATCATTGATATGAGACGAATTCATAGGATAGATTAGATTATGATTACCCCTAATTGTTACTGTATTACGTAGGATTTGTTATCAATCTGGTGCGTTTTGTTTTGTTTTTTCGTGAGTTTGCACTTCATTAGTCTATGTCTTGTAGAATGTGTTTTTTTATAAGCTTGTAGAATGTGCTTCGTTAAACCAACAAAGTTCAGCAATGTTGGTAGATGATTGGTTCCTTAAGCATGATGTCAAGGGTTCGATCACTGCTGTGGGTTTGAAAAATGCTTTGTTGCTAGAGGCAAAATTCACTTCGATGATCTCAGAGGGGATTAGTCTTCGACTATCAGTCGAGGAATATCCATGATGTACACCAATGATGTACACCAAAAAAAAAGAATGTGCTTCGTTAATCGTCAGTCGGCAAATATCCTTGTGTACACCAAAAAAAAGAATGTGCTTCGTTAATCAATTATCGGTGAAATGCAAATTTTATTTTTTTTTTAATTATTTTTGCGAGTTGCCAACATGTTGCCTCGTCTGTAATTAAGGTGAATATGGCATGAATTTCTATTCCTATTTTTCAAAATTGTCATGCTCCCTAGGCATTTTACAAATGTGGGCTAAGTCTACTCACTCACCCTAATTATCAATATTCTTTCCTCGATTTTTACTATAGAGCATATTTAATCAAGTTACATATATACTAAGAAAAAAAATAGTTAGTTTTATAAATTCTATAAGAATATATTTTAATATTACAATTCTATCCTTACAACTTTTCTTTGAATACTCAGTCTCATTAATGAACAAAAAAAAATATAGATAATCAAAACATTAATTAATAAGACAAAAAAGAAAGAAAAAAAAGATGCATTAAAAATATAAAGTCACTACAAGAAAAATGGTGTTTTGCGGCGGATAACAATCTACCTCACCATTTGGAATGTATTTTGTCTTATACATTCACTTGATACCAATAGGCTTTTTTCCATTCGAAAGTATTTTAAACTCCCAAATGTCATTCTTCTCGATTGCATGAATCTCTTCATTCATTCCTTTAATCCAACGATCATCATCTGCTGCCTCTTCATATGTCACTGGATCATAGTCTTTTAGTAAGACGTAGAAGGTAACCTCATCATTCTCCCTATCTTCCTGGTTATCATCTATATCAATTACATAATCTTGCAAATTAGAAGGTGGACGTCTTTCCCTTTGTGGATATCGATGAGGTGGTGCTTCAAATACTGTTTCATCTGCTCCTACAACATCTTTTGGATGCTTAACAACTTTATTATATTGATCAACTTCTTCATTTTTATTATTGGTACAGACAACAACTCCTTTTCCTTTACTATTCAATCCCATGCTCCATCTTCGTCAACGGTAACATCTCGACTAATAATTACCTTTTGAGTCTCTGGATTATATAACTTCTAGACTTTTGTTTCTTCACCGTATCCTACAAAGATGCATTATTCTGCCTTGTCATCTAACTTCTTCCTCAATTATCAAGAACATGTGCATAAGCAATACAACCAAAGACTTCCAAGTGACTGAGATCCGACTTTTTCCCACTCCAAGCTTCTTGTGGAGTTTTATCACGAACACTTTTAATAGAACATCTATTTAGGATATAGATAGCACAAGCTACAACTTCTACCCAAAAACTCTTGGGCAATTTCTCTTGCAATGCAGCATGTTTCTCACCATATACATGATAGTTCTGTTCTTTCTTTCTGTCACTCCATTTTGTTGAGGAGTATATCGGGCAGTCATATGATGCTTAACATCATGTTTCCTCAACAAATTATCACAAACAATATACTCCGTCCCCCTATCGGTCCTTAAGGTTTTTAGAGTATAACCACTTCGTCTTTCAACATATGCCATAAAACTTTTGAGTGTATCACAACCATCAGATTTATTTTTCAGAAAATATACCCACATCTTTTTGTTATAAAGTCATCAATAAAAGTGATAAAATATTTATTACATCCAAATAGCATAAATCAGAGTGCACTACCTCAAGTGGTTTTGCAACTCTTTAGGCACGTCCTTTAGAAAAAGTATCTCGATACTTCTTATCTGCTATACACGCTTCATGTAACATCCTCTTTGAACCCTCCTGTTTATATGTACGAGTTTAAAAATATTAATAAAGTCAAAAATTAACAACAAAAATATTTTTGGTGTTAAAAGAATAAATTATTACTCCCTCCATCCCATAAAATTAGTAAAAAAACATAGAAAAAATTTATCCCAAATTAAAGTTAAAATAGTTAATAAAAAATTTGAAATTACATTGTATATTTTATGATTGGTTAATTAAGAAAATATGCATTAAATATTTGTTTTGATAATTGGTTGATGTAGGGGACAAAACATTAAAAGCATGTTCCTAATTTTTGTTGAATTTTAATAAATTTACTAACTTTTTGAGACGGAGGGAGTATTATTTTAATATTTTTTGTAATGTTAATATCTTAGTGTTTTTTTTAAGGTTTCTTGTGTATAAGTTACTTTTTTTTTAGCATTATTCAACTTTCTCAAAAGATTATTTAATGTTATAAAACTATTTATAGTTAAAATTTATGATTTATAATAAGTCATCTTTTATGATTTACTATGATTTACAACCAAAGCACTTGATTGCTATTTACTAAAGTTAGCAACGCGTATGGAAAGTTAAATTTACTCTCCCTTCGTTCCTTATTATATGTTGATTTTTGGAGAGATTTTTGGTTTAATTTTATCTATCGCATTGATAATTTCAAGAGTGTAATAAATGTTATTTTTCATGTATGCTCTTATTTATTATGTCTTGATTTATGTAAGTAGTGGAGAAAAATTAATGATTATAGAAAACGAAAGGGTATAATGAAAAAAACATAATTAATGTATTGGAAATATGAGTAATGTATGTTTTGTTTGAAATATGACAGATAAATAGGAACATTGTTTTCTAAGAAAAACGAGACAATTGTTACCACTACCAAAACCTAACTTTAACTTGCAATGGTGAACTTGGATCTTCAGTGGTTTGGTAAAGTCGACATTGACGGCGACTGGGGGCCAACGTAACCATAATTCAAAAGATTAATCCCATCCCATCGCTAGTGTGCCGTGTTCCCCTCGGACAAAATGATGGCAGTCATCGAGGGTATTTTAGTCTAAATATATCAAATTCTTACATCATATACTCATTTTTTAATCTACGTGAAAACTCTAAAAAGACTTAACTCATGAAACGGAGTAAATAGATAAAAGGTGTTAATTAAACAATAGTGTTAATTAAAATCCCTCCACACTTCCTCTAGTCCCCTCAAAGGCTCAAACCAAACACAACAAAAAAAAAATAAAATAAATAAAGAACCTTAATATGTATAATGAATTTACTCTTTAAAATTATCTTCAAAATATGATCAACAGTACCCAATGGACATGTGCTTTTTTATTCTAACTGTTAATATTATTTATTTGTGAATTTATATTATATAAAATATAATTAATGTTCTTACTTGATTCAATACTACATAGTATCTTCAATAAAAGAATATATATAGATTAATGAGTATGCACTGAAGGTGTAAAATCTAAAAGTCAAAAATCATAAACACATCAATGGAAGGATGATATAATGATGGTTTACACTGTCAGTGCACCATCTATTTTCTCATATATATATACTATATATAGTATACACATAAATTTATACATGTGTTATTTATTAACCAATCATTAGTAAGCAAATGATTCATGTCACTCTCTTTATGGTATGGTTGATTTGTATGCTGATTTTGTAGGTATTTAAATCATTTTTTTTGTCAAATTTATAATTGTTTAACCAAACAAAATAAGCATTTTTATCTTGAAAAATAATGGTTTTAATATATCGAAAAATATTAAATTCGATTTTTTAATATTAACTTACTTTTTTAATAATATTTAAACAATATTTTTAGAGTACTGGTTACCATATCCGTTTTATAATGGGGAAGTTTCTCACACTAGTAGGAAGTAGAGTATTCAAGACCAATCATGTAACACCCAGCATTTTTCCCGTACGTGCGTAAACGATTTTTAATGAAAGAAACCTTGAAATGATGATTTTTCAGAAAAAGTGTTTTCATACCATGAATTTTTATAAAACAAAATATTTTCATGTGTGATTTTTGTGAAAAATGAAGTTTTTGAATGTGTTGTCTTTAAAAATCCATAACTTTTAAACCGTAACTCGGAATTTGATGATCTTTATAGGAAAACGATCGTTTTGAAACCTAGAATTTGAAAATGTAATTTTTAGAATTTTCTGGGCTGAGTTATATAAATTTATTTTCAGAATATAAGGAATACGAATTTTAAAGAAAAATGTGTTTTGTGATGATGTGTTTTGGCATGAATTTTATGTGTTGTGTGTTTAATTTAATGTATGTGTAATATGTGATGCATGCAAATATTATTTCTTAAGTTTAAGTGCCTTGTTAAATGAATTAATTGATTTGTGGTGTGAATTAATAATTTTAAGTAAAAATTGATTAGAAATAAATTAATGATTTAGGAAATAAAAATAAAGAACATGTGTGTGCATGAGTGAGTGCCACGTTGTGCTTGTGCATGAAGGTGTGTATGTGTCATTTGCATGTGCATGATATGTGTGGGTGCTATGTGTATGCCGTGTGTGTGTGTGCTTAGGGAGTAAGAAACCCAAAACAACCAAACTAGAACCAAACCAAACTAAAGTGGAGAAAAACCCTAACCAAGAAACCAACTAATAGTTAGACCTAAAGTAACCCCTAGCCACCTAGCCCACTTCACTTTGTCCCCTTGACTTTGGAGACTTAGCCATGCAAACTTTTGAAGAGACCAATTCGCCCTCCTTACTTGCACATGGGCCGAATTTTACAAGGCCAAATTGGGAAATTGTGAACTTGCCTACATATAGAAATAAGCCCTAGTTCATTCCACTTTCATCCATTTCATTTCCATCTCTTCCAAACACAATACACTACTCTAAAGGCTCATCAAACCTTTAGAGAGAAATAGAGAAAGAAAGAAAGAGGGTGTAGCAGTGAGGTATGGAAGGAGAAGAAGAAGGAAACCCACCTTAGATCAAACCTTTCCCTTTGAAGATCTAAGTGATTAGGAGCTTAAAGAACCACCCTTCTTGCTAGAAGACTCGAAGATCAAGAGGAAAATGTAATAGCCTAGTTTTCTTTTTAATTTGTAGATCCCTTTCTTTTCCCTTTTGCATGACTATTTTTATGAGTTGTGAGATGAGTTTGTATGTTATTCATTTTGGATCTTGAACTTTCATGGACTAAACATTATTTGTAACTCTATATGTGTGTTTCGGTTTATACCTTCTTGTTTGATCTTGATGATTTTCTAACTCAAACTTAAGGATCTAAAGTTTTGTTTAAGTTTTGTGAAGCTTGACATAGATCTTTCATGCATGTATATTTTTCTTGTCCTAAACCATGATCTATGTATGTTTACGTGCTTATTTGATAAATAAATATATGATATAAGTTTTCTTGAAAATAGATTGGAAATCTTTGACCTTACGCGTTAATTTGACGATGTTCTTGTTGATTTATGTGCAAACATTTCATGATTCATGTCCTTAAAGCATGCATGTTAATTTTAAGAAGAAAAATCATGTTTTCATTTGATGCATGATTCGGTTTCAAAAGAGAAAGTTTAAGAAACAAGTTTTAAAATGATTTTTGAAGTATGAACATGATTTAGTTTTAGTATTTGATTTTATGTGTGCTATGTTTTGCAAGGGGCCATTCGGCCATACTTAGTAAAAAAATAAATCTCATGTTTTTGTTATGTGAAATTTAATGCATGAATATGATAAGGGCTAGATCTAGTAATTCTAAGTGCATGCATGTTATTTTTAGGAGTTTAAAATATAATCTTAAATTTTATTGAGTGATGAACTTAAATTTTTATCTTGCTTTGATGAGTTCATGTGTGTTGTGTGGATGAATGATGTGTTTAATGTATTGACTTGACTTTGTGACTTTTGTATGTTAAAAATTGAATCAAAGACCTTGCATTTTGCATGATTAGCATGCGGCCATGAGGAAAAGAAATAGGAAATTATATTTGATCATTGTTTAAGTTGCATATATGATATGATTAATTTAATCTAAGGGCTTAGTATGGGAATGCATGAAATAATTGAATAAAAATGAAACTTTGAAGTGATTCTGCTGTAACTTGTTGTTTGATTTAAATTTGTTAAATTTCTTTTGCTCTCGGTTTTAACCTAAAAAGAAAAGAAAATAATTTCATTTGCTTGGTGTTTCATGTGTGCATTAATCTTTGTAAGTTATATTTATATGATTCGGTCTAAGTATGCCAGAATAGTTAGGAAATTTGTTTATATGAAATGTTCTATGTAAATAACTAGGTGTTGTATATAGGATGCTATGTGTGTGATTGGAATGATATGTTGTATGTTTTGATATTCTTTTCGGTTTTTAGAGAATAAAATAAATAAGTTTACTGAATGATTGAAAAAGGAATTTTGTGTTGTTAATTTAATAATTTTAATATGATTGGTATTATGTGAAGTTGTGAATGTTTAAGTGATGCATTGCTTGAATGTATTTTCTATATTTGAATTGAAAAATGTTTTACTAGAAAATATGATTTAAGAAACTCAAATTAATTTAATGTGATTTTGGAATTTTGTTCTCTTAAGTTTTGAATTTTATTTAAATAATTAAGAATAATTAAGAATAATTAAAAGATGAACCACGTGTCTTCAAAAAGGGAATGATTTCAAAGTGTTTTAAAACAAATTGAATGAATTCGTTAAAACGTTTCTAACGCACGGGGAAAAATGCAATAGTTCGAACGACGGACGCAAAGGAAACAAGGCGGAATTAGTGATCGACGGATCTTGGAAAGCTTGCGGGAGCTTACGGTATTCGAGGTGAGAGAGGGGCTTCCCTTAAGACGCCGTGGTATTTAGGTAACTTATTAAGAGGTCCAATCATCTCAAAGGTTGGACTCCAATCTCATTTAGCGTAGTGGTGTATGTGATAGCAATTGTTTGATTGTGTGTTTGGCTATCCACCCGAACGATTGAGATTGGTTTATTAATTATGATATTATGTTTCCTGTTTGCTTGTGTTTGAGCCATTTATTGTTCTGCCGTACAAATGAACTGTTTATTGATTAAGTAATTATGTTGTTGTTTGAGAAATATTGTGTGCTGAATACTGTGTGGATAAGAAATAAATTGTTGAAGAAAGAAAGTGTAATTGAAAGAAAGAAGAGTAATGATAAAGGTTGTGTAAGTAAGGAATAACGACGAGAAGTTAAAAAGTGATGGCAAATAGATACAGAGATGAGATTGAGATGAGTTATGGAAGTGAGTTGAGATATGGGATTGGGATGTGGTTTGGCTCTTGTTGTTTTTGGTTTTAGTCTGGGACTAGTGTTGAGTTGAGCTTACTCCTCCATTAGTGCCCAGCAAAAATGTGATTTTATTTATGTTTTTGGAAAGAAGCCTAGTGTTGAGTTGAGCTTGCTCCTCCATTAGCACTCATCCAAAAACATGCCTTTTTGAAAAATGGTTTTTGAAAGGAGGTTTTTGAAAAGAAATTTTGGAAAAAGGTTTTCGAAAAGATATTTTGAGGAGGTGTGAAACAATGTTTTCAAACGAGTTTTATGAAACAATCTTTTTGAAAATATTTTTGTGAAAGGATATGTTTTTGAGAAAAGTTTTTGGAACCAATCTTTTTGATAAAGTTTTTGGAATGATAAAATCTTTTTGAAACAACATTTTTAAGGGAGTCTTTTAATGATATTTTTGGAAGTCTTTTCGAAATAATATTTTTGAGAAAAGGCTTGGTGAAAACAATATTTTGTGAATGTTTGTGAAAATAGATTTTTGTGAAAATACTTGGAAATAGTACTCTTGAGAAAATTTTGTGAAAGGTTATCTTGGGAAGGTTTTGTGAAATGTTTTGTGTAAGAAAGTTTTGTGAAGTTATGTGTTCGAAAAGTTTTTGCGAAAAGATGTTTTTGAGAAAAATGAGGAAATGAGCCTTGAGAAAGAGAGAAATGTTGTGTAACGAGATGAGATGAGAAGGATGATGAAATGTGATAAGAAAAGTTGATGAGATGAGATGAAAAGAATGTGATATGAGGTTGAGAAAATGTGATGTGATGAATTGGGGAACAGTTTGAACGATTAGTGGTCGGGTTCATTGAAGGGATGCACCAAGGGTGAACCGGCCGTTAGGAATAAGCCGATAATAAATCTTCTAGAACTTTAAAAGACTATTAAAAGACATGAATAACTCGGTGAGGTATGAGTGTGTGTCGAAGTAGTGGAGAGGAAGGAACGATAAGTATCTGCGGATACTTAGGACGAGATTGCATTAGGGGAGGACGATGACGGTGAAACGTCAAGAAGTCTAGAGTACTGTTCTAGGCAGAACGAACTCCATAAGTGGTGCACTAACGTGGTGGGGACTGGGTCTAATACCGTGGTAAGTTCTGCACTCGAGACTAGAACTGTATTGTCGCCCCCTAGATTGCAAATCGAGAACAGTGAGAGGGACTGGAACGGGGCATTTGTGATTGCCGCTGAGAGCGTGCACTGTTAATTATGATTATGATTTGAGGCAAGGCCTCCTGGTCTGGGACCATTTATGTGTTGTGACAGCTGTCGTGCCCGCGTGGTAAAGGTCCTGTACTCCTGTTTGCTTCCGACTAGGTTTGGATGGATGACCGAGGAGATGTAGACGTGAGTGCCGTTTTCCTCAATGATGGTTCCCCAAGTCATTGAGTGAGTTGAAATGATAAGACTTAATAAACTTAAAGATTCGAGAAGAATGGTTCAGTGATGGTGTTAAATATAGAATGAGATGTGAGAAGTGATGATAACATGGTATTCATATGATGATGATGATGTTTGTGTAATGATGATGATGATCATGTTTGTTTATATGAGTTGTTTGTCATTTACTGCTTTATCTTAATAATTGCCTATCGTAAATCCACATAGTCGACATTACATGTTTTGGGTAGCTCACTCTCTCGTACTTCTGCTTTGTATTGGGAAAATTTTGTATGGTCCTTAGAAAGGAAAACACGGAGAGACTGCTAGCTCGTTATGAGGAGGAAAAGAAAGCCCGAGAAGCGGCTATGGAAAGCATTGTTAGGGAGACTGACGAGGATGCCTCTACTCTTGACCCGAGGAGTGAACGTACCAAGAATCAGAGTAGCGCAGCGGAAACGTTAGTGTCGATGACTAGCGGATAGGTAATTTCCCTTTCAGAGTTTTGTAATTCCATTGCAGTTACTTAGAAATCCTGGCTCTACAGTGCTGTAACCCCAACTAAAGTTTATTTTAGTACTAATGTTTTGAAATGAGTAACGGGCCGTGTTTTAGACAATGCTTTTGAAAACGAGTTTCAAAGTGCGGTGTCTTGTGACATCTCGGTTTGGAACTTGAAAGTTTTATGTAATTAATGTGAGGACATGAGTCTTAAATTGTCACTGTGTTTTGAAAACCTAAGTGTTCTCATCTTGCATAACACTTGTTTAAAAAAAAAAAAATTGGCCCAAATTTTCACCATAAATAGTTGTGGTTTTCAAGTGGCCAAATCGGGGTGTTACAGAATGGTATCAGAGCTGTGGTTGGATTTTAAGTAACATTGTGCATGGATTTACATACTCTGTGTTTACGATTAGTATTAGGATAACGATAGACGAGAATAGGAACGCTAGGAGTACGCGGATACTCCCCTGGACAGTGTCAGCCTTGTCTACAGCGGAATCAAGGAGCAGTGATCAGTGTCATCAGAGGATGTTGATGTGAGATCCGAATCTTCCATTGATGAACCTATCTTCTTTGGTTGAATTCCTCTTTGATACGAACCCTTTTGTTTGCAATGATTTGTCTTGTGACTAGAACACTTCTTTCCTTGATTGCAACTCTTCTTGTGAAAACCCCATGTGTGCCAAATTTTTTTGGTATAACATTTGAAAAACCTTTTCTGAAAAATCCTAAACCCTGTGTTTGAAAGGCCTTGATTGTTGATGAACCCAAAGCTTTCTTCTTTAATCTTTTGACCCAACATTTATCTTTTCCTAAACTTTTGATGAAAATTTTTGAACCCTGACACCTTACCCAGTCAAGTAGATAGTGTAGAACAAAGAGTTAGTGGTGAATTGTTATTAGGTAAAAGTTGCAAAGTCTAAAGAGAATGAGGATTAGTAAGTGTGGGTTGAAGGAAGCATGAGTCTCGGAGTATCCTCGGAGTCTTAGTGAAGTGATTAGGATTGAGGATTTTGGTGCCGGATTGGTTAAATCCATGGTTTAGATGGTGATAAGATGAGGGAGAAATTAAGGTAATGATGAGGATTTAGAGTTATAAGTGTCTTGATTTGAGTTGGTAAATGGTTAGCTAGAGGTGAATAAGTGATGATATGGTTGACAGGATGGTAGAATTTGTGGATAGAATCCTTAAGTGTTGACCCAAGGTTAGCTAAAAATCTAAGATTTGATGTGGTAATAGGTAATAGGTCTTCGAGTTGAAGAATTTTATGGTTTAGAGTGTTTAAGTTATGTGATCAAGTATTGGTAATAGGGAGTGAAATAGTAAGTGTTCCTTGAGGATTAGCGGTTGTTAAGGCATTAAGAAGATGGATTGGAGCTGAGTGATGGAAAATTTTGTAAGAATTGATCAAAAAATGGTAAAGGATAGGAGTGTTTAGAGGTTAAGTGTGTGATGATAAGTGTGGTGTTGGGAGATATGCGTCATTTAAGTTGGGGAGTAGTCGGAAACGTGAGGTTTTGAAGAGTAGTTTTTCTAGGCTTGAACAAATCTTAAAGTGTGACGGTGTCTTGATCCTAAATATACGTGACCCCATTATTTTGATACTGTTTGAATGCCTTTGAAACCCCCAGTTCTTTGTTGCCAATGAAACCGTGTTGTTCTACCCCATCCTGTTTGATATTGAAAATACCCCCAAGAGATTACTTTTGCAAGTAATCTATTTGAATTGCTCTTGTGAACGATGAACAGACAGTGCGTATTCGACGGTACGATGATTGCTACGGTTAAAGAGGAACGGAATTACTTCAAGGAGCTACGTGTTCACGGATTAGTCAGACTCTACACAGCATTTCTCGAGGACGAGAAATCTCCAAGTTGGGGAGAATGTAACATCCCGCATTTTTCCCGTACGTGCGTAAATGATTTTTAACAAAAGAAACCTTGAAATGATGATTTTTCAGAAAAAGTGTTTTCATACCATGAATTTTTATAAAACAAAATATTTTCATGTGTGATTTTTGTGAAAAATGAAGTTTTTGAATGTGTTGTCTTTAAAAATCCATAACTTTTAAACCGTAACTCGGAATTTGATGATCTTTATAGGAAAACGATCGTTTTGAAACCTAGAATTTGAAAATGTAATTTTTAGAATTTTCTGGGCTGAGTTATATAAATTTATTTTCAGAATATAAGGAATACGAATTTTAAAGAAAAATGTGTTTTGTGATGATGTGTTTTGGCATGAATTTTATGTGTTGTGTGTTTAATTTAATGTATGTGTAATATGTGATGCATGCAAATATTATTTCTTAAGTTTAAGTGCCTTGTTAAATGAATTAATTGATTTGTGGTGTGAATTAATAATTTTAAGTAAAAATTGATTAGAAATAAATTAATGATTTAGGAAATAAAAATAAAGAACATGTGTGTGCATGAGTGAGTGCCACGTTGTGCTTGTGCATGAAGGTGTGTATGTGTCATTTGCATGTGCATGATATGTGTGGGTGCTATGTGTATGTCGTGTGTGTGTGTGTGCTTAGGGAGTAAGAAACCCAAACCAACCAAACTAGAACCAAACCAAACTAAAGTGGAGAAAAACCCTAACCAAGAAACCAACTAATAGTTAGACCTAAAGTAACCCCTAGCCACCTAGCCCACTTCACTTTGTCCCCTTGACTTTGGAGACTTAGCCATGCAAACTTTTGAAGAGACCAATTCGCCCTCCTTACTTGCACATGGGCCGAATTTTACAAGGCCAAATTGGGAAATTATGAACTTGCCTACATATAGAAATAAGCCCTAGTTCATTCCACTTTCATCCATTTCATTTCCATCTCTTCCAAACACAATACACTACTCTAAAGGCTCATCAAACCTTTAGAGAGAAATAGAGAAAGAAAGAAAGAGGGTGTAGCAGTGAGGTATGGAAGGAGAAGAAGAAGGAAACCCACCTTAGATCAAACATTTCCCTTTGAAGATCTAAGTGATTAGGAGCTTAAAGAACCACCCTTCTTGCTAGAAGACTCGAAGATCAAGAGGAAAATGTAATAGCCTAGTTTTCTTTTTAATTTGTAGATCCCTTTCTTTCCCTTTTGCATGACTATTTTTATGAGTTGTGAGATGAGTTTGTATGTTATTCATTTTGGATCTTGAACTTTCATGGACTAAACATTATTTGTAACTCTATATGTGTGTTTCGGTTTATACCTTCTTGATTTGATCTTGATGATTTTCTAACTCAAACTTAAGGATCTAAAGTTTTGTTTAAGTTTTGTGAAGCTTGACATAGATCTTTCATGCATGTATATTTTTCTTGTCCTAAACCATGATCTATGTATGTTTACGTGCTTATTTGATAAATAAATATATGATATAAGTTTTCTTGAAAATAAATTGGAAATCTTTGACCTTACGCGTTAATTTGACGATGTTCTTGTTGATTTATGTGCAAACATTTCATGATTCATGTCCTTAAAGCATGCATGTTAATTTTAAGAAGAAAAATCATGTTTTCATTTGATGCATGATTCGGTTTCAAAAGAGAAAGTTTAAGAAACAAGTTTTAAAATGATTTTTGAAGTATGAACATGATTTAGTTTTAGTATTTGATTTTATGTGTGCTATGTTTTGCAAGGGGCCATTCGGCCATACTTAGTAAAAAAATAAATCTCATGTTTTTGTTATGTGAAATTTAATGCATGAATATGATAAGGGCTAGATCTAGTAATTCTAAGTGCATGCATGTTATTTTTAGGAGTTTAAAATATAATCTTAAATTTTATTGAGTGATGAACTTAAATTTTTATCTTGCTCTGATGAGTTCATGTGTGTTGTGTGGATGAATGATGTGTTTAATGTCTTGACTTGACTTTGTGACTTTTGTATGTTAAAAATTGAATCAAAGACCTTGCATTTTGCATGATTAGCATGCGGCCATGAGGAAAAGAAATAGGAAATTATATTTGATCATTGTTTAAGTTGCATATATGATATGATTAATTTAATCTAAGGGCTTAGTATGGGAATGCATGAAATAATTGAATAAAAATGAAACTTTGAAGTGATTCTGCTGTAACTTGTTGTTTGATTTAAATTTGTTAAATTTCTTTTGCTCTCGGTTTTAACCTAAAAAGAAAAGAAAATAATTTCATTTGCTTGGTGTTTCATGTGTGCATTAATCTTTGTAAGTTATATTTATATGATTCGGTCTAAGTATGCCAGAATAGTTAGGAAATTTGTTTATATGAAATGTTCTATGTAAATAACTAGGTGTTGTATATAGGATGCTATGTGTGTGATTGGAATGATATGTTGTATGTTTTGATCTTCTTTTCGGTTTTTAGAGAATAAAATAAATAAGTTTACTGAATGATTGAAAAAGGAATTTTGTGTTGTTAATTTAATAATTTTAATATGATTGGTATTATGTGAAGTTGTGAATGTTTAAGTGATGCATTGCTTGAATGTATTTTCTATATTTGAATTGAAAAATGTTTTACTAGAAAATATGATTTAAGAAACTCAAATTAATTTAATGTGATTTTGGAATTTTGTTCTCTTAAGTTTTGAATTTTATTTAAATAATTAAGAATAATGATTTTTATAACATGAACGTTTAAGAGGAATGGATCCTGTTTTGACAAGAGAATCGTTTTAAAGTGAATTCTGTTTTTTTAAAAAGAAATTAATTTAGAACTATTTCAGAGTCTTCTTGAAAACATTCTCTGGATTTAAAAGATGAACCATGTGTCTTCAAAAAGGGAATGATTTCAAAGTGTTTTGAAACAAATTGAATGAATTCGTTAAAACGTTTCTAACGCACGGGGAAAAATGCTATAGTTCGAACGACGGACGCAAAGGAAACAAGGCGGAATTAGTGATCGACGGATCTTGGAAAGCTTGCGGGAGCTTACGGTATTCGAGGTGAGAGAGGGGCTTCCCTTAAGACGCCGTGGTATTTAGGTAACTTATTAAGAGGTCCAATCATCTCAAAGGTTGGACTCCAATCTCATTTAGCGTAGTGGTGTATGTGATAGCAATTGTTTGATTGTGTGTTTGGCTATCCACCCGAACGATTGAGATTGGTTTATTAATTATGATATTATGTTTCCTGTTTGCTTGTGTTTGAGCCATTTATTGTTCTGCCGTACAAATGAACTGTTTACTGATTAAGTAATTATGTTGTTGTTTGAGAAATATTGTGTGCTGAATACTGTGTGGATAAGAAATAAATTGTGGAAGAAAGAAAGTGTAATTGAAAGAAAGAAGAGTAATGATAAAGGTTGTGTAAGTAAGGAATAACGACGAGAAGTTAAAAAGTGATGGCAAAGAGATACAGAGATGAGATTGAGATGAGTTATGGAAGTGAGTTGAGATATGGGATTGGGATGTGGTTTGGCTCTTATTGTTTTTGGTTTTAGTCTGGGACTAGTGTTGAGTTGAGCTTGCTCCTCCATTAGTGCCCAGCAAAAATGTGATTTTATTTACGTTTTTGGAAAGAAGCCTAGTGTTGAGTTGAGCTTGCTCCTCCATTAGCACTCATCCAAAAACATGCCTTTTTGAAAAATGGTTTTTGAAAGGAGGTTTTTGAAAAGAAATTTTGGAAAAAGGTTTTCGAAAAGATATTTTGAGGAGGTGTGAAACAATGTTTTCAAACGAGTTTTATGAAACAATCTTTTTGAAAATATTTTTGTGAAAGGATATGGTTTTGAGAAAAGTTTTTGGAACCAATCTTTTTGATAAAGTTTTTGGAATGATAAAATCTTTTTGAAACAACATTTTTAAGGGAGTCTTTTAATGATATTTTTGGAAGTCTTTTCGAAATAATATTTTTGAGAAAAGGCTTGGTGAAAACAAGAAAATAGATTTTTGTGAAAATCCTTGGAAATAGTACTCTTGAGAAAATTTTGTGAAAGGTTATCTTGGGAAGGTTTTGTGAAATGTTTTGTGTAAGAAAGTTTTGTGAAGTTATGTGTTCGAAAAGTTTTTGCGAAAAGATGTTTTTGAGAAAAATGAGGAAATGAGCCTTGAGAAAGAGAGAAATGTTGTGTAACGAGATGAGATGAGAAGGATGATGAAATGTGATAAGAAAAGTTGATGAGATGAGATGAGAAAGAATGTGATATGAGGTTGAGAAAATGTGATGTGATGAATTGGGGAACAGTTTGAACGATTAGTGGTCGGGTTCATTGAAGGGATGCACCAAGGGTGAACCGGCCGTTAGGAATAAGCCGATAATAAATCTTCTAGAACTTTAAAAGACTATTAAAAGACATGAATAACGCGGTGAGGTATGAGTGTGTGTCGAAGTAGTGGAGAGGAAGGAACGATAAGTATCTACGGATACTTAGGACGAGATTGCATTAGGGGAGGACGATGACGGTGAAACGTCAAGAAGTCTAGAGTACTGTTCTAGGCAGAACGAACTCCATAAGTGGTGCACTAACGTGGTGGGGACTGGGTCTAATACCGTGGTAAGTTCTGCACTCGAGACTAGAACTGTACTGTCGCCCCCTAGATTGCAAATCGAGAACAGTGAGAGGGACTGGAACGGGGCATTTGTGATTGCCGCTGAGAGCGTGCACTGTTAATTATGATTATGATTTGAGGCAAGGCCTCCTGGTCTGGGACCATTTATGTGTTGTGACAGCTGTCGTGCCCGCGTGGTAAAGGTCCTGTACTCCTGTTTGCTTCCGACTAGGTTTGGATGGATGACCGAGGAGATGTAGACGTGAGTGCCGTTTTCCTCAATGATGGTTCCCCAAGTCATTGAGTGAGTTGAAATGATAAGACTTAATAAACTTAAAGATTCGAGAAGAATGGTTCAGTGATGGTGTTAAATATAGAATGAGATGTGAGAAGTGATGATAACATGGTATTCATATGATGATGATGATGTTTGTGTAATGATGATGATGATCATGTTTGTTTATATGAGTTGTTTGTCATTTACTGCTTTATCTTAATAATTGCCTATCGTAAATCCACATAGTCGACATTACATGTTTTGGGTAGCTCACTCTCTCGTACTTCTGCTTTGTATTGGGAAAATTTTGTATGGTCCTTAGAAAGGAAAACACGGAGAGACTGCTAGCTCGTTATGAGGAGGAAAAGAAAGCCCGAGAAGCGGCTATGGAAAGCATTGTTAGGGAGACTGACGAGGATGCCTCAACTCTTGACCCGAGGAGTGAACGTACCAAGAATGAGAGTAGCACAGCGGAAACGTTAGTGTCGATGACTAGCGGTTAGGTAATTTCCCTTTCAGAGTTTTGTAATTCCATTGCAGTTACTTAGAAATCCTGGCTCTATAGTGCTGTAACCCCAACTAAAGTTTATTTTAGTACTAATGTTTTGAAATGAGTAACGGGCCGTGTTTTAGACAATGTTTTTGAAAACGAGTTTCAAAGTGCGGTCTCGGTTTGGAACTTGAAAGGTTTATGTAATTAATGTGAGGACATGAGTCTTAAATTGTCACTGTGTTTTGAAAACCTAAGTGTTTTCATCTTGCATAACACTTGTTTAAAAAAAAAAAAAATTGGCCCAAATTTTCACCATAAACAATTGTGGTTTTCAAGTGGCCAAATCGGGGTGTTACAAATCATACCCTGCTAATTCCTTGTAACCCTAACTTATTATGTCCAATTTGAGTTCCAGAATTTAGAGTTAACGTATTTTAGGTCATCCAATTATAGCGTAGTACGTATTACATAAGCTTCCATTTTTTACAAATAGGTCAAACTAATAAGTTTTTTTTTTTTTAACTTTTTAAATTTATAATTTTTTGAGTAAGACAATCATAAACACAGGACAGAACCAATCAAAACTCCAATAGTTTTGAAGTAAATACTTATTCCATGTGTTTGATTCATGGTTGATGTTTTTGTTAATTTTGTTTTGATGCTCCTTTTTACGGTATCATTGTTTTCGTAATTAAAAATATTATTATTCTTGTGATTAAAAATTAAAATAATGATAAATGGTAACATTGATATTAAGGTAAGTGAAAAACGAAAATATCTATAACATCCCAATTTACATTATTTACATATATAACAATGTTCTAATATGTAATTTCTTGAAAATAGATAGTAGCGGAGAGAAGCAAATTTTTTTAAATAAATGGAAAAAATAAAAATTTTCATAAAAATAATTATTTTTGGGATTACATCTGGACCAATTATAGCATAAGTAAGGTACAAACTTTTCCTTCCTCCGTTTGAGTAGCTAGGTACTTGCTTCATCATGAAATAGAACTTGTTATGATAATTTATCACATTTAGATCCTTAACAAACAAGTAGAGACATGGATATAAATCATTATCATATCATTATTAGTAAATAGCAATTTAAATAGTTAAAAGTAAACAATCACAAACAATAGTCCAAGTAATTTATGCACATGATGCAGGCTAATCAAGTGTTTTTAACAAACATAATTATTATCTTGTTATTTTGTATGACCATGCACGTCTCTCAAAATATTCTCTTTGGATCCGATTCATATGTATGTCGTCTCAAGTATTTTGTTTGCAATCAAGGAACAATTTTACCTCGGAACCCTAGGTAACACACCCAGGCTGCGAACATTTCATGCCGGTGTTACCTTAGACCCTTGGGCTTCTCCTTCGAGCTATGAGCTTTACATATTAATGTCACCTCGAACCCCTAGGCATCTAACCCGAGCTATGAGCTTTGGACACCCATTCTTTTTTTTTTACATGTCCCGGACTTATTTGCAAACATTATACTTGAGTTATTTATTCAGGAAACACGGTCATATCATATGATTTCCCTTTCTTTTCACATCTAAATGCAAGGTTATGCACAATTTCTATATTATTTCTTTTGATAAATATTGGACTTTGAACCAAGCTTTGTTTATTTCTCATCACCACGTACTCTTTTGTATGTTTAAATTCATTCCATCAAGATCGTCAATGTCGAATTTCACTTCACATTTCCTTTCGGTCTACAAGAATGATTATTAATCAAATATAATATTGAAATTGATATTATAAATCCCAATATATCATATAAAACAATTTAAATTTTCAATATTTCTTAAACTTGACCAACAATTTATAACTCATACGTAAATATCATTTAAATAAATGAACATAAAATTAACCACAACAACATTAAAATCAATCATACAACAAGATGTTAATTACACATAATCTCGTAAAGTTAGTCTTGGAAATTTTATTAGCACCACTAGGGGAGGAAATTTTATTACAACAAGATTTAATTACACGGTCTACCCCATAAGCACCACTAGGGGAGGAAATTTTTGAGGTATCCATCCACTAAAATATGAAAGGTATCCACCGTTTATAAAGTTAATCTTGGATCGAAATTTCATCATGATATTCTCAAGAGTCAAGAGTAAATTTGTCACGGTCTTTCCTACAACGGTTTGGACTACTTTTCTTAGTTAAAAAGTTCCATCTCGTGAAAAACAAACTAAGGAACTTCTAATGATGAAAAAATAAAAAATAAAAAAACTAAGGAGCTTCTTCCCCACTCACATTCGGTCACCTTTACTCTCTTTTTTCATATGGGTTAGTATTTTTTTTATAGGGAGTTGTTAACTAGTATTTTTAGATTTATAGTATTGGAAAAATTATTTCTCCCTTTCATCTTATATATAATATTTTTTTTTGGAAATTTTTTTTAATCCTATTTATAAGATTATATTCCAATTTTCAATAACATTTAATTATTTCTTTTCAAAAATAGCCTTATCAAATATAAGGATAATTTTGAAAAAGTACATTAAATGTCTACATTTTCAATACCATTAACGATCTTAAGTCACTTTATTAATGGACGTAATTTTTCCCAAAAAGATCTTAGTATAGGATCGAAGAAAGTATAAGTGTATATTCTTTCATGTTTCGGGAACATAAAAAATCATAACTTTTAATAAGCTTTTATAATAGTTGGCTTTTTAACATTTACCTAAGAATACTTGTTAGTATTTGTCTTTTTTATATTGTACTCCATCCGCTTCACACGGATGCTAAAAATTAGCAAATTTCTTGTCTCAAACTAAAGTTAAAGTAATTAATGAAAAGTTTAGAAATTGAAAACTTTGTACTATAATTGGTTGATCAATGTAAATGCATTAAATTAGGTGTTTGATAATTGGTTGATGTGTTAGACAAAAACTGACAAACTATTTAATGCATTTCTCATTAAATTTTTGATTTTTTCAATTTATTACTATCCTTGTGTGACGAAAACGCACTTTTGAGTTTTGAACTCAGTTTCTTTCTGTATTTCAAACTTAATTGAGCTAGTTTTAATAAATGATTTGTTATTTTTAATTTTTTTAAGGAAAATGTTAAAGAGTATTCTTAGTATATTGGTTAAGAAAGTAAAAAAGATAGTTTTATCATGAAAAATGTTGAATTTAAAATATCGAAGACCAATAAACTTAGATTTTCAATACAAAATTTTCTTTTAATGGAATCCTAAACCATATTCTTAAAGTATTGGTTAGTAATACATTTCTTTTAAATGCTATGTTTCACTAACAATTTGTTCATAAAAAAATAAGTTTCTTAACATTAAATCTTGGATTCACGATAAGAAGCTAAAAATAGAGTAATTTTTTATTGAAAAAATAAATCTTTAATATTTTGAATGTTGTGAACTTAAAATATATATATATATATATATATATATATATATATATATATATATTAACTTCTTATCCTCAACAGTTAACTCTAAGAATTGAGATTAAACAAATCGTTTTTTATACTCCCTCTAATCCTATTTATAAGACACTTTAATTTGTATTTTCTAGGACTAAATTAAAACCGTAAAATAATATAAACTATCAAAAATAGTATTTTAGCATATTTCTAAGTGGGACGTATTTTCCAACAATTATGGTGCAACAGTGATGACTGAGACAACAACCACCTTTATAGTTTATAGTCCTTCAAAATTCTCAGAATAGGCTCTAAGCTAACACAATTCAATCACCACATCATAATTGAATTACTCTTCTAAAAAAGAATCACCACCTCTTCTAAATCTTTCTTTTAACCTGCATCTATTTTGAAATAATCTCATATTCCTTTGGCAAATAGTTGCAACTCCAGCTATATGCAAACAACTCCTCTTAATTCTATAGAATGTCCCCTCTCCAATTATTGAAACAGTAGTGAACTTTAACATGTAACCATTAATCCAACACAGAAAGTTGCAGTTGCTGGTTGACAGTCCTTCCCTAAACATGAGAAGCTACCCAAGCTTTGCTTTTCATGTTGTTTTGCTATTCACTGTCATTGCAGAATTATGTTACTGTGGACATTCATCAGTCAGATGCATAGAAGAAGAGAGACAAGCTCTACTCATGCTCAAAGGAAACTTCAAAGATCCATCATCCAGGCTTTCCAATTGGAAAGGAAATGATTGCTGCCAATGGGAAGGTATAGGTTGCAGCAATATTACAGGACATGTAATAAAGCTTGACCTCAGGAATCCATGCTACCTAGCTAGGGACCAAGGAACTCAAACAAACTGTTCCTTTTCCAAATATGAGCTTCAAGCTCAAAATGTTCATCCTTCTTTATTGCAGTTCAAATATCTCAGTTATTTGGACTTGAGTGGAAACAACTTTCATGCTAGCCCAATACCAATGTTCATCCATTCTATTGAGCAGTTGGAATACCTTTCTCTATCTGATTCTCATTTTAGTGGGAAGATCCCCAACAATCTTGGAAACCTCACAAAATTGCTGCTTCTTGATCTTAGCTTCAATGCATTGCATGCAGATGAAATATATTGGCTTGCTCAACTTTCATCACTCCAACACCTTTTCATGAGTGATGTATATCTTGGGAAGGCTCACAATTTATTTCAGGTACTTAACATGCTTCCTTCTTTGTTAGAAATAGGCTTAATGAATTGTAGTCTGAACAAGTTGCTTAGTCATCATCAATTTGTGAGTGCCACAAATCTTTCTGGAGTTCAATTCCTCAATCTTGCAGAGAATGGACTTGAAACTTCTGTTTTGGATACTTTTCAAAACATGACTTCCATCACAGTTCTTGACCTTACTTCTAACAACCTGAAATCAGTTCCGTTTTGGTTGAGTAATTGCATTAACCTCGCCGAACTGTATGTTGGAAGCAATGTTGTTTCTGGACCATTTCCTTCTGTTATACAAAATCTGACTTCTCTGGCAATCCTTGACCTTTCCTTAAACAAACTTCATTTTGTTCCATCATGGTTAGGTGAGTTAAAGAATCTTGAAAACCTCTATCTTTCAGGGAATGATGTAAGTCATATTGAAGGGTCCTTAGCATCAATTCTGGGAAATTTTTGTTATCTTCAAGAATTAGATTTTTCAGGAAACAAGATTCAAGGAGATGCGCTCGAAGGCCATTTACAATCTGGATGCATTAGGTACGACTTAGAGATGCTGGATTTGAGTAACAATAGATTTAATGTTAGTTTGCCAACATGGTTGGGGAAACTTGAAAATCTGGTAGTCCTTGCACTTGAGAAAAATTTATTCCATGGCCCTATTCCTTTTTCTCTAGCCAAATTGTCAAACTTGAGAGGACTGAATCTTGCTCAAAATAATTTGAGTGGGACAATTCCAGATTTTCTTGGACAGCTTGAAAGCCTAAGTAACTTGGACATTTCTCATAATAACTTGGTTGGGGGTTTTCCATGTAATCTCACAAAGCTTGTCAACCTAGAGTATTTGTCTCTTTCCAACAACAATTTACACAAGCCTATTCCTAATTGTCTTGGACAACTTGGTAATCTTAACACCTTAGTTCTTTCTTCCAATCATTTTGATGGTGTTATTCCCCAAAGTCTTGAGCAACTTGTGAGCCTTGAATACATGGATCTTTCAAGAAACAGTCTCGTTGGTACTATTCCTCAAAATCTTGGTCAACTTTCAAAACTGCACACCCTCTATCTTTATGAAAATAATTTGCATGGCAATGTTCCCAGCAGGTTTGATGAACTTCTAAACCTGCGCTTCTTAGACATGTCTTTTAATCATTTGGAGGGCAATATTTCTGTAGTAAGATTGCCTCAGCAAATCTCCTTCTTGAACCTCTTTGATAACCATTTCACAGGGTTACTTCCCCAAAATATTGATGAAATATTGCCCAATGTTTCTCGATTGCTTCTTGGGGACAACTTTATTAATGATTCCATTCCAAATTCATTATGCAAAATGGACTCCTTGTACATTCTTGACCTTTCAGGAAACAGATTATCTGGTGAAATTCCTAATTGTTGGAGTGCTACTCAAGCATTGAATAACATTAATTTGTCATCCAACAAGCTATCAGGTGTTATTCCAAGCTCCATGGGTAATCTTCCAAATTTGGAATGGTTGCATTTGAACAATAACAGTCTTCATGGGGAGTTCCCATCATTTTTGAGAAATTTAGAGCAACTGTTACTTTTAGATCTTGGAGAGAATCAAATGTCCGGGACTATTCCTTCATGGATTGGGGATACTTTTTCAACAATGCAAATTCTAAGGCTGAGAGAAAACTTGTTCCATGGAAACATTTCTCCACATCTATGCCAGCTTTCTGCATTGCAAATCTTGGACCTATCAAACAACAAGTTAACCGGCATGATCCCTCCCTGCATTGGAAACCTCACAGGAATGATTTTGAAAAAGATATCAAATGAAGCAAACACAGAATCATCTTCAGTTGCTGAGTCTCCTGGAGAGTCTAACGATTCACAATGGCATGAACAAGAGGTCAAGCAGATATTGAAAGGAAGTGAGCTTGATTATACCACAAATCTAGAGCTGCTAGGGAACATGGACTTGTCAAATAACAATTTGACAGGATCTATTCCTCAAGGGATAACTTCACTTACTGCTTTGCAAGGCCTAAATCTATCACACAATCATCTATCAGGAAATATCCCCTACAGGATTGGGGACATGAAGTCATTGGAATCTTTGGACCTCTCTCATGATCAACTTTCAGGCACAATTCCACCCAGCATGTCAAGTTTAACTTTTCTAAGTGTCTTAAATTTGTCCTACAACAACTTTTCAGGACATATTCCACAAGGGACTCAATTGTCAAGCCTTGATGATCCATTTATTTATACTGGCAACCCATTTCTCTGTGGAGCTCCACTACCAAATCAGTGTCTTGATGATCTCCAACACGGCCATGATGATGAAGATGAAGATGGCAGAGAGGGTAGGGTGGAGAAATTGTTGTTTTATTTTGTCATAGTGCTTGGCTTTGCTACCGGATTTTGGGGAGTTATAGGAAGTTTGATGTTGAAGAAGAGTTGGAGGCTTGCTTATTTTCGATACATTGATGAGGCAATGCGCAGGATATATGTTACAGTTGCAACAGGGTTAGAAAGGATAAAGAAAAGAGTCCAGGGCAACCTTGTTGATTAGTGACGTGATATTCTATGTAGCTATCTTATGCCCTAGTTATTATTTCATGTTTTGTTTGCTAGCTTCTAAGTTGATTCACCTTTATAAAAATGTTTTCTAGGATTTCTATTTCGCCATGCTACTAGACACTATTGTACTACTCTACTTCAAATAATTGGCAAAATCATGTGTGCATTACCTTGTCTATACATCAATATTTTCAAACTTGCTTCAGAATAATTGGGTCTAACTTCTTTCCAAAAGCTACGTCATGGGGGGAGGGTTGCCCAAGTTATTGTTCTTTACTCACACTACCCATGCAAGACATTAACACTTAACAAGTTACTTAGACTTCTTAGAGTAAAAATATAACTGAGAATACCATCTGCATATTGAATCATAATATTAGAGCTACCATCCGATCCTAATTTGAAGCATGCTCATTTTGTTTCTCCGCGTATTATGGTTCCTCTGTCAAATAGATATCTTCTGCCAATCCTGAAAGTAAATCCAAAGATTCGGATACTTGAATTAGAGACCCGTTTAAAATTAAAAAAGATAAAAACAGTTTCTGTTATTCTACCTCGGATTTGGAAGAAGTTTTTTGAGGAAGTGGAAGACCCGAAAGAGCTGCAGTTACTAGTGGAGGATACTGAAATAGCGAAGGTTCTGAATTGAGGACCGCATCACCTAATGTGGCCACAATACTGCGGTTGCACTCACAACCACAACCGCATCACCACGCAGATTTGAGAGCTGGTCTGATGCAAAATTGTTGTGGACTTTTGCCATATAATAACATCTCCAGAACTTAAAGCTTAGTAATTTATTATCCATGACAAGTTTTGATGGAATGCATTTGATGTAAGACCAAAATAATGCTGGGCAAAAAGGAGAAGGTTCTCTCAAGGAATGCTCTTTTGTCTTGCCAAAACTAATTTATGTTTACCCATATCTTCTCATCTAATTTTACACAAATGTTAAGCTGTTTCAGTATTTCGGGGACAGTTGAAACTTCAAGCATTATATTCAAAATTGCCATGAATTTCATGAGGTAAAGTCAAAACTCTCCTATACAATCCCATAAGTGTAGAGCATCACCATCCTAGGGAGATACTACAAGAAAGTCTAGAACCAGAGCTGCAATGGACACTGTAAACTACATATTGTCCTACGAATATGCTAGATCAATCTCACATATTCAATGATTATGAAAACAATCAATGTGGATAATACTCCTTCCATTTCTTAATACAAGCATCTATTGATAATTTTCTTTGGTCCTGGTTATGAGTCCCTCTTCCAATCTTCAATCACGTTAACTATTTCTTTTACACGGACACTCTTATTTGTTCAACATTTTTTTAAAGTTTGAAAGATAATTATAGAAATGATTTTGAAAAAAAAAAATACTAAATGTTATCAATTCTAATATTACTAATTACTAACAATATTAATTAACTCTCATAATGTGTGTGAAGGTTCATTGTAAAGGTTTATATCGAGAAACTGAGGTAGTAGCCTGGATCACAACTCTGATTTCTATAGACTAACTCTCCCTTATATATCTACATTTAACGAGAATGATTGAATTCTGAAACAATCTAGCTTCAAATAACCCTCATTTCTATCTAACTTTTTTTTTTTTTATATAAACAGGTAATCCAATCCACTGGGTTGACTAATCCTGGTGGAGCAATCCTGGTTGACTAATCCCAAAATAGGACCAAATAAGGAAGAACTTATTGGAAGTTATGTGGGGGTTGGGAACTAATTCTCTTTATCTAACTCATTAATCCATTCATTGTGAGTTACTCCCTCCGGTCCTATTTATAAGTCACATTCTAGAAAGATTCTTTGGTCCTATTTATAAGTCACTTTGTATTTTCTATGAGGTATTTATTATTATTTTCTCTTATTTGCCCTTTGTTCATTAATGTGAAGTAATACAATATGAAATTCCCAATGCAAGTTAAGAGGGTAAGATTGTACTCCCTCCGTTCCTTTTTATCTGTCATATTTAAAAAAAAAACACGTCCCTTAAGAAAATCAATCATTACTTAGATTTCCAATACATTAATTATGTTTTTTCCCACTATACCCTTTCTCTTTCTATAATCATTAATTTTTCTCCACTACTTACGTAAACCAAGACTTATTAAATAGGGGCAAACATGGAAAATAGCATTTATTACACTCTTGAATTTCTCAATATGACAGATAAAAAGAAACAAAATAACTCTCCAAAAAACAACACTTAAAAAGGAACGAAGGGAGTAATGTTGAAGTATTTTTTTAAAGTTTCAAGAAATCTAACTACCCTCCTTGGTTCATGTGATATAGTTAAGTATGCCCTATAAATAGGACAAGATGGAGTACCATATTAGTCAATTGAGTATGGATACTCATCCTATCCAGCACCCCTGATTTCCCCAAAATATGACTAACAGCTAAGAGTTACCAAGCCATATTCATAGAATTTGCAAAATTGGTCCTCATGAAATTAGATATTTGCTCCATTTTCAGTGTTCCAAAGCAGTGCAACCACCATGGCAAGCTCCAAGCTGCACCGGGGGCCCACCCTGCAACCCCTTCCCGTGGATACTCATCAGTCATCACCAACAGAACCTTGGCAGCAATAAAATCGGATCGGTTCTGATATTAATACGGTTTCATATTTTCCGAAATTGCTCAGCCAGTAGAGTTTTCGAAGGTTTAGAGCTGGTGGCTCTTTAACTAAAATTATCAAAAGGTAGTATTCTCCTAAACTTAATTTTGTTTCAAAGTGAGGAGCATGTTTGAAAATGTCGAGAATCTCAGTCGATGATGAGAACATGAGATTTTTAATTTTTTATGGTTGATGTAAGATTTAGTAAGATATTCGAAAAAGTAACATTTCGAAGAATTTGATTATAGAAGTTTTTTTTCCTCACAATTCCATTAATTTTCTACCAAAATTTATAATCTTGATATCATTAAGTTCGAAATTTAAGATAAAAAAAAACTACAAAATTCATTTTGTTTAAATTGTACCAAAAAAATTAATTTTTAAATTCATTAAGTCATTTTATTTTTAAATTGTACCAAAAAAATCATTAAGTCATTTTATTTTTAAATTGTACCAAAAAAATTAATTTCAAGAACCATTTGAAAATTAAAAAAAATTACTTTTAGAACCAAATTTAAATAAACAAAAACACTTTTAAAATGAAATTTTAATCCCAAAATAACTTAAAGGAAAAAAACACTAATTTTTATATTAATATGAGTACAAAATTTTTAGAAAATTAGACAAATTGCTTGAACTTTTATTTGGTCAAAATGCACTTCCTTATTTGTCCAATGAGAGGAAAAGGATTCTCAAAAAAAATGAGAGGAAAAGGAAAGATAAAATCACCACTAAAGCCATAGTAGGCCAGATCCAAAATAAAAGATAGACAGGTCCTCTAGCATACTCCCTCCCTTAATTAACTTTTGACATTTTAGATTAGGGGTCACATTAAGAAAGTGTTAATTATTATAAGTTATATATATATATATATATATTTTATCTAAAATGTCCCTATTTAATCCTGATTGAAAATTGTATTGATATTTAATTTTTATTAGGAAGTGTATCCATTAATTAATATATAGTAGTTTAAAGATGAGAAAAATGATAAAAGTAGAATTAATGAGAAATGACTAAATGAAGGGTTAAAGTTGAAAAGAAAAATATGTTTATGGATTAGAATTGTAAAAGGATAAAAGATATAAAATGAGAGGGGAAAAAAAGCCTAAAAAAGACCAAAAGTTAAGGGAAAAAAAAAGGAATGGAGGGAGTAAAATTTTGTCTATCTAGGTTTTAAATATTTAACACTTGACAAGTGTTTAAGATGCCATAAATCAACTTCATTAATGATTAATCAATATTGTATGTTACTATATCTTCTGTTCAAATATAAAAAGTCATAATCCATATAGGCTAACAATAAACGCAGAGTCTAAATTCTGGTCCAATAATTTAAGCATTACAGCATCGGTGGACAGGAAGATATGAAGAAGCACAGAACAATGTTACTCCTTATTTCCTGAAAAACGTTCATATGATATAAATAATATAGAGAAAAACATTGATACAGAAAATTACAGGTCTGAAAGGCCACTTATCATGCAGTTCCTCACGCTAAAGCCTTGAGGATGCTCACATGGAGAGAGAGATTAATAACATAATACAAAATCTTTCGCGTGGGAAGAGCCAATATGAATAACCAATCATTGCTACAACTTACAAATACATAAAGTTTATAGACAATATCAAAGTAATTATGGACCTTAATACCAATTATAAAGGACTAATATGAATTCCTGTATCGAAGAATCTACTCTTCTGAAATAGTGGTATAGTACTACAGTCAACTAAATCATAAGAAAAAGGGAGCAGGGAGAAACTAGAAGAAGCCAGAAACTCAACTCTTAAAAGAAGGTGTAGTGCCAACGGAATGATACATGGCGGCAAAACTCAAACATAAGTAGCGGTCTCTGTCATCACCCCAGCCTCCCCAACCCTTAAACCCGGCCTTATAACCAGGCTGGTTTTTATAGACGTGGACTTCCCAATCTGATTCAATGTTAGAAACCTTGTCAGCATCATCTACTTCAATGTTCATCATGCCACTATCGATGCAAGCCTGCTTCTCCCCCTGACCCTGATGCAAACCGCATTTCCCGAAGTGAACTGCACTAGTCCTGGGACCTCGTATCGTGTAAACGGGGCGACCAAATGAGGGATAAACAGTTGCCCACATCGTGATATCCCAATTATAGTCATCAAAGAAACAAAATTCTCTAGCTTTATTGTGTATTTTCCTCCAAACAGTTCGATTGAAAGAGTACCCCACATTACCCATTCTTTCTGCAATCAAATTTTCCCACTTTTCACCTCTCGAGTTCACATCAGAAGGTGCTAAATTTGCAGCATAACAATCGGGGCATTTTTGAGGCTTCAGAGAAGTTAGAATCTTTAGATTGAGATATGCATTCGGAAATATGAAGTGGTCCTCTTCGATGAAAAGAATATGACCAGAATGCTCCCTCGTCTCTCTCAACCCATCCCACACCATGTTCATCATCCACCACCAATGATGCTTCAATGACACAATCTTCGGGGAGCGGTGGTTTCCATACTGATCAGGATTCCCCTCGCAATGGTTTCGTCTCGCATCATCTTTGTCCTTGCAGTCACCAGGCGAGACACCAGGAAAACTGTTAGAAAACAAATGGGGCGAATACGGAGCATATATCTGCTTAACTTGGCAAAATCTGATACCATCAATGATCTTGTTCATATCCTCAAAATACCCATCATGGCTAACAATTAGCAAAGTCTCATTAATTCCTACCACACCTGAAAGACTGTCAACGACCACTTTCAGATACTGAGGCCGGTTATGAACATACAGAACGACAACTATCCGATCCTTAGAAAGATTTGGATACAGATCCAAATTTCTAGGAGGCAACTCATTTAACTTTTCCAATTTAAGTGACAAGTCATTCTGTTTAGGAAGGTTATTATGGCTCTCTCTATCATCCTTCAAGTCATGATGATAACCATCATCAACATTCTCTAAATCTCGAATCTCAATGATTGGTGATGTCGAATTCGATCCATAAAGAAATATCAGTAGCAAAACCCCACATAAAGTAACAAAAACCACAGATAACAGACGGCGCAAAGCCGCATCTCTAAGCCGGGGTTTCTTTGATGAAGCCATAGACACAAAGCATCAAACAGATTCTTAAATTGATTTATATTACTAATTACATAAATGATGATAAGAAAACAACCATAAAAAGAACTAAGTCAACTAACCGTAGAGTAATACACAAAGCAACAAAAAGATTCTAAATTGATTAACTAATTGCAAAATTGTTAAGAAGAAATAAGGAATTTGAGCATAGAAAAACCTAAGATGGTGTTGATGTTGAGATTTAAGGTTGTTGGCGATGAAAACCCACTTGCAGTTGGAGCTAAAGATGAAAACTTTGCACTTTCATTCGGACCTGGAAGTAGAAACCTGGAAGAGTATGGAAGCAAAAGATGCGTGGGATCAAGAATAGTAGAGTTGAAGAGTAAAAATGGGGGGTTTGATTTTTTTTTTTCTTTTATAAATCAAACTTAGAAATTACGAGAGAGGAAGAGAGAGAGAGAGAAGGGTTTGAAGTGAAAGGAAAAGAGAAGGCGATGGACAAACCAAAGATAGTTTGTTGTCTATGGGAGAAATGACAACTTTGTGCATCTTGGTAAGAGGCCAGTTATTGTAAAATTTGAGTAGGTAAGATTCTTATCATTTTACTCCCTCTATCCCTTAATATATATATATCCCTTAATATATATATAGTAACTTGATATAAATTATTTTTATACGTAAATTAAAAAAATAATTATTACTCTCAAATTTATCAAAAAATATGTTGTCATTCCAAGGATACTCCTATTTAAAACTTTACAACTCTATTTATTTCTCTCTCTATTGTAGTAATTATTATTCTATCACCCCTATGCAATTATGAGGGATGTATTTGGAATAAACTCTTTAATACTACCTAGATATTCTAAAATGACTTATAAAAAGGGACATCAATTCTACCAAAATGGTACTCCCTCCGATCTCGAATATAAGCAAATAAAAACATCTTATTTATGGTCTTAAATATAAGCAAAATTTAACCAACTTTCTATTTCCAATACAATTATTCCTAAAATATCTAAACAAAGTGGTTGTATCATTTAATTTTTGTTTCATTCCCAATACATCTTTTCTAAAATGGTCTATTTCTTTTGTAAACTCAAAAAAATTAAATACACTCAACTAACTTTCTTAATACTTGCAAAATTAGTTATTTTGGCTTATATATGAAACCGGAGGAGTACCCTATATTAAGGGACGGCGGGAATATTATTTTATTTTTTTAAAAAATAACTAATGTTATCAATTTTGTTTAAAAAAATTTAAAGCTATTATGAAAACAAATACTCCCTCCATTTCATTGAGTTTGACCTTTTAGACCTGGACACACAGATTAAGAAAGTGTTGATTATTGTAAGTATTATGTATTGTTTGTCCAAAATGCCTCTATTAAATTCTTATTGAAAATTGTAGTAGTATTTAATTTTTATTAGTAAGTGTGTCCATTATTTAATGTATAGTGGTTTAGAGATGAGAGAGATGATAAAAGTATAATTAATGAGAGGTGAATGAAATGATTGAATGAGGTTAAAATTGGAAAAAAAATATGTTTATGTATTGAAAATGTAAAAGACCAAACATTGTGAAACAAGAAAAAAAGCCTAAAAGGCCAAACTCGATGAAATGGAGGGAGTAAGTTCATAACCAATGGGTGTTGGCTTAAGTGGTGCGATCTTGACAATTTGAGAATTTGGGAATGAGGTCTGAGACTAAGGTTCGATTCCCGATTAACACACCCCGCTGGGAGAGGTATAAGTGGGCCTTTATTATAAGACATACTTAACCTAATTTCATATGTTAAGGAAAATAGTTAGTTTTATTAATTCTATAAGAATATATTGTTACATTATAATTTTACCTTTTAATTTTTCTTGGAAAATTCACACTCTTTAATAAAAAAAAACATAGATAATTAAAGAATTTAATAAAGTTTAAAAAAGAAAAAACAGTAAATAATACAATAAAAACAGGGCAAATATTACACTTCCATTTAAAGTGTAAAATGAGTAGGTAGGAATCTTATCAATTTACTCATTTTGTATCAAATTTATTTGTCATTTCAAAAGCTTTGCACGGATTAAGAAAAACAATTAATGCTTCAAATTTTAAGAAAAATATAAAATAATTTTACTATATTATTCTTGTACCATCACACATTTCACATATTTCAAGATATTTAAAATTAATGTTAAAGTGAGAAAAAAAAATTACCAACATGAAATGGAATGAGTAGCAAGCGACTTTGTCTCACTTAAAAAAGATCTCGAGTTCGATTATTTATGGAGGTAGAAAATTCACGTTGGACTCACTTGCCACAGTTAGATACGCCTGACAATTAATAATATTATTATTATTCCTAATTAAATATTAATCATTGTTTTGAGAAACTGCTGGTGCCAGGCACCATCAAAACTGCCATGGTAGGCCATTAGTGACATAGTGTGGGACTTATGGAGCCACCTTGACCAACCACAATTGATCAATCCTCCACATAATCCCTTGCCCTTGTCTATCTCCAACCAATCGCATCAGTTAAAAGAGAGGACAACGTCAAACCCTTGGGATGGTGTGACGGTGTTGGTGTGGTAAGTCGTGCACATATTTAGATCCGGTTGGAGAAGGTGGCGATCGATGACACGGGTGCTGGGATGAGGGAGGAGGAGGTCGTGGGCGTCGTACATGTCTATTGAAAGAAAATTTGAGGTGAGGACCTATTGCTGGTCCAATTGTTGATGATGAATAATTTCAAGCGTTGGTTGCTATAAGCATGGTGGATGCAATGAGAAGAGATTGGAGGTGTGATTTTAATCATGCCAAGGTAGGATTTATATATGAGGATGGCACAACCAAATGAAATGACCATGAGATAGTTGTCAATGTGATGTGCGTCCAAATGACATAGTGGGTAAAGGTCACAAGAGAATGATGGTGATTGGAGTCTGGAAGTGATAAAGAAGAAAGTTGAAGATGAATGTGATGGAGTGGAAATGCGTCATATTTTAGCTAGCATGAGAAGATAGTTTCTCTCCCTACACCAAGAAAACTTTATTCTCTTTTTAATCATATGTTTTTACTTTGTTGAAAGAAAGAAATTGATGTCAATAATCAGTATACAATATCTTTATTTTGACTCTTAAAAGAGAATATATATGTTAAAAAAAAACACATTAATAATCTTGACTACATTAAATTCTAATACATGATTATTACATGAGAGTTTCTCTAGTGCCGTTGCAAAAGAGCGGATTTCGGTGCCGTCAAACGGTTAGTCAATAAAAACATGTCATCTCATATAATTAGTCACATCATCATATTTACTATTAAAGAATCCAATTTTAACTTTATGCATTTTAGTCCTTCATATTTTAAGTAAACTTTTAATTAATTTAATCAATTTAAATCAAATACAATATTTCCTTTTTTATTTAAAAAATTAAAATAAAAAAGAGGATTGGGTTTGTTTCTCCATTATTCATCACCAACGCGTTCTCCTCGTATGCAACAATGTTCATCACCAACGCGTTCTCCTTATACGCAACAACGGAATTCAACAACAATCCACCATCACCAAATAGAGTCTTTGCTATCCTTAATCACTGTTATTCGAGACGGCACCGGCACCATCCTTATTTTTTTTCTTCGTCCTTTATTTTTTTTTTTGTGATATTGAAAATCATGTGTGAAGGGGTGGGATTTTTTTATCTTTTATTTTACTCTTTCCGTTTTAATTTATCAATCGTTTTAGTATTTTTAATTTATTCTAAATTATTTGTCGTTTTAGGAACTCGATGGTGCATTAATTAATTTTTACAATTTTAACCTTGCTTTTAAACATTTTAAATATGTGAAATGTGTGATATAATTAATGTAGTATGAGGATATATAAAATAATAAAATTTCTTGATTTTTCTCTTGAAAATTGAAGTATTAAATGACTTTCTTAATTCGTGTGAAAATCTTAAGGCGGTAGATAAATTGGAATAGAGGGATTAGTACTTTCATCCTTTCATGACATCTCGTTAAGGCTTTGTTTGATTTTAAGAAATAAAATAGAGAGAGATTATAGGAAGAAAATGAGTAGATTTTGTAGTTGTTTTGGTATGAGAGAAAATGTCAAGAAGTAGAGGAGAGAGAAAAATTGACTTTTCTTTCCTTTTGTTTGGTTGAAGAGAAAAGTGAGAAGAGAGAAAATAATAGATTTGTCAAAAGACAACTATAACCTTGTTTTATATAATAAAGATAAATATATTTGTTAAAAGTTAAGGGTATTTTTGTATATTACTCAAAAAGTGATGCATTGGGAGACGTGAAGACAAATTTTTTCCATTTTCTTTGTAATTGAAGAAAGAAATTTTTTGGCGTCGGTCCCACCTATTTGCCTTGAAACTGCCACTTTTTAATTTAACAGGGTTCCTAATACGACAGTGCCAAAGACAATTTTGAACTGTATGTTGATAGGATACCCAATTTAAGACACCTACATGTTTGAGGTTGTTGGGCAGAAACAAGGATTGCAACCCGCAATAAAAGAAAAATGAATATAAAGCATCAGTGAGTATTTCACTGGTTATCCAAATAAATAAAAAAGATATGGGTCTTATTGTTCTAACCATAGTACAAGAACTATTGAAACTAAAAATGACAGGTTCATCGAGAATGGTGAAATCAGTGGGAGTAGTATAGTTCCACATAATGTGGAAATTAATTGAGTTCGGGGGCACATTTATGTAATTTGTTCTTCTACCTCAACAATGATTGTTTCTTTTATTGTTGAATCGTATAATCAAAAAGAACTAAAACAATTAAACGAATTCACTATTCACAATGATTCTATTGTAGAAGAACCACGAAAAATAGTATTTTAAAAAAAAAAAGGAAACTGCTATTTCGAACGTTTAAGTGATTTATCTACAAGATTCTGAATTTGACTTAGACATTAATGATAATGATCCAATTGCATACACTTTCAGTGTGACCATTACGGTTGCAGTAAGTGCAAACCTTAGAATTATAGCCTTTGCAACTTGAACTTTTGCTAATACCTCTGGATCCTCTTCCTCTGTTGCGACCTCTACCATTGAATCCTGAACTATAACCTTGTTTTTTGCGTTTAGAACTATAGTTTTGGTCATGCTATTAGCTAAAACTTTGCTATCATAAACAGATTGATTAAGATGTCTCTCTTGTTGTACAAGCACCGAAAACACTTTATTAACTTATGGCAGGGGTTCCATTAACATAATTTGTGATCTAACCGCTCCATATTATTCATTCAATTCTTTTAGAAACCAAATAACATGATCATTTTCTCTGTAAGATTTCACAATTAGAATCAAACCACATACACCTTACTTGATAGGAATATTTAGGAATTGGTTTGAAATTGTCTAATTTTTGTCATAACCCCTTCAAATGTGTAAAAGAAGTTCCAATTGACAAACTCCCTTGTTTATAGTTATAGATTTTACTAAGAATTTCAGAAATTCGAAATATGTCTCAGTGATAATATCTTTCCCTCAGATCTTTCTAGATTTCAGAAGTTGTTTCCATCTACATAATACTTTGAACAATTGATGCATGAATTGACTAATTCAGACACGAAACCACGAGAGTGTTGCATCGATCCCAAGCTCCAAATAGTAGATCATCTATATATGAAGTTTAGGAAGAGATCCATATATGAATTGTTTGTTCTTCGATTTCAAAGCCATGGACATGGATCGAGACCACGAATGATAGTCCTCACTGCCGGTGAGAACTATAGAGACGAGAATCGCACCTGGATTCTCATTAGGATGCTTGTAATAAGCACTACTTGGATCCAAATTTGGATTACTCACGCAATTCGCCATTAACAGTTAAGAATTTGGCGGAAAAAATTGAAAATGAAGAATGAAGAAGAAGAGGCTCCAACTAAGTTTGATGAAGCAAAGAAGAATAGAAGCATGAAGCGTAGGAGAATTTCGTCAATGAAGAAGCTCTGATACCATGTAGAAATGGTAGAAATGAATAGCCATTGAAGCTTTAGAGCTCAAAGTTCTTAAGGATATGAGAAGAGAGTTAAGAAAACTGATTTTGTTAACAAATGAGAAATATCTCAACTAACTATCAATGTACAAAGTCTAGAACTATTTATAGTTCAGGACTTGTGATCCAGTGACATAAGATCTCAACCGTGTATCCTATCTAATGATCTAAGGGTTTAGATTACACAAAACTAATACAAATTCTAATTAGTAATAACGGCAAAACTATTAGATTGGTCCTGTAAGTTATTTTTTGGTTGTAATTTCGTCCCTTAACTTTTTTTTCATTTCAAATAAATATGGAAGTTTGTAATTTGTTTCAAATAAATCATTCCGTCCAATTCTGTTTTAACACCGTTAATGGGAGTCTCCTACGTGGCAACTAATGGTCTTACAAGGCTAAAAATCAACGTTGCACCCCAAAACGATGTCGTATGAGACCAAAATAGAAGCTTATTGAGCTATCCCTAACTGTTTTGGTTTTCTCTTTTGGCCTCGTATGACATCATTTTGGGGGTGTAACGTTGAGTTTTAGCCACGTAAGACATATGGTTGCTACATAGGAGGCTCCCATTAATGGTGTTAAGAAAAAATTGGATGAAAGGATTTATTTAAAATAAGTTACAAACTTAGGGATTTATTTGAAACGAAAAAAAGTTAAGGGACGAAATCGCAACAAAAAAATAACTTACAGGACTCGTCTAGTAGTTTTGCCTAGTAATAACTATTAAGTTACAATCTACTCCACTACAAAAAAAAAAAAAAAAAACCTTTATTGCAACGACCTTTTGCAACGACTTAAAAAAGTTGTTGTTAAAAACAGGTGTTTTGCAACTACTTAAAAATGTCGTTGCAGAAAAGAGGTATTTTGCAAATACCTGTTGCTCCCCTGTCGCTACCACTGTTGTTCCCTCCGAGTTTGTAACTACCACAACCACCATGCTCTCTAACGCTCACTCTCTCTTTCCCTCGAAGCCTAGCACGATGAGAAGGAGATTAGTCGCCACCGGTGATCCTTCTCTGAGCGACCGTCGCCACAGCTTTTCCTCTGTGCCACCGCCACCGCCAATGTAAACCCTAACAGTCGGTACTGTTACTGTTTTTCAATTTTGATGCTGATTCAAGCTTACTCGAATCTCTTCATTCTCTCTACTTCCAATACTTAGGGTTTAGTGCTTTTTATTTATTTAGATATTGGTTATCGTTATTGCAATTGTTTATTTCTAATACTAGCATTTTGGGTTTTGCTAATAAGGTTTTTGCTCATTGTCTTCTTTGCTGCACAACCTTGGTTTTCAATGCAACCCTGCCGAAGTTGTGCTCTTCAACCTGAGATTCGCTTCTGATGCAAATCTTAGGTACTCTTCTATTTTTCTCTTTTTAAAGCCCATCCTTTACTTCAAGTATTACCCTCTGTTTGAAACTCTTAATTAATTACCTTGTGTTTCTTTTCAACTCATGAATGTTAATTCCCATGAGGATTCTGTTTGGTTTTAGAATGTCAATGCCATTTATCTTACTTTGGTATGGATTTTAGATGTTTGATAAAATGCCCAGGTGATGTTGAGTTGTTTCGAGGGTGTTAGATTGCTTTGTTTCACTATCAACTTTGACAGTCATGCATTAATGATTTGCTGCTTGTGGGGAATGATGAGATTATGGGCTTTGATATGAAGATATGTTTAGGTCATGGTTGGGTTATGGTGATCCTAGTAAGATTGCTTTGTTTCTAATGGTGAGGAGTAGTCAGGGCTTGTAAATTCTCAAATAATTTTTTTATATCCAATCCCAATTTATGATTTGAAAATTATTCAGTAAAGTTAGTTGGGCAGCTTTAGATGTTTAGCTGTCCATTTCAATTTTATTTAACTTGATTTAAGTTCATAGGGCTATTTTTCATTTGAGTGATTGTACTATGAAAGGAATTTGTTTATTTCAACTAAAATTGAATATGATAAACTTCCACTGCACTTTAGATATTCTGGAAATGAAAATGTCAAACTCAAGCATCAACAGGAGGTATGTAACACCCTATTTGAATTTTACCCTTAAAGCAAAAATTAGGACTTAAAATTTTCTTTTTAAAATAGTTATGATAATGGTCACGATAATAATTCCTTTCATTAATACCGAATCGTCAGAGTTTTAGCGGAAGACTTAGTTTAAACAAAAGCACGAAAGCAAAAACAACTTAGTTACATCGAATCAATTATCCAAAATATAAAATACATAAGCAGTATTTTAGCTCGGCCAACTGGTCGAGGCCTAACTTAATTCTCCGACTCAATGACTTACTCTCCCTGTGAAGGAGAGTGATCCTGCTCGGTCGGGGACTGCGTCTGCTCGGACTCAGTACCTGAAAAATGGAAAGGAGGTGAGCACTACACAGAACTTAAGTAAGCAGTTTCTAATATGACATACCGAACTGCCAAGCCAAACACAAGTAACCAACTAGCATGTTAACAGATAATCAAACAGATACATATCACATGCATGCAACCTCATTTTGCTCGGTCCATGTTGTTGTCCAGTATATTCTTTACCTACCAGTTTTACCTCTACTTATCCGATTGATTCCCCTTGTACTCCTTCCTCAATTCCTACACTTAGTTACTCGGCCATCACTTTCCTTTCTCGGTAATCCATTCTCTCTCTCGGTCTCATTACTCATTATATATCTTTTACATATCTTACAATCTTTTACTCTTCTCGGCTGCATACACTCAGTGCATGTCTTACACCATTTAGGGTCGGATTCCGGAGTGTCCATAACTGCGAGTACCCAGTACCCGTCTTACAGCTGCACATACCCAGTATGCATCTGACGCGATCAATGCACCCACCCAGTACGCATCTTCTATGACCAGGAGCACTACCGCCGATATCTTCTATGGAGTTAAGGAGTGTCCATAACTGCGAGCACCCAGTACCCGTCTTACAGCTGCGCCTCTCGGCGTCTTACGCGATCAATGCATGCACCCAGTACACGTCTTCTATGACCAGAAGCACGTCTCACCGATTCCGTTGCTCGGAACCTTGTGTGAATCATAACTGCGATTACCCAGTACCCGTCTTACAGCTGCGCATACCCAGTATGCGTCTGACGCGATCAATGCACGCACCCAGTACGCGTCTTCTATGACCCGACCACACAACCATTTCTCTTTAATTACTCTTTTATCCTTTAAACCATTTCCCTACTCGGCCTCTCTCGGCTCAGCCCCTTAGTTATCCCCTTTTTCACTAGTTTCTCTCATTATTTAATTCCTTAACTTATATTTTCTTCTTTCAACATCTACCCACATATCTCATACCCATTCTCGACCTCTCACGCTCGATCACAGACAGATTCATGTACACAACACAAACAATGAACATCGCAACTCATAAACATTGATACAACATTACAATATGATTAAAAGCACTTAACAAGTAAACAAATATTTCAACTCATCTCATGACTACATAACCTTAGATCACTTATTAGTTTTCCTTACCCTTTTATCTTTTCTCCCTAATATTACCCCAAGTCTCTTCCCTAATCTAACATCCACTCTTAGCACCCGATATGCACACACTAGCAACCCAAACCTAAGCAAAGGTAACACTCACTCCTTACCTCAATCCGTGAGAGATAAGATTTTGAGAGCTTGAGTGTGGTTTCCTTGTTGTTTGACCTTGTGAGCTTAGAACCCCTTGAACCTTTTCCTCCTAGCTGCACACCCAAACACCAAATGCTCCAATGACGTCCGACACGGGGGAGGAACGGAGAGAAGAAGGGTTTCCAGTTGGTGAGTCTTGGTGGATGAGAAATGAGAGAGAGATATGCGTGAGTGAGAAGAGAGTATGTTGGATTTTGGTGTTGGAGTTTCAGAGAAAATGAGAGAGACGAAAGAGAAATAGAATAGAAAGTGTTGTTGTGTTGTTTGTGGGTTTTCTTTTATTCTTTCATTGAAATTATTTGTGTGGCTCTCATTGGAGGCTTCTTTGAGAAGCTTGGGACATGTGGATAGGATTTGTTGGCTTCTAAAGGAAGCCACCAACAGTGACTTGACAAAGACATAAAGTGATAGATAGGACAGTTGTACGAAAGACGGGAAAACCAAGGAATTAGCAACTCAGTGTGAGCTGTCACGGAGAAGCAATAGCAGTCCGAGTCTCCTCTCAGTCAACAATGTTACTTGTGGCGATCGACTTATCCAGTTCGGCCTAATCACTAGACTTCGTGTTCGTTATTTATTTTGCTTAGCTGAGATCGGTCCGAGGTCCAGCCTTTGCTCATCTGGTCAGTTTGCGCTCCTCGTTTCACTCACGGCAGCATACACACTTCTATGGCTTAATCCTATTCTCAAATAAATTTTATATTTAAATCTATTATATTAAACATTAAATTTCGAGATGTTACAAGGTAACTATAACATATTTACTTGTCTTGAACTCTGGCCTTGTTAATAGTTTTTTTATACTAATATCTTGACATCTGACAACAGGCTGAACTTAAAGTAATGCAAGAAGCTATATATATTTTGGAGAAGATCACAAGGTGAGTATTTGCAATGTAAAGGGTTCCTGTTAAGTCTATTTAGGTCATTTTTATGCATAACATGCTTAATATAAAGATAAGTACATGAACTTAGGTAGGTAGAAAGACAAGAATGAGGAGTTGAGGATGCAAAATTCAAAATGGCTATGGTATATATTGAGAAACCATTTATTGTTGTTTGACTTGAATTCAAATTACTGCCTATATAATAGTTTCTTTCTTGGATGCACGTGAATTATAACATATCATATTTGTTTTCTCTGAAATATGATTCTATGCTTTAGAAGAACCTATAGAGATATCATATTTGTTTTGTCTGAACTCTGAAGTATGATTCTGTGCTTTAGCAGAATCTATAGAGATATCATTTGTTTTGTCTGAATTTTGAAGTATGATTCTGTGCTTTAGCAGAATCTATAGAGATTGAGGTGAGGGAGGGGGAGAAGCACAAGGTCAATGATGGTAACAAACTTGTGTCACATGGATGGCTCTGCTAGAAGATTTTGACTCTTTAAGGTAGATGTTCTCATAGCTTTCTCTTATTTCTTGATTATGGCCTACTTTATTAAACATTGATCCAATGGGGTGCTGGTAATTCATGGTTCTGCCACTGTGTTTTTTTGACCAAACCCCCCCTTTTTCTCTTCTTGATTATGCAGCTTGTAATTCTTACTCAGCTTCTAAAACACCCTCAATTATATTAGCTTAAACACTAATGCTAAAATTTAGATTCCACAATAGGGCCATGTGTGCTTGTGCAATGCAAGTACAGGAAGCTTACTTGTTTTTATGTTAACTCACAACTAGAAAGAAGGTAATATTTCATATGTCCTAAAGAATAGGAGCCTTGATTTTAGTACACATGATGCATGATGAGTTGGCATCAAGAATGCCTAAGATCAAGGGTAGTTTAATATTCATAGACAAGGTCACAATTATCCTTGATTATAAGGATCAGTTAGATGTTGCTATACTTTTTTTTAATTTTATATCGTATCAGTTAGCAGAATCTTCTTTTTTTTCTGCCTATTTTTTGAATCAATAGAGAGATAAACATGTTTTGAATTTATTAAGATAATTTGTTTTAAACTCTTTGATTGCTCTAAATTATGCTGCGAAAAAGAGAAGGTAGAGAGGTTAGTTAGGTTTAGGATGGAGATGAGATTCAGAGGTTGGTTTAATTTCTGTTGAAGGCGACGACTCCGACGGCTAAGGTCACATCTCTGATTGCAAGAGGTAATATTCTCTGTCTATTCTCTGTCTTTATGTTTCTAAAATTAGGTTTTGTTACTTTACAAATAAAATCTATGCGTTGTGTTGTATGTTGTTATGAAAGTGAGTGTTAGAGTGAAGTTTCTGGTTTCTGTGTTGTATAGTTTTTGGTTTACTTTCTGGTTTCCGGTTGGTTCCTCCCACTCAGTCCCACACACTGTGAAAGTGTTAGCTATTAGTATGTGGTAAAACACTGCACTTTGAAGCTTTTGTGAAAACACTAACAAAATCATGCTCTAAGACTCTATAAGCTATTATTAGCTTTTATGCAAACACTGACAAAAACATGCTCACTGTAAAGCCAATGGGTTAATGTGTTTTATTATGGGTTTCTGAAGAGAAGTGTTGTTTGGAAGTGTCCCGGGTGCTAAAACTTGAGAAAGTGAGTTTTGTTTTAGGAATGGATGTATGGCTAGACCCGATGGAAAAGGCTTAGGAAGGATTATGTGTAGAGTGAGGAGATTGAATTTGTTTGTATCAGCAAAATTTTTTGAATCAGAATAATCAGGAAAAAGAAATGCAATAATGTCTTAGATATATTGCAGTAGTTATATAATTAATGTTTTGAATCAATAGAAGATCCTTCCTCTTGTTCACTTCATTCACTTAACTTTTAGTGGTTTATTTATTCTAAGTGAAATCATATTCTAAGTGGTTTATTTACTTAATTTCCAGTAGTTATATAATTAGTCTCTATTGTAGATTGGTTTTGAATTTGATGAAGCTGATTTTATGGATGTGTGAAGATTGGTTATTGATGTCTTTGCAGCATCCATTGTCTGTTGCTTATGCAAATTTTGACTAGGCTTTGCAGCAGCTTTTTGTAACAAGTAACTCAATCGAAAATTAGAATATTGATTTCCATAGAATCACAATGGGATCTGATTGTTTTCTCTTGGTCATACCAGTTAAGTTATGCATATTATGTTGCTTCCTATAAATGCAAATTGATTCCATGGGATCTGATTATTTTCTCTTGGTCATACCAGTCAAGTTATGCATATTATGTTGCTTCCTATAAATGCTAATTGGGTCACTAATGGAAGTGCTTTTCTCAATCAATGCAGTAATCCTTCCTTACCCCTTTAATCTCTGCTTTGGCTACTCTTACGTTTATAGTCATTAGGCCCTCAAGAGGCTAGGCCTCCTTAAAAGATGATTTGGTTTGTGTTCAACATGTCATCAGACTTATGTACAGTTTGATGGACTAAGTCTATCACTTTTCCACTTTTACAATTGCAATTCTTATTTCTCTTCAAAGACAAAAACCTTAAAGTTCCTCACTGGAGTACTCGACTACCTTACCTTATGGCTCAAAAGGTTTGTATTTATGTGAGACTAATTTTGATATACTTGGTGTCAATCAGTCAAGGGATCTCAATATGTATCATCAATGCGTAATTAATTTCATATTGTATTTCAGGTAGCAAATAACTTGACTACAGAGAAGATACAAGATGAACTTAAGGAAAAACATGCAGCAGCTGAAGGTGCTTTGCTTTTCTTTTAAATTATTATTATTATTTATTGATCAAGTTGCCTTTTAGAAATAAATGAAAGGATGAATATTTGATCTGAAGTTGCCTTTTCTTTGGCTGCAATGCTGTTGTTGTTGCTAATTTTTGTTATTTTTGTGATTGCTCTTGTGATTGTGTCTTGCATTATTTTCTTTGAATTAGTTTATCTTTTTGACGATCAAATACTCTTTGGTTGATTCCTTTACAATAGTCGGTGGTCCTGTACATATGTACAATAGTTAAAACTTTTGCTTTTATCTTGGCTTTGAGGAAAATAATGCAATCAATGATCATCTCTCCTTTTGTATATATTAGTTGTGACTTGTGAGTTAATATGCCTTTGTATTTATTTATTTGTCACTAATGTATTTCATTTTTTTCCTTATATTTATCTTGTTGGTGGACAACTACATCGGCAATGTAAAATAAAACGAAGTTGACACAACTCGAACTTGGCTTGAGCCTGCCCATTACTTATGATATGACATCAATTTAGAGTGTTTTTTTTTTTCCTTTTTTTGTTTAGATTTGTTAGCTTTTTGGTCTATAAGACTATAGACTATAGAATAAGTTTTTGTCTTATGTATGTGTTATAAATTTAATAGTTATATATGCATCCCTATTAAAAATATTTTAGAATTTAAAGCATAAACAAGATTTATTTGGTTAAATATTTTTTTTTTAAATTATACAAAGGCTATTGCAACGCCATTTTGTTGTTTCAAAAGCAAAATGTATTTAGCAACGACATTGTCGTTGCAGAAGCTGAATGTGTTTTGCAACGATAATGTAGATTACCTGCCCACAGCTATGCGACCTTGCTTAGCAACGACATCTCTTCTGCAACGATCGATGTCGTTGCTGAAAACCAGTCGTTGCAGAAAACCATTTTTTATAACAACGAAGAAAGTCTTTGCTATACCCTTTTGCAACGCCTTTACCATCAAAGACCAAAGTTGTTGCAGAAAACATTTTTTGCAACGACTTTTGGTTTTTTGCAACGACCTTAAAGGGTTTTTCTCGTGGTGAACCAATGACCAAGTTTTAAAAGTAAAAAATAGAGATGCTTCGGCGATAACTGGTTACAAAACCATGTAACCGATTATTGATACTAAAATAAGTAAATAACTAAACTCAACAGTATGGCAATAATTAATTTGCCAACATAGACCAATTGTCCAAGAGCTAAAAAACTAGTAATCAATTAACAATATGTTAATATATTAATTACTCTACAACCTTAATAAAAAAATAGCAATAAAAACTGCAGAAACTTGATTTCTCGTCACAAGGGCTTGCATGATGGTCGTTTATATATGTTGTTGTAATTGGGTTGAACAGGAATGGACCAACTCTTTTTCAGGTCTTAGTTAAGGTTTTCTATTTTGCATGAGTTTTATTCTTATCAGGTTTTGTCCTAACATATATTAGGTCCCAAAGCGAAAAAAATGAATCCCTAATTTATCAAATTAAAGTTTCATTTTGCTAAAAATAAATCAATAAAAAAAGGGTCTGTATACTGTACTCATCGTTTGTAGATGAGTACAGATACTCATTGGCTGAATTTATGTCCAATGTGTTTTTAAGACATTGGACGACTGAGATTGATGGATGAGAGCATGATGTGTGTATACACCTGGTTAAGTTGAGTACACCATAGAAAGTGGCAATCTGTAGTTTTTTTTAAAAAAAAAAAGAAATGATAAATTCTCCTAAAAATAATGACTTTTTTTAAGGGAAAAATAATGATCTTAAAAATACACTAATCACAATTTTTTGACACATGTCCACTAATAAAACATTACTTCCTTTATTCTTTAACTTTTGGGTTTTTACTGGTTTTTTTTTTTTATTTCATATTTTTTTGTCCTTTTACGAATAAAACATTACTCCCTTACATACCTTTTTTTTCTTCATTTTAACCTTTCATTCAATTATTTCTCTTTCATCTCATTAATTTTACTTTTATCATGCATCTTTCTCATATCTAAATCATTATACATTTCAGATTTTTTTTATTTCATATTTTTTGTCCTTTTACCAATAAAACATTACTCCCTTTACATATCTTTTTTTTTTCATTTTAACCTTTCCTTCCATTATTTCATATTTTTTTTATTTCATATTTTTTGTCCTTTTACCAATAAAACATTACTCCCTTTACATATCTTTTTTTTTTTCATTTTAACCTTTCATTCCATTATTTCTCTTTTAATTCATTAATTTTACTTTTATCATCTCTCTCATATCTAAATCATTATACATTGATTAATGAACACACTTTCAAATAAAAATTAAAGACTATTATAATTTTCAACAAGAATTAAATAAAAATATTTTAGACAAAACACATTTGATATACGCTGCCACTTTAAATTTGTCACTTTATTTATGAATTAAAATTTTCACCATAGTGTTATAAAATGCTACACAGTAAGTTCAATATAAAATACTATTGTCCACTTCAAAAAAATATAAAATACTACTTTATGAATTAAAATTTTCATCGTTAAAGAATAGAGGAAGTAATGTTTTATTAGTGGACATGTGTCAAAAAATTGTGATTAGTGTATTTTTAGAGTTACTATTTTTTCCCTTAAAAAAAAGGTCATTATTTTTATGAGAATTTATCATTTCTTAAAAAAAAACAGTTTACAAAAAAACCTACAGTTTGCCATTTTCTATGATGCACTCAACTTAACCAAGTGTATGCATACATCATGCTCTCATCCATCAATCTCAGCCGTCTAATGTCTTAAAAACACACTGGCCATAGATTCAGCCAATGAATATCTGTACTCATCCACAAATGATGAGTCTAGTATACGGAACCTAAAAAATATAGTGCATTTACATGAATCCAATACCCAAAACAACAATAACGACAATAAAAAATTAAGCATATGTAACAAAATAATTAGATATGGAACAAAATTAGAACATTAAGAGCAAATACTTAATTATTTTTTTTTTTTCATATTGGGTCCTAGACCATCTCACTCTCTGCTCACCCTAAAGGGTTTGGTAGGGTTATTATTGTATTTATTGCTAATGTTAGAAAAAATTAGAGTGAAGTATTATTTTGGTCCCTTGTGTTTTTTGGATGGGACACTTTAGTTCTTTAAAATGTGGAAATTCACTTTTAGTTCCTGAAGATTTTTTTATGGGACACTTAAGTCACTTAAGATTTTTTAATGGGACACTTAAGTCCTCAGTTAAGGCAGTGGGCGGAGTGGACAGAGGGACTTAAGTATCCCATAAAAAAATCTTCAGGACTAAAAGTGAATTTCCACATTTTGAGGGACTAAAATGTCTCATCCAAAAAACATGAGGGGCTAAAGTGGTACTTCACTGAAAAAATTATTTGTTGAATATATTTTTTTTAGAACTTTAAGTAAAATACGAAGCTTGCAACCCTTGCGAGATGAAGAATTTCAGGCTGATAGCTGGTGCTTTGAGAAATGATTTTATTTACTCAACAGATCGAGTAATTCTTTCAAGTTAAACTTGGTTTGAATAATGCACTGACTGAGACTGATTTGATAATTTTTTTTCAATATTTTAAATAATATTTATGTTCGTGGTTGTGGTTAAATTACCTTTATCGCAATTGTTCGTGCTTGTGCGAAAAATCAACCAGTTACGTTGTGTGAAAATTTATTTGTATGTGCACAACTAGTCTCGATTTTTACATGCAAAATTCAAATTGCTGGACCTCGCCGTATAACTCAAACCATTATTTTTTCTACTTTTTTTTTTTAAAAAAAATTTCTCACGTCAAGTCAAACCTGATTTTATGCGTAACAACATTTGTTTTGCATGGAAGTAAATAAATATTGTGCTTTTTAAACATATAAATTCCATATCATTAATTTACCCTAAACTAAGATATTCTTTACTGTTTTTTTTTTTTAATATTTTTTATAATATAAGTTTTGGAGGTAGCTATGTTAGTTCACCTTCTTTAAATTATTTAGCTTGGTATTGTATACATTGGCAGTTTGCAGAGCACATGGTATTCTCCATGATAAGGTATTTGTTCATTTAAAGCTCATGACCATTTTCCTCAACCCCGAAGTCTCAAGTTCTTGTCTTATACCTTCTCCAAACATTCATGTGATCACATGTGTCCCCATGTTTCACATCTGATTCTCTCTCTTATTAGGGAACATTTTGACTGAATACTATATCCTAGATATACTATTTCAGTTATTTCAGTTATGGAGTTGGTTGCCTTTCTATACATATGCTGCCAACATATTTTATAAGAGTTTTACAATATATACAATTGTGGTACCAGTTTTTCTAAGGGCATATTGTGAGCTTCAAAGGTCTGATCTCCTTATATTAATGCCCACTTGAAATACATGCCACGTTATTTTATTCATTGCGAAGCAGACAAGGATTGGGCCCAGTAACTGCATCTAGGCAGTTGTAATTTCTGATTGCTTAGAAGATAAATCTTAGCTTTGAACCATATCTAGATTCAGTGAACTAACGGATTGAAGGTGAAGTCCGCAATTAGATCCCAAAATCATTAGTGAATTACTTAGCTTCTTTTCAAATTTTTATTCCTTTTTCCTTACAATTTATAAATAGCAACAGGTTTTATTTTGCCTTTTGTAAATGTGAAGACAACATCTTTTGTTCCATAATTTGTGTCATTGAAAAAGAAATTATGTCACAAGTCCATAAGGTTTGAGATATTTTTGTCAGATACCTTTCTTTTATTCAATTTTTATGCCATCTAACATATTTTTCGATTTGCTATTTGCCTTTATGACGAACTCCGGTCAGTTTTTGCACTCTTTATACCCTCAAACTTACCACAGTGGTCCACGTATGCAAACACTGGCCGGAATTCGTCACATGGACAAATAACAAACCAAATATAAGTTTGCGGGCATAAACATTGCAAATGCTGACCGGAATCTGTTATATATATATATATATATGGGTAAATAGATAGCAAACAGGAGATAAGTTTGAGGGGATAAATATTGAAAAAAAATATATCTGGTAAAAATACCCCAAACTTCAGAGACTTGTGACATAATAAGCATGTAATTAATTCAAAATTCATTGTTTTTATTAATAAAAATGAGTGACACACATTGTCGGAAAAAAGATATGCTCTCATAAATGTGTTTGATAAGGCTCCTCTTAATATCCGATCTCCATATTCATTATTACAGTATTTTTTTTTTTTACAAAATCAGCTTTTTTTTTTGGTTTAGCCATATTCATTATTATAAATTATATTTAACTAAATCACACCAATTACATTTTTTAAACTTTAAAAAGATATTTTTAACATTATAATTTTGTATTCTTAATTTAACTTACATAGAAAATTTCACAAATGTATAATTTCACATTAATGAATGACAAATAATAAGAGAAAAGAACAATAAAAGTCTCATTGAAAATACAAAATGACTTATAAATATGATCGAAAAATTCTTCTAAAAAAAGACTTAGAAATAAGATTGAAAAAAATAATATATAAGGACATACAATAAATGTACGCAATTTGACTAACTTATGTAAGAAGAAAGTGTTGGGAGGTTTTGCTTGAAATATTATATTTTAACAAATCTCACATTGTTTGGGATTGAAATGAAGGAGGGAGGTCACGACTATATATATATATATATATATATATATATATATATATATATATATATATATATATATATATATATGTGACTCAAGTTCCTTGTTTTAACTTGCCCTAGTAAAAAACATTTTAAGCTTGTAATTAACTATTTTTTCTTCTTATACTTAGAGAGTATTGTGAGATGTAATTTAGATACTGCAATGCTTTGGAGAGTGTGAGTGTTGTGGGGTCAAGGGGAGAGTAGTTTATGTGTTGTAAAAATTTTCACATAGTATTATTTTTTGTTTGTCTTTATTTAGGCAACGGTTCTGGTTGTTTTTTCCAGTTTTGGAGTTTTTTCCATGTTAATTCCTTGCGTGGTGATTTTTCTATTTTCCTATTTTATTTCTTTGTTCTTGACAAGGTTATAGGGAAAGATATTTTTCTCAACAATTGGTATCAAGAGCTTTAGTTCGATGTCTAGTTTTCTGAGTGCTGCGAATTTGACAAAGAGAAACTTGATGAAAGAATGAATTTCGGCTTGTGGCACATTCAAGTCAAGGATCGATGCGTTAATACGATCAGGATTACACAAGGTGATTTATCCTCATGGCATTACCGTGATGTCATAGAGAATGGATGAGGTCATGCTAGCGGTTTCATAATTGCACACGGACATTGGTTGACATGGATGCAAGCTAAGGTGTCACTACTGCAAATCGGTCATTTAACATCTGTTTTAAAACACATTTCGCATCAGTTTCAAAACTGATGTAAACGTGGGAGATGCGGAAAGTCATGACAAGGTGCGACAGGGGTCTTGGTTAACATTGATGCAAGGGATTTGGTGGGTTATGTCGATTGTTGAGGAACTTTCAGAGATGATGATCAATAAGGAGGTAGCACCATAAACTTTTCAACATGGTTTCGACATGTGCAACATGATGGCGGATATATTCTTTATGGTGAAATATGATAGTTCTTTTGAGCTATAATTGTCGATTTAGACAATAATTATCAGAATAGGCAATGAAGGCAGAAATGCATATATTTGATCTATTTTTTTTTAGCTTCAATTCACCTAAATTTTTTTTCTTGAATCGTGATTATATGTGTATATAATGTTATATTATATACATATACATCACATGTATTTTATTCATATAATTAAGCATGTTTATAATTTAATGAGTCGAACAATTATTAGCTTAAGTTCAATTCGTTTGTTTAAAAAACATAATTTTCTACTCAAATTCAACTCAATTAATCCATAAACTATCTATCGAGATAATTATAGAACCAAGTCTTGAACTACATGGAGTTTTGAGCAGTTCAACCTATTGTCACTTTGTCAGCCCTAATTCCAAGCGGCTCTATGAGCGAGCAATTACTCCATCCGGTCATATATATATATATATATATATATATATATATATATATATATATATATATATATATATATAGGTCACATTCTAGAAAGTTTTCTTATCCTAATTATAAGTCACTTTATATTTTCTATGCATCATTTATTAGTTTTTCTCTTTTTTGCCCTTATTAAATGCTTTGACTATCTATGTGTTTTTTGTTGTTCATTAATGAGTGCGAATTTTTCAAGAAAAGTTAAGGGGGTAAAATTGTAATGTTACAATATATTCTCATAGAATTCATAAAAACCAACCACTTTCTTTGGTATGTGTAATTCGGTTAAGTATGCCTTGCAATAAGGACCGGAGGAAATACAAATTAAAAATATCGGTAGTAGAATTTGAATTTATAAACTTATGAGTAATGAACACCATTTTTTTATCACCTCAACCTTCATTAATTTTAACTTACTAAATGATCCAAACATGGATAAACCGCCACTACTATCTAACTTAATTTAGAGAGAGGCTCATTTTAGAAAAGCCTATTGCGTATATTTCAGTGAAACTACGATGTACTCGTAATAATTTTCTTACCTTGAAAAGATAACTGAAAAAAGTTACTCCCTTTGGTCCTATTTATAGGGCATACTTAACCATATCACATGGACCAGGGAGGGTAGTTAGATTTCTTGAAACTTTAAAAAAATACTTCAACATTACAATCTTACCCTCTTAACTTGCATTGAGAATTTCACATTGCATTACTTCACATTAATGGGCAAAGAGCAAATAAGAGAAAATAACAATAAATGCCTCCTAGAAAATACAAAGTGACTTATAAATAGGATCAAAGAATCCTTCTAGAATGCGACTTATAAATAAGACTGGAGGGAATACTGTGTAATAAGAGTTTAATATGTGTGCACTCACATTTTTTCTTAAAATAATGCCCGGTAATCTTTAGTATTTCTCATAAATAATAAATACTGTACTAATTTAAAGACTACTTCCTCCGGTTTCAATTATAAGAAAAAAAAATTAATTTCACACTTGTTAAGGAAATTAGTTTGTGTATTTAATTTTTTTGAAATGATAAAAATATAGACTACTTTAGGAAACATGCATTGGGAATGAAACAAAAATTAAATGATACAACCACTTTATTGAGTTATTTTAGGAATGATTGTACTGGAAATAGAAAGTTAGCTAAATTCTACTTATATTTGATATCATAAATGAGATATTTTTAATTGTTTACTCCCTCCGTTTCACTTTAAGTGTCTTTTTTGACTTTTGCACATAGATTAAGAAAGTGTTGATTATGATGATTATTGTAAGTTTTATGTGTATTTTGTCAAAAATACCCCTATTTAATATTTTTATTTTGTCAATGCATCATTACTAGTATTACAAATTAGCAAAACTAAAACAACATTAAATGTAAGGGTAAATAAGGAAAAACAATATTAAATGTTGCCTAGATTTGGTAAAAAGACACTTATTTTGAAACAAAATTTTGATGTTAAAAAGACACTTAAAGTGAAACGGTGGGAGTATAATTGAGACCAGAGGATTATCAATCATGTTAAGTCGTCATTTCTTATATAAGGTTCGAGTTTGGACACATATATACTGCATAACTAATTTGCGCTTCACCAGCCAATTCGAACCTCCACTAGTATCATCAATTTAAAGTCAAAATCTATATAACCACCAATGTGTATAAAATAAGTAGTAAAGTGTATCTCGAAATCAATCATCACATGACCATATTTAGCTATATGTTTTTAGTATATACTCAGATATCTCTAGCGTCCATGTGGTCAAAGGCACCAAAAATACAAAGATTGGGCAGCTTCATAATTTGTGAATGAAATAAAAAATGCTGCTACCGAAGAAAGATTTAAGATTAGAACAATAATGCGATCTTTACCATGATTTATATTACAATCATTAAGATGTTTATAAATAATTTTTTTTCCGATGTATTTACTATGATACTCCATTTGTCCCTAATTATAATGTCCTCTTAACACCTTTATTTTGTCCTTATTTATAAGGCCCTTTATCAATTTTCAATGAGCATTAATTATTTTTTTCCACAAACACCCCTATTTATTTACAGTAACACTTTTTAGATTCCCAATAATATTAATAGGGGTAATTTTGAAAATACATATCAAAAGTTCACATTTCAAATACAATTAACTAAATTATTCCACTTTCTTAATGGACATGAAATCTTCCAAGAGGGTCTTATAATTAGGGACGGAGGTAGTACATGTTAATAAATTCATATTGAATAACTCCGCATAAAAAATTGGTATAATTAATTCATGTGAATTTAATAAATGTATAAATTTTCAATATAAACTAACCAAATATAAGTTTCTTAATATATATATATACATATATATATATATTAGAAAAACACATAAATAAATATTTTTTTCTAATTAAAAGAAGGAAAAGGCTAACAAGTGTCTTAACAAGTGTTAAGATATTAAAAGTGGTTTATTGTTATAAAAAGATGTGATTTTTAGAATTTTCGAGAGAATGATTAATGCTAGCTTATGATTGATTTACATTCCTAGTAACCTTAACAAGTGCCTTTTAACAAGTGCCTAAAGGCACTTGTTAGCAAGACCCTTAAAAGAAATCGGGGCCTTGTTTATTCTAATTAACTGAACACAACCGACCTCAAAAACCGAATCAAATCATGGAAAACTGAGTTATAATTGTGAGCAAATTAATAATGCAGGCAGAAAGAAGAATGGGAACCCGACTACATTAGTGTTCCTTTCGCATATAGTATTCTTGATATTCTTTCCCAACATCTTTCATATCTCCTTTTGGTTTTTCATGTTGAGATTCTTCATCAATCATTATGGTAGTTTTGTCAAAAAGATATTCACGAAAAAATAACTTAAAAAATTAATAAATAAATTAATACGAAATTATTGTCAGAATGCCCTTATGACTTATGCGAGTACAAAAGAATTATACATAAATATATCCATAGAAAAAGAAAAAGGTAAAATGATTAGTTCGTTTGCTTTATTATGTAACCACCCAAATTTGGTCATACCCATGATAGTCTTAGTCTTGGTTTATCAAGTCACATGCAAGCATTGATATAGCTCTTTCCCTACCTTATTTTAAAAATTAAAACTTGGTTCAGTTGCAAATAGTTTATTTCTGAAGTTAATTTTTTTTTTTTAATTTTTTAAACACTGCATATGCCTAAGTACAGGAATGGAATGTGCAAATGAGATAAAATTGGGATCAAAACTTGTGTTACCACGTGGTTTTAGTGGAGTCAAAGGTTTTCGATCTTTAGCATAGTTGGCCTTTAAATATCAAAATATCCGATAATAAATATTGACCCTTTGAAATTGGTCTCAATAAAAAAAAAAATTAGTTTTGGTCCCTCCTATTAAATATGGATTGAAAATGCCAAAAACGTAATGTATTGTATTTTATAATCAATTAAGGATCGGATAATATTTTTAATTCATAACGATAAAAAGACAACTTTCATTACATAAAAGAACCAATATCAAAAACCATAACAGTGGAGGGATCAAAACCTATCAATTCTAATAAAAGAGGGACCAAAGCAAACTATCAACATAATTATAGAGATCAAAATTTAACAAGATAGGGGAATCAAAATCAAATATTTCATAAATGCAAGAACCAAAACTTTTTTTTTTGCAAGAATCAATTTCAAAGGAGTCAATATTTATAGAGACCTTACCATTTTGGTATATTTAAGCATTAATTAGATTTCCTTTTTTTTTTTGTTGAAGCATTAATTAGATTTCTTAATTCGAGCTAGTTGTGCCTTCTATATGTGTCCAATATATAAATTCTAATTTTTGTTTTCTACAATAAGCTTGACAACAAATAAACAAAATTAAAAATTAATTTATACTCTGCTCTAACATGTTTATCATCTACGCTTAAGCAAGGTTAGGTGTTCGAATCCTACCTTGTGCATGCAGCAACGTTAAATCTCGGGGCCAGCTGTCCCACCCATTAGAGGTGCCTACAAGCCAGGGAGGAGATTAGTCACTGCGGTCGGCAATGGACACTCCGGTCATGGACCAAAAAAAAAAACATGATTATCTTCAATAATCAAAGATGGAGTACAGTGTGATTTGGGGGAAAAAAAAGTAACCAATATCTATTTTTAAAGGTTTTTAAACAATTGTCGTGAAAAATTATAGTTACTTTCTTTTTTTATCAACCATATGAAAAAGGTAAATAGTTTGATTAATCATTAACTTTATGAGCATTCATCAAATTAGTTTTTAAGATTATCAAAATTTTAAATTACACTCTGAGATAGCAAAATGTGAGTCATGTCAGTATTTGCCATTAGTGGTCCAAAAAATCAGGGATTAATTTGACTAGTGTCCACAATCTCATTTACTAATTTGATATATAGTCAAGGGTCTTTTTTTTTTTGGCAAAAAGACATTTCATGCATTAATCCACATTAAGACCACTGACGATCATTAACGTCAGTGACTGATGTGACTTGTGTTTTCCTACCTTAAAAACGAATTTAAAATTTCGAAAATTTCAAAAACAAAATTGTTCGACACCCATAAAATTAGTAACCAATTAAAAATGTAACTCGTATAAAAAACTTATGGTTAGTCTGGCCAAGACGAAAGGCCTAACTTCGCCCTACGCTTTATGCACTTGGGCAAAGGCATGGACTCATGATTAGCAGGGATGAATCCAGAAAGACTTTTTCTTTTTGAACCCCCTTCATCACTACTCTTTGGCCCCCATTTGGTTTATTGTGGACGAACTTGTCCTTATTTGACCGACTTACACAAGGCGGAAGTCACTTTCCGATTTTAACTAGGCAGGAACAAATTGAATAATTGTTCAGATTTCAAAAAGGCGGCAAAGTTCCGCTTTGATAAAGTCGATAGTCATTTTGAATTTTCGCCTTTTGAGAAAAGGGAAGAAGTTATAAAATTGTTAAATTTCCAAACTGCCCCTTCATGAACTCTCCCCTTCTCTTCCTTCAAAACCGAAACGTCTCCCTCCCCCTTAACTCCCTCCCTCAACTCAAAACCATTTTTACTCCCTTTCACTCCCATCACTCTTAGTCTCTTCCCTCTCACTCAACTCCCTCTCAATCTCCTCTCTCTCTTTCTCCATAGTCTTCTCGTTCTCCCTCCCTTATTGTCCATCCGTTATTGGCTTCCTCACTCGATTTCGGGTTCCATTCTCGATTTCTCACTCGGTTTCTATATCAAGTAAGTGATTTCTATTTTCATTCTCTCCTATGCTCCTTTATTGATAGTTTTTATAGGGTTACATTGTATTGTTGTGGGTTGTTGCATGATGATGTTTGTTGTTTTGATTTGCTGTTGTGGTCTCAATGTTATAGAACGTGTCAATTTGTTAAAGGCGGAAAGACTACCGACTAATGTAAGGAGGTAAATTTTCGCCACATTGAAGGCGGAAGTATTTCCAATTTTTTAAAGGTGGAAGTATTTCCGCTTTTGTAAAGGCGGAAGTAGTAATCAGTCTTTTTTTAGTAATATTTTTATTATTAAATTTATTTTTAGTTTTTATTATTTTTATTATTCTATTATAGATTAGTATTAAATTGATTAGATTAGTATTATGCCTAATATAAGTGGTTTAATAGAATATTTTTGTAGTAAATTCGTATTTTAATTGTTTAATTTCTATTAGTAATTACGATCTATTTAATAGGATTATTAAAAATAATTCATTTAAATTAATAATATTCGTATTCGTTTTATTCTTAATTAGTATTTAAATTTGAAGTAATATTACTTTTATTAATATTATAATTATTATCATTTATATTATTGTATCATGATAATTATTAGATTAGTATTAAATGAATTGATTTAATTAGTATTAATTTTCTATTAGTGGTTTATTATATATGTGTTTGTTATTAATTTATAATGTAGATTAATTATTTAGTTTGCTATATAGGTTATTATATATGTGTTTCTTAGTAATTGATAATAAAATAGAATGTTTATTTTATAGTAATTATAGTTTTGAATATTTATTTTGTTTATTTTGTATATTATAATCGTTTGTCCGTACTATTAAACAAACTATCCACCTACGAATCCACAAGCTCCCATTGCGAAGGACAACGTTTTGTTGACTTATCCTTTTTCGGCTTCCTACCCTTTGCCTTCACCTTGTTTATTTGCTTCATCGTTGTCACATTCCCTGGGAATCATTCTTGCAAAATTGTCATTATCTTCTTTGGTCTCACACCACTCTTCGTCAGGTCAACCACAAGATCATGTTGTTCTGTAGTTAGCCTTCCAAGAAGCGGATGACCAACCAATGACTCGTACCCCTTATGGTTATGGAAACCACATTTTACCTTTAATGCCCACCTATCATCAGAACGACTCTGCTTCAAATACAATCTGAATGGGCAATTAATTTTCTTGCTCCCAGTCTCATATTTAAGGACTGCCTTGGTACGCTTGTAAATACCACTTTGCTCGCAAGCAAATACAATCCTTTGCCGCTCACTTTTGTCGAGTCCTAAATCAGATTTCAATACTTTGAGGACATATCCCAATCTATAGCCGACTCCGCGAAACCAATCAAGAAGCTCATCTCGATTCTTAAACACATCGTTCGTGGAAAACGAAGTGCTATAATTGGGAAACTCTGTCTTCGAAACCTTTTCATGAAGAGGATCTTCGACATCTATCATCATTGTATCTGCATGCAAGGTTAATTCACGTTATTGATAATTCATGCATAAATTTGAATCTGATTATGTTACCGTCTGACACAAGTCGGAAAGAATACCGACTCTGGGTTGTCGGTAGCATTAATGGCAGTCATTGCTGCTCCATTAATGGAGTGCCACCATTCACAAGCCACAAAATACACACACAAAGGTATATTCAATGCAACTATAACCTAAACATAACTATAATATAATCACTTTCAAATAAAATTATTCAAACCAAAATAAGGGGTTTTCAAATACCTTAAGTCAAGTATATTCTTGATCAAAGAGTGCTCAATATTGCTTCAATGTTTTGCTTCAAGTTGCTTCATTTGATTTCTTCTTCTTCAAAAAGCTTGCAAATTTTTTTCTTTTCTTTTTTCCCTTTCTTTTTACAGCTTCTCTTGGCTTAAGAATGAAGGAAGAAAGAAGACTATGCATTCGTTTGCTTTTGTTTATGTACGTATATGAACGGAGGGGCATTTTTTGCATTATCACATTTTATTAATATTTCCGCCTCTGAAAAGGCGAACCTCTAAATTTTATTACCGCCTTCTCAAAAGTGGAATGTATTACGACTTTCATAAGGCGGGAATTGATATATTCTCTTACCACCTAGTGTAACTCGGAAGTATCCTTCCGCCTTGTTTAAGTTGGTAAATAAGGGAAAATGAATCTAAAAAAACCAAATGGGGATCAAGGAGTAATGAAGGGGGTTCAAAAAGAAAAGGTCATCCAGAAATCACAGGGGTTATAATAAGAAAAATTATATACATTTTTTTTAACAGCAAACAAAATATAAATTTATTACCAAAATAAAGGACAACAAAACATTTAAATATTAAATGCTTTTAAAATAAAGGACAACAAAACATTCAAATATTTTTTAGCCTTTGGCTTTGAGAATGTTTTTCTCACTAAGTTACAAAGAGATTAGACAACCCTGCCACATTTATATTTAGTTATGGCCAATAGAGATTGACTGTCATGTTAAATACCATGTATTTTTCAATGGCTTCACTAGGGTAAAGATAATGTACGAAAATGTAGTAGTACCTTGAATGGGGTAATAGGTATATGTTGAATTGCTGATCAAGCATTTATTAGTTCCTTTTTTGAATTTTGTGACTAGATAAATGTTATACCATGTTCAGTTCCTAAAATATTCACTGTTTTCATTTTGGACATTAGATGAAGTCTGCTAATGACAAGGATGGGGAAAGAGATCAGTAGAAAGGTCAAGGTCAAGCTAGACTGAACGCAATGTTATTATCCAAACTATGTTTCTTAACAAATTCTGTTGCAGACATTAGTTTTCATGATGTCTAATTTCAACATATTATAATTGGCTTCTTATATTTATACTTGTAAATATTTCTCTGGCTATGTGATTTGCCATGGATGATTTTGCAATGTTAAACTCAAGGAAGTTTAACTCTTCAACTCAAAGCTCAGTATGATTAGCTCAAAACCGTGGCTACCATTTTTTTTAAAAATTGTTTAAAAGTTTGTTTGCCACGGTTATAATCGTGGCTACCACTTTTTTAAAATTTGTTTATAAGTTTGTTTGCCACGGTTATAACCGTGGTAAAATTTTTTTTTTTAACAATAATGAACTATTTACCGAGGGGCAAGGCCCTCGGTAACCTAACCTCATTACCGAGGGCTACTTCTTTCGCTAAAATTTTTAATTACCGAGGGTCTGGCCTTCGCTAAAATAAAAATGTTTCTGTGGGCTTGACCCTCGGTAATGCCCTCCGTAAATTACCGATGGCTTAAGGTCTTGGTAATTTTTACCAACGCCACATTTACCGAGGGAATCGAGGCCATCGGTTGGTCGTCGGTACGACGTCATTACCGACGGATTTTTGTTAATTACCGAGGGATTTGACCCTCGGCAATCACCGAATTTCTTGTAGTGATAAGTGTGGAGGATGCAAGGTCAAAGGAAGAACAACCTAGGATTTGAGGTTTTACCTCACTCCCATCAAGGTAATTAAGAAGGTGGTGTTACCTTGACTTAGGGTATAGTTTCTCTTTTGTTACAGTGATGACTAGGGGTAGAGGAGTAAGTAGAATATAAAACATTAGGGTAGTTGAGATGAATATTGAAAATGAGTATTATGTATGAGGAGAAGGAATATATTGTAGCTTTAGAAGAACGAGTATACGTGATTATAAGTAGAAAATGAATGAATGTTTGTGATGAATGAATGCTTGGAATAATTTACAGTTAAGTGTGTACTATTTGAAAGATGATGACTGTGTTGATAAGTGAAAGTAAGTCGGTTATTATAAAGTAAAAGATAAACTGTAAATGTTTGTGCATGTGTTAGAGTATCGAGTTTAATTTGTGACTATATAGAAAATGAATGTGGCCACTGAGGGCCTGAACAACTAATGCACTGATTAGTGATCCGTATGGGCAACACCGTCCCATTAGGCGAAATGCACTGTTAGGTTGAAATGCCCCTACGTGGAAAGTCCCATTAGGTGGAAAGGCCCTTCAGGTGGAAATGCCCTTCAGGTGGAAATGCCCATTAGGTGGAAAAGCCCGTTAGGTGAAGGGTGTGCCCACGAATCATTATGCGCAATTAAAATGAGTAAAGTGGGCTAAGACGTATAAAAAAGAATAGAAGTAAAAGAATGAATAGAAAGGGATTAACAAATGGATGGAAATCCTAACGGGTGTGGTCCTAATGGGTGGGAAATTCCTATTGGGTGGATAAATTCCTGTTGGGTAGAAATTTCCTAATGGGTGAAATCTTCCTAGTGGGTGGGAATTCCAGACAAGTGCGATAGTCCTAATGGGAAAATGAATAAAAGATGAAAAGATAGGATATGTGTACGAGGTACCCTTGAGAGAGTGAAGTACTCGGATTAGAATGCGTGTACGAGGGACCCTTGAGAGGGTGAAGTACTCGGAGTAGGATGAGGGTACGAGGAACCCTTGCGGAGGGTGAAGTACTCGGATAGAAAGCGTGTATGAGGGACCCTTGAGAGGGTGAAGTACTCGGAAATAGGACGAATGGTAATAGAAAGCGGGTACGAGGGACCCTAGAGAGGGTGAAGTGCTCGGAAATAGAATGAATAATATTAATTAATGAATAAGGTCGAACAAGTGTAATCAATGACTTAGGACCAGGAAAAGAATAGGTTGTGATTATTATGTACTTAGATAGACAGCGTGTACGAGGGACCCTTGCTTAGGGTGAAGTACTCGGAATAGGAAGAATAATAACTATGATGTTGAATAGGTATAAGCAATGAGTTAGGGCTAAGAAAGTGAACACGATGTACTTGTAAGTGATAGTTGATATTAGGAAGTGAATTGAGTAACTAATGTACAAATTGAGGTCAGAAAGAGACTTAAGTTTAATTGAAACAATTTAGAATAATTTAACAACTTAGGCATAAGAGAAGTTGATAGTAGACATGTTATTAATTGGAGACTAGTATGATGATAAGTAAAAGAAATATAGATTGTAGATGGATAAGAGTAATGGAATAGATAACCTATTATATATAATAAGAATGGATATTAGTATGTAAAGTTAGAGATAATATAAGGGCTACGGGATTGTACAAACATAACTAGGGAAATAAATTAACAGGGCAAAGACTTAAAATGAAGGCAAAACTACTAAATTGGTCCCTTAAGTTATTTATTGGTTGCAATTTCGTCCCTTAAGTTTTTTTCGTTTCAAATAAATCCTCAAGTTTGAAAACTATTTTAAATAAATCCTTCCGTCAAAAACTTGCCAACGCCGTTAAGGGGTGTGTCCTACGTGGCAAGCCTTTGTCTTCCGTGGCTAAAAATGAAAGTTGCACACCAAGTCTGAAATCTGCACCCCAAAACGGTGTCGTTTTGGTGTTCCCCTCTGAAATCAAGTAATGAAGCGTTGCATACTTCTTTCGGAGGGAAAATTAGTAGATGAAGTAGCTGAGGAGGGAAGAAGGAAGGTTTCATTTGACACAGAGGTTTGAAATCCTAGGGTTAGAGAAGAAAGAGAGTTCTCAAGCAATGTGAAGAACACTGAATCGTAGGGTCTTTTTGCCATAAAGTCGAAATCATGAATCAGAGAGAATGAACACCGAGTTACCAGGTACGGTTTTTCATTTCAATGGGGTTTTAAAGATTGCATGCACATAATATTTGGGTTTTGTATGACCTTTTGATTGCCTTTTCTGTAGTCCCATTGTTTGTTGGAGTTTTCCCATTGCATAATAATTGTGTGTTGGTTTTGATAATAGTTGTGTTGGTTTCTGTTGTGTTGATTGTGGACTTATACTTCTAGTGGTTTTTGTTTTCGTTGGTTTAGGTGGAATGGAGAAGTACTTTAGGGTTCATGTTCATTACGGTGGGCATTTTGTCAGTGGGAATAGATCTTTGTACTTAGGTCATGTATCTTTATGGAATTGTGACCCTGATAGATGGAGTTTCTTTGAGGTGTTTGATATTGCTAAAGAAATGAATTATGAAGAAGTAGAGACTATTTGGTACAAATATTTGGACAACAACATACAACAGATTGTAGATGATGAAGGTGCAGGGGAGGTTGCTAATATTGCTATGGCAAAAGGATCAGCTCATTTATATCTGTTGCACCCAGTGTCACAACTAGAACCTGTGGGGATGATTCCAGCTAGTGGGCCTGAAAATAATGATTATGAAGTTGTTGAGATTGAAGAAAATGGGAGAAGAATAATTGACCTAACATGTAATGGGCCTGAGGGAGACACTGGACCACAAGAGGAAGTCAGTGGGGTCCAGATAAATGAAACAGTGCATGTGGCCCAAGGAAATGAGACTAACACTATGGGTCAAGGAAATGAGGCTAGACTGCCAAAGAAAGTGATAGCCCCAACAAAAAAAGGAAGAGGAACAAGACTGCCAATACTGCAAAGAAAGCCAAGAAGTCCAAGGTACGGTGCCCTGCCCCTATTGTGGAGGAAGATGAGGAACAAGGTGAGGAAGAAGAAGTGGAAAAGAATGATGGCAGTGCTCTAAAGGTGAGGTTTGATGATTCTGATGATGAAGATATTGAGAAAGACTTCTTTGATACTGCTACAAGCAAAGCTACCAAGCCTAATGCACCAGAACCAATGCAAGCTGATGCATCAACCACTGCACCAGAACCAATGCAAGGTGATGCAGCAACAGGCCTTGAACCAACAAATGTATCAACCAACCCTCAAGCAAATGAATCAACCAATCCTGAAGCAAATGCATCAACCTACCCTCAAGCAAATGCAGGCCAATCAGCAGCTGCTGGTACTCAACTTCCCACACCAACCAATCCTAATGCAGACCAATCAGCTACTGCTGCACCTACTGAAGGGGAGAGTACAGGAAGGAAAAAGAGAGGAAGACCCCCAAAGAGACCAGCTACTTCCTCAGGTGTTGATGAATTTCCATTCAACATTGAGGATGAAGATGACTAGCTACTATTTGACTTAGATTGTGAACAGTCTGAGAAAGAGGTTGAACCAGACTTGGATAGATTTTCTGAAGCTGAATACAACAGTTCTGAGCTTGAAAGTGAGGAAGATACTGATGAAGAGGAAGATGTTATTGGAAGAAAGAAGAAAAGGAAGTGTCCTATATTCAAGATTCCTAAAGACATGACTGATTACAAGTGGCAAATTGGGACTCTATTTTCTGATAGAGAGGAGTTTAAGGATGCAATAACAACTTATGCCATACACTCAGGAAGGCAACTGAAATTTTAAAAAAAATGACACAGGAAGAGTGAGAGTTGAATGCAAGAAGGGATGTCCTTGAGTTGCTTACTGTGGTAAGATTCCTGATCAGAACACTTGGCAACTGAGAAAACTGGTTGATATACACACATGTAGCAAGGAGTGCAGGATTAGGATGCTGAGTTCCAAATGGTTGCGCAAGCAATTGTATTATGGTGTTAGGGAGAATCCAAGGATAAAACTAAGTAGTACTTGTGATAGAGCCCATGAGAAGTGGAATGTTGGTGAGTAAGACCAAAGCTTATTGGGCTAAAAAAATGCATTGGATATGGTAGAGGGATCATATAGACAACAATACACAAGACTGTTTGACTTCTGTCATGAACTGCTTAGATCAAATCCAAACTCCACTGTTCAGTTGAGTGTACAGGTTTGGGAGAGGGAAATGAGGGAGATAAAGTCTGAAATCTTGGAAGCCTTCAAGGAACTAATCAGGACTCCACCTCGATTCTGGAGTAAATCATACTTCACTTTTGATGCTAAGTGTGACACATTGGTGAATAACATGTCGGAAACCTTCAATAGTGTTATTGTTAGTCAATGACAGAAGCCAATTGTCACCATGATTGATGAGCCGAGGATTTACTTGATGGAAAGGTGGGAAACAAATAGGTCAAAGATTGCCAACTACGATGGAAGTGTGCTGCCTCGAATTAAAATCAAACTAGACAAGGAAAAGGATTTAACAAACAATTGGTTGGTGAAGTATGTTAATTAAGGTTGATTCATAGACTGTTGATTTGTCTCTATTATGTGTGCACTTGTGTTAATTTCATACATTGTTGATTGACAGAGTTGCTGGTGATGAACTATATGAGGTTAGGCATATCAACTTCAACCAAACTGAAAGGTTCAAGGTTGATTTGAATGCAAGAAGTTGTGACTGCAAAAAATGGAGTTTGACAGGAATTCCTTGTGTTCATGCAATCTCATGCATGAATAAGAGGAACAAGATTCCAGAGGACTACATACCAAGCTACTTCAGGAAGGATGCATACATGGCTTGCTATCAACCAATAATCTACCCAGCAAATGGTGAAAATCTGTGGCAAAGAACCGATGCTAGTGATGTACTGCCACCTCCACATAAAAAACAACCCGGAAGACCTAAGAAGAAAAGGAACAAGGAGGTTGGAGAAAAGGATTCACAGAAAATTGGTAGAAGAGGACTTGCCAATAGATGCAGTAGGTGCAAGGAGCCAGGGCACAAGAAGAGGAGCTGTAAGCTGCCTCCACTACCATTTGAGACCACACAACCCACTGAGACCACCCAAACCAATGACACTAATGCAAACCAGGTACAGTCGCAAATCTCTACCACAACCACCCCTGCACCTACCACATGTGCACCAGCAACTCGATCATCTAGTAGAAAAAATGCAGCCACAACCGCACCAGCCACCAGTGCACCAGCCAACAACCTGCACCAGCCACCAGTGCACCAGCCAACACACCTGCACCAGCCACCAGTGCACCAGCAACTCGATCATCTAGTAAAAAAATGCAGCCACAACCGCACCAGCCACCAGTGCACCAGCCAACACACCTGCACCAAACACCAATGCACCAGCCAACACCAAATATGCACCACCCAACCCCAAATCCCCTGTCAAGCCCAAATCCCCAACCAAGACCAAATATGCACCAACCAAGCCCAAATCTCCTACCAAGCCTAAAACCAAAACCGAACCAACCAAGCCCAAAAATGTACCAACCAAGACCACCCAATCTGCACCGCTTAGGGCCACTGAACCATTTCACTCTACTGCACCAAGCAACAGCAAAAACAGAGGCAAATCATCTGTTGTGACAGGACAATTCAAAGCACCAAGGAGTCAACAAATTACTTTTCAGAGTGGCAGCACGACCATTATTACTGAAAGGATGACAAATCATCCAGATCAAAGGCAAAAGTTGGTGCCAAGGAGGCCATGGAAATAGAAGCTTGGGATTTTCTTTTGCTGCAATCTTTTGTCTGAAACTCATGTATCTTTTGTGGTTGTAAATGAACCTTTTATGGTCTTTTGGCTTTTGGTTAAGATGTTGCATTATGGTGTTATGTATTTGATCCTGTTATGGATGTTTGAACTTTTATGGATGTTTGAACCCTTATTTATGGTCAATTTATCAATGTTTCAACCATTGGTCAAATATGCATGTTTAACAGATTAAGACATTTATGGTCAATTTATTGTATTCATACAAATTGCTCAAATTAGATTGTCTCAAACAGGCACATGCTTGGATTGATAAATACATCACATTACATCACAGTACAAGTTAGGAGCATTGACCACATATTCTCACAAAAGTAAACAACTGAACAACAGCAAACCTAAACACCCATAACATTACATTCAACACTTGTTTGAGGCATACAGAAACAAACACACACATATTACAACTAAAATCTTAATCCATCTTCTTGAGGACTCTAACTCTTTCTTAAAGGACTCCAAATCTTTCTGAAAGGAATCCATATCCTTCTTAATAGACTCTAAATCCTTCTGAATGGCCTCCATCTCCATCTTCTGTTTCATAATAATCATCTCCTTATCACGAACAACATCATCTTTGTACCAATCAAAGAAATTGCAGCCTGAATCTTTCACATCCCTCTGTAGAAGAAGAAAAGGAATTGATGAAGCCCTAACCTAAATCATATCAGCTAGAGTAAACATTAATAACACATTATACCTTGTAGAACCTACACCCCCAGAATCGAAGACCATAGTGCTCCTGGGTGCGTGCAGTTCGTAGTACAGCCCTAGCTCCATCAACCGCAAGCACAGTATGGAGGCATACCTTCAAAGTCTCTGTTGTACGAGGACGCCGAATCAAATGTGCTCGAACATTCCCAATTGGAGCTACGTTTAAGGTCGTTCTTTGAGCACTTTTGTGAGGAAGACATTGTTGAAAGTGTAGGAACCCAGATTTAGAGAAGAAGAACAAAAAGAACTAGCAAAAGGGGGAAACATAAACCCTAGATTTATAAGAAGATTAAGACGACATGCAATGTCCACGTGGTAAAAATTAATATCCACGTTGGATATAAATAAATATAAACTAATGACGTTGGCAAGTTTTTGAAGGAAGGATTTATTTAAAACAGTTTGCAAACTTGAGGATTTATTTGAAACGAAAAAAACTTAAGGGACGAAATCGCAACCAATAAATAACTTAAGGGACCAATTTAGTAGTTTTGCCTAAAATGAATTACCTTGGTTTATTGTTATACTTTTGTAGAAAATATTCTTCTAAGTTCTGTGTAATGCTACCATTCTTTCCTGTTTTATACATGTACGAAGATGAAGCTTACACTGTGCATGACGAGCAGGAGTACACTCCACAACGTGGAGTATAAATTTAGGCATTGAGAGAACTAGTATCAAAGTGTGTAATTAATATAGTTTAGTTTTTTAGCCCACAACTTGTATTACTTTGTATCAGGGCATTAGGTTATTCTGACTGTGTTTTATATTTAGGTTTAGGTTTTAACTTGCTCTGATCTAATAGGTTTGTAAAATGTAATTTTTGGGAAAGTCCGGTAAACAGGGGAAACTCTGTCGGATTTTTATTAAGAAATTTTTCAAGTCCAATTTAATCTCAACCTATTTATTAGTAATTAAACTATTTATTTGTGAGGGTGTTACAAATTACAAGTGAGCATTCTTCCCTGTCTCGAGAATAAAAAAATCACACATTTCAATGCATTTTCATTTGTTAAGGGCACTTGTTAACATTTGCCTATAAATTTTACTTTTCGTGGTCTTATGCGGTATATGTTATATTTTAGAAGAATTTTTTACTTTTATTTATAAAATGTTTTTTTATATTTTTTAGGAATCATTTATTGCTTTGTTCATTAATATGAAATAATATAATGTGAAATTTTCAATGCAAGTTAAGAGAGTAAAATTATAATGTTAAAGTATTTTTTTTTTATAGTTTCAAGAAATTTAGTTATAGTCTTTAATCTTTGTAATATGGTAAAACATGATTTATAATTGCCAATTGTTAAATAACCAATTGTAGATAAAAAATTGCTAGAAAATATGATTTTTTTAATGTTTCCGAAAGTGTGATAAATATAGACTAAAGATTTTTTATGTATACTCGTTCTATTCCAATTTATTTGTCCTTTTAGAATTTTTAGTGGATTAATAAATCATTTAATACTTCAATTTTTAAAAGAAAAATAAGCCAATTTTACAAAATTGTTCTCATGCTACATTAATTATTACACATTTCACATATTTCAAAACATTTAAAAGAAAGATTAAAGTTAGAAAAAAATTATTTAATGCACACTCGAATTCCTAAAACGACAAATAGTAATTTGAAACCAATTGAAAATACTAAAACGACAAATAAATTGAAATGGATAGAGTAATAACTTTAACAAGTGCCCTTGGCAAGACTTTTTATAAATACTCTAACAAAAGTCTACTTCCTCGCGTCTCTATTATAAAAAAAATTAACCAAAATCACATTTACTAAAAAAATTAGTTAAGTGTATTCAATTTTCTCAGATTCATAAAAAAAATATAGTTACTTTAGGAAAATTGCATTGAGAATGAAATAATAATTAAATGAAATCACGACTTTCTATAAATATTTTAGGAATAATTGTATTGAGAATAAAAAATTACTCCCTCCGTTCATTTTTAAGTGTCGTTTTTTGGAGAGTTATTTTGTTTCTTTTTATCTGTCATATTGAGAAATTCAAGAGTGTAATAAATGTTATTTTCCATGTTTGCCCCTATTCAATAAGTCTTGGTTTACGTAAGTAGTGGAGAAAAATTAATGATTATAGAAAGAGAAAGGGTATAGTGGGAAAAAACATAATTAATGTATTGGAAATCTAAGTAATGATTGATTTTCTTAAGGGGTGTGTTTTTTTTTAAATATGACAGATAAAAAGGAACGGATGGAGTAGTTTCTAACTTTTCCTTATAATTGAGATGAAGATAAGTATGTCTTGTTTTCCTTATATTTCATCCGCCCCATAATTTATGTTCAATTAAATATTTTATTTTGTCTCATAAGTTATCTTTTTTTATAAATTCAATACTCTTTTCGTTCCTATTTATCTGTCCTATTTCAAACAAAACACTCTCTTTAAAAAATGCAATTATTACTTAGATTTCCAATACATTAATTATGTTTTTACCCACTATACCCTTTCTCTTTCTATAATCATTACTTATCTTCCACTACTTACGAAAACTAATACCCTATTAAATAGGGGTAGACATGGAAAGTAGCATTTATTATACCTTAAAATAATCAAAAGGACAGATAAAAAGAAACAAAAAACTTCTCCAAAAACGGACAGTTAAATAGGAACGGAGGGAGTACTCGTTTATACTCCCCTCGTTCCTTTTTATCTGTCATATTTCAAACAAAACACACTATTTAAGAAATGCAATCATTACTTAAATTTCTAATACATTAATTATACCCTTTCTTTCTTCCATAATCATTACTTTTTTTATCACTATTTACGAAAACCAATACCATATTAAATAGGGATAAACATGCAAAGTAACATTTATTATACTCTTGAAATTATCAAAATGACAAATAAAAAGAAACGAAAAATTTCTCTAAAAGAGGGCAGTTAAATATAAAGGAATGGAGTATTTTTTTCAAGTATATTCTTATTTATTGCATTTTCTTTTTCACCATCTATGTCTCTATTTCTCTCCAATATAATATTCATACATTTATTATTACTCTCTCTTGTTACTCCTTCATTCTCATTTTTAAGCAAAAATAACTAATTCACACTTATTAAGAAAATTAGTTGAGTGTATTTAATTTTCTCAAATTCATAAAAAAATAGACTACTTTAGTAAATTTACATTGAAAATAAAACAAAAATTAAATGACTCAACCACATTATGAGGATATGTTAGGAATGATTGTATTGGAAATAGCAAGTTAGTTGATTTTTGCTTATATTAGTGGAGTGCATTTTTTTCTTATAAATGAGACCAGAGAGAGTACTAATTAAGGATAATTTAGTTAAAACATACAAAATTCTTATATCATTTACTCATTTTTTAACTTATGTGAAAAATTTAGCTAAAAGAACATAACTCGTGGGAGAAGCAATATTAGAAAGTGAGTATGTACTCCCTCCGTTCCAATTTAACTATCACATAATAAATTTTACACGAATTAAGAAAGTCATTTAATGCTTCAATTTTCAAGGTAATTATTAGGTAATTTTACTATAATATCCTTAAAGTGAATTAATTATCACTCATTTCACATATTTAAACACATTAAATGCAAGGTTAAAGTTGAAAACGGCACATAATTTGGAACAAATTAAAAATATCAAAGGGACTGATCACTATGTATAAGATAGGAGGATTTTGAGGGAACTATTCATTCCCTCCTTGATTTTCCTCCTAAAAATGTCATTTCAATGAATAGTGTTTCCTTCTCTTCCTCCTAAAAACTATTCATTCCCTCCTCATGTTTTTTAATTCTCTCCCTCTTCATCTCATTTCCTATTTTCACTCTTCCTTTTTTCTCTATTTGTTTCTACTTGGGGCATATATATATATATATATATATATATATATATATATATATATATATATTATATTTTAATAATTTGTTATCATTTGTGGGTTAATGTGTGTAGGTATTTTGGATTATAGCTAAAAGTTTGATGATCCTAAAAATAAAATATATTTAAGTACACCAATATTGTATTTCTAATTACTCAAACTGATTGAAAAATAATAAAATTACTGATCCCTACAGATAGCTATTGCGTAAGAAGGGGGGAGGAAAATTCAAATGTATTACAATATCTACTTGGGGCATATATATATGTGTATATATATATATTATATTTTAATAATTTGTTCTCATTTGCAGGTTAATGTGTTAGGTATTTTGGATTATAGCTAAAAGTTTGATGATCCTCTAAATAAAATATATTTAAGTATATCAATATTGTATTTCTAATTGCTCAAAACTGATTGAAAAATAATAAAGTTACAGACCCCTAAAGATATCTATTGCGTAAAACAAAGTATCAAAATTCAAATGTATTACATTTTCTCAATCTCGATGTTAAACGTGATAAAATATAATATTCAAAATCTTGAAATAATAATAAAGTTATCGGTCCTTACAAATAATTATTGCGTAAGAAAAAGTATCAAAATTCAAATATAAATACATTTTCTCAATCTTGATGTCAAACTTGATAAAATATAATATTCAAAATTTTGAAATAATAAGTTATTAAATATAACTTATACCGGTAATATATTAAAATCAATCCGGGAGTTAAAAATAAAGGAAATTGCTTTTTGGCCCCCACTTTTGACTTTTTGGCCCCCATTTCATATTTTCGTGGACGAAAATGCCCTTGAGAATGTTAACACTTCCAGTTATGTGAAACCGGAAAAGCATTTCCGATATTGCCTAACCGGAAAATTTCCGTTATTGCCGAACCGGAATATTTCCGGTACAAGAGAACCGGAAACACTAATTCCCTCTTTTGATCATGGGATAGGCCCGTCTCAACGTTATGATAACCATCAGATTTAAAATCAAATCGTGAACAAACTAATAATAAGAATTAAATTAAAAAAACACAATGGTTTTGTTGGATTGAGGTAAATGTAAAAGGAGATCGAGTACCAACTTGGAATGGTGGAGACAACTTCACCCATCTGAAGCTGATCTGTAAAAGTAAAAAGTAAAAAAAAAATAACGAAAAATAATAAATAAATAAAAGGTGAGGAAAATAAAAAGGGGACAGGGAAGGACACTACAAAAAATAAGCCTATTACCGACGGAAAAATCCGTCGAAAACAGCCCAAATCCGTCGGAAATTATTACTTTCCGACGGATTTTCCGACGGCCACCAATCAGTCGTAAAAAAGGGCGTTGGAAAACTTTCTGACGGAAACAGACATCCGTCGCAAATACTGACGGACTCTTCCGTCGGAAAATCCGTCAGAACAGAATAATTTCTGACGGTATAATCCGTTGGAAAATAGACAAATATATTATTGAATTTTCCGACGAAATTATCCGTTGGTAATATTTTTTATTAAAAAACAAAATAATATTTTTATTTTATTTACCGACGGAACAATACGTCAGAAAGGGTATTTTTATTAATAATTTTTGTAAAAAAAAAATCATTCTATATTTTTAAATAATTACTGATCATTCTATATTATTTAATTTTAAATGCTAAAATTTTCATATCAAACTGAAAAATAGAAATTCAATAATTACATATTTATATCAACTAAACTTTCAAATTTAAATAACTAATAAATCCATAAATTATTTACAACCCATGCATCCAAGTAAAATAAAATCAACTCATCACAAAACATTCAAGTAAAACAAAACCAACTCATCACAACCCATCCAAATTGCAATAAAATATAAGTCTTAATTATTAATAATTGAGATAAGAGTCGTCATCTCCGTCGCCATCATCATCATGTTGCTGATCAACTTGGTCATTCCGGGATAGATCTTCCTTCATCTCGTCTCAGAGTAACACATCGGGTGGAACAACTCGCATAAGAGCATCACTCAACTTGTCCTATCCGCATGTAAGATGTACCAATTCTTCCTTGGTTTCCCCCAACTGTTTTTTCGCCTATCTTCCCTGCTTTACTCTAATTCTTTCTTCAGATTGGCAATCACCTCATTGTCTTGGTTCTGTAGATTGGAAGGATTGTCTCTAGCAGGTTGTGAAAGGCTAAGACCTCACGTCTATACTAATAAGAAGAGATAAAAATCCATCTACGGTTTGAGGGATATACATCCATCTACGGTTTGACTGATAAAAATCCATCGTCTGCATATTTAACCAAGGAAAACACTTTTACTAATAAGTGAAAAATTATAAGTTATTAGCCATATAGATTCCAAGTTATAAGCATTGAAATAGTTATAAGAGTTATAAGTGATAAATAATTATACGTTATGCACGTAAATAAATAAAAGTGAAGTTGACAGAATAACTCACATTTTACAAAGTATGGATTCCTCACTTTGTAATTTGTAGTGCCCAAAGATGGCAGCAAGTCTTCCCTCTTCTATAACTCGGTTTTATACATAAAAAAATAAAATAAGAAGACGTAACTTCACAAAAGTAAGGATAAAGCATAATAATGTATTCAGATTGTAGAATTTTAAAATTCAGAATTCTTGTAGTTTGCTTATAATACATTGAGAAAGCATATGAGGCAAATCATAGGTTGGTAATGTGTTTCACTCACCAGGGAACATCTATATTTACTTATATAGTGCACTATAATGTTGTCAACTGACCAACCTTTAACTGCAAATAGGCAAAGAACAATTTCGCATACATAAAATGAAAATGTTGGAATTAAAGTAATACAAAAAGCCTAATATTGCAACTAAAGAGTAGAGAGTATAAATGTTTCAGAAAAACAGTTCAAACACTAAACAATGAATCCATAAGATTTTTAACTCATTAAACTACCAAGTTTATTATTTTAGATTTCTTTATTCAAATTCATAAAAAGGAAAACAACAGAACATAAGCATCACTATTTGACAGTAACTAATTAAATATGATTTACACATATAACAAACACTTGGTTGGAAGAGAAAAATCAACTCACTGGTGTGGACAAACTATGTTATGTGCATACCTAAGAAACCTTTTCTTTCTCCTTTTTTCCTTCCCTCTTGGAAATTGTGGTAAGGAACTTATTAGAGTCTGATATTTACAATTTAAAAAAGAAAAGGAAGCAAAAAATTCAGAATTATTGTATCAATTACATAGAGTTATTGATGTATAATTTGAAAGAAAAAGAAAATTACACAATTGTCAATTTACACATTTTAAAATTTAGAATCTGGGTTAGAAGAAACCAAAGCAAAGTAGATAAAGGAAACAATACATCAAATTAACACACATATTCAGATTTCTGAGATCATGAAGTTTGTTAGACAATGGAGATTTAGAACGTGAAAACTACTAACAGAAGATAAATCTAATGTTGGATTGAACTTATATATTTATGAGATAAATGGGCGGGCTTAGAGAAGTATTGACAAATATGATGCAACAAGGATAATAACGCTAACTGTCAATTGTCAATTTGTACCCAACCAAAATACCATTATCATAGCCAATATAATGCATGAAAAAGAATGGACAACTAAACATAACACCTAATCATAATAAGAAAGCATTAGTAGGGGAGAGTAACAAGGAAGAAGGGAAAGGATGGTGATGGAGAACGGTGTGAAAATAGATGAAGCGTGGGTGGGCGATGAGAGAGAGAGAGAGAGAGAGAGCCACTGCACTTTAAATTACCAATAACAAGTTAGAATCTAGTTTTTGAATCTCTCATTTCCAATGTTGGGTGCAGAATAATAGCTTCCACAATCTCATGAGACCCCCTTGAGGGAATTAAGAATATATATTAATTAATTAATATCCATCAATTATCAGTAGTATTTACATTATTCAAATCCCAATCAACTAAACAAAGAACATCAGAGATCATCATCTCTATCTCCATATCTGTGTAATATTTTTACAAAATAACCCTCACTTTTAGTTTTCTTTTCTTCCTGTAATTTGTGTGTTAACTTCAGCATCACACTTCCATAATCATAGAAAGTGCTCCGAGAAGTACTATAATGCTTAGTTTTTAGGAATGCTAGTTGGGACAACGTAGGGCTCAAGGTTTCAGCCCTCAAGGTTTCTGTAATTTCAAAGTGATGGCTCAAGGAAGTACTAAAATGCTTAGTTTGTTATCATCAATAGACCTCTTACGATCAGTTATTTGTTCATCTTAAGGTTTCACCCGTATGAAGAGCATGTTATGAAATAAATAACTAAAAACAGTTAAGTTCCCTTTTCAAGAAAGTATTCTCAACCACTACGAATCAAGTAAAAGAAGATGCTTTGATTTCAGAAAAAAGACATGCTCACTCATGTTCCAGTAGAACTTACCTATCTTTCCACAAATAAAGCCAATTAATGTTCAGGATGCCCACGAGAGAGTTTTACTGTTTGCCGAAGCTCTTGCCTATCAAGTAGACTAATCTGCAATTGTTGCCACGATATTATTAATCTTGATATAAAGAAGACAAACTCCCATCTCAGATCTACACAGATCCACTGCCACGCTAACTAAAAACCCCAAAATTCGACGTATCTACAAACTTAAAAGCGTCTTCTTTAAAACAAAAATTTATTGATCCTAAGAGAAAACTTGCATAAACATAGAGCACATCACTTTTATCAAAACCCTAGAGTACATCACTGATTTAATAGAAAGTGAAACCAGAAGTAGTTAGTGAATCAAGATAGACTACGAAGACAACGAAGAAGAAGATAGAGAGAGAGAGAGAGAGAGAGAGAGTGAAGACAGAGAGAAGCAAGAACTTCTTACTTGGCGGAGGGCTTAAACCAGCGAAGATGAAGCAGAAGATGCGACTCGCGCGAAGACCAACGAAGAAGAAGACGGGACCAGCGAAGATCAGCGAAGAAGAAGACGGCGACGATGAAGACCAGCGAAGAAGAAGCCTTCTCCTTTCGTTTTTTGTGGAGTTAGGGATTCCTCTCCCTTCTCCTCCTTTCGTTTTCTGATTTAGGATTCCCCACTACTCCTTTTGTTTAACTTTCTTTCTTTCTTTTTTTTTAATGGAAAGTTTAACTAAAAATTAATAAAAAACAAAATAAAAAATAATGATTTCCGACGGATATATATCTGTCGGAAGTTATCAAATTTTTCTAAAATAATTTTCATTTTTTATTTCAGAATTAATTTTCAGACGGATCTATCTGTCGGAAAGGGGGAAAATCCTGTCCGTTGCAAAATCTGTCGCAAAAGCCGTCCGAAAAAAATAAAAAATTCTCTCCGTCAGAAAATCCGTCGGAAAAAGTGAAAAATAACTATTCCGTCGGAAAACGCTTTTCTGACGGCAGTTTCCGTCAATAACTATAAAAATACTGACGGACTAAAATCCGTCGGAAAAAATCCGTCAGAAAATCACTATATTTCTTGTAGTGGGAGGGAAGGAGAAGCAAGCATACAGAGAATGGTGATGAGTATGCTACATCAGTTGTAGACATGCAAACTTGGCCCCATAAGTAAAGGAAAATACTTACAGTTCCGGTTGTGTTGTACCGGAAGTATTCCGGTTGTGTTGTGCCGGAAGTCTTCCGGTTCAGAAAAACCGGGACTTTTTCCGGTTCAGCAAAATCGGAAAGACTTTTCCAATTTCATAGAACTGGAAATATTAACATTGTTAAGGGTATTTTGGTCCATGAAAATTTGAAATGGGGGCCAAAAAGTCAATCTTGGGGGCCAAAAAGCAATTCCCAAAAACAAAACAGTCTCAGAATGCTATTAACATTTACTGTAAGGTTCCAAATATTAAATTAAACATATGTTTTTAAAGAAACAATGTATGAAAATGTCTCTTAAGCTTGTCAGTTGAGCTCTCTATTAAAATATTAATTAAACTAAATAAAAGTGCTCTTTTATTTTTATAAATTAAACCGTATATTAACAAATTTATACTTATTTCGATTAGGAAACACATATTTCAAATATAATGATGAAATTTCAAATTTTGTTTCGACACTCCAATCTTGAAAACATCATATTAAATCATTTATTTTTTTAAAAGTGCACATGAGGTGTTTGATAAAAGTTTATCTTAATGCTTACATGAAATTTCTGAATTCTTTTTTATAATTTTATTGTCATAGTATTTGGATTTTACCAACCGTGTTGGAGATTGTGAACAATGATGCTATGTGATATTTCATTTTATTTTCAAAAAAAAAATTTACTTTTTTTTTGGTTGGGTGTGACTTGATTATGTTAGTATTAGTTTTGACTTATATTAGTATTAGTTTTGGACTTTGAAATTTCAATTGCATTTGTCATTGCTGACAAAAAATAAATTTAATAGATTGTTGAATTAACTCTATTTTCACATTTAGTCATTAATTTTATGATTTATAGTCTGTATTTTCTGTTTTTAGTCTACTCCTTTTTCTACTTACTCACTTATTCTTTACTTCAATAATCAATCCTCTAAATTTTTTCATACATTGATTTATATATTTTTATGATTTTTTTTATAATAGTCTCCTATAAACTTCACCTCTAAAAAATAACAAAATTTATGAACACAATTTTGACAATATCATTAATAATTATGCTACCACACTCAAATTTTCAATATACACTTAATTTTTCTCACTCTTCAATTAACAAAACCCAAACAAACATGGATCCGTGCCCAAACAAACATGGGCCCGTGCCTCGCACGGGCATAGGTACTAGTAAAATAGAATGGTGGGAGTAATTATGTGTGAGAAGATTGAACTTTACAAGATCAAGGTCCCATGCACGCACGTGGGGTCGGCTCCTTGTTCCGGACGATAGGATCCCTATTCTCAATACAATACCAAACCATTTCTTAATCTCAATCAAGATCAGAGTTTGAAAATTAGCTGTGTTCCATGGCGTATACACGTTAGTGGTTGGGAAAATAGACCTTTTGGTGGGTTACAACTTACAATTGGAAACCGTTGCTGGTTTCCATGCGCAACGAGAACAAGGTACAATGGTATGGAGTGGTTGCAAATTCCAATAGTTTTCTATTGGTCTACGAAAGAGTTTCAATTTCAATAGTAGTAGTGTGTGAATCTAGGAGGTCCATGTTCAACCACTCCACATGTATTCATGACGGTTATCCTTGTCATTTTAGCCTCGATTAGGAGTTTGGACTATGCTATACTAGTCGATTCGGTCTTATTTATAAAATTTTTTTGGAATTTTTACTTTGGTCCTATTTATAAGATTGTTTTTCAATTTTTAATAGCATTGAATTACTTCTTTCCACAAACACTCCTATAAAATCAACACTTTTTAGAATTCTAATAATAATTATAGGGGTAGTTTTGAAAAAGTGTATTAAATTTTCATATTTCTAATACCACTAACAAATTTATCCACTTTCCTTGGTGGGAGTGAAAAAACGCAAAAGGATCTTATAAATAGGATCGGAGGGAGTATACGTAATCCCTTGTACTTGAAATATAAGTAAAAAATATAATTTTTTTTAAATATAAACAAAATTAACTAATTTTTTGAAATTTTATTTCATTTTCAATGAAACTTTTTTAAAACATCTTAAAAAATTATTATTTTATTTAATTTTTGTTTCATTTTCATTATAAGAGTATCACCGGCGGCTTTAAAAAGCCATTCATTCGTTTGATAACGAACGTTTTTTGTGGTCGTCACCGCTGGGGCGTTTTTTCGTTCGTCCCTTTTTCAGAAGTGTTACCTAAATTGGTAACGGTTATAAGGGAGGGGAAGAGAGAGAAACACCAATAAAAAAACACATAATCCTTTTTTTTTTCATTTCAAATGTAGTCAATTAAAAAATATCCTATGTATTTTTATTTTCAAAAATATATATTTTTTTGTTATTCGGATTTAATTTTTTTTTATTCTATGCTCTAAGACAGAGGTTAAATTTTTTTTTCTTCTTTTCGAATGTAGTCAATTCAAAAATATTCTATGTATATTCTTTTACACTGATATGTACTAGTTTTTATGATTTGGATTAAAAGTTTTTTACTTTCTGCTATGAAAAAACTATATTGAGTAAAAACTGTATTCAAAATTGACATATTCTAATACTTCCTCCGTCCCTAAATATAAAGTCTCTTTAGGGGATTTCACGTCCATTAAGAAAGTGGAATAATTTAGTTAATTGTATTGGAAATGTGAACTTTTGATATGTAATTTCAAAATTACCTCTATTAATATTATTGAGAATCTAAAAAGTTTTAAATAAACAAGGGTGTTTGTGGTAAATAGTAATTAATGATCATTGAAAATTGGTATAAGACTTTATAAATAGGGACAAAATAAAAGTGTCAAGAGAGCTTTATATTTAGGAACGGAGGCAGTAAATCTGTATACGAATATGTGTAAAAAATTTAAAATGAATTAATTTTTTTTAGGTAAAAAAATATGGTTAGGTGATGATGGTTATATTTATTATAAAATATTAGGAGTGTAGGGTTGGTAGTATGAACCATTTATAAACGAAAAGTAGGTTCATGGGGAGTGAAAATGTGATTGAGGTTTTTGAAAGTTCTTAATGTATGGAAAGATGTGAAGAATAATACTCCCTCTGGTGGATGTGCTCTAAAATAATATGTGGGATCCATTTAAGAAAGAAAAATCCGTTCACTGGCGAAGGTGCTCTAACATTTCTAAAATACCTCTATTCTTTTATATATTTGAGAAAATTAAGTACAATCAACTAACTCCTTTATAAGCGTAAAATTAGTTATTTTTTCTTATAATCCGAGTCGGAAGAAGTAGTGTACATATAGTTTGTGTCTCATGTTTCATATGTACGTATTGTTATTATACAAAACTTAATGCACTATTAATGTTATTTTTGTCAACACACCCCTATTTATCACACTCCCATTTTTACTTCCAATAGCTTTCTCTCTATTCAAAAATGATTATATAGGGGCATTATAGTCAAAATACACCAACCTCTTACATCATTTAACCATTTCTTAAAACTCGTGCATAACCTAAAAAAACATTAATTATGATACAGAGAGAGTAGAATATAAGAATAAGAAAAAAAATCATGCTTATTAAATACTCCATCCGGTTTCAAATACTATAAGAAAAAAACACTTCATTAGTGGTATTAAATATAAGTAAAAATTAACCAACTTTCTATTTCCAATAAAATCGTTCCTAAAATATTCCTATAAAGTGGTTGTGCCTTTTAATTTTTGTTCAATTCTCAATGTAAGTTTACTAAAATAATCTACTTTTTAATGAATTTGTCAAAATTAAATGCACTCAACTAACTTCCTTAATAAGTATGAAGTTAGTTTTTTTTTTGTTATACTCCCACCGTTTCAGAAAGTTTGGCCTTTTAGAATTGGCCACACAGATTAAGAAAATGTTAATTATTGTAGATATTATGTATAATATGTCTAAAATATTCCTATTTAATCTTTATTGAAAATTGTAGTAGTATTTAATTTTTATTAGTAAGTGTGTCCATTAATTAATGTATAATGGTTTAGAGATGAGAGATATGATAAAAGTATAATTAATGAGGAGTAAAAGAAATGATTGAATGAAAGGTTAAAATTGGAAAAAAATATGTTTGTTTATTGAAAATGTAAAAAGTCAAACTTTGTGAAACAAAAAAAAGTCTAAAAGACCAAACATTCTAAAACGGAGGGAGTATTTGACACCAAAAGGAGTAAGTACTCCCTCCGATCTCATTTATAACAAAAATAAAAAGACCCTCTACTAATATAAGCAAAAATTAACTAACTTTCTATTATCAATACGATCATTTCTAAAATATCCTCATAATGTGGTTAAATCATTTAATTTTTGTTTCATTTTCAATATAAATTTACTAAAGAAGTCTATTTTTTTATGAACTTGAGAAAATTAAATACACTCAATTAGCTTCCTTAATAAGTGTGAATTAGTTATTTTTGTTGAAAAATAAGACCGGAGGGAGTAGTTGATTATATTTAGAATTCTCAAATTTATTAAAAATAGAGGTATTTTAAGAAATTAATATTGGGATTAAACAAAAATTAAATGAAATAACTACTATTTTTAAGGTGTGGTTTAGGAAAGTAATATTAGGAATTAAACAAAATTTAAGGTTAATTATTTTTGCTTATATTTAAACAAAAAAAAGTACTAGTATGCTTTTTTTTTAATTTTAAATCAGAGGGATTAGTTAGTTTTATGATTTAGGATATGAGAATATATTGTACATTACAATTTTATCCTCTCGATTTTTCTTGGAAAATTCATACTCATTGATGAACAACAAAAAAAGATAAATAAAATAATCATTTAAGAAGGAAAAAAGAGAAAAAACAATAAATGATGTATGAAAAATATAAAGTGACATATAATTAGAATCAAGAAAACCTTTTAGAGTGCAACTTATAATAAGAACCGGAAGGAGTATTAGATATTGAAAGTATTTTGATTTTTTTTATAAGTTTTTGATTTAATTTTAATGATATTAATTTTCTTTTTCATATCCTTATTTACTCAATATTTATAAGATCATTTTCCAATTTCCAATAATAATTAATTATTTCTTTTCAAAAATGCTACTATTAAGTCTACACTTTTTAGAATCTCAATAATAATTATAAAGATAGTTTTAAAAAAAATATATTAAATGTTTACATTTTCAATATCATTAACAACCTTAATTCATTTTCTTGGTGGACGTGAATTTCTCAAAAAAAATCTTACGTATAGGATCCGAGAAAATATTACTCCTTGTGGGACAGGTGGAGTAGCTAATTTTCTCAAGTCACGCAAGCTCATTTCAAGAACTTATATTCAAGGACTGAGGAATCTAAAAACTTTTATTCAAGAACTTATAAATAGTGCTAATACTAATAAACGCCCTTAATAAACTTATTTTTTCTTTAAGAGAAAACTTGTACCCAATTCATTAATAAGATAAAAGATCTGTCAATTGTTTAGATACATTTGAGGAGTATTATCTCTCCATACGTTCAAACGAAAATCTATGGCCATATATGCTAAGTATGTGTGCTGGCTTCAGTGGCTTGTTACATGTATGTTCTAGACACATGAAATATTTGAAATTGTTCCAGTTGCCTAATAAGAGCTTCACAAATTTTATTGGCAACTAGGACGGGTATTCGGGTTTGATCCGTATCTGCGAAATGTTTGCACTTTTCGTGGACAGAGCATATTTCTCTATTAAAAATTTTGTGCTGGAATATTTGAATCCCAAATGTGGTTATTTGGCCCCCAAATGTTTCCGTCTCTAAAGGAACGGGAAAACACGTCTTGTTAAAGACGGAATAATGAACCCCAATTTGGTGAAATTCGTTTTCCCGTTCTACAGAAGACGGACAATACCGTCTTCGAAAAACGGAAATATCCGTTTTACAGTACACGGAAGTACAAAAAAAAGGCATTTTTACAATTTTTACATGCTTCTTACAGCAGACGGATTCGAAATTCCTTATTCCGTTTTTCCTAAGACAGAAGTTTCCGTTTCCTTCTATATGGGACACTTAAATGGGGTTCATTTTCCTGTTTCCCCTTATACGGAAATTCCCGTCTTTCAGTAAACGGATGAAACAATGGGGGCCAAATAACCACATTTGGGGTTCAAATATTCCAGCACAAAAATTTTAGATCAAAATATTATGTTTTGCTCACCCTAAATTCAGGTAGATAGGCATGCAGGCGGTCCACAATTATTTAAAAAAAAATCAATTTTTTTAGTAAATGAATAATACTACTTTATCTGTCCTTTAATATAAGTCACTTTTACCTAATTCACGCAGATTAAGAAAAATAATTATTACTCTCAAATTTATCAAAAAATATGTTGTCATTCCAAGGTTACTCCTGTTAATAAAAACTTTACAACTCTATTCATTTATCTCTCTGTTGTAATTATTACCCTATCACCCCTATGCAATTATGAGGGGTGTATTTGGAATAAACTCTTTAATACTACCTAGATATTCTAAAACGACTTATAAAAAGGGACACCAATTCTACCAAAATGGTGCCCTATATTAAGGGACGAAGGGAGTACAACCTGTATAACACATTTAATACTTCACATTCACATTGCGTAATCACATTGTACATCAATTTCACCAATCTTATGAATCATAAACTCATAATCACAATAAGATTCTTATGGCAAATCGACACAGACACTAAAACACTAACAATTTACAATTACTAGGAAAATTGCCCGTGCGATGCGCGTGTCTTAAATTTTGCTATCCTTCCATTTTTTTTAAGGGCTTTCCATTTGTTCAAACATTAAACATTAATTTTATTTACATGTGATTGAATAAATTGAAATGATAAATTGAAAGGAAGACTTTCATGATCAACATATTATAAAAAAAGAAATATTGAGAAGAAATATTGTGTTAAAGATCAACACAATATTGAAAAGAAATATTATTATACACACACGTTTACAGTTATTTGGGCATTAAAGGAATAATTTAAAGCAAGAAAGAAGATTCGTGTCAGCATCCAGAATTGGGTAAAAATGCCAACAACTTGCATGTTACAACTTACAATAACTTTTGTGAGGCAACTTGAAGCATTTTAATACCCCAAAAAAATAATAATAATAATAATTGAAATCATCAGGGTAATATGTTTAATCAAAAATTTAAATGATAAATTAGAAGGAAGGCTTTCATGATCAACATATTATAAAAAAAATAAATATTGAGAAGAAATATTGTGATAAAGATCAACGCAATATTGAAAAGAATTTAACTTACTTCTTCACATTCTTTGATCTTCTTTTGTGCACCATCAAGTCTTAAGTCTCTGTATTAAGAAATGTTTGAGCAAAATTCAAACACTTAAAAATACCAAAAAAAAAAATGAAAAAGCTTTCTAGCTACCAATTAAAAAAAATAATACTAAATGTTCATATACTTAATGTTTATGACAAATAAGGAAATAAAATATACTTAATAAGGAAATAATTTCAGTTGAAATGAAGGTTTTTCACCAATTTAAAAAATAAAAAATAAAAAAAATACTAACTGTTCATATGCTCAAACAACCAAGGTTTCCTTTTTTATACGTTTTTTTTTTGCAAGTGGCATTTTCATACCAAAAATAAAAAAAAATTCTCATTGAAAGACGAAAGGCCGGTAACAAATAAGCTTTAAATAGAAAACAAAATGACCTAGCATTTATATATATATGCAGATTGTAGAGGCCTAGAGGGGCAGGAAATGTACGATGGTGCACATAGTAGTTTTGATAAAATAAAAAATTTGCATAATAATCTGATGGACTACCTTGTAAGTTTGGTCACCAAATAAGTGAATTTCATTGAAATCATCAAGGTAATATGTTTAAACAAAAATTTAAATGATAAATTGAAAGGAAGACTTTCATGATCAACATATTATAAAAAAAGAAATATTGAGAAGAAATATTGTGTTAAAGATCAACGCAATATTGAAAAGAATTTCACTTACTTTTTCACATTCTTTGATCTTCTTTTGTGCACCATCAAGTCTCAAGTCTCTGTATTAAGAAATGTTTGAGCAAAATTCAAACACTTAAAAATACCAAAAAAAAAAAAATGGAAAAAATACTAATTGAAAGGAAGGCTTTCTACCAATTAAAAAAAATTACTAACTGTTCATATGCTTAATGTAACCTTGTCACTTTTCAAGCTTTCCATGACTATCAATTGTAAGCGGTCAGAATAGCATTTGTTGCATCGCACATTGAAAGGAAATAATGAAAAATACTAACTGTTTCAATTGTAAGCAGTCATAAAATGAAAGGAAAATGAAAAGATTAAAAATATATAGACGGATGTGATTTACTTGCAACGGATGCCTAGGATTAGAATGAAATTTAGGAGGGATATGAACGGATGTGATTTATTTGCAATGGATGGCTAGGATTAGAAACAAATTTGGAGGGAAAAACTATCATGGAGGGAAAGTAAAAAATACCCCTCAACTTCACCTATTTTAATATATGTTGATAATAATCTGATGGACTACCTTGTAAGTTTGGTCACCAAATAAGTGAATTTCCTTGAAATCATCAAGGTAATATGTTTAAACAAAAATTTAAATGATAAATTGAAAGGAAGACTTTCATGATCAACATATTATAAAAAAAGAAATATTGAGAAGAAATATTGTGCTAAAGATCAACGCAATATTGAAAAGAATTTCACTTACTTCTTCACATTCTTTGATCTTCTTTTGTGCACCATCAAGTCTCAAGTCTTTGTATTAAGAAATGTTTGAGCAAAATTCAAACACTTAAAAATACCCAAAAAAAAATGGAAAAAATACTAATTTAAAGGAAGGCTTTCTACCAATTAAAAAAAAAATTTAAACGCGGCATGACCTCTCTATGTATTATACCTTTCATATTTTTTCTTTTTTGTGCAATATGCAATTTGCCAATAATGGTAAAGGACATATGAGGTTGGTGGTGCTAGAGAGGGGGAGTATCGGCTTCTTGTGTGTATTGTGAAGGCAACATTTCAGAGATTGATCACTATCAATATTGTTGATTATATTACTGTGTCTGCTTTGGCCTTTAAGTTTGAGCTGGTGTTGTTAAGCGAAGCATGCTAATAATAAACCATATGTTATCTATAAAAATAAAATTACTTCATCGAGTTTTAAACTTTTAATATGTGCAATACAAATTTGTTTGATGAGGTTGAAAAAGTTCTAAGGTTTTGATAGGGTAGATCTCGATCCTTGTGATGAGGTTCTTGATTCAAATTTCACTTTCCGTATTGGATTGATCCGGCAAATATGAGACAATCGTTGCTCCTTTGTTCTCATGGGTCTCCTTACGGATTTATAATGATTTTAGTCACTATAGATTAAAGTACTAGCTAGTCGAAAATGGAGAAGCAGTTAACCTATTCCTTGTTACTATTAGAAAATACCCGGTGCACGTTATTACTAGGCGGTTAACCTCTACGATGATATTTTCGGATTCTCATTTTATCTGTGCTCAACTGCCAAAACAACATGAAATAGTAGTATAACAAGCCATAGATGTGTTAGAATTCATCTCTGACATTAATTATTGAGATTCTTGTTACTTTTTTGTCTAAAGCCAAATTTGGTATGAAAATTGGTATATATGATATGCTTACGGTTACGGGTCGGATTCATTCTTGAACCTTGCTTGATTCTTGTAGACAAGTTTTCCAAATGAATAAGGGATTGTTCGAGAAATGCTTGAAAGCAAAGTTAAGTATTTTATAATGAAAGTAGTTGCAACCAAAAATGATAAAGTTAATATAATTGGTATATATTATTTTGGGAGTTACATCTAATAAATTTTGATAGTTGCAACCCTTTGTTAATAAACTAATAAGAATTTGCCACCTAATACATTCATTACTTAAAGCAGAATGTTGAGATTGTGAAGAAGAAGAATGAGCAGTTCTAGCAAACTTGAAACAATTTTAATTTTTTTTAATAATGTTTTTGAAAATTTAAAGTTATAATTTGTGTAAAGGTACAAAGGACTAAATTAAAATAATCTAATTTTTATATTGGACTAGATTGCAAAAATCAATTTTAACTACTTTAAGCAATGACATGAAATACATACATTAGGTGGCAAATTCTTATTAATCTAACGAAAGGTGGCATAGCAACCATCCAAAAATGTTAGAAATATTCTATTATTTTTATGTTTCTAACTTATTTTTATGGATTATAAGCGTGTAGTAATTGCATGCCATAATTTATCTTATTTTTAGAAGTTTGATAAGTCCTCTTTTCCTTTCTGTTTCTTTTGTTCATTTTTAGTTCAGAGTTCAAAAACCACGAATGTTTCACATGTTTAATTAATTAGCAACTTTCCTCACATCTTTGATGAGACGAGCTAATTTGCAGGTGAGGTTTTTTTACGAGAATGGAAATATGGTTGTGGAAAAGCAAATGAAAATGAAAGAAGGAATTTGTAAAAATAGTAAGAAAATCGATCAAGTTCCTACTTGAGCAATTTTAAGATATTCTATTACGTGGATTGAATATCATGTGTGGGATTATTTGAAATATGATGTCCTTGTGGACATTTGTTATTTTGCTATAATGAAATCAGTTTAAGATTGTTATATAGTACTATCATATCTTTTACACCAGCCACAATATCCACTCATTCTAAATTAAGGATATGTTTGTGAAAAATAACTTATAGTTATAAGTTGTGAAATTAATTAAGAGTTGTGAGCTTAGCTTGTAATCATGAGCTTAGAGTTTTAGTTATTCGGCAACATTAGCCGTAAAAATAATCGAAAGTTGTTAAATGATCAAAATGAACATGCAATGTTATATTTATAAGTATTGGAAAATATTTTTTTTTTTTAATTTTTGAAACACAGAGTAATATGAATTCATGATTGTTTTTTTTTTTTAAATATAAAAACATTAACAAGTGCCAAAAACACTTGTTAGCAAGATCCTATAAATTTATGTTTGTTAAAGAAAAAGGTGAATAAGCTCTTTAAAATGCCAACAACTCTATCGAACAGTGATGTTCATGGTTTGGTGTCAATAAAACATTTTCCTCGATAAATCCTACTTTCTTAAGTAGTGTATGAGTGTATCAATCTTTGGGCATTAGTGAATTCTCCTCTTCATTCAATTTTGATTACAAGGCATGCCCATTTGATACGTCTTTATCATACTCCTAGTACATTCCATTTTGGAATTTGAAAATGGCTTATTTACTGTGTCTTTAGTCACCGGATAAATTGGTGGAGTTTTGGTTTTAGTTCCTGAATTTTTTTTTAAATCTTAACTCATCTTTAATTGTTTTGAAAATTTGGTTCTAGTCCATGTCGTTAGAAAATAATTATTAACTGCTGATGTAATTAACATAGCGTCACATCAGCATGTGCAAGTATCACATGCTACCGGTAAGATATATAACGTGGATGATTGGACTGCAGGAGAAAAAAATCAAAGCCCAACCCAAGTGTATTTGTGGATTGGGCTTTGGCTCTTTTACTCATGTGGACGTAATTCTAACGGCTGGACGTAATACTTGCGCACGTCTTTATTGATGTGGCGTTTCGTCAGTCACATCGAAAGGTAACGAATATGGCAAAGGTTAAAACTAAAATTTTCAAAACAATTAAGAATGAATCAAGGTAAAAAAATTTCCAAAAACTAAAACCAAAATATTTCTAACTTTCAGAAAATAAAAAGATAAATAAGCCTTTGAAAATATCGTAGTCGTTTTGAATCTTCTAGAGAAATGGGGAAAACAAAAAAAAGTTGGAGTATAACCAAAGGTGATCAAGAAACTTTGTCCAACGCGGCATGACCTCTCTATGTATTATACCTTTCATATTTTTTCTTTTTTGTGCAATATGCAATTTGCCAATAATGGTAAAGGACATATGAGGTTGGTGGTGCTAGAGAGGGGGAGTATCGGCTTCTTGTGTGTATTGTGAAGGCAACATTTCAGAGATTGATCACTATCAATATTGTTGATTATGTTACTGTGTCTGCTTTGGCCTTTAAGTTTGAGCTGGTGTTGTTAAGCGAAGCATGCTAATAATAAACCATATGTTATCTATAAAAATAAAATTACTTCATCGAGTTTTAAACTTTTAATAGTATAAGATTATTTGAGATAAGTTTACGTTCATTAAAAAATTTATTTTTCAAAATATAATTATTATGGGAATTCCAAAAAGTATCAACTAAGGAGAAGTATTAGTGAAAAGATAATTAAATATTGTTAAAAATAGGAATAAAATCTTATAAATAAAAAAAATAATTTCAACCATCATTAGTCTTCACCACCATACCTCATCTCATTAGCTTTCACCTTCATACCACCACTACCGCCAAAAATACCACAAACTTCAGGAATTTATGACATAATTAAATCATCATCGTACTTTAATTGATAATTTACATTAGAATTTAGTTTTTTTTTTTTTTATAAACAAAGGTTTTATTAACGAGTGACAGTTGTACCCAACCAACAAAAATACAGAAGGTTAAGAGAGTCCCTTAAAACGGTGCATAGGACTATAGGATTCATACATCAATCTGAATAGGAAAATAAATACTTATTACAATAATTAAGAACGAGTCATTATCCACAACCAAGATTTAATCCTAAACTTATCTTGAAAATCCACCATATAAAAAGAGTCTGTTTATATTCTTAGAAATATCAACCAAAATTTAGTTTATATTCTTGCATTTTTTTAAAGTACAATTTGAACTTTAAAGGAGCTTCACCCACATAGAAAATATTGAGGGACAAAAATGTATTTTAAAAATAGGAAGGATACTTGCTGAGTAAGATACACTATAAAATAAATATATTTACATACTCTGTTCGGTCTCTATTATGTATTTAAAAAAAACTAATTTCATATTTAAGGATGTTAGTTAAAACTAATTTCATATTAAATGATTTTAGTTAAGTGCATTTAATTTTCTTGACTTTATATAAAATAGAGCTACTGTGAATAGTACAAAAATTAAATTATAAAACCCCTTCACAATTATATTTTTAAAATTATTGTATTGAAAATAAAATTAGTAAATTTTTTTATCATATTTTAGATCACTAATAAAAATGCTTTTTCTTCTTGTAATTGAAACCGAAATAATAGAGATGAAGTATATTAATTATAGCATCATCTCATAAAATTCTAAAGGAGTACTCGTTCCACTTTAAGTATCTTTTTAGTTTTTAACATAAAAATATTGTTCAAATGTCTTTTCAGACAATCAATATAACATTAAGTACTTTTTTTTAAATTTTATTCTAATCTAATTAAAAAAAACATAATCAGTGAAAAATTTAATAAATTAAATATAAACAACATCGCATTAATTTAATTAAAAAACTTATTAATTACATTTCTTAATCTCAGCTATATATCAAATACAACATTTAAAGGTGGACGGGAGAGTATAAAAAACGCTCATGATCAAAACCTACGTTGTACCAATACGGGTATAGTACGGGATACAAGTACAGTATCGGATACAGAGTATGATATTTTTTAAAAAACAAGGGTACGAGTACGACAATATAAATTCAAATTTTACAAATATATATAAACAAGGTACAAATAAACAGTTTTGACATTGGAATAGAGTATAAGTATCTTAAAAATAAAGGTTGAGGCTCAAAATAAACCGAGATATATGGACTAGAAATTGATTTTGACCGATACCCAATACCCAATAAATAACTGATACGAATATGTCATTAGTTTAGGTGCATGTAACCATTTTTCAGAGGTCAAAACATAATAATTGGGCCACTTTATGATTGAGAGGAAAAAAAGATTTTTTTTTTTTTAATTTTCCGTTTAGTTAGTAAAGTTTTGTTGGAAATTAAGATAATTAATGAATTAAAAAATTAATTGTTTAGTTTTCCAATACAATTTTATTATTTATGTTATGTTATCTTATGTATGGAGTGCATAGGATAGAAAAAACGTAGTATATATACATATTTAATATGATAAATATTTATTGCCTCCTATTTAGAATATAAGGAAAAAAATAAAATCATGCTTATTAAAGAAGTTAGTTAATTGTATTTAATTTTTTAAATTTATCAAAAATAGAGATACTTTAGGAAAACAGTATTGAGAATGACAAGAAAATTAAATGAGATAACGATTTCTAGGTATTATGTTTTAAGAAAATAACATTGGGAATAAAAAAAATTTTAGTTACTTTTGCTTATATTTTAAAATATATATATATATATATATATATATATATATATATTTCAAACCAAAGGGAGTAGAAATTGGGGTTTATATTTATTAAGTTTCTGTGGCATGTTTATTGGACTATCTAGTGACCAAAAAAAAAAAACCCTGTATCTTGAATCCTATGTGACTTCACCATCATGCTTCCCTATGTAACATCCCAATTGAACCTTTCAATTTTTTCTGCAGTTTCTACTTTCTAGCTTGAATCACATGATGGACCACTCCAGCACTAAAATTGAGACACAAATTACAAACTCAGAAGAAGAACTTGCTGAATAATGAATACACTAGACGCTTCTCAGAAATTATAAAAGTCGGCATGATGAATCCCTTTCACTATGAGATTAATGAAACTTGGCCTCAAATTCTCTTCAATTGACCCAACTTTTCACCTGCTAAAAACATCTGGCAGGTTCCTATTTCTACTAATTAAAATCTAAAAGGCCAAGTTAGTTGGTTTGGAACATGAATAATTAAGTTGACATTTAACATTAACAAGCAACCATGACTAAAATATTCCTTGTAACATATACATAATACATAGTACATAGTAGCAGCTTCTCTCTCTCAATGAATCTGCATGATGAATTGGAGAATATAAATGATTGTGAAAGATAATGTGACAGCAAAAGCTATGTAGACTTTTTTAAGTTCTAGGCACTTATCTTCGAAGCTTGAAACAGCAATTCTTGCAAAGCGGCTGGTTTATTTTAACCATGTGCTTAGGTAGAAAAGAACTGTTTGATTCTTTCAAGTAAAATGGTTTTCTCACAGTTACCTAGCCTAGGCCTAAATATGCACGATAACTGTATAACTCTGACCAGATAAAGTGATCCTTTTCATATGGTTTCAGCAGACATGGGATATGGGATTTCTCTTTTATCAATGTGGATTGGTTTAAATGAATGAAACCGACTTAGCTAAGTTAATTAAGTTGTGTTTGGTATAAGAATTGTTCACATTTTTATAATCTAACTTGGAGATTGAAAGTAATTCCCAAGAAAAATATGATACTAGATGGAGTAATTTTGGATTTCTGAGTATCAAGTTTTGGGTATAAAATGACTTTTGTGCCTCCCTCCTTTTACTCTCCTATTTTTGTTTGGTTGAATGTATTTTAGAAAATCAATTATATCTTTGGAATCGTTTATATCAACCGTGATAACCTAGCATTTGAATGAAATTTACTCATTCATTATATTCTCAAGCATCAAATTCTCATAAAAAATCCACACAAAATCATGTTAGCTACCAAACACCACCTTACATATATGGTTTTTTTTAAAGCTTCAACTCTTATGATAGAGGAATAATATTTAAAAATAGTTATACTTTCTTGAAATACTAAATATATAAGATATTTAAATTATCATTTTCCATGAAATTCATTCGATTTGGAATATTTATCCTCATCCCAAAAATTCCTAAATATATACTCCCTCCGTCTCATAAAGTTAGTAAAAAAACATAGAAATTTTTTTGTCTCAAATTAAAGTTAAAATAGTGAATAATAATAATAAAAATTGCATTGTATATTCTATGATTGGTTAATTAAGGAAACATACATTAAATATTTACTTTGGTAATTGGTTAATTTGAGAATACTCCATTAGTAGCATGTTCCCTTATTTTTGTTGAATTTTCAAAAATTTACTAACTTTTTGGGACGGAAAGAGTAATTCTTTGACTAAATTCAAAATATATATGAAAATACCTTCGAGAGGAGCTCACTTATAGGAAAAATTTATTATATGTCTTACGACTAATGGTTTCAATTTCATTTGAATTGGTAATTTGAAATAAACTTATATAATTTTAACTTAATAATGAATCAGCAACGGTTTATATCTGATTGAGATTATTGATCCAGAAGGATGCGTTAACTTTTCTCCCTTAACTACCTGCAATGAGTGGCCAAGGGAACCCCAAAAAAAAATGGAATTTTCTTTCATTTTCATCTCAAAGAGTGATTAATTAATATGATAATGGAGATTATGTATCAAATTAACTATTTAAAAAATACAACACTGATTAAGAATTAGAAAAGAATGTGGCCACAAAGCTTATCATTTGAGAATGACCCAATTTAAGTAGTATCATTTTCAAATGACATCACATGGTGCTCTGATGCCTTATATACCCCCTCCCTATTTATACCCCCTTCCTCCCCCATCACACTCCTCAATTCAAACAAATCCCATATAATTCATTCTCCATCCCTCTCTCCTGCAACACATTCACCTTTCAACCAAAGTCAATTCCTTCTTCTACTATTCCCCATCCCTCCTCTCTAATCCAATCTTCAAAACAAAGCCAAAAACAGAACACAGAACAGAACAATGCATAACATTAGCCTGAACATGCCACCCATGGTTCAAACATTCGACCCCGCGGAGCTATTTACGCGGCGTTGCATATGGGTTAATGGACCTGTAATAGTTGGTGCTGGTCCCTCAGGCCTTGCAGTTGCTGCTTGCCTCAAAGACCAAGGTGTTCCATTCATAGTCCTCGAAAGAGCTAACTGCATTGCTTCTCTATGGCAGAACCGAACCTACGATCGCCTCAAGCTCCATCTCCCTAAACAGTTTTGCCAATTACCTAATTTCCCATTCCCTGATCACTTCCCTGAATACCCAACAAAGTTTCAGTTCATCAAGTACCTTGAGTCATACGCAAACCAATTCAACATAACCCCACAATTCAATGAAACAGTGCAGTCAGCGAAATACGACGAGACCTTCCGCTTGTGGAGGGTTAAGACCATCAGGAAGAATAAAAACTCTTGCAGCAGCAACAATGAGTTTGAGTATATTTGCAGGTGGCTCGTGGTCGCGACAGGCGAAAACGCGGAGAAAGTCGTGCCCGAATTCGAAGGGTTGAACGAGTTTGGTGGACATGTCATGCATGCTTGTGATTACAAATCTGGTCAAAGTTATGATGGGCAGAAAGTACTTGTTGTTGGGTGTGGAAATTCTGGCATGGAAGTTTCTCTTGATCTGTGTAACCATAATGCAAGTCCAACAATGGTTGTTAGAAGCTCAGTAAGTACTCTAATTTTCCTTATTCTAAAGTTCGCAGTTTTAGGCTCTTAGTTGTAATTATTTTTTCATATTGGATTTTGATTAATGAGAGTGCGGATGGAAAACAAAAAAGAAAGTGAAGTTCTTTTGGTATCTACTTTTCTTATTCACAAGACTCGGTTGGAGACCTTGCTTAAGATAACTAAACTTTCACCACTAGATTTTCGAAAATTTAACTTTTTTTTTATGAACAGGTTCATGTGTTGCCGAGAGAAGTTTTTGGAAAATCAACTTTTGAACTTGCAGTTAAGTTGATGAAACGTTTTCCTCTTAAGGTGGTGGATAAGATACTGCTGATTCTGGCACGTTTGATACTTGGAAATGTTGAAAAGTATGGTCTTAAAAGGCCAGCAGAGGGGCCTTTAGAGCTGAAGAACACTGCAGGCAAGACCCCTGTGTTAGACATTGGAGCACTTAAGAAAATTAGATCTGGTAAAATCAAAGTTGTCCCAGGAATCAAAAAATTCTCCCCAGGGAAAGTTGAACTTGTTGACGGCAGAGTTCTTCAAATTGATTCTGTTGTTCTTGCTACTGGCTATCGTAGCAATGTACCATCATGGCTAAAGGTTAGCTCTTCTCTATGTTGTACTATGTTTTACTTTGTTATGTTTTTATCCTTTTGTTTCTCTTACATTTTTTTTTCTTTTTCACAATCTTGTAAAGATATAAATTGACAATAACAACAGAATCTTAATACTAAATTATATCACCATACAATAAATAGTTGAATTTTCTTAACCTTAGTCCTAAGACTAAAAGAAGTGCATTTTTATAGAAAAACTAAACATTTAATGATTTAAGTGACAGTGGACTTAGTTTTTCTAGATTTTTTTATTACTTTTAGCTTCTTATCCTCAGCCCTAAGGACTGAGATTAAGCAAACTCTAAATAGTTTATTTTTAAATGATAAAAAATTCGCAAGGTTAAAAAATTTACCATAACAAAACATGTTATTCAATAACTTAAACTAAAATAAAGATACTTGTGAAATGTCCAATTTTTTAATAAATTAAATTTATTAAAAATATTTAAGAAAATTGGGATCTAATTTAATGATGAAATCCCTAGAGGAACGTTTGGATTGCATAAAGATTGACACTGCCTTGGTTCAAAAAAAAATTTCCTATCTATATCCTTGTTTTGATGAAAAGGCAACTACATTATTTTTTTTCTCTCAATAAACTTTACATATTTTGAACATTTTCAGAAATGTGTAGGCATTGGCAGCAGATACTGTATTTGGTTACTTAGCACATGTTGAGATATTAATGATGTTTCCCCGTTTAGAGACAAGTAAATTTAGATATAGATATGAAAATGGAAAATGAAATGTGATTTTTACTTTGCTTAAAGCTATTTAGATGCTCAATGGACTAAACTAGTATTGCAATGTTAATGTGGTTTCTTTTCAATAGGAAAATGACTTCTTTTCCAACGATGGGATTCCAAGAAATCCATTTCCAAATGGGTGGAAAGGCAGTGCTGGTCTTTATGCTGTTGGGTTCACAAGGAGAGGCCTTTCTGGTGCATCTTTGGATGCTATTAGTGTGTCACATGACATTGCCAAGAGTTGGAAAGAGGAAACTAAACAGAAGAAGAAAACGGTGGCTGCACGCCATAGAAGATGCATGTCACACTTCTAAGAGATTCACCTTTCATTATAAATATTTGGCTTAGTATATGGTTTATTTTTTTATCTAAAAGTTAACCGGTTTTAGTTTACTTACTACAATTTTTTTACTCGGTTTTGATCTTTAAATGTTAAAAAAAAATTGGTTTTAATCTTTATTGATGACATGAGCACATGGGTAACACATCAATCATAAGTGTATGTCCTACTAATTGTTGTTGTGTTCAATTGTGACCTTGACATGTCATCAATTAAGTGACAACCAAGAATAAAACCAAAATTTGAAATATTTAAGAATCAAAACCAGAAAAAAATTATAAGGATTAAAATCAAAATTTGGTCAACATTTAGAAAAAAAAAATCATTGAGCCTAAATATTTTGTGTGATTGCTTAGTTTCTTTTGCTTGGGTGGTGATCAATACAAAACCAAAAGGGATCAATTGGAAGAAAAAAAATGTAGAGTTCCCTAACAGAAAATACACAAAAAGTTAGCCCTCTCCTTAAGATCATCCAATGTTTGAAAATAATTTGGCCATTATTTTTGTACAAAGGAAGATGAGGCTTATTTGGTTATTGTTTTTAGTTGTAAGGAACATTGTTTCACACTCTAATGAATATTGTATCACAAATTATATGTTTTAAAAAAACCTTTTCTTTTCACACTCCCATTTTTCTCTCCACCCCCATTTTTTCCGCCTCACATGAGGTGGAGGTGTAAATTTATTGGTTGAGAGGCGGAAAGGGTGAAAAAAAGCACTGGAAAAAATGGGGGATGGGGAGAAAAATGGGGGTGTGAAAAGAAAAGGTCTTTAAAAATGAAGTCAAACCTCTTTCTCTTTCTCTCTCTCCTATAATCTGATTTAAATTTTACTTTATTTTTTTGGTCAAACCATAGTCTGATCCACAAGGCATTCTCACCATGGGCTTTTTGTCCTCCAACAAAAGCCCAGTAAATGTTGACATTATAGAAAGGAGGAGAAAATATATCTGAGACCCTCTTCTGTATGTGCATGTTCCATAGCACATGGATTGATCCTTATATCAAAATGTCAGATTCTAAGATACAGATAGGAATGAAATTGAGAAAGAGAAAATACTTTTTGTTTCCATCGTAAAGGTTTATTAATATTAACGGAAGTTCATTTGGTCAACGGTGAAAGGGAGATAAATAGGCTAAATTACTCATTTGGTCTCTTACCTTATTTTTCAATTTCAAATTGGTTCCTTATGTTTTTTTTCCCTTTCATATTGGTCCCTTATGTTTCTTTTCGCTATCAATTTGGTCCCAAAATTACTGTTCATCCTACGTGTCAATATTATATTGGTCCACGTGGAGAGAGAAAGTGACACGTGTCCATAACATATTGGTCCACATAGGATGAACAGTGATTTTGGGACCAAATTGACAGCGAAAAGAAATATAAGGGACCAATATGAAACCAAAAAAAGGTAAGGGACCAATTTGAAATTAAAAAATAAGGTAAGGGACCAAATGAGTAATTTAGCCGAGATAAATATCACATTAGCTCAGTTGGACATTTCTGATCTTGCATTCTTTTTATCTTACTACTACTATATACTCCTCGGATCTCTATTATTAAAAAAAAAAAAAAAAACCCACCAAAATCACGTTTATAAAAAAAGTTAGTTAAGTATATTTAACATTTTCAAATTTATTACCTTCAAAAACATTTTCAAATTTATGAAATATATAACTACTCTTTGAAAATTGCTTTGTGAAGGAAATAAAATCAAATAAAAATTAAAACTTTCAAGGAATATTTTAGGAATAATTATATTCGGAATAGAAAATTAGTTAAATTTTTATTATATTAGAGATAAAAATAAGCATGTTTTGTTTTTTTATATTAGAGATTGTGAATAATCTATAAGAGATTAAACGTGAACTTTTCTCAATAATTTCATTTATATATACACACACATGAATATCTCAATAATTTCATTTATATATATATATATATATATATATATATATATATATATATATATTCACACATAAATATATCAAGTTCTTTAACCGTAGCATTTTTTGGTCTTGGGAGAGTTGGATTGATAGCTTAATTAAGATAATTTAGATTTAATAATCACTTTGGTCCAGAAAGATATATTGGCCATTAATTTATTTCCCAAAATATTTTTGCATCAATTTAGTCTCCCAAAGATCAACATGGCATCACAAAGTATAAATTTTGGTCTCCGAAAGATTCATATGTACATATAATATGGTGTCATATTAATCTTTGGGGACTAAATTGATGTAAAATATCTTTTGGGACTAAATTGATGACCAAAATAATTTACGGGGACCAAAGTGACTATTAACTCTATTTTTTATGTTTTTTTTTTTGTCATTTTATACTTTTGTTCTTTTTAAGATAATAGATCTTTTTCACTTATTGATATTTTCTTCATGGAGAAAAGTTTTTATTTCAAGCTTAATTACAATTTTTGATTTTTTTTTCTTATTTTTAAGATTTAGTTTGGTCTTGAATTTTTTTTTAACTTATTTTTATCCTTTATTTTTTTTTCCAAGAAATTCAAGTTGGTCCTTCTGTCATAGCAGAAAATTTCAAGGTCACCACTCAATGAAGGCTAGGAACATTGGTATTGCTTCACCAATGGTGGAGCAAGCTGGATCTCGATGGTGGTTGATCCATATGGATAGAGATAACAATATGTTGTAAATATAGCGGATATGACACTGAGAGCTCTATTAATGGAGTCATAAATATATGTCAAGCTCTATCGATGAAATGGTAATTGATGGAAATATTATGAGTAAAACTAACATTTTACGACAAAAGGACCAAATTCAATTTAAAAAAAATGATCAAAATAAGTTTTAAAAAAATAAAATTAAAAACTAAAGTGAATGTTGAAAATAAGATCAAGAAGAAAAATATAATTAAGCCTTTATTTTATTACATGAAGCGACCATTATTGAGATTTAAGTGTATAAAGTTTCTTTTTCCATTATTTAAGCACCAAGTAAGTGGAGTTTGGGAAGATTATTAGAATAGATCAATTATTTTTTTTGGATTGTAAAGCAAGCAAATCTCATTCCTCTTGCTAAGTATGAAAATTCTTACCATCCAAAGGAGAGGAAACTAGCGCCAAAGAAGGATTTTCATTGGAGTGCATGACATAAGGGTTTCAAGCAGCATTTGTTAGATAATTCAAGGAAGAGTCTTTCTTGTATGCCATTGAAACAAAAATGAAAGAGAAAAGAGTTGCTTAAAGAATGTTGAACGCTGACAACATAATTGAAGAATCTGAGTAATAAGGGAAGAAAAGCTTCGATATCATCCTAATGACTTAATTATGTCACAGGTCCCTGAAGTTTGAGGTACTTTTGCCAGATACCCTTATACTTTTTTTTTCAATGTTTGACTCTCCGAAGTTACTTCTGGGTTTGTCATATATCCCTACTACTGATTCTGGTCAATTTTGCTGACATGTAACATCGGAATCCTGATCTGACGCAGGAGGTTAAGCACCTAGTGCCTTGTGAGCGAAAATCTTTTGTTTTTTTAATTTAAAAAACTAAAAAACTTAATATTTTTATATTTTTAGTTAAATAAAAAAAAGAAAAAAAGAATTGAAGAGAGAGGTCGTCTTCGACTGTGTGACACGACACAACATGACCAACCTCCTGCGTCTGACTAAAATTCTGATGTTACATGTCATCAAAATTGCCCAGAATCAATAGTAGGGGTATATGACAAACCCAGAAGTAACTTCGGGGAGTCATACATTGAAAAAAAAGTATAAGGGTATCTGACAAAAGTACCCCAAACTTCAGGGACCTGTGACATAATTAAGCTCATCCTAATCATGGAATCAAAATAACTTAATAATTTGAAATTTGAATGATTTCATTGATTATATGAATGTAATTATACAAGAAATTTTAAGTAACAGAGTAAGGCAACTTACATGCTACAACCATCCCAACATATCACAAACTAAACTAGCCTCAGGATAACAGAAAACTAACTAAACTATAAATAGATTGAACTTCTCACCTTAGTCCTCTCGTTTAGTGATTAAAATTACGATTTAATTCTTAAATTTTGTAATTTTTATCAAGATTCACCATGATATATTATTTAATTAGAATAAATGGCCGGCTTCTTATAAGGATACAAATTATCCATTGAGGAGCTGAGCAGCTAGGTTTTTGTTCTTTCTCTCCCTTGGAACCCTTCATTCAAAATGGCTAGGAGTTAGTTGGAACTAATTGTGCGCTTACTATGTTTTGTTTTGTCCAAGTAAAACTAATTCTTAACCTTTACCTGAAAAAAAAAAATTATGCCTTCCTGTGATTGAGAATGAGATAGTAAAAGCAATGTTCAACTTATACAAGTACAAATGCCTTGGTTGGAGAATTATTGGAGCTGATGTAATCTCTGCAGTTGAGGAATTATTCAATAGCGGTCACATGCTACTTAGAACAGATAAATTTAAGGCTTTATTATGTCACAAGTCCCTAAAGTTTGATATACTTTTGTCAGATACTCTTATTTTTTTTCGATGTTTGAAGCTTCGATATCATCCTAATGACTTAATTATGTCACAGGTCCCTGAAGTTTGAGGTACTTTTGCCAGATACATACTTTTTTTTTTATTGTTTGACTCCCCGAAGTTATTTCTGAGTTTGTCATATACCCCTACTACCAATTCTGGTCAATTTTGCTGACATGTAACATCGGAATCCTGGTCAGAGGGCCAGGAGGTTAGGCACATGGTGCCCCGTGGACGAAGATCTTTTTTTTTAAATAAAAAAAACTTAATATTTTTATATTTTTAGTTAAATAAAAAAAAGAAAAGAAATGATTGAAGAGAGAGTTCGTTTTCGCCCATGTGACATCACGCAACACTACATGACCAATCTCCTGCGTCTTATTAGGATTCTGATTATGATGTTATATGTCAGCAAAATTTCCCAAAATTGGTAGTAGGGGTATATGACAAACCCAGAAGTAACTTCAGAGAGTCAAACATTAAAATAAAAAAAAGGAGTATCCGGCAAAAGTACCCAAACTTCATGGATTTGTGACATAATTAAGCCTAAATTTAACCTTCATAACTCAAATCCAGGGCAAATCCTCCAAGATCGAGATACCGATGAATATAGAACTATCTTATGCAACAAATGCATTATACTAGTGTGTCACTGAGGTAATCTATAATAGACTCTCAATAATCCTTGATAAAATGGTTTGCAAGAAGTACAGTGTTTTCGTTGCAGGAAGATCTATTGTGCATAATATCAGGAACTGTTTATTTTTTTTTTATCAATAGTCATGAACTGTTGAGGGTGTAGAACATGCAAAATTGCACCCCTAGTAGCATTGTATTTTAAAAGTTGACCTTAATAAGACTTATGAGAGTGTGAATTGGGCTATTTTCAGAGAATTGCTAACAGGTTATGGGTTTTCTCAGCAATTTAGTGATTGGATAATGGGATGTGTGTGTAGCACTTCATTTTCCTTAGCTATTATGGAGTATCTAACCAGAATGAATCCTGAAGTTGTCTTTGGATCAAAACTTCAAATTTCACCCTAAATTAAATGTAAAAGGCTGAAAATCACAAATGTGTGCTTCGCCAATGATCTCATCATGATTTTTTATTAAGGCTGATAGTATTATCTTTAAACAAGTGGACTCAAGTGGATTGTCAGGTAGTTATTGAGGAAACAGTGGCCAGAATTAAAGCTTGTCTACTAGTCATTATTTAGGGGCTTTAGTCCCCGAAAGTTATTTTGGTCGGGATTATTCTTTAAATTTGTTAATGTTTTGATTTTGGTATCTGCTAACGTGGCTATCGAAACACCACATCAATAATCACGTAATATGAGTATGAGGTGATGCTAACGCCCAATAGGTGGTATTACGTGGATGATATAAGTCCACGGACACAAAATGGTCTCATACTCAAAATTGTCTCATACGCAAAATTTTGCGTTTGTGGACTTGTATCATCCACGTCATACTACCTATTTGACGTCACCTCAGCTACATGATTGCTAATGTGGTGTTTTGTTAGACATATTGAAAAAGATAATAAATTTTACCAAAACCAAAATGTTTGAAAAATTAAGGATTAATCTCTGTCAAAATAACTTTTAAAAACTAAAACCGAAACATGTGAAACTTTTAAGGACCAAAGTCATAAATAATCCAATGTTGAATAAGTGATACTCCCTCCGCCCCTATATACAGAGGATCCTTTTGGGAGATTTCACGTCCATTAAGAAAGTTGATTAATTAAATTAATTGTATTGGAAATTAAATGTGAACTTTTGATATATATTTTCAAAATTACCCCTATTTATATTATTGAGAATATAAAAAGTGATAAATAATTAGGGATGTTTGCAGAAAAGAGTAATTAATGATCATTGAAAATTGGTATAAGGTCTTATAAATAGAAACAAAAAAAGTGTCAAAAAGTCTTATATTTAAGGACAGAGATAATATATTCTATTTTGTTATCCTTTAACTCTTATTGGGCTCATGTTTATACTTTATACATTATGCCTGAGTGTTATATATAAGATCGATGTATATTACCATAAACTTATCTTAAAAATTAAAATCACTATAAAAGATGTAAAAAATTTTGTTATTATTCTACAAAAGAAAAAAGAAACTATTTTTATTTATCCAAAATATATATGGCAACAAACAAATAGAGAATTGAGTCAGTGTCTAACTAATATTGCTCTATCTCAATCTTTTATTTGGTCCATGCATTTTTATTTTTATTTTTTACGTATTTCTTACGGAACTACCGGTATTCCCAAGAGCACCCTTAATACCAAGAGTCCTTGAGACTAATTCGGAGTAAGCTACGTGACTGGCTCTTCCAGCGGGATGTTTTTAGTGCGTTTTCAAATCAAGTAAAAATGAAGTCTAAAAGATATTGACAAGGAAGACAACCCACATGAGTTTCTAATATTCATTCAGACATGAAAATATTGCATTAACTCAATGGCCCATCTGGTTCTGGACCCTAGAGGCTACTCACCATCACACACAGAATTGCAAGTGGGAAATCTGAACTTGTGGGTGTGGGAGCAGAATAGACTCATCTATTTATGCACGTAGCTCCATTTCTGGTTTGTTCCATGTTATAGAACAAAGATTTACTATTTGAATTTGGCATCTACATACATTAAAACTATGTTTGTATTTTGGTTTGAGAGAAGAATATGAGAAAAAAAAATATGAGAGGAAAAAAAAAGGAAAAAAAATCAGTAGATTTTTTTTTTTATATGAGAAAAAATTAAAAGCAATTGGTCCAATAAAAAAAATTAAGTTTTTGGTCCTTAAACTTAGGGGGTGTTTTGGAATTAGTTCCTATCCTTTTTTTTTCGTTGGATTTGGTCCTTAAACTTTAACATCGTTTGGTTCAGGTCCTTCCATCCAAACACCGTTAGTTACTAGCTGACGTGTCGCCAGCACAGCACAGACCACCACCCGTTTTTTGACACGTGGCGCCACTTGAAATTTTTTTTTGAATAAAATAAAAAAATCAAAATAAAAAATTAAAAGCCAATATTCAGAAAATCAATCACTCACAAATCCCTCCTCCATTCTCCCCCCATTTCCAAGTGCTCCGCCACCGCAGTGCTCTCCACCGGCAACCACGGCGGCGGAATCACCTCCTACAACTGCAACGAGAAATTGAAGCCCTGCTCCGGCGTCTCCAATCTCGACGCGGCGTGCCACGACGGCGATTATCGGAAGGACAAGGAGGAGTTGGAGCGACACAGCGATCGCGTGCCTCCTGGATGCGTACACGGAGAAGTTCACTCAGATGAACCGGGGGAACCTCCGCGGCGGCGACTGGGAGGAGGTGGCGGAGGCCGTGGGGGAGCGATGCGGCAGCTCTGGTGATGGGTAGCAGAGGTGTTATAAGAGTGTGGAGCAGTGTAAGAACAAGATTGATAATTTGAAGAAGAGGTATAAGGTGGAGGTTCAGAGTATAGGGAGTGGTGGAGAAGAAAGGAGAAGAATGAAGAAGAAAGGAGAAGAATGAGCCAAAGAGAAACCACGTGGAGCATAAAACGCAAGTTTTTGTTTTTATTTTTTGATTTTTTGATTTTGATTTTTTTATTTTATTTAAAAAAAATTCCAAATGGCGCCACGTGTCAAAAAACGGGTGGTGGTCTGTGTTGTGCTGGCGACACGTCAGCTAGTAACTAACGGTGTTTGGATGGAAGGACCCGAACCAAACGGTATTAAAGTTTAAGGACCAAATCCAACGAAAAAAAAAGGATAGGGACTAATTCCAAAACACCCCCTAAGTTCAGGGACCAAAAACTTAAATAAGCCTTTATATTATAATAAAAAAATATTGTCTCCCTTTGTATCATTCCACATCCTCTTGCATGTTAATTTTTTGTTTGTACATCTGATTCCTCAAGTACTACTTAGGTACATGCGGATCCGACCCGAGTCACATGTCTGGCTATGGTAGGTGAGTCTCTCAACATGAATTTTCTGCATCCACAAGGAATTGAACTCGAGACCTTGCTTAAGCGAGATCGAGCCACTTACCACTCGTCTCTGCGACGACCCAAATTTATTTCCCTTTTTCTTTAATTCTTTTATAAAAATGTGGGTTAATTTTTCGCCTATTAGGAAAATAAACTTAAGTCATCACTAAATCAACACATCATTCATTATCTACATAGAGATGAAAACTAATGCACATCATATACATTATCATCAAAAAGGTTTCAAAGCATGTATCACATCATTAGCAGCTGGAGCATAGCTTTCATCACACCAAAAGTTAGACTATGAGTTAAAATATACACAATATATCACAGACCAAAAGATATAACCTAGAGCCTTGGTTCTCAACTCCAAAACATCAGCAGAAATATACACATAGGACTTTGTTAGCACATCGTCACATATCATCCCATACTAGTCAGGGAAAAGACGAATGATAAGGACTACGGGTACGCAAGTCCTCAGGGAACGCATATGAGGGAGAGGGTTCAGACAGCGGATTGTGATCTCCATCATCCCCTCTAATATCAAGTTGGTACCCCTCCTATGCTATGCCCCCTCGGGAATGAACCTCATCTCTATGCAGATCGGGTTCTGATTCATTACCTGACAAACAAAAGGGCAAGGGAGTAAGTCATAACCGAAGCACATCATCAAATAATAATCTATCAGAACTAGAAATAACAATCACAAATAATCAAATAATCAAAGAATAATGCATGTAAAAATGCACACCCAATTTATCAATACAATACTCTTGTAATTAAGTGGCATGATGCATGCTAATCTCATCTCAATCATATCCCGGGGCATCACAGTTTGGAGGGAAACGGGTCCTCATGAGCTTCCTCCGCTCGACCTCTCACGACTTATAGGCTTCCTCTTCCCAGCGCTCACGACTTACAGGCTTCCTCCGTCCAGCGTAACTAGTATAAAGGCCTCACAGGAGCAAATCTCACTCAATGCATGTATGCAAGTATGGATCATTACCAATCATTATCATTGACTTATTTGTCATTATTTCATTTTCATCATACCATCATTATTTCACAATTTGCAACTCCTCATGCGAATACAAACATTTATCGTTTCACTTTTCATAATTTAATTCATTTCGAAATCAATTCAAAGTCATAATCATTCATCATCTAAAATCAGCACATATTTACAATTATGATATCAAAAATCAATAAAAGAGGTTTGGATAAAGTTAAGTACCATCAAAATTGATGAAATGGTGATTTTGAGTCAGGAAAATCGATTGTCAGGGTTAGACAATCAATTGTCATGTTTAAAATTTCAAATTTTGGCTCTCAGACAACATAACAATCTATTGTCAGGTCATGGCAATCGATTGTCATGCAGAAAATCAGCATACTGAAAGTAGTTTTGAAACATCAAATTTTGATATACTTCACTTTAACCAAAACAAACCCAAAACAGATCCAAAACACATATATTTATACATGTCTATGCATATTTGAAACAATGATTCCATCAATTTCATACTCAATTCATTCAATATGCATAAACAAGTAAAAATGACAACTTGACCTATGAATTTCATTCATATTGTAAAAAAAGTCCAAATTCAGTGTTTATTTAGCTCACATATGATTATTATAAGTTGTTCAAATCAAGAATTGAAATTAAAATGACCTCCAAGTCTTCATTCCAATTCAAGTTTCAATTTCAACACTTATGCCCTTGAGTTCAAGTGAACTCCTATATTTCTAGCCTTTGGATTATTATTCTAGCACCCGGATAACTTCTCCCTTACCTATTTCAAAGATTCATATTGGTTTGGAATGGAAAGAAACAATTTGGTTGGGAAAATCCCAAGCTTTGGTTTTCAGCTGCAAGTGCTCTGTTTTCAATTTGGCAAGACAACAAAATCAGTCTTGATCACAAAGAATAAGGCACAATAATTCGTGATCAATGATTAGAATCAAAACTAGGACATGAAACCTTGAAAATAAAACAAGCTTGAAGCCCAAAGGATGCTTGAGCTTACCACACGAATCAAGGAAAGATAGCTCCTTGAATCTGAAATTCAGATTTCAGAGTTGATCAACAAACTTTTCAGGGTTATATCTTCTTCTACAGCCCACCAAATTCAACAAACTTGGTACCAAATTGAAGAGCATAGAACGAATTTTAATTTGGTATATGATTTGCTAGGGTTTGAGTTTCATATCATATAAAACGAATCGAAGCAAGTTTATGACAACAAACACGATTTTCTGCAGACTTTGGCTATGTTCTTGTGTTTTTGTGTTGTATACTCCCTCCCTAATTTAAGTTAATCCACCCTAAGATGTCCCCATCAATTGAGAACAGTATCCAAGGGATTTTTGTGGCTGAAATCGTGGGAAACTCTGAGCCATTCGTTCAATAACCGACTTACTGCTGGCAAGAAAGCATCGTGACAATCGATTGTCAAGAGAAGGTGAAAATTTTTCAATTTATAAAATTATTATTTTATTTTATTTCTTTACATTATAAAAGGCTTATTTCATTCAAAATTCTTCCAAAATTACTTCCATACATTATAATTATAATTTCACATGATAAAATATAATTCACACAATATTCATATAGAATTTATTTACTATTCAAATAATAATTATATAATATATTTAATATTTTAATTATAATTTCGAGGGTAAATTCTGGTGGGTGTTACAGTCTCAATCCATATTGGTCTTGCATATTAATTTTGACAACCAATATTTTTTATCCAAAATATTCTCTGTAGTAAAAACAAATAGCAATTCACTCTACCATTTATTCATATTTAACACAAGTTATGTAACAAGGATGTCGGCTTACGCGAAAAAACTAAGAGAAAATGGAGAATGCATTGACGGTGTAAAGGATTTTTATACCATCAGTGCATTATCCATCGTTCATTTGTTTATGGTTATTGACTTTTAGATTAAAGTAATACAAATGAATGATGGATGATGGACTGATGATGTAAAAAACTTTACATCGTCACTGCATACTCAATTAATCTAAAAAATTTGAAAGAAATTGGTTGAATAAAAAAGTAAAAAGAGAAAAAATAATTATTATATGCAAAACAAATATGCCTTTTATATAATGAAAAAAAAATATTATCCCCTTTATATCATTTTACATCTTCTTGCATGTTAATTTTGACAACCGATATTTTTGACCCAAAATATTCTCTGTACTAAAATCAAATAGCTATATTTAACTCAAGTTATATTCGCGTAAGACAGCCCAGTTGGTGGCTGCAAGGACATTTAGGATTTCCCCCTCCCCCAGATTATGATGGGTTATAGTCCCAGACCTCTTATGTAAACCAAATATTTAACTCAAGTTATTAACAAATGTGTTCGCAACTTAAAAAAAAAAAACAAAAAAACAAAAACAAACAAACAAACAAATGTGTTGCATAGTATTAAAAACATACTCTGGTTATAAAAAAGAACCAAAATTCAATTTTTGATTAAAAAAACTATTTGAAAGGATTAACTTGATTATGTTTAAACTTCGAAAAATTAATCTTTTACTTTGATAATAAGGTAAAAGAATACCCAATAAAACCAAAGCATATTTAACAGAAGGATTTTTTTTTTTTAAGGTATATGCTACACAAATTATTATCGAAACATATCCTGAAGCATTATAGCGAAAATGGAAAGCAGGAAAAAAAAAAGTAAAGAATTAAAATTTTGCGTAGTACAATTTCTGATCTCCTAAGTGTAGTAACGTGGTGGTATTGTCTTGTGTAACATAATAGTAACTCTCAAGAAGATTTGGGGTAATTTTGGTTTTGTGCAAATTTTTCTCATCTTCTCATCTTTCTCTTTCTAAAATGGAAGAGATTTTTTATGGACAGTTCCCACTTTTTTTTTTATTCTATTTTTTTTTTCAAACAAGGTTAAGGTCCTGTTTGCATAAACAACTTATTAAAACCCTTATGACATAAATACTTAACACATGAGTCCTTTGCTTCCTCCGATTTACTATATAAAAAAATTAAAATTAAGTTTATTAAAAATGTTAGTTGATTATATTTAATTTTTTAAATTTATAAAAAACATAAAGTTATTTAAGAAAAGTAGGATTGATAAAAAAAAAATAAATCTTACTATAACCATTTTATATGAATGTTTAAAAAAAAATAGCATTGGAAATAAAACAAAATCTTATTTTTAAACCAGAAAAATGTTTTTTTTTTCATCTTAAATTACAAAGCAGAGGGAGTATCTCCTTTATTTATTTCTCTCTTCCCAAACTTTCTTGTTTCAAAGACATTGTAAGGATGATGATAACTAATATCCTAACGTTATTGTTTAAAAATTTAATAATCAAAAAATTGTACTACCTCCGTCCCCAATTATAAGACCCTCCTGAGAGATTTCACGTCCATTAAGAAAGTGAAATAATTTAGTTAATTGTATTGGAAATGTGAACTTTTGATATGTATTTTCAAAATTACCCCTATTAATATTATTGAGAATCTAAAAAGTGTTAAATAAATAGGGGTGTTTGTGGAAAAAAATAATTAATGCTCATTGAAAATTGGTAAAGGGTATTATAAATAGGAACAAAATAAAAGTGTCAAGAGAGCCTTATAATTAAAGGCAGAGGGAGTATTAGAAGTCTAAGTTCACTACTCTTAAAATGTCATAAATTCACAATTTTTCAAGATTAAATTACTTTTAACTAGTAAGCAAGCCCGTGCATGTGGAAGGGTATTATTTAGTAATTGAGTAACATATTAAATATTTATATTATGTAAAAATTAAGAAAGTTTTTATTAAATATTATTTGATAAAAAGCATGTTGTATATTTATTTATTAGTTGGGCTTTACCAAAATTTTGTCTTCCCAATAATCCTATTAATTTTGGTCTTCTTAATGCCATTAATTTCGGTCTTCTCAATGATCCCATTAAGTTCTCTTCTATTAATTAATGAATCGCACCATATTTTCATACTTTTAGTAACTAATTAGCAATTGATTTTTTTTTCTTCTATTAGTAACTGATTTTTTTTATAGTAACTTATTTCTATGAAAAAAATATTGAATAAAAAAACCTAAAAAACCAAAAGTTAAGAAACTAAAAAAAAATATATTTTAATCTTCGATCATAATAACTACCTAATATATTTCTCTATGTTTTTTTTGTTTGAAAAAGATTTGCTTCAGATTTTGAATCAAATAATTACATTAAAAAAAAAACTTATGCATCAATGCATAACAAAAACTATTAATTAATAATAATCAACTTGAAAATATTCCTTAAATGTTGTAAATATTTATCACCTATTTATCTTCTCAATGATCCCATTAATTTCGATCTTAAATGTTGGAGATATTGCTCTCCTATTTGTCTTCTCAATAATCCCATTAATTTCGATATTAAATATTTGTAAATATTTCTCTCCTAATTTTATTCCCAATAATCCCATTAATTTTGGTCTTCTCAATGCCATTAATTTCGGTCTTCTCAATGATCCCATTAAGTTCTCTTCTATTAATTAATGAATCACACCATATTTTCATATTTTTAGTAACTAATTAGCAATTGATTTTTTTTTTCTTCTATTAGTAACTGATTTTTTTTGGTTTATAGTAACTTATTTCTATGAAAAAAATATTGAATAAAAAAAACCTAAAAAAACCAAAAGTTAAGAAACTAAAAAAAATATATTTTAATCTTCAATCATAATAACTATCTAATATATTTCTCTATGTTTTTTTTGTTTGAAAAAGATTTGCTTCAGATTTGGAATAAAATAATTACATTCAAAAAAATAATATAATACCTAAAATTGAAATTTTTTAATGAAATACAAATTTTCGTAACTTATGCATCAATGCATAACAAAAACCATTAATTAATAATAATCAACTTAAAAATATTCCTTAAATGTTGTAAATATTTATCACCTATTTATCTTCTCAATGATCCCATTAATTTTGGTCTTCTCAATGCCATTAATTTCGATCTTAAATGTTAGAGATATTACTTTCCTATTTGTCTTCTCAATAATCCCATTAATTTCGATATTAAATATTGTAAATATTTCTCTCCTACTTGTGCTCCCAATAATCTCATTAATTTTGGTCTTCTCAATGCCATTAATTTCGTTTTTCTCAATGATCCCATTAAATTCTCTTCTATTAAAAATTTATCTTCTATTAATTAATGAATCACATCATATTTTCATACTTTTAGTAACTAATTAGCAATTGATTTTTTTTTCTTCTATTAGTAACTGATTTTTTTTATAGTAACTGATTTCTATGAAAAAATATTGAATAAAAAAACCTAAAAAACCAAAAGTTAAGAAACTAAAAGAAATATATTTTAATCTTCAATCATAATAACTACCTAATATATTTCTCTATGTTTTTTTTTGTTTGTAAAAGATTTGCTTCAGATTTGGAATAAAATAATACATTAAAAATAATATAATACCTAAAATTGAAACTTTTTAATGAAAATTGGTAAAGGGCCTTATAAATAGGAACAAAATAAAAGTGTTAAGAGAGCCTTATAATTAGGGGATGAGGGAGTATTAGAAGTCTAAGTTCACTACTCTTAAAATGTCATAAATTCACAATTTTTCAAGATTAAATTACTTTTAATTACTTTTTTCGATCCTATTTATGAGTCGTATTATAAAAGAATTATTTGGTCTTATTTATAAGTTCACTTTGTATTTTTAAAAATTTATTTATTTTATTTTTATCTTATTTATTTTTTTTATTAATGTAAAACAATTCATTTATGAAATTTCTAATAAAGGTCAAGAGAATAAAATTATAATATTAATATATCTTTTTAAAATTTCAAAAAATATAGCTACCTTCCTTAATTTATACGATCAAATATGACCCGTAAATAATGCAATAACAAGTACTAATGTACTATTCTGACTACTATCATAAAAGTACTTACTAAAATTTTTCATTGAATTAATAGCAGCACACAATATACGCTGCACAAGCACAAGCACTTTTTTTGTGACCTCACAGAAGAACTTCCAAGGTTATCATAAAAGTAATGCAGGCTGCAGCCATTTAGTTAGACATCACAATTACCAATAGAAGAAAACACATGGGTGGCAGCACCCACACCCCCTTCCTAGTCCAGTGGCAAAGCCCATTCCCTCAAGTATCTAGAATTTATTTGAGTTTTGGATTTTGAATCCCCTGAAAATTGGTTTCGAATCCCATTAAAAGTGGAAAAAAATTTAAAATGCCTCTTTTTTTTTTTTTTGTAACTTGAGAGTATCGGAAAATTTGAATTTGTAACTTATATTTTTGTTAACTCTTTCTTTTTTTTAAAAAAAAAAAATGGCAATACATTGATCCCATTAAAAAATACATGTTTTATAAAGCAAAAAATACTTGTTTTTGAGTGAACCTTGTTGAAAATTGTATTTTTTTGATATTGTTCAGTAAAAAAATAAGAAAAAAACACAAGAAAGAAACGATGGCGTACAATAAAAAACAGTAGACAGTGATAGACAGTGCTTATGAGGTGATTACTGATTACTTGATTAGTATGAAAGAGTATTCCTATACCTATTGGATACTAGGTGGCTAGCTTGGCCAGGTCCATTCTTATGAACCAAAGGAAGATCCACCGTGTGTCGGTTCTTGCAATGGGGTTTTATGGAGGGGTGTATCTTGTAAGTGTGTAACGGTTCGATCCGATCCGGTCTTTGATAAATATTAGGAACCAGATAATTTAAATTAACATTGTTCAATTTAGTTCGGTCCAAATATTTTGTGTGTATAAAGACAGGACCGGATCAAACAGTGCATAAGTGATCGGGTCCAATCTATTTAACAGTCATACAACATAACAACATACTACATACAACATAACAACATACAACAAAACAACATACAACATATTGCTTGCTGCAGCCTGAAGTCATACAACATAACATGCTGCCATTAAAAAGAGAGTAAGGAGAAGATTTAACGCAGTGGGGAGAATAAGAGGAAAAACTTCAAAGCTAGGTTTATAAAGTTAACGTGTTTACTGTTTAGTGACTAGGAGTATTGTGTTTTTTTTTTATATATTTTTAAGGAATCGGTTCGGTCCGGTCTTAACGGTCTCAAAAATAATGAGATCGTGAACCGAACCATAAAGCAATGGTTTGAAAATTTTGAGATTGGACCGAATCACGAGACCAAACCGAACTATAATTTTCGGTCCAGTCTGGTTCAATTCGAGCGGTCTTGCGATTTAAGACCGGATCACTTACACCCTTAGTTCTATGACATTGCTAATAGGGACGATGAGAAGTGTTCCGAAGCATACTTGATTATATAATAATGAAGAAGGAAAAAGGTGGGTGTGAAAGAAGAAGAAGAATGAGGAGGTAATTTTGAGATTTTTAATGGGTCCATAATCAAAATAATGACGTTCAAAATCTAAAACTCAATTTATTATACCAAGGCCGACCTTTTTTTTTTTTTCGGGGGTGGGGGTTTAATGTGTGCTCGGTGAGAAAATGATAAATTTATGTTTGGAAAGTTGCATCAATTTTCAATACAGACATACAATTTTTGCCAATTTATACTAATATATGTATAAAGGGTTTTGATTTTTTAATCTCCCAAATTAGTTTTTGACCCAATTTTAATTTTTTTTCCAAAAATGTCACTCCAAGGAAAAAAAAAACTCCCTCCAAAATTCCTTATTCTCCTTCTTCTTCACTTACATCCACTTCTCCTTCTCCTTCTTCTTCTTTCCCACTTATACCCACTCACTTACTCACCCTCACACTCGCCCACACTCGCCCCACTCACATATCCACTATTCTGTTTTTTTTATGAGTAAAATGCATCCTACGCCTATGTCGAAGCGTACGAAACATACTGGTACGCTTCGATAGAGGTGTACAAATAAAAAAAAGCCCAATACGCCAGGCCCAATATATACTCACAAGCCTTGGCATATTGGGCTTTTTTTATATGTACGTCTCTATCGAAGTGTACCGGTATGTTTCGTACGTTTCGACATAGGCGTAGGACACATTTTACTCATAAGAAAATAATAATAATGGATATGTGAGTGGGGATGAGTGTGGGGGTGCATAAGTGAGCGAGAGTAAATGAGTGTAAGTGAGGAAAAAGAAAAAGAAGAAGGAGAAGGAGAAATGAGAGTTGGTGAAGAAGAAGAAGAAGGAGGAGAATAAGGAGAGGGAGAAGGAAGAATTTTCTTTTTAAATAGGAAGTATTTTGGGTATAAAGAAAAAAAGGAGAGGTCAAAAACTAAAGAGCTCTGGAATTTGAACCCCCCTTCATCCTTATTATCCAAAAACCCCATTTTTATTTTTAATTCCAGAATTACCCTTGACCAATTTCAAACCCAACTCTTTTTCTTCTTCTTCAACACTTCTTCATCATCTCTCATCTTCAACACCCAACCTTACAACAACCCAAACCCCACTTGTAACATCATGTTACGACTAACATTTTCTAGCGGAAAATAAATTAAATAAGAAAAATATCTAAAAATTAGAGTCCACGGTATTTAAATTTCCTGATAACAACGAAAAATGTACCATGCGTCAATTATTTCAAATATAATGGAACATACTTATAACTTAAATCAACGTATTGGACTGGGCATTGACCACGGAGAATAAGGACGAAATCTTAAATCATCCTCAAATAAATACATGTCTCAATAAAACAAAATAGCATAAGAATCTAACTAAAATAATCTATCAAATCATATATTCGATTGATCGTGGGTCCTCTACCAGCTACTGATTCACTCCTTAGGAGAACCTAGAAATGTCAAGAAAACCCAAGCATAGTGAGATAAACATCTCGGTAACACTATATAAAATAAAACAAATATGACAATTCTAGCCGTCTCAAGTACGCAAAATCTCCATTCATAATAATAAAAGGAAAAGAATAAATTCCAATTATCATTTCGTAATATAATGAATAACTTATAATGAAAAATATGAACAAGATAAATTTAAACATATCTATATAAAAAAAATATACACTTAAGGCCTTAATATTATTAGAGCTCTAGTTATTAAGTTTATGTTATCTTGCACACAGCACGCCTGCTGGAGGTGCCTACCCCTCGCCCGGCGCCCCGGGTTCGGATGACTTACACTCGCGTCCGAGTCAGTCCTGAACGATTAATAAATTATAGGTTATAAAACAAAGTCGTACTTATACATTCCCAACCAATGACTTTAATTTTCTCTCTTGCACACAGCACGCCTGCTGGAGGTGCCTACCCCTCGCCCGGCGCCCCGGGTTCGGATGACTTACACTCGCGTCCGAGTCAGTCCTGAACGATTAATAAATTATAGGTTATAAAACAAAGTCGTACTTATACATTCCCAACCAATGACTTTAATTTTCTCTCTTGCACACAGCACGCCTGCTGAAAGTGCCTACCCCTCGTCCGGCGCCCCGGGTTCAGATGACTTACACTCGCGTCCGAGTCAGTCCTGAAGTCATATGGTTGATATTCATTTACTTATATTTCATTAATAAATATTCCCTTAACAACGAATGTATTGGGTTTTAAACTCTTAACATCATTATACAATAGCCTGCATTTAATAAAATTAAAATAACAAAATATAAGTTAAATATGGCGGCACTATCTAACAGTGAACACATCCCCTTGACCAATACATGATACTCACATAGCAGTGTAGATCATAAATAGGTGACTATTGTAGTTACATTATAACACATATATTTGGGTTCTGGAACTAAGTTCAGTGCACTACAAAAATTCATCGCCACAGTGCAGTATGTGCCATGAAACACGAAGATTCATAAGACTAGAGTATATATTTATGTATAATTTACAAGGAAACTTGACGCAATATGAACGAAATCCTGCACATACAACACTGGCCGACACGTATTAAAAGAAGATTATCGCTACAACATCATAATATATATTATACTTGATACATAAAATAATCTATTCCTTATTACTATTATTATTACTTATGAAGGTTTGATTGGGTTATAGTGTTACCTTCAAGAGGATTTTCTCCTTTAGCTCTTCTTCTTCTTGTCTTCTCTAAACATCTTGGCTGCTAGGGTTGGCTTTGCCCCCTTTCTTCTTTTCTTTCCTTTTTTTTCTAACTGGTTCCTTATAGGGTTTCCTCCTAACTATTTATTAGTAGGATTTTAATTATTTTTTTTTGTAAATTCTTATTAATCAATTCTATTATTTGTTCTTATCAAACATCACATACTAATAAAAGATAATTTTTATTATTACTATTATTTTTGTTCAATTATCTATTCCACCAAAACCACTATATATATTTTTTTTATAAGAAAATTATATTACTTTATTTATATTATATATTGCACATAAAGAAAATTCAAAATATAAAAATTCATTCAAAAGCATATAGATAGGTATTACTTATCAATATAGTATTTTTTTTTTTTGATGTTACATTTCTCCCCTTCTAAATAAAAATTTTGTCCACAAAATTTGTTGTTACCTGATAGCTAAAATAAATCTGGATACTTCAGTTTCAGCTCATCTTCAAGTTCCCAAGTGGCCTCCTCCAATGTCAATCCTTCCCAAACAACCTTCACCAGAGGGATTGCCTTACTCCTCAGGGTTTTGCTACTATGATCGACAATTTGCAAAGGTCGTGGGTGATATGTTAAATCATCTTTTAATTGTACTGATTCAGGTTCAATGATGTGAGAAGAGTCAGGAACATACTTCCTAAGTTGAGAGACATGGAAGACATTATGGAGATTTGACAACTGAGGTGGTAAGGCTATTTGATAAGCAACCGATCCGACTTTTTTGAGAATTTGAAAGGGACCAAGAAAACTCCTAATCTCAGTAACAGTCTTAGGTTGTTCCCATTGTAAAACTGCATCAATCTTACTTGGGTCTACAGAAACTCCTTCATGAGAAATTACATGTCCTAAAAACTTTACCTCACTCAACCAAAATTCACACTTTTCTGGCTTAGCATACAACTTTTTCTCCCTTAAGGTTTGCAAGACTATTCTCAGGTGTCCCTCATGCTCTTGATGGTTCCTAGAATATATCAAAATATCATCTATGAACACCACCACAAAGTTGTCTAGGTAAGGCCTAAAGATCCTGTTCATGTAATCCATGAATACAGCAGGGGCATTAGTCAGCCCAAAAGGCATCACTCGGTAATCATAGTGCCCATACCTATTCCTAAAGGCAGTCTTTGGTATATCCTCAGGCTTGATCTTAATCTGATGGTACCCTGATCTCAAGTCAATCTTCGAAAATACTACAGCTCCTCTCAGTTGATCTATCAAATCATCTATCCTAGGAAGAGGGTACTTATTCTTAATGGTGATCTTATTCAATTGTCTATAATCTATGCACAACCTCATACTCCCATCCTTTTTCTTAACTAAAAGTACATGTGCACCCCAAGGTGAGACACTAGGCCTAATAAATTTCTGAGCTAACAATTCTTCTATCTGTCTCTTGAGCTCACTTAGTTCTAGAGGGGCCATCCTATGTGGCGCTATGGAGATAGGACCTGATCCCGGAATTAAGTCTATAGAGAATTCTACCTCCCTATCTGGTGGTAAGGTAGTAATCTCACTAGGGAAAACATCTGGAAACTCACCTACTACAGGAACAGACATAACATCAGTGAGGACCTCAGACTCTAAGGAAGCTAAGAGAATGTATCCTTGGGCTCCCTCTGTTAGGCAATTCGTGACTTGAGTAGCATTTAGGAAGATAAGAGACTTTTCCTTTAGAGGCTGGGGACACTCGGAAGAAAAATCAACCGACTTAGTCGAACAATTTAGTACTACTTGATTGACAAATAGCCAGTCCATACCAAGAATGATATCAAGGCCCTTAAGAGGCAAGCATATTAAATAAATAGAAAAAGTTCTATCAAACATAGAGATTGGACAATTCGGACAAGCATAAGAGGTAACCACATTTCCCTCAGTAGGAGTGGAGACAGACAAGTTATAAAATAACCCAGTGCAAGGAATGTCTAACTCTTCCACACAACTTTGAGAAATAAAAGAGTGTGTAGCTCCTGAATCAAATAGTACAATTAAATTTTTTCCCTTAATTACACACGTACCTTGGATCAGATTGTCTGACTCAGTAGTTTTCCCCCCACTCATAGTATAGACTCTCCCTGTGGCTTGCGGTATTGGGTTGGATTGGATTGACTTTTTGACTTGTATTGAGGACAATCACTCATTATGTGTCCGACCGCAACTATAGCACACTCCTTTTCCATATAGGCAAGGTCTCCCTCCATGCATTTTACCACACTTTCCGCAGGTTTGGTGGTTCCCTTAAGTTTGCTTCCCTTTCCCAATATTAGGATTGGGCTTGAGGTTTTTTTGAAACTTCCCTTCTTCCTTCTTCTTGTTTTGAGCAATCCACTTTTCTTGATTTGCTGTCTCTACTGCTTGAAGGTTTTGTTCTGCAATTAGGCACTTATTCACCAATATAGAATACTCTCTAAGTTCAAAAGCTCCCACCATGTTTCTAATGTCGGGTTTCAGTCCTTGTTCGAACTTGATAGCCTTCCATACTTCATCTGGATTGCTTGTCAAGTATCGGGAAAACTTCGAAAATTCCTCAAATTTAGCCACATATTGACCCACACTCATGTCTCCTTGCATCAGCTGTAAGAATTCAGCTTCCTTCTAATTCCTAACACTTTCAGGAAAATATTTTCCTAAAAATGTTGAGCGGAAGACCTCCCAAGTGATATTGGTACCACGAGCAACAAGTCTCCCTTGTGCATTCCTCCACCAGTGTTCCGCTTCCCCTATAAGCATAAAAACTGCAAAGTCTACCTTCTGTCGATCAGTGCATCTCATCACCCGATAGATCTTCTCCATTCCTTGGAGCCATCCCTCAGCAGCCATCAGATTATACTCACCATTGAAAGATGATGGGGAGTTCTTCCTAAATTCTGCCAAGTTGCATATTCCTGATTGTTGTTGCCTCCTCCGACAGCACCCAAACCTCTATTCTCATTATTCTGGAGTTGAGCTAGGATTTGATTGGTGGCAGCTGTAGCAGCCGCTTGTTCTCTCATAGTGTTAGCCATTTGCTCTAATGCAATCAGCATACGGTCATCATTGTCATTGGTTCTTGGGCGTCCACGTCCAGCCATAGTTCTGCATACAAAGCACAAAATATTGAGTTAGCTACTCTCAACATAGGGTACTTAAATATTTAGAATGTTTGGTAGACGAGGAACAAGTGAAGAGAAATCTAAAGACTCTATCTAGCTCCTAAATACCCAGTTATACGTGATTGACTCATACCACAATCCGAATTGAATCGAACTGCTCTGATACCAAAAATGTAACATCATGTTACGACTAACATTTTCTAGCGGAAAATAAATTAAATAAGAAAAATATCTAAAAATTAGAGTCCACGGTATTTAAATTTCCTTATAACAACGAAAAATGTACCATGCGTCAATTATTTCAAATATAATGGAACATACTTATAACTTAAATCAACGTATTGGACTGGGCATTGACCACGGAGAATAAGGATGAAATCTTAAATCATCCTCAAATAAATACATATCTCCATAAAACAAAATAGCATAAGAATCTAACTAAAATAATCTATCAAATCATATATTCGATTGATCGTGGGTCCTCTACCAGCTACTGATTCACTCCTTAGGAGAACCTAGAAATGTCAAGAAAACCCAAGCATAGTGAGATAAACATCTCAGTAACACTATATAAAATAAAACAAATATGACAATTCTAGCCGTCTCAAGTACGCAAAATCTCCATTCATAATAATGAAAGGAAAAGAATAAATTCCAATTATCATTTCGTAATATAATGAATAACTTATAATGAAAAATATGAACAAGATAAATTTAAACATATCTATAAAAAAAATATACACTTAAGGCCTTAATATTATTAGAGCTCTAGTTATTAAGTTTATGTTATCTTGCACACAGCACGCCTGCTGGAGGTGCCTACCCCTTGCCCGGCGCCCCGGGTTCGGATGACTTACACTCGCGTCCGAGTCAGTCCTGAACGATTAATAAATTATAGGTTATAAAACAAAGTCATACTTATACATTCCCAACCAATGACTTTAATTTTCTCTCTTGCACACCGCACGCCTACTGGAGGTGCCTACCCCTCGCCCGGCGCCCCGGGTTCGATGACTTACACTCGCGTCCGAGTCAGTCCTGAACGATTAATAAATTATAGGTTATAAAACAAAGTCGTACTTATACATTCCCAACCAATGACTTTAATTTTCTCTCTTGCACACAGCACGCCTGCTGGAGGTGCCTACCCCTCGCCCGGCATCCCGGGTTCGGATGACTTACACTCGCGTCCGAGTCAGTCCTGAAGTCATATGGTTGATATTCATTTACTTATATTTCATTAATAAATATTCCCTTAACAACGAATGTATTGGGTTTTAAACTCTCAACATCATTATACAATAGCCTGCATTTAATAAAATTAAAATAACAAAATATAAGTTAAATATGGCGGCACTATCTAACAGTGAACACATCCCCTTGACCAATACATGATACTCACATAGCAGTGTAGATCATAAATAGGTGACTATTGTAGTTACATTATAACACACATATTTGGGTTTTGGAACTAAGTTCAGTGCACTACAAAAATTCATCGCCACAGTGCAGTATGTGCCATGAAACACGAAGATTCATAAGACTAGAGTATATATTTATGTATAATTTACAAGGAAACTTGACGCAATATGAACGAAATCCTGCACATATAACACTGGCCGGCACGTATTAAAAGAAGATTATCGCTACAACATCATAATATATATTATACTTGATACATAAAATAATCTATTCCTTATTATTATTATTATTATTATTACTTATGGAGGTTTGATTGGGTTATAGTGTTACCTTAAAGAGGATTTTCTCCTTTAGCTCTTCTTCTTCTTGTCTTTTTTAAACCTCTTGGCTGCTAGGGTTGGCTTTGCCCCATTTCTTATTTTCTTTCCTTTTTTTTTTCTAACTGGTTCCTTATAGGGTTTCCTCCTAACTATTTATTAGTAGGATTTTAATTATTTTTTTTTTGTAAATTCTTATTAATCGATTCTATTATTTGTTCTTATCAAACATCACATACTAATAAAAGATAATTTTTATTATTACTATTATTTTTGTTCAATTATCTATTCCACCAAAACCACTATATATATTTTTTTTATAAGAAAATTCTATTACTTTATTTATATTATATATTGCACATAAAGAAAATTCAAAATATAAAAATTCATTCAAAAGCATATAGATAGGTATTACTTATCAATATAGTATTTTTTTTTGGATGTTACACCACTCCTATAGTAGTTACCACTGCCCCAACCGCACCGCACTCTTAAGGTTAGAGTTCTCCTCTCTTTTCTTTCCTCTTTTATTGTTAGGATTTTAGGGTTAGGGTTAGGGCTCATCTCTTTTTTCCTTTATTGTTTGGTTTTTAGGGTTATTGTTATGTTTTCTCTCTTTGTATGTTGGGTTTTGTAGTTATTGTATTATGATGTTGTTAGGTTTTCTCTTTTAATTTCAAAAAACTTCGCTGGGTAATTTCTGACACGTCAGTCTCGAAAATGAAATTTTCTTACTAGAAGTTGTCAGAAATAACTTGGCAACATTTTTTTTAACATGGTAGCATTTTTTTTCCGAGACTTGGGCTATCGAAAGGTATTTTCCGAGACCTCAGAAATAATTTGCAATTTAACAAGAATTTTTCGACAACCCTATGTCGAAACAAGAATTTTCGACAACCCTGTGTCGAAAATTATTTTTCCGGCACTGGTTCGTCAGAAACATTAAACCCAGTGAAATAATCAAATGTATCTTCAATTACAAGGTTACCACCACACCAGAAATACACCATGAACGCACCAAACAAAAGAAACGCACGTTCAACAGTGGAATATGAAGCAATAGTGTACAAAAAAAAAAAATTGGTTATGGAAGCTTGCCATGTGATGTTTATGCCCAGCTGATGGAAGATGGAAAGATGCGTAGAATTTCTTTGGAGGGAAGCAATGAGGTTCATGAATAATATTTGAGGTTTAAAATCCATAAAATTTTTAATAAAGGGCATTTTGAACATTCACAATAAAAATAGGGTTTTTTTGGATAACATGGAAGGTTCAAATTCCAGAGCTCAAAACTAAAAAGGTTAAAAAATAAAATCAAAATCCAAAGGTCCAAAAGACAAGCTATAGATCGATGGACCTGCCCAGAATACTTAGACTAAACTTACACCTAAATGTTACTATGTTCAAGCACCCTAGAACTTCATCAAGCAACCCTAAGCAATCGTGTGGTCTCTTGGGTTCATTCCCTTAGTCCACATTAATAACATATCACTCAATAATTTTATTTTATTTTTTACTACTGACAATCATTAGCATTAAGAGTTAATGTGATTCACATTTTCTTATATAAAAAATCAATTTAAAATTTCAAAAATCTCAAGAACGAAATTAATCAATACCCTCAAAATCAAAAACCAATATGACATATTACTCAATAATTTTTTCACGTGCCCTAGGGGCTCACAATTAAATTTTCAAAAACATGTATTGCTCGCGGTTCAGCATACAGGTTGAATGTTCACGACTCACGAGAATGGTTGTAATTGACATACTAAATCATAGTGTACCACATGTTTTAATAACATGTCACAAAAGGAACGAGATATAACAATTATTTCTAATTTTACAAGAAGCAAAGCAGTATTATATAACACTCATGGCTCAAAAAAGATCAGACGACTTACTCCCTCCGGCTCGAATTATAAGCAACAAAAAACATACTTCTCTTGATTTAAAATATAAGCAAAATTAACTAACTTTATTAAATTTTGTTTCATTCCCAACGCCACTTTCCTAAAACATCTCTAGAAAATTGTAATCTTAATTAATTTTTGTTTCATTCCCAATACTACTTTCCTAAAATACTTCTATTTTTTATAAATTTGAGAAAATTAAATACAATCAACTAACCTCCTTAATAAGTGTAAAAGTGGTTGAAATTGCTTATAATTCGAGCCGGAGGGAGTATCAAATAAGATCAAATCTAAATCCTCAAACTCAGTACATTATACTATGAAAATATAACTCCATGATCACTCGCAGTGACTTGAATGCGAAATGATATAATAAACACTAAATGCACACTTGGAAGTCACCTATGCCACTAATTGCAACATACAATAATCTTCTAGAATCACTTGTTGGAAAGCATCTCCTCAATTTGACCATTTTGGTTATACAGATCCACAAGCTTCTTAGCATATGTTGGCATGTGCTTATCAGCTCTGCAATATACATTCATATTTCTTCAACAATATAAACAAATTATAACTTATATCAAAAGTAAGGATGGGCATAAATTATCCTACATACCTTTCCTTTCCCCACATGCGATTTACGTAAAGATAGTTGCGAATGGTATGATAATCAAGTGAATAACGTGCAAATTCAAGACCTTTTGGACCAATCTGAACATAAAAGATGGCCAAAACATCATTATGTTGTGCATTATACATGTTTTGTTTATCATTGGAAAAATTGTTTGAGAATCTATTACCAGGTTTAGAATAAAAGCCAGCAAGTTTCCAACAAATTTCGGAGCAGGCTGAGCAGGACCTTTTCCTAGTCAAATCAAGAATTTCAAACTAAGTCTAATAATATGGAAACTGACAAATTCTACAATGGACACAAATCTATGAAGATTTATTGAATCACAACATGATGTCCGAAGTCACCAGTTCTAATTTCTAAACATATGACCTATGTCACCAGGGACCAAAAAAAGTCGCGGAAAACTCCAACAAATAAATACATGGCTTATTTATGGTTTTGGTCCTTAAAAGTTCAATGTGTTTTGTTTTTAGTCCCTAGAAGTTATTTTGACCGGGTTCAGTCCTTAATTTTTCAACCATTTTGGTTTTGATCCCCTTCGTTACAAAAAATAAGTTATTTGCTTACATGGTTAGCGAAAATCCACACCATCTGCCATGGGGTGTGAAGTAGCGCCAAATAGGTGTTATGATATGCATGATTCAGGCCTATGAACTTAAAATTTTGCGTACAGGACCATTTTGTGTATCGGACCATTTTGTGTCCGTGGATCTATATCATCCACATTATATCACCTATTTGGTGTCAGTTCAGACCACATGAACTACCAATGTGATATTCCGCTAGCTACACAAACAAATAACGGATTTTTACTAACGGAGGGGACCAAAACCAAAATGTTTGAAAATTTAAGGACTAGTCCCGGTCAAAATAACTTTTAGGGACTAAATCAAAACACGCTGAACTTTCAGGGACTAAAGACATAAATAAGCCTAAATACATAATATAATGAATGTTATGCATACCTAACTTAGCATTATCATCGGCCTTAACCGTCTCCATGACAAATGGTCGCCGATCCCCCTGAAAAAGAACAAAAAAAAATAAAAAATCATACTCTCTTTTTAAACAGAAAATTAATATGCTTAAATCGAACAATGCTGATAACTTACAGCACTGATTGTTGGACGAATCTCCAGTAAGTTCTTTACAAGACTCAACATCTCTCTTCCACGTTCATTCCTGTCATTTCAAGGAGCAAAATATATATGGGACTCAACCTTCTTACAAAACAGTAACCCTTCAAGAGATGTAATTCACAAATTCTTTGGCCAATACAAACGTATGAAGTGACAACTAAGGATCATCTGTAGACCGAAAGAAATCGTAAATAAAAAAAATAATAATAATTAAAAAAAAAAAGAGAGAGAGACTTGAGCATCTTTAAAGTGGTGTTACCTGACTGTAACATACTGTGGATGTTGTGTCATGCTGATTCCAGAATATTTAGGCACGCCCATGTATCCGACCACTAAGTCCTGAAAAATATGTTTCTACGGTCAAAACAAATCAAGTAAAAAGAAAGTTTCTTATCATGACAAAATGCCACAACCAAAGCAAACACCAACCAAAACAAGTCTACGGACGTTATGGCAATAAACAAAGGTACTTCACATTTTACACTCAGGCACAAGCACCAGAAATGGGAGGCAAATACCTGCTGAAATTTCTTAACATATATATATATATATATATATATATATATATTTAACAAGACCAAATTAAAGGTGAAACTTCACAAGAGAGTTGTTAAGCAATGTCAAGCATCAATTGCAAAAATTAATACAAAAGATCTTCTGTAAACATATTGTAAAATATAGTCAAAAATCAAAATCACATCTTGATTCGATATATCACTCTAACTAGTATGTTGTGATAAATCTTATCATGGTCAGACTCCAATGCTATCTCTGAATGCCATTTCAGATCTAATTTGGATGCTGAATGTAGCATGTAAGCATGTCAAAATATAAAAGTAGGTATACGCACTATGCACAATTCCAGATTACCAACTTAAGAAGTCAATTCTCAAGCTTTAAATTTTATAGAAAATTTAACCAAAACCAAGTTGAGACTATATTTCAATCAAGAAAAAAGGTCGACGTATTTGAGAATCACAGAAAGCAATTAAATTTCTGTTTGTGAAAGAACTTGACATGTGAGCAGACAATTTCACATGTGAACAAATTAGAAGCAATTATCATAGTCCTCCTAAATTCAATTGAAATAATAAATACGTTAACGAGACGATAGAGTCGAGCAGACAAGGACTTACTGCTAAGGCATTTGTATAGTCAAAACAGCTGCAGGAGGGGAAAAAAAACGATTAGGACAAATTAGTGCCACATAAAATGAAAGAGAAAATACGAAATTGAAGTGAAACAAAACTCATGAGTCTTGTATGTATATTTTGAGCCATCACTTTAGACAAAGTAAGGAACTAATTACCTGTAGCAAGATGGGGCAATAACATCAACCAACTCATTTGCTGGTAGGCAGAAATAAGGAACCTGTTTAAGTTGAAATTTGAAATTAAATGAAGCTGCTCGCTTGTGAGAACAATGGATAAAGTAAAAAATAAAGGAAACTCATTTACCTCTTCAATATGACCATCCAAATGCTTCAAGTGAACCTGCCAGAACATTAGAAACAGAGTAAGAAAAAATAACCTTGACAATACAGCAATATGCTAAGAACTTGTAAAGGGTTAGAAATTTGTGTTAAGGTTCCATATCAAAACCAATGGGCAATGAGACGAGTAGCTCAACAAGTATTTCAATCATATCACATATAATGAGGTAGGGGATATGGGACTTCCAACACTGCCCCTCCACAAAAGCCTGTCAAACCAGGTTAATGGTTACTTTTGACTCACGATGAAAGGGCATCTTTTGGCCCATGACAACATAAGAGAAGTTGGGATATGGCTCTAAAACCATGTTAAGTTTCCATCTCTAAACCAATTGGCAATGAGAAGAGTAACCCAACAGGTATTTAAACCATACCATACAAAATGAGGCAAGTGATATGAGACTTCCAACAATTTGACTGGGATTCAAGAAGTGCAACTAGAATAGGACACCCAGTGCACAAGGCCCCCACCATTGTGGTGCTTGGGGATGGTCAACTTGCATAGCCTTGCCCCTGTGAGTGAAGAGACAGTTTCTAAGACTAGGTTTTATGACCAATGTTCACCCTATGAGAAAAGTGATGCAACTAATACAAAATGTTTGTTACATTATAAATAACTAATATAATTTTCTAAAAGTGGCTAATTAAAAAGTTACTTAAATTGGAAATAATATCAACTAGCAAAGTGCCTCACTTTGATAAGAAGTGAAGATGTTTCACATGGGAGTTCATAAACCAAGTAACATACACTGAATATTGAGGCCAAAAAAAGAGTTCATTATGCATATATTTCCAAGTAGCATAATTGATGCCAACATTTCTATCTATCTGAACTATGAAGAGATTGAATTGAGAGACTATTTTCAAGGAGAAAAAAGGCACAAATAATAAGAATTAATAAACATGAACAAGAAACTTTCATCACCCTGATCATCATTCTAAATAAACCAGTTAGAGATTCTACAGTAATACAATGGACATTTATATTTCATTGGATGAGAAAAACATGCAGCTGTCCATAAATGCAATAAGCTATATCAGAAAGGACTTTCCAGCAGAGAACCTTGTAATCTTGCATAAACTCGTAATGGAGAACTGTTTCCGGTGAATGACTCGCAGCCTTCAGAAACTTATCTAGTCCTTCCCTAGTTCCGTTATCCACTGTGGAACAAGAACTGTTGGGTTAGTCCAAATTCTTCAAGGACTTCTGATGTGTTATACATAAAAATCCAACCTCATTAATAATTATCGATAACATTGAGCTTTTTAGCAAATTACAAGACCTTTTGCATACCACAATTTGTGCCCAAAACATAAAGCTTATCCAAATTCAAGTAGGGCTCCACAGATCTTAATGCTGCAATTGAAGAAATTATTCTGCATTACAACATTACAAGTTATAATGGAGAAAATAAGGGAAACAAGCAAATACTACATATTTATAGAGTAATACCTTGCACCTGGCAACCTACACCACAGAAGAGAAGACGCTTGACATCTGCGGCCTGTTATTAATCAAAATTCAAACAGACTTAAAAACAATATAAAAGGCTATCACAGCTGAAATTAATGGAACCATACAGATGATGCTATATGCACAAAATTCAAGGGCAGTTCACAGGATGTCTTATCTAACAATTGAGGCCTTTGACTTCTTGTAGTTTATATAGGTTAAATTTTCCTTTTATATGTGCAAGAAAGTCTTTGTAGAAAATAACATATTTATCACATGTGTATATTTAGTAAATCAAGATTATATCATAGATTGATTAGTTGTATCATAGAATGATTAGCTATATCATTAGGATTAATTACCTATTAATGTATTACATAATTGTAATCTTTTTACATCTATAAATATCATGTGTTGTCTACTCTAGACACACAACATTATTATTCTCAATCTCTATTATTCTATATGGTATCAGATAGGGTTCGATCCTAGGTTGTGCAGCCGGCCCTAATTTCAAAAAAAAAAAACAAAACAAAACCACCACCACGCGCTTCCTTCCGCGGTGTGCCCCAGCAGCCCAGCACAGCCATCGCTGCTGCTATCATTGTTGCTGCCCAGCACGTGCGCTTGCTCTTACCGGCACGTGAACCCACATCCGACCACACCCATTTGCTGGCGACACCTACGACGCCCTCCGCAGCTTCCGTCGACCTTATCCCCACTGTTTGCTGCCCCTTTTCTGATATAGAACCCCAGGAATTGCTAAGAATTCGAAGAGCCCAAATGAAAATGCAGGAGATTCTATAACAAGAAAGAATCTCGAGCTGAATATTATTGAGAGAAATGAGTTACAAGAGAGAAGAAAATTACAATTGTGATGAATGATGATTTACTTGTAGCAAAACTAACTTTTATATTTCAGTTGGTTAGAGGTAAAGGCTCTTATGACAGCTGTGAACCAACTAACTAACCAACTAACTGAACTAACTAATTACCCCTGATCCTAAGTGATGTCTCAATACTACCCCTGATCCTAAGTAATGTCTCAATACTACCCTTAATTTCTCTTATTACAATTATACCATATCATTTTCAGCATGGCTTCTGATCCCTCCGCTGCTGCCACAGTCACTTTTACCAACGTCCCGCTCATTCCTTGTGATAAACTCACTGGGTCAGCCAACTATGCCACCTGGGCAGCCGCTGTCCAGCTTTGGTTCACCGGGCAGGGACGCGAGGAACACCTTCTCAAGCAACTCAAGGACATACCTTCCAAAGACCAAGCTCGTTGAAAACAAATTGATGCCTCCTTATGTGGTGTCTTGTGGTATTCCCTTGATGCCGAATTGCAGGTTCAATATCGTGTCTTCCGGACATGCTATGAGGTTTGGCACAAAGCTACAAAGGTGTATTCCAATGATGTTAACCATCTCTACACAGTCGTTTCAAATCTCGTTCACATGAAGGATGACATGGACAAGGAAACATACCTGGGTAAGCTTGATAGTTTCGTTGCTGAATTTGACGCTCTTATGCCTTTCACTGATAATGCAGAGACGCACACGGAGCAACGTAGCAAGTTTTATATGGTTCTTGCCTTGGCTGGCCTTCCACCCGTGCTTGATTCTGTGCGCAATTAGATATTATCCAGCCCTTTCATACCTTCTTATGATGCGGTTAGTGAACAATTGTTGCACCTTTCTCAATCTACTACTTTGCTCCTCTCTGTTTCCGTGGACTCTACAGCACTTGTCACTAACTCATCTCATCGTGGGGGCCGAGGGGGTGGTCGTGGTGGCAACTGTCCTCGTACATGCTGCACCTATTGCCACCGATATGGTCATGTTGGGACAGAATGTCGAACTAAGGCTCGCCAACAGCACCAGTCAGCTCATATAGCCCAGACCACCTCTCCTATTCCACCAGAGGGGGTTACAGTTTCAGCTACTGAGTACAATGAATATATTCAACTCAAAGCTGCCATGCAATCCTCTACGCCAGTGGCTTCAGTTGCTTATACAGGTAATCCGTAGCTTTTGTCTCTCAGTCTTCCTCTCTTTGCCCGTGGATTCTTGATTCCGGTGCATCCGATCATATGTCTAGTAACAAATCTTTGTTCACCTCTTTGTCCTATATGGATAACTTAGCTTCTATTACTCTCGCGGATGGTTCCCAAACTAGAGTTGAGGGCATTGGTCACACCAATCCTCTTCCCTCACTATCTTTGGAGTCTGCGCTTTATGTTCCTGGCTGCCCTTTTAATCTCATCTCTATTAGCAAACTTACTCGTACACTACCTTATTCTGTCATATTTGCTGACAACTCTGTTTTGATTCAGGATCGACGGACTGAACAGATGATTGGAGCAGGTCATGAGTCCTGGAGGTTGTATCACCTAGCCTCACCAACCGCGAGTATTGCTTTGAAGTCACCCGATATCCTTCATCAGGGGCTAGGCCATCCCAGTTTTCAGAAACTTCGACTTATGGTTCCCAGTTTGCAAGCGTCTTCACTTGAATGTGAGTCATGTCAGTTAGGAAAGCATATTAGAAGCACATTTCTTGATAGAATAAATGAGAGAGCTGCATCTCCCTTTGCATTAGAACATTCTGATATTTGGGGTCCGAGTCGTATTACTTCTACTTTGGGTTATCGTTATTTTGTCACATTCATTGACGATTATTCTCGATGTACTTGGTTATTTTTATTAAAGAATAGAAGTGAGCTTTTGTTTGTTTTTCAATGTTTCTATTAGGAGATTCGCACCCAGTTTGGATTATCGATAAAGATTCTTCGCAGTGATAATGCTCGTGAATACATGTCTGCTCCATTTCAGGTTTTTTTGCACTCGCAGGGGATTCTTCATCATTCCTCTTGCCCTCACACACCACAACAATATGGTGTTGCAGAGCGCACGATCGTCACTTAGTTGAAACAGCTCGGACACTGCTTCATCATAATCATGTTCCACTTCGTTTTTGGGGTGATGCTATCATTACTTCATGCTATTTGACCAACCGCATGCCCTCTAGTGTGCTCAACAACCAGATACCTCACTCCTTGTTGTTTCCCAAGCAACATCTATACTCTCCACTACTTAGAGTCTTCGGAAGCGCGTGTTTTGTACATGATCTCACCCCTGGCAAAGACAAGTTGGCTGCTAAATCTCTCAAATGTCTATTCCTGGGGTACTCCCGATTGCAGAAAGGCTATCGGTGCTATTCTCCTGCCTTGCAGCGCTACATTACATCTGCAGATGTCATGTTCTTTGCGACTCGCTCCTTCTTCCCATCCTCTGATTCTTTACCAGATGGCTTCTTGTTTCCAGAGCAAGGTTCATCACCACCAAACGCTCCTATGCCTGTAACTATTCCGCCATTCCTCACTTATCATCGACGCCCTCGTCCTTCACAGGCACCACAACCGATACAAACTGAACAACCTCCCATTGATACTTGTGATTCCCCGAACTCATCACCCTCTCCATCGGTCTCTCCAGCTCCGCCGCCTGACTCCGAACTTCCAATTGCCTTACGTAAAGGCTTCAGGTCCTCTCGTAACTCTAATCCTAAATGTACTTGTGCCCTATCTTCTCATCGATTATCTTCCAAATATTATGCTTTTATTTCCTCTTTGGATTCTATATCTATTACTAAGACTCCAGGAGAGGCCTTCTCTCATCCAGGATGGCGGGAAGCTATGATTGATGAGATGGCAGCCATTCACACTAATGGCACTTGGGACCTTGTTCCTTTACCTCTGGGGAAGACCATTGTTGGTTGTAGATGGGTTTATACTGTAAAGGTTGGACCTGATAGGAGCATTGATAGGTTGAAGGCTCGTCTTGTGGCTAAAGGCTACACCCAAATATTTGGCTTGGACTATGATGACAGTTTCTCTCCAGTGGCCAAACTCACCTCGGTCAGGCTGCTTCTTGCCCTTGCTGCTATTCACCATTGGCCTCTTCATCAGCTTGATATCAAAAACGCCTTTTTACATGGTGAGTTGGACAAAGAGGTCTACATGGATCAGCCTCCAGGATTCCATGTCAAGGATTCTCCTAACTTCGTCTGTCGTCTTCGCTGTTCCATCTATGGGCTAAAACAATCTCCTCGTGCTTGGTTCAGCCAATTCAGTTCAGCTCTCTAACAATTTGGCATGACAAGATGTGTTGCTAATCATTCTGTATTCTTTCTTCATTCATCTCCTACAGCTAGCATTTTTCTGGTAGTGTATGTTGATGACATCATTATCACAGGAAGTGATCATACTGGCATTCTCCGTCTCAAACAGCATCTTTCCAGTCAATTTCAAACTAAAGACATGGGTCCTCTTAAATATTTCTTTAGTATTGAGGTTGCTCACTCTGCTTCTGGCATTGTTCTTAATCAACGCAAATATGCTTTGGACATTCTTGATGAAACAGGCATGCTCGAGTGCAAACCTTGTGATACTCCTATGGATCCCAATGTTAAGTTGGCCCCGGGTCAGGGGGAGCCATTGAAAGACCCAAGCCAATACCGATGCTTGGTTGGCAGACTAAATTACCTTACAGTAACCAGACCTGATATTACCTTTGCTGTAAGCGTTGTAAGTCAATTCATGATTGCCCCTTGTGATGCTCATTGGGCTGCTGTAAACCGTATCCTCAGGTACATTAAAAATGCACCTGGTAAAGGGCTAGTTTATGCGGATAAAGGCAATACTAAGATTGTGAGCTATTCAGATGCAGATTGGGCATGATCTCCATTTGATAGAAGATCCACATCGAGCTATTGTGTTCTTATAGGAGGGAACTTAATCTCATGGCGAAGTAAGAAACAGAGAATAGTAGCCCGATCCAATGCAGAGGCTGAATATCGTGCCATGGCAATCACAGCTAGTGAATTAACATGGCTTCGACAATTACTTCTCCAACTCAAGATAGGAGATGATCAAGGAGATGAAGTTGATTTGTGATAACCAGGCTGCTCTCCATATTGCCTCTAATCCAGTCTTCCATGAGAGAACCAAGCACATAGAGATCGACTGTCACTCTGTTCGAGAAAAAGTCCTTGCAGGCGAAATTTCAACTAACTTTGTTTGTTCCAATGATCAACTTGCTGACATGCTCACCAAATCTCTCAAAGGGTCCAGGATTGAATATATATGTAACAAGCTTGGTGCATATGATTTGTATGCTCCAGCATGAGGGGGAGTGTAGAAAATAACATATTTATCACATGTGTATATTTAGTAAATCATGACTATATCATAGATTGATTAGCTGTATCATAGATTGATTAGCTATATCATTAGGATTAATTACCTATTAATGTATTACCTAATTGTATTCTGTAGTCTTCATGAATCTCTCTCTCATCTAAGAGAGAGGAAAAAATATAATAAATCATTAGAAATAGCACGTCCAAAGCAAAGAATAAATTGTTGAAGCTCTTGAGCAAAATACCAAATCCGAAGACAAGAAGAACACATCAACAACAACAACAACTAAGCCTTTGTCCCACTAGGTGGGGTCGGCTACATGGATCAAACGACGCCATAAAGGCCTATCATAAATCATATCTTTTGATAAGGCATTGATTGTCATATCCTTCTTAATTGTTTCACTTATAGTTTTTCTAGGTATTCCTCTTCCTCTAGCCCTTATAGTATCCTCCATTCGGTCTACCCTCCTAACTGGGGCTTCCACCGGTCTCCTCCACACATGCCCAAACCACCGAAGACGAGATTCAACCATCTTTTCAACAATAAGGGACACCCCAACTTTTTCTCGAATATACTCATTTCTAATCCGATCTTGTCTGGTGTGCCCACTCATCCACCTCAGCATCCTCATCTCAGCTACATGAAGTTTATTCTCTTGTGTGCCCTTTGCCGCCCAACACTCCGTCCCATATAGCATCGCCGGTCTTACAGCAGTGCGGTAGAATTTTCCTTTGTGAGCCTAAACCATTTGCAGGTCGCCCAACATCGTATAGACTCCGATACCATCTTAGAATAGTTGAACATAATTCCATCCCAAAACTTAGCTCATTGAGAGATGATTGCTCAAGTCATTCTAAATGGCCCTTAGCTCATTATAAATCAACGTGAAACTTTGACACATAACACATGCCTCACACTAAAGAATTTGAAGCGTGAAGTTAACAAAAATTTAACATGAAAACCAACATGATATTATCTAAGAATGGTGTGGCAAGGCCTTCCTCACCGCAAAAGCTAGCTCAAAGAGTGAAAGTTACTAAGACTTATACGAACTATATTTGGTCATCATTGCTCATCCGATGTTGGAGCGAGAAGTTTACACAAATTTTCTAGGGGTGGCCCGTTATCGTGACTGGGTTAGCTCTAATGGCATCTTACAAATGGTGTGACTTGGCGTTGCCATTTTCTAAGATCCAACTTTGTCCAAAATGCCCATGTTAAGTGTATAACACGTGAGTAGCTTTGAGGTCTTCAAAGAATCAAGTAAACGCTCGACCAAATGTTAAGTGGGTGTCAGAAAATAAAGAATTCTCACATCAAAAAGGAATAGGCAAAGTGAAGAACAAACAAAATTTTGTTAACCTGCTTCTCCAAAGTTTAACTATTTTTAAGTAAGAAGAACCCAAAAAACAAGAGAGCAATAGAAATACAAACAAAGGTCTAAATGACCTTGGGATTGGAACAAAACATATGTTCCCCACTTTGCTCATTTCTTCCTGATACGGGACTTCATTCTTTTTCCAACACTACCCCTCAACATTTGCCTCAGTCTCAATTCCTCAAAGATTTCCCAACTACCCACTTCAATATCCATTTTGCTACAAAGGGTTGGTTCGACCCAATGGAGAAAACATGAAGGTCGGAGATCTTCATAGCTAAAAGATTGAAGCTTTGGTGTTAAAATCTCAACCACGCAATCCAAACAAAACTCTTCATAAACTCCAAGTACGAGATGCTCACCTCTGTGAGCTGAGGAGCATGAATTTCAAATTTCTCAATTCATCGTAGTATTGCCTGTAGGAACGAACACCTCAAATTGACACCGTCACACCACCCATGAAAGGGTCAAGAACATCCCCAAACCCAAACTCTAACCTACAATGAACAAAATAAAATTAATGCATGGAAACAATAATAAATGCAGTAGCCTCAGTTGCCGCTATCTGAGTAAGATTCAGGATATTTAAGGTTTAAGAAGTAGGGAGATTAGGGTAGGTTCCCTACATCACAATCGACAAGGATGCAGAGAACTTAGATGTCCTATAGTACAACATAGTTAATGAAGGAATCAACGACATAACTATCTCCAAGTTCATTGTAGCACACACATTTGACCATTAAGTGGTTCCTACAACCTTACACAGATAGCAAATGAGACTACAATCATTAAATATTGTTTAATTGCAACATAAGTCTCTTGCTGATTCCAAGCTTTAGTTTGGGGAGAAAGAGATTCTTGACCCTTCTAAGGATTGTGCCAATTTGAGGTGTCTATTCCTAAATTAATTTATTTTTTTGCCCAGCGTGTCTATTCCTAAATAATTGTCAATACTACTGAAAATTTGAGAAGCTTATGATTCAAGCTCCTCAATATTCTCATATGACCGAAAAATTTGTCTTCTGCGCCTCCCAAATTTTACTATTTTTAAGTGACAACCCAAGAATAAAAAATGTGTTGTCATGTGATTGAAAAAATTATATACGGATCCCGGATAATGATAAATTCTTAAATAAAGAGAGATTTTTAACACCTCAACAAGAGCGAGGGTATTGAGGTTGGGTGACAATGTTGGCTTGACACCTTTAGCAGCCAACACTTCTTCTGGTGTCCTGCAAGAAATTTAAAGGGAAAAAACCAAGGATGTGGTTTTAATAGGGAAAATGGAACTAATATAGTGAGAGAAAATTAGCGTAGATTAATTCCAAAATGTAATAACAAGATGCAAACCTTGCTAAAACAGGTCTTGGTGCCAATCTGTCATCAGGATCACTATGATAACAAAATCACATCAAAGTTATTAACATAGAAAACAAAGTCACCTCAAACAATAAAAGACATTAGTATGTCTGCATTCTAAAATTTCAAGTTCTTTCCAATACCTTTGTACACAAATGACAGCTTCAACCATTCCTGATTTAAGCATTTCTATGGCAATAGTTGTTACTATCCCGGTCCATTGAGCCCCTGTCAGTGGAATCAGGAATGAATTAGATCAGTAATACTAAGCTGAGAAACCTGAGCTAATATCAGTTGCAAGAAAAAAGAATTTCTTATATATGACCAAGCCAAGATGTTAAAAGGCATTCTTTAATCCTATTGGAGATAAGACACTATTCCGTCTTATGTCAGAACCAATAGGTTCTTGGAGAGTTATAAAACCTTCCCTCTTTAATCCTCATTCTCTTCACCATGGAATTGAGAGAGAGGGGGAGAGAGAGAGAGATCCAACTAGCACAGCCAGGTAGAAGTTATCAAATAACTCACCATCAGCCCTATTGGGAAACCTAATCACATAGGATAGCTCTAATATTAATGATTTGGAACAATGTATTCATGCAGTAGCTATGGCTACCCAAATTTCCTAAAAGTCAAGGTTTTCACATGTATTTTTAAAGAAAATAAAAAATCTTCAACTTGGCCCCCCCCAAATATAGTTGTTCTTTCCTGGCTTCTTAAATAAAAACTTGTAGCTCTGCCCTTGTTTGGAACCCCCTTAGGCCCTTATAGAACATGGGGAAAATACTAAAGGCCTAAAAGGGAAACAATAGAGAACAAAATAGTAAGCTACCCCTGCTGCTGAGTTGTTAATATTAATTGCATTTAAACAGAACCACTACATTCCTCTACTACAAATATTTTATGGCAGAAAGTATAAAATCCTCATGACATATTCATTCCCCAAACCAGTGCAATTATAAAATCAGATAATAGGATTATTTTAAGAGGGCTTGGGATTGTACTAATAGTACTAGTACTTGATCTAATTAGTTATATAAATAGGTGCATTAATGATTGTATTTGGGCTTTGGGCAACATCTTAATATCCATCTTATAAACATTGTTATTCATTCTCTCTTTTTGTTTGTCTGGGTCTAAATCCAAAACTTTCAGCAATCAGCACCCTAGAAATTGGTCTCTAAACTATGCAATAAGAGTTTTTGAATACCCTGGTTAATTATTCGAAAGAATGCGTAAAACAATGTAGCAGCCAAGAGTTTTCCATTTTCAACACAGAAAACATACCTTCCACAGGGTTAAGTTTCCGAGCATACAATAGTTCCTCATGAACCCCTAAGTAGGTCTCATCTAAAGTATCGGTTTTCCTCCCTCTACCATGAACGACAGGTTCCATTCTCTGAAAGAAAAAAAAATTATGGACCGAAGAATCAATTTTAGTTTGTCAAAATGTCGTCCAAGGCAAATGCTTTGGATGCACTTATAAAAGCATGAAGTTTCCAGAAAGTACTAAAACATGCTAATTTTACTCGCAATGTTTACATTACACAAAGCAAAATTTGAAGTTCAACATTGAAAGAAAAAAGAACAAAAAATAAATAATTGTTTCACATTAAAAATTCAAATAGGTATAGAAATAATTTTTTCTGAGATTCATGCGACCAAGTGCGTTCACTTATAGCAACTCTCTCTGTTCATATCTGGAAAATTTAAATGCAGCATAATTCTGCATCAACATATGAGCCAAGCAGACATAAGAGCTCTGATATAAGTAATTCTTTCCCCACAAACCAAATATGATGTGACATGCAATATTTTTGGCCCAACAACTTCACATTGTTGTAAACAAGTAGTAACTGTGTTCAATGATTGAACATCATTATTTTTCAAATCACTTAATTGGTCTTGAATTTCAAACATTTTAACTTATTTTTAAAAACTTGAAACTTCTACCTAGTACATGCATTTGACTAAATAACAAGGTAAGAAAGTCAACAATGAAAGGAAGTAACTTACTTCAATCCTTGACATTCCATCTCCCAAGAAAGCACATGCATTCTTGACATGGGCAATATAATATGTATCACACAACCCGCAGCGGCTGCCCCAAAAGGAAAACTAAGTCAGGATATCAGAACCCAAATTCATAGCGAAAATGGTGTAGCACCAAGAAATGAAATAGACATTCAAAATAAAATAGTTGGGCAAAATTACATGTCTTAGTGCATGTTTGGTTCTGCGGTGGGTTAGCCTAGAATCAATTCTGGAATGCCAACACTACGCTTCTGCTCCAACGTGATTTTGGGGCCAGAATTGATTTTCTGACTCTAAAACCAAACATGCTACTGTCTCTGGATGAGCGATTGCAAAGCATGATTTTGAATTAATTGATTTTGGAGTTAAAATTGAGTTTGTGGTAAAGTGATTTATGTTTGGAAACTCATCATCAAAAAGTAAGTTTCTATCAAAATTTAGTGAAAAAATTTCAACCCAAATGCTACATTTTGAGTATGTTTGGTTTTGCGGTTATCATCCTCAAAATCACTTTTACCTCTAACGTGATTCTAACAACTTATAGCTTCACTAAAATCACGTTTAGATACACAGAAAGTCAGAATCACTTTAGTAAAAAAAAAACAAACAAACATAATATCAATGGCAAAATCCTTTTGAAAGCTTCTAAAAGCATCTTTGGGTTTGCCAAACACCAAACCAAACATGCTTAACTACCCTTTTCTTTGGGGATCAAGTTAATGGCACTATGGCAGCAATATCTTTGGAGGACCAATTTGATATTGTATTTTGTTGAAAGTCTCACATCGTGTGCCGCATCTTTTGTGATATGGTTTAAATACATATTAGGTTACTCCTTCGATTATCAATTGGTTTTGAGATTGAACCTTAGTATATTATCAAAGCTAGAGCTCAATTCTCATTGTCAATTGATTTTGAAATGGAACTTTTAACATATTTAACACTTTTTTTATTTCTTAAATATGAACATGAGTAAACATGGGAGAGTACCAACAGTGCTGAAAATGAGAAAAAGGATACTCTTTTCGTTTCATATGTAGTGTTCATAGAGCTTTTGTCTCATGTTCCATATGTATTGTTCTTTTACAAAACCCAATACATAATTAATGTTATTTTTCCCAACACATCCATATTTATCTCACTCTCTTTTTCATTTACAATATCTTCTCTCTCTTTAATAATGATTATACAGGAGCATTATAAGCAAATATACCAAATTTTTACGTCATTTAATTATTTCTTAAAACGCGTGCATAACCTTAAAAAACATTACTGCCTTTGTCCCATAATATAAGACATTTTTATCTACTTCAAGCAGATTAAGAAAAGTAATTATTACTCTCAAATTTATCAAAAAATATGTTGTCATTCCAAAGTTACCCCTATTTAAAACTTTACAACTCTATTCATTTCTCTCTCTATTGTAATTATTAGTCAGTCATCCCTATGCACCTATGCAATTATGAGGAGTGTATTTGGAATAAACTTATTAATACTACCTAGATATTCTAAAACGACTTATAAAAAGGACACCAATTTTACCAAAATAATGCCCTACAGTAAGGGACGGAGGGAGTACTTATTAAACGGAGAGAGTAACTACTAAGTAAGTAAAAGTAAATACCTGCAATGATCTTTAGCAGGGTAGGTGCCACCAGGTGGGATAGGCCTAGACTTGTTCCTCCAGTCCTCTCTCAAGGTGCCATCTGCTTCCAACAATAATTCAAATTAAAAGTTGGATGGGTCAAAAGAAAGAGAGAAAAAAAGCATGCATGCATGCATGCAGAGATAGATATAAAGAGTGGAACCTTTGGATGATGAAGAAGAACGAATGGTGAGTGAGAGTGGCAGCGAGGGGAGTTTGGCAGCGAAGCAAGACATAACTGAGAGCTTCAAAGAAAAGTGTTGAGCTTAGTTAGGAAGACACTGCACTTTGGATTGATATATGAGAGAGGTGGGTGGCCTGCGCACCACAAGTACATTATGTGGGGTCACATTGCCACGGGTCTAAACTCTAAACTAGATATTTTGTTTGAAACTCGAACCATTTTCTATTTCATTCATTTACCCTGCAATGCAATGGAGTTCTTTGGTTTACCATAATTATAACAACTAGACCTGCACATAGAAATAAATCATTTGATAATATAGTTGAAATTAATATTAGTTTTAATGTATTGATAAAACATTTCACAAAGTTATAATTAATATTAGTTTTAATTTATTATTGAATAGTTATGAGGAATTTTAATATGAATAATGTTTAAGTATAAATAAAGTATAATAATGTAAACATTCTTGTTAAAAAATTGTTTAGGAAAGAGTCGATTAATATTATTATTTAAGAAAAAGTCGATGAATTGGAGTCGTTTTTTTATGTAATATTTTTAAACTAAAAAATTCGCTTTAAAAAAAAGGTGAATAAAAGTATTTCTGAAAAAAAAGTAATTAATGACATTATAAATTCAAATCTAAATAACAAAAACATATATATAAAAAAAACACCGAAAATCCAAAGCATATTTTTTTTTAATATGTTAGATTTATTAAAATAAAAAAATAAAAATAAGAGTCGGAGCATCAATAACCGGTGCATGGTATAAGCACCCTTGTTTTATATTTTACTTGTTTGGACCATAACCTGTGTCAGGAACATATAATAAAAAAAATTCAAATCCAAATAACAAAAACATGTACATAAAAAGAACACAGAAAACGCAAAGCATATATTTTTAATATATTAGATTTATTAAAATAAAAAAAGAGCCGGAGCACCAAAAACCAGTACATGGTAGAACCACCCTTGTACTGTTTGGGCAGGATAGTCAAAATAGGAAGGAGTAGTTTACCAAAAAAAAAGATGGGAGGCAATGGGCGAGATTTTTTAGTGGGTGGGGGGAATGTCCCCAAAAAAAACGGTGGGAGGGAATGGACGGGATTTTTTAGTGGGTGGGCAGAATGTTTGGTAATTTATATATATGTAAATTAGTTTAAATTTAAATTTATTCATAAAAATAATTATTAATATCAATTTCAATTTATTGTTTATTAATATTTAAATTTTTCTTCTTGAAATAAAAATATAAATTCGTACATTTATTTTTTTTATTGAATAGGATTTAAATTATTTATTATCTTTGTTATTTTGAGTGTAAATTTTGGCAATTAATGATGTAAATCAATAATTTTTTTTTTGGTCCATAACCGGAGTGTCCACCGCCGACCGCAGTGACTAATCTCCTCGTTGGCTTGTAGGCATCTCTAATGGGTGGGACAGCTGGCCCCGAGATTTAACGCTGCTGCATGCACTCAACAATTTAACCCTTAGAGTTTGCGAAAACTTTAAGGATTAAAATGATTCATTTTAGTTGGGTCGGACCGAATGAGTCGGATTCTGAATAAATTAGATTTGGGTACCGGTTGATGTAAAAAAAAAAGGACTCATTTTATAAAATTTTAGGTATTAGGATATTTTTTTAAATTGATATAAAAGTAGATTATGATCCAAGAGCTCTTAAATAAAAAGAAAGTATATTATGATAGAGAAAGATTTAAAAGTTGAGAGTTGAATATTCATATATTTAATATATACATTTATATGAATATTCCAATAATTAATATATACATTTATATCAATTGTTTTGTTTTCCCTGCAACGCACAACACTTTCATTTTTCTTTTTGAGATAGGAAGATCCCAATGAACTGGTTTTTTTTTAAAAAAAACAATTAGCATAGGAAAATTTATAAATATTAACTTTCTATTTAGATCTTTTGACATTTGCATATTTAATTTTCTTTTACACTATATTATCATACGTTTAATAATATATACAAATATGTAAATGTTTATTTATTTATCCAATAGTATGATGTATATATCCTACATTTTGGACAGTGACGGTGTCCTGATGTCCGTGTCATGTCCTGATGTCCGACTCGGTGCTTCATAGCGAATTACTAATTTCATTGCTTCAGAAATTAACTAGACATCATGATGTTAATTGAAACTGTCACAGCACGAACACGACAATTTTTGCACATACATGGCAGACAGTTTTACCATTCAAATATGTTCCAATAACTGTTAAACATCCTTTAAAAGAAAAATTAACTGCTAAACGTTGTTTTCACCATGGTATAAATTACTTGGCGATGTAATGCTCACAAGTCATAGGTTATCTAGCGCTTATAAAATACAAACTAACACTATATAATAATGTTCCTCACTTGTACTTTTGGATACATTCAACAAGTGTTCCCACATCTCATGCTTTTCTAGACCAATTGGTCCGTTCTCTCCCACCAAGCTTCTGGGGTAGTCTTTCATATCCAACTACAATTTGCACAAAATTTATAAATTCAATCAAGAGATAAAATCCCAGAACATATTTTATTGCCATCTTCCAAAATAATTGCAGCCGGGTTCACCAATCGATAAGCAGCTCCGAAAATTGGATGTATGATTCACTCAAAAATATACAGATCACGGCCTCCATCGTGTGTTGAGGAGGTAACAAGAAACAATAAGCAACTCCAACGACTTTGACACATTAGACAAATCTGGATTTAAATTTTGCTGGTTCTTTACCTTGGTGGCATACTGAGAATCAGCTTCATAATCCATCACAATAACTGTGTAGACTTTGGTGATAACAATTACCAGTCTAATGTAAATCTGATCAAAGAAGTTTGCTCGTTCTTCGTCTTGAAGGACCACCAGGAAACAGCTTCATGATCCATCCCAACACCCTTTCAACCACCTAGTACAAGAAAAGAGAAATCAAATCCTATTACCCTTTCAAGTTTTCTAGCCCTAGTTTTTTTATTAACAAGTAATTTCTTAAATACATTTTCAGTATAGAACAACCATTTCAACTCCTACTTTCAACTTTTTATTAACTAGCACTCCTTAAGATATAGTGAATGTCTATATTACAAAATAAAAGGGTGGGATTCATCAACACTGCAGAACACATAACTAAAACTGAACAAGTTACCTCATCACCCTCATCTGCATATGGGGTGTTCTCATAGATAGTGCGGGAATCTAGTTGATTTGCTGGAATATTTTCGCTAACCATACTTTGAGCAGTCAAAAGCTCTAGCCTTTGGGTCTGGATCTCAAGTTTGCGAGACAACTCATTGTTCATCGCCTTCAATCGGGGAAAGAAACAGAAGAGATTGCATGGTGAGACTAATATAGAACCAGAACGCAATTTCATACCAGAATTCAGCATAAATTTAAGCCAATAAATAAATGAACAAAGCTTTGAAATGTTCAATCAAAATTTTGTGGCAGACTACACACATACTTCTTGGCATTACTGTATGTCTATACTAGATTCATGATAATTTATTGAACAAATTATAGTATACTTCGATTTTTCAAGAAATATCCAACAGAAGTTGTTGTACTGATATGACAATTATTTTGAAATACTCATACATCATTGCATCAATGGTGATGGGATGCTTTTGGAAAAGTAGAACACCAGGTTGAACTAAACAAATGCATGAAATGGAGAAAACTTGGCGCTTTGGTTTCTAAAGTCAAGGTCAGTGAGTCCAGTCAAGCACATTTTGCCAGACCAGACAACTTAAGTGGCATGGCAATGCAGCAGGCCTCGGAAGCAGATTACGATTTGGCGTCTGCACTAGGAATATATAAAGCCTTTTAAGGGTTTGGAAAGGAGCATCGGCCACCTCAAGCTCATTTTCGGCTAGTCCTTAGGCTGCCTACCTCCTTATTCCAAGATTTATATGGTTTATAAGAGAGAGTTGACTTTGATTTTTTCTCTATCTAGATTATGGATTCTACTATGTATTTTGTTAATGTTTTCGACACCTTTTTCTTTACAAGTAACAAAATCAAAAGCTAGGCCATCTTGGAATGAAAATTAGGAAAGAACTCATAAGATTGATTCTGTAATATAACATAAAAATCTACTAAGATATTCCAAAGATGTGCAAAGATATCTAAAACACTTAGAAGATATTTTAAGATATTCAACCTAGATATGAATAACTTTCATGGTAGAGGAAGATGCAAAGATAACCTAGTCTAACATGCAAATAACACAATTCTCAAGAATGCAAGTGACATTACTACCATCAAAAGGAAAACTTGTAAAAAGAATCAAAAGCATGAACGAAGGAATAAAAGTACAAAGCATAGCGAGTCTGGAGGGAACATTTTGGAGGCAACGATTGGACTTCATCTAAACCTAATATTCAGCCGTTTTATCGACAGAACTTATTAGCAAGAAAAGGAAAGCACAGAAAGGAAGAGGATAAGATAGCCTTCCGTTCAGAAAAATCATAAACCAAGGAACTCAAGAAGTTCAAAAGTTAGGAAGATTGCTCGATCTGTCTGCATACCAAAAATGGTAACTCCAATAAGACAATCAGAGAACACCAGAAGCCAAAAACAAAATCCTAACAGCAAATTCAAAGGGAAAATAGGCACCATTATTAAAGATGACAATCTTGCATATGCATGCAATTGGCTCCAACAAAACACATGCCACAGTTTTCCCCTTGCTTTTTTACCAAAACCACTATGATAAAACCACATAAAAAATTACTCCAAGGTAGGACACCAAGTGCTCACCAAGAACTCATAAAAGAGTGATCCATGGAAATGAGCTTCCCTACTGTACAAAAGATAAGGGCCACAGTTTCTAAACTTCAATTGCATTGGGAGAAAGAGCAGAATTTCTAAAAGAATTAAAGAACTGTTGTCCTATGAAGAACTGTTGTCCACTAATAAAAGAGTTGAACTCAAAGTTTGTGATGAACAAAACTTCATGATTAGAGAGGGGGTAAATAAGTGGTATGGAGATCCTCTCCATTTTCTTCTCACTATTTCTTGTCCATTTCCCACAACCAATGGTTATTATGTTTTTAACAACATTTAATTAAATGTTTTAACTTATTGCTAAATTATTCAACGGATCAGATGATGTCTATTTCCTTAACAAATGGAGAGGATCTTCACTCAAGTAAGTGACAGAAGAATTTACATGAAAACACTCTGGAAAACTTTAAAGTCCAGCTAATCCTACCAGAATGAGAAGAGAAATGGGCAGGTTTAAGTAAAGGCAAAAGGAATTATAAATTGCTTGGGGCAAAATTCTTCTTTTGCTTCTTTAAAAATGTGCTCACTTATTCAAACAAATCACATCTTGATTTAATTACCTTCATCCTGGAACACTCTGATGATTCAGATGTCAAGGCTTTCGTTAATTCTTCTTTCTCCAATGCCAGCTACACATAAAAAGTTAGAGGTAAATATGCTAGGCCTTTATGATAGCAAGTTAATACAATTTTGATTAGAAATATGGAGGCAAATTGGATCAAAGCAATAATTTCCAAACAGTAAAGGGAAACGAAAGTTGATGTATATTACTGGGTCTGAAATATCAATAGATTTCTTATCTAAAATAAAAATTCAAGAGACTGAATCCTACCTCAGAAATAAGTGCATTAATGTTATCAATCATTCTCATCTGATCATGAGGAATATTGACAGGAGAAACCCCCAAAGATGATTGTTCAATTTCAGGAACTAAGGACATACTAGAGGCTTCAGCATCATGAACAGCGGCAGAATCATTGATTACTGGGTTGGAAGAGTTTGCAGCAGCATTTTCTCTTGCTGCATAACAAGAGATGAGTTAAATCAGTTATGAGTTAAATCAAAATCCTTGGAAAATGAAAACCACAAATGATTATTCAAAATTATTCTTTTTTTTCTTAATCCATAAAGAAAACCAGTAAAAATGCTAAAAGTAATCAGAAGTAATTTATCAAGCATAATTTGCCAGTTATGAGTTAAATCAAAATCCTTGGACATAGAAAACCACAAATGATCATCCAAAATTCTTCTTTTTTTTTCTTTATCAGTATTTCTGAGATGACTTGAACAACCAGGTAAATTAAGGGCACTCTTTTTTGTCCTTCAATAGTATTTGTAACATGACCTATCACATATTCATATGCTCGATCTATAGAGCCTGACAACAAGAAAAGCTTTGTAAATCTGTCATGTAATTATTTTTTAAGCATCTTGATGGATACACAAACATTCCTTCTCTTATTCCCACTTAAGAACAACTCAACCACAAAAACAAGCTAAGTGACTTGCAAAATTAGCACGCAAACTAGCTCGATCGATGCCAGATACATAGCCACATGAATTTATGGGAAAAAAAATACCTATACGTAGAGCATAGTAATAAATATAACTGAGGCAAAAACAGACCTATATCTTCTGTAGATGTAGAAACATCCCTTTTATTTATTTGACTCTCAATGGACTTTTCAATTCCTGAAGCCTTTCGCATCTTAGACAGCAACACCTTCTTCTCTGTATCAGTGAAGAAATGAGAAAGAATAAAGATGAATGTATGGTAAAAAACTGAGGCATTCAAATAAATTTTGAGCACTGCCAGAGCACATCTGCAAGTAAATAGAAAATTACGACAACAACTTCAAATAAAAAAAATGACTACACTGCAGTAATAAATTAAAATAAGGCCTGATTTACCCTCTTGAAGAGCATCGATAGTTGACTTCATATCATGGCGATCTTTTTCAAGGCTAGACATTTTCTTCCTGCAATATTTATCAAAAGCTGTTATTTGTAAACACCCCACAATCTTTGGATAAACTTAGTCTGGAAGGAAAAACAACAACTGAAGGAAAAAACAAGCTCACATCAAATCAAATGCCATTGGGTAATACTAGTATTATTATAAGGAAAAGGCACAACATTTTGTTTAGATTTGGTACTTGACAGAAAATTTAAATCCTCGAGAATACCTGTATGAAGAAATTTCTGCTTGTGCATTTTCCAACTGCTTCTCAAGCTTCAGCTCACTGGATCTTAGTTTGAGTGCCTAGGAAGTTTATTGAACACAAGTACACAACTACTTAAAAGTTGAAATCTTAAAAATCTCCTAACACATATGCAATAAACTAACTAAATAAATTCATATTAGAATGTTAATATCTCTGTCTGTGTTTAGATAACATTGTAATTGCCACTTCTTACATAATTTCAGTTGTAGGGTAGACAGTTACATGTCAGAAAATGCCATCAGCTTGATGAATACAAATAAATCCAAAACAAGTTTCAGTTACCGACTATATTTAAAAAGAAAAAGACAACAACAACAACAACTAAGCCTTTGTCCCACTACGTGGGGTCGGCTACATGGATCAAACGACGCCATAAAGGCCTATCATAAATCATGTCTTTTGATAAGACATTGATTGCCATATCCTTCTCAATTGTTTCGCCTATAGTTTTTCTAGGTCTTCCTCTTCCTCTAGCCCTTGTAGTACCCTCCATTTGGTCTACCCTCCTAACCGGGGCTTCCACCGGTCTCCTCCACACATGCCCAAACCACCTAAGACGAGATTCAACCATTTTTTCAACAATAGGAGCAACCCCAACTTTTTCTCGAATATACTCATTTCTAATCCGATCTTGTCTGGTATGCCCACTCATCCACCGCAGCATCCTCATCTCTGCAACATGAAGTTTATTCTCTTGTGTGCCCTTTGCCGCCCAACACTCTGTCCCATATAACATCGCCGGTCTTACAGCAGTGCGGTAGAACCTTCCTTTAAGTTTAAGTGGTACCTTCTTATCACATAACACGCCCGAGGCACTCCTCCATTTCATCCACCCTGCTTGAATCCTATGATTTACATGCCCTTTTATTTCTGCATCCTGCTGTAAGATAGAATCAAGATACTTAAACTTCGGGACTTGTGCTAAGACATGCTCTCCAACCTTCACCTCCCGAGTAAGGCCCACGTGCCTCTTGCTAAAATTACACTCCATATACTCGATCTTGCTTCGACTTATCCGAAATCCAGACCCTTCTAAAGCTTGTCTCCACATTTCAATCTTCCCATTTATTTCCTCTCTAGTATCCCCAATAAGCACAATATCATTCGCAAAGAGCATGCATTTGGGCACTGGTTCTTGGACATGTTCCGTAAGCACATCCAAGACCAGTGTAAAGAGGTAGGGGCTCATTTAAAAAGAAAAAGAGAGATGAAGAAAATTATATTTTAACCTCAAAAGTAAATAATAAACGGGAAAACATACCAAGAAAATTTAGTACCTTCTCCTCTAAACCAATAACTTCAGATGCCAATAACTTGGAACGCTCGTCAGCTGCATTACACTCTAATTGTGCATTTGTATATAAATTCCTGATGGACTCAAGCTCAACCTGTTGAAATGAAAGGTTACATATATACCAATGGCAGAGGGACAAAGCATGAAGTGGAAAGCAATAATGGAGCCATGCATAGAAATCAGGTTACTGAAATAAAAATTAGAACTCCAAAACAGGACCATAGCAATCTTAGATATCAAGAAAAACAACCACACTGAGCAGTAATCATCAATGACAATTTGAGCAGGTTGCCAAATGGTAACCTAATATCAAATTTTCCACGGAAATTACCCAGAAACAACATAAGCAAGGTACATTAAAAAGATCACAGACACTTTCCATATAGAAAAATATTAAAGGCAACTCTGAACGCCTCATGAAAAAATGACGGTATTTTATGATGATCACATGTGATTTTTTTTTTTTTGCAATCACACCTCCTTAGGAAAAGAAGAAAGCCAAATGACAACCTTAGTGATGCAACATTTCAAGAACCAAGTACTGCAGACAAAAAGATACTCGGCCATCCAACCTATTTAATGGTGGCTTTTATATTTACAAACAAGCTCAATTAGAAGCACGATTCAACAAGATACGTAGGCTTGGTTCAATTAGATGCTTGATTATTTCCACATCACTTCAATATGTAATTTGAGTGAAGTTCAACCACCCCTATATTCAGCTCAAAAACTAGTAAGCCAGCTTGATCAATAATGTCTAATATTTATTAATGATTTTACAAATAGTAACAAAAATAAATTTATTTAAAATCCTTGCCATTATTATTAGTTACCAAGTATTACTACTACTACTACTACTACTACTACTAATAATAATAATAATAATAACAGTAATAAAATATTATACTTATAAATGTAAACATGTGTGTGCACGAACTTGCAAAGCTACAATATGAATGATCAGTATGGAAATAGCAGCAACAACAAAAATAATTAAGAAAGTAAATAGGGAGTCCTGATACAAACCAGTTGCGCTTTGATATCTTCCTGTAACTTCTCCATGTCCGATTTTAATTGATTGACAACACCTCTCTATAAATAAAACATAAACAAAACTTAGTAAAAATAAAGTAGAACTATGCCCACAAAAGTAAATCAGTGAACACATATTAGTGACACAGGAATGGAAAACAACTACAACTGTCTTTCAAAACATTAACACAATTTCTATAACCAGTTAAGGTCCTCTTCTAAACCCCCTCCCCCAACACACACAGACAGACAAATAAATTTCAAAAATTCCATCTGATACCACAGAAGCACAAGTAGACCTAAGTCACTAACCGCCACTCGTTTGAAGGAAGACACAGCAATCATTGCTCCTACTTATTAGAAACCCGATGCTCTTCAAAACTAATTATTAAACTGCTAAACATGAAACATTAATATGGTCAACGGATAAAAATATTAAACCGTTACACTGAAGTATAAAAATTATAACTAACAAAAAGTATCACTACCAAAGACACCTAGCTGAGCATGAAAACAACAAAACAATAAAATAAAAAATAAAAACTACAACAGGATGTACATCCCACGAAATGACATACTATACTCCATAAACCAACCTGTTGATTATAACTATCAGTCAGAGATGAATTTTCAGTGGCTAGTGACTCCGCCAACACTCGAGAAGCCTCCAGAGCACGTTGTAAAGAAAATTTTTCTTGAGTTAGATCTTCAATATGCTGCAGAATAAAAGAGAGGAAAAGAATATATATAAATAAGAGCCAACATAATAAATTTATATTTTGCATGCAAAAAAGACAGACCAACTACTGCTTTTGACAAGACTAGTGCATGAATAACCCTAAGTCTCAAAAAATGATTTTGTAATATCAACCAAAAAATGCAAGATTTCATTTTTATCTAATAGAACAATTGCATCTCTGAGAAAATGTGAGAAGATTTGGGAAAATATAAGAAGAGAAAGAGAGAATCTAGATCTGGAAAATGGTAACTGTCATTGACTGAAGTGAACCCAATCAGATTCCATACATATAACAGTGTCCAGAGAACTGTACAAACTTTACAACTAACCGACTAACAGCTACCTATGTAACTGGCACAGTATGGACACATCAGCATCACATAAGCTAATACGTTATTACATTCTCTAACATTAAGTCAAGAATTACAAACTATTACAAGTTTTCGGTAGAATTTGAACTCTGGATAATTAGTACAAAGGACTTCGTGAACAAACACGTGGACCAAGTGTAACCTATGACTTCAAAAGTTTTCAAAGAAGCAATTGGGGTGGAGAGAGAACATAAAATAAAAGAAAAACAATAGCCCGTGTTTATTGCTATTTTATACAGCTAAAATGAGGTAGTTCTCATTGCAGTAAAATGTAAAGTTCACAACTTACTAATCTAAAAAGATTAGACTCCTAAAAACCAGAGAAAGAATCACCTCAGAAATTGACATATGAAAGAACAAGATTTTTTCACCTAAATAATAAGGTTACACTCTTGCGCATAACATATACTAATCTTCTACTGGAACTGGAAAACTAAAAATATAAACAATTTATATTCACATTCCATGGTTTAAACTAGAGAAGCATACGATTAAAAAAAAACTAGAGAACCATAACACACTGCATAAATCATGTAAAAGCATATATTGGTTCTAATACCTAACCTAGTGGCATTCCTTTCACTACTTATGCATGAAACCATGCTGTAAGAAATTCATGACTCGCATTTTACCTCGTATTTGGCATATCATATATACTCCCTAAAATTAAATGCTTTAACAGTTACCGGCATTAATCAAATACATCAAAGACAAAAAACTGCACCATCAGAAAACACTTTCTGATGCTAATTCATTATATATATATATATATATATATATATATATATATATATGCAGAGTAAAGCACAGAATCATACAACAGGCAACAAGAGAACATATCCCTTGACCATGAGTAGCAAAAAGCACCTGTTCTAAAGCAGCAAAGTCTTCATTCTTTGAAGGTGAGTAATAATCATGCTTCTTCTCCATGCCATTTTCCTTAGCACTTGTCATTAGTGTGTCTTGACTGTTATTATTAAAGACTGAAGGGTTTGCATTGTGCTCGAATGGATTATGAAAACTTGGGGTTGTAAAATTCGAGAAAGGTGCCACAGTTTTAGTCTCATCAGATGACTTATGGAAATAAGTAGATCCTGATATATCCTTGCTGCTTGATTCCGAATGATTGGACATAGTGGATTCTTGCTCAGGATGCCGAAATGGAGACCCCGAAGAAGGTCTGGTGACATTTAGAGAATCAAGAAAAGATGGACGAGACCTCCTAGAACTAGATTCCGTTGACAACATATTTAATGGAGTGTGGTTAGAATAATTGCTTTCTTCATAACCTTTGGAATCAAACCTTGGTATAGTTGCACCACGAAGGCTAGACAAATCACTATCAGAGCTAGCAATGGTCTCTCTAAACTTAGAACTGAAAGAATCACTAAAGCCTGCAATTCAACATATATTATGCACAACTTCATCAGGAAAGAGTACTAGGCTATAGACAGGTAATATGGAAATGGTAGAAAAGCATTAAAATCCCAAACAATAGATGCAGAGAAAAAAATTAAAATGTTACCTCCAGAATAAGAACCGGGTGCGTAGTCGTTGTCTGAAGTGGTAGAATTTGTTGGCTTAATTTGCATTAGTGTATCAACAGAGTTTTGAGGTGATATTTTTGAATGAAAATAAGGAGAAGAGACATGATCAGAAACTGCATAATCCTTCAGAGAAGTATTACTCTTATTTGACTGGTATTCATTCATCCCACGAAGACTAGATTGAGTAGTATTGCTACCAAATTCCTGACTTTCTTGCAAGGGTAGAGGAGTACTCTGGTTGTTTGTCATTGCATAAGGAATTCCACCAAGCCCACCAGTATGAATTCCATATATGTCATTCGCATTATTTGCCTCATTCTTTTGATTAACAGCTGCATATGCAGTAGCAACAGAAGCATTATATGTCTTTGTTTCATCAATATCTGATTGTCCCTCCACCAGGCTAGTAGACAATGTATTAAGATCATTCCTAACAAAACTAGTTCTATCAGCCAAAGATCCTTGATTACTACTTTGGCTAACCATATTCAGGCTTTTTTCACCGCTCAACCCAGAAGGTAATGTGTTAATAATAGCTCCTCCGATACCATCAGATGTTGAAACTCCATCTGAATCATTAACTCGTACATTCTCAATTTCGGAAGGTTGTTTTTGGCTCAGGCTAGCATCAGAATTGGGAATATTGCTAGAGGAGGCAGCCTTCTTAGCCCGTTCGGCAGCTTTCTTTTTACGAAACTCCTCAAGCTGCAATACCAAAAACATCATTTAAGTTTGACAGGAAAAGAGGGAAAACGGCACTTAAAATAGAATGCAACACATAATAATGCAACAAGTCATCTTGACTCGTAAAAAGTTTATCGAATGAGTTGCTTCAATAGTAGTCAATATTCAATCAAACAGCATCCTTAATATGGATGAAAAGTGTCAGCACTAGGATGTTTTATGCATGATATGAATAATAAACAAGCTGGACCGTGCATGAATTTCTTACTCCCACGACACAGTTACCATGACTCACTTTCTGCCTAGAGCCTCTATCAATAATAAGAAAGAACATGCATCCTAAACATGGTGTGTGTCTGAATCACTCCAGCAAAAACAATAAAAAGGGACTAAATTTGAAAGGAAAAAAAATAACACTGCAGGGATTCATATGTCTTTTAGGGATAGGATTATATCTCAATTCTAGGGAGATAAGTTACACAAAATCTATTCAAAGAGAAGGAACGCCTTCTTTTAAGGGAACAATGGCTAGGATTGCAAGCTTCTATTAAATGGCATCCTTCGTTGTATGATGCAACCAAACCCCAAACATGATCAAATGATGGTTATAACAAGCTACTATAAGACCAGCTAAAAATGACGGGGAGTGAAATTCCAAAATACATGTAGCAGAGAGAGGAATGCAAAAATGGACAAGTAGACATACAAGATTAGGAATAGGAACCAATGCATCTAGACTGGTGATAAAACTGATCCTCATGCAAGTATAACAACATATTGGCTCATCAAACTAGATGGCCTAATTGCTTCCAACAGCATTACAGCATAATAGATTTCCCTCTTCTGCCCCTGGTATTTAATCACTATACACATATGGGGAAATTACAGTGACCTCCCTTGAGCTTTGGCTTAATTACACCTAGCACCCTTCTTGTTTCAAAAGTTACACTCACCTCCCTTGTAGGGGGAGAGGTATGTGTACTTCTAAATTTCTATTATATCACCCTTCAGATGGAGTAAACACCATGGGAGGTTGATATATTTGAAACCAGAGGGATAACCAGTCTATTTTAGTCAAAACACATAGGAAATCAGTATAATTTCCCCTAAAAATATTTATAACGCAATCACTATTCAAAGATTGCACATTTCCTCTCCCTTTCACCTGCCCTTCATCCTCCCAATTCCCAAACACTATATCAGCCCAACAATCTGAGGGCCACAGTTTCATGATGAACAACAACAATGACGACCACGACGACAACAACAACAAAAATAATTATAAAATATAAATATAATAATAATAATAATAATAATAATAATAATAATAATTAAAAAGAACTCTATTCAACCTCATCATCAACAAAACCAAATGCCCCACGTTACTCTTACAAACACAAAATGCATTCAAACCAACTCAAAACACAAAAACAAACCCCACAAAAATCAGGACCTCATTCCCACAATAAAAGAAAAGCACGAAACATAAAATAACCGAATCGAATCAAATCAAATCCGTACCCGACGCTTCCCAGCTTCGAGATGCTCTTGCTTCCGCGAATTCGGAAGCACCTGAGCTGACGCCATTGGGGGACCCACAAACTGGATCTGCAATAATAATTTTTTAAAAAAAAAAACTCACAAAAATCTCAGCAATTAAATTCGAAAATTGCCATCCCAGTCTCAAATTCGGAGCTAATTCAAATCAAATGGCACAAGGATCACAGCTTATTTCACAGAACACGGGAAATTGGGACCGAAAATATGGCAATATAAAACCAAAAAACAAAATTGAGGAATTTTGAGAAATTGAGGAATTTTGAGAAATTGAAAAAAGGAAAGGGAAATTGAATGTGAGATTTTTTTTGAGTTTGGGAGAGGGGAAAGGGGTGCCCGATCTGAACGGAGAGAGAGAGAGAGCGAGAGAGAGAGAGAGAGAGAGAGAGAGAGAGAGAGAGGAGAATTGATGAATCGTTTCTTTCTTTCTTTCTTTCTTTCTCTTGGTTCCGGTTTTGGGGTTTCTTATTTCTGATTTGTTTTTTTAATTTTTAAAAAACGTTTTTTGGTGTTTGGTGTTGGTGAGTTAAGGAAGGTGACGCAAATGAACAAATTTGAATTACAGGTGTCCTGTTATAATTTGACATGTGTAAACCATTTTTAAAGATAAACCATATTTCATTTTCAATTTCAATATTACCATTCGAAAAAAAAAATCAATATTTTTTATATAGGTATTTTAATGTATTACTGATGAAAAAATAACTATGTATTTATTATTACATGTTTTTGTCAAGTTATAATGTTAGTAATAATTAATTAAGATAAGGTGGTTTTTTATTTAGATTTAAAACTATGATGATGATCATGATTGATTTTTTTTGGTAGAAGAAAAAATCTTATTACCACAAGCAATGAAAAATACATCAAACGAACACTAGGACAATTAAATTGTCACCTTCTAAGAAGGGTTCAGCTAATTAACCTAGAGAAAAACCAAATCATTAAGAGCCACCTTCTAGGAAGGGTTCTTATAATGATAAAAGTCCTCGATTTCTAACATAATACTATCCACTATGGTCTTATTTGGCCACATCCTAAAATTTTTAAAACAGAAAAAGACCCTATAAGCTATCTCTGACTTAATTAAAGAAAATCTATACTCAGGGGATCTAGCTACATTAGCAAAAGTCCTTTCATTTCTCTCACTCCAAATATGATAAACCACTGCTGCCATCAAAGCTCTGATCAAAGTCCTCTTCCAATTCTGACCTCCACCAAATTGAACCCACCTCCTCCACCTGTTCAGCTCCTGGGGAATACAACAGACCCCAATCCAGTCACCACAAAGCTTCAGAAGTCTTCCGCTCCAAGAACAACTGAAGAACAGATGCTTCAAAGATTCACCAGATGCAAGGCAGAGACTACAATGATTCGGTAAGCAAATCCACGAAATTTTGTCCCTTGTTTGCAATTTCTCATGCGCTAATAACCAAAAGATGAATTGATGCTTAGGAATAGAACATCGATTCCAAACAGCTTGATACATTCGAAAGCTGGGTTGATTCCCTAAAAGGAATTGATACCCTGAACTGATGGTGTAGGCACCATCTGGGCATGCATGCCAACAATTGTTCATAAATCCCAATCTAAGCCTGTCTCTCACTTTCAAAAGATGCTTCCAATGCCAGCTCTGACCTGGGATCCATTCGCAATCCCAAAACGAGTTATCCTTTATGTAGTAGCTATGAACCCAACGTACCCATAAGCAGTCCTTCTTCTCCGCTAGATTCCAAATCTGCTTACCAAGAGCAGCTATGTTCCAAAGCTCACAACGTTTAATACCCAGACCTCCACTCCTCTTCGACAAACACACTGTTTTCCAAGCCACCTTAGCATGATAGGATCCTGATTCTGTGGTTCCCCAAAGGAACATGCGACACTACTTTTCAATCTCCTTAGTAATAGAAGTAGGGATTATAAACACAGAAGCCCAGTAAATGTGAAAACTCATGAGCACAGAATTGATTAGGCAAAGACGAGCTTGATAAGAGAGATTTCTGGATCTCCAGTACACAATGCTTCTCATAACCTTATCCACAAGATTTTTACAAGTATTTGCATTCCATTTTGTAGAAGAAAGTGGAATCCCCAGATACTTACAAGGAAATTGGCCTAGCTGAAACCCTGTAATGGACAATAGAAGCTCCTTAGTTGTATTAGTAATGCCTGCCATGAAAATATGGGACTTTTCATGACTAACATGTAACCCAGACCAAGTAGCAAACTCCTAAAGAGCCTTTATCACAGGTCTAACACTGGCTGGATGAGCTTTGCAGAAGATCATAAGATCATCTGCAAAAGCCAAATTTACCAGCCTCACATCTTTGCAAGCAGGATGAAATCTAAAGTTTCTATCATTAGAAGCAATGCTGAGATTTCTGGTCAGAATTTCCATAGTCAGAACAAACAATAGGGGAGAGATAGGATCTCCCTGCCTTATGCCCCTAGAGCCACAGAACCTTTGACCCTGTTCACCATTGATAACAATAGAATAAGACACAGTTCTGATGCACATCATCACCCAATTGACAAACTTAGTTGGAAATTTAAGAGAAATAAGCATTTCCTCAATAAAATTCCATTCTAAAGTGTCATAAGCCTTTCTAATGTCCAATTTCATCATACATCTAGGAGACACCCTCCTCCTGCCATACAATCTAACCAATTCTTGAGATAATAGGATATTGTGCAAAATATTCCTATCCTTAATGAAAGCAGTTTGGTTATCCTGAACCAAAGTAGGCAAAACCCTTGCTAATCTGCTACTAATAATCTTTGAAATACATTTGTAGATAGTGGAGCAGCAAGCAATAGGTCTAAATTGATGCACCATTAGAGGAGTATTAATTTTAGGAATCATAACTAAGTTAGTATGATTCACTTCCCTAAGGAGATTACCTGAATCAAAAAACTCCTTGATAGCTTGACACACATCCATCCCAATTCTGTCCCAAGAAGCTTGGAAAAACCCTGAGCCATACCCATCTGGACCAGGAGATTTGTTTTTATCAATGGAAAACATAGCTTCCTTGACTTCCTCATTAGTAACAGGACTAATAAGCTGCATCTGCTGATCCCTAGACAAGCAACTACCTTGATTCACCACATTCTGCTCAAACATCTGACCTCTATTTCTTGATAGGAAGAGATGCTGATAATAGTCTTCAAAACAATTCTGAATGTCATCTTGATCATTAAAAAGCTCATTCCTTTCATTTAAGATTTTAACAATCCTGTTCTGATAATGCCTTTTCCTAATAGAATCATGGAAAAGTTTTGTGTTGCTATCACCATCCTTCAGCCACCCAATTTTAGCCTTCTGCTGTAAAAAGGATATAGCATCCTTCTGGACTTTACTATACTGAGCAGATATATCTTTTTCAGCTTGTTGCAAATTCTGATCCATAGGATTCAAAGCCAAATTAGATTGCACAATTTCTAATTTGTCTCTAAGCTCAGCCTCTCTAATGTCCACATTGCTAAAATTCTGTTTGTTAAATCTCCTAAAGGACCTTTTAGGTCCTTAAGCCTCTAGCACAGCTGAAACATACCACTTCCTTGAATGTGTCTCTGCCAGATTGAGTCAACCTGATGGCTAAAATCATCATGGCTAGACCACATATTGTAGTATTTGAAGGACCTTCTAAAGCTTCTTACTTGAAACCCCCAATCTATTATGATGGCAGAATGGTCAGATAACCCAGGGTTAGTAAAAACCACTGATGAAAGAGGCCAAATCCTACCCCATTCCACATTCACCATAGCTCTGTCCAACTTAGAAATGATTCTGTCTCCACCTGTCTGCTTATTACACCAAGTGAAAAAGCAACCAGAATAGTGCATATCCATAAGGCTACAAGCAGTTACACAATTCTGAAATTCAGTAATACTGCTTAGCTCCACTGGATTCCCTCCAATCCTCTCCTGCTGGCTAATGCAAGTGTTAAAATCACCTAACACAAGCCAGGGGATGTTCACACAACTTTGGATCCCACTTAAGACCTGCCATAATTCTCTCCTTTCATACTGATCATTAGAAGCATATATAAAAGTGACAAAGAATTCCTGTTGATTTTGAAACTTAGCAACATGACAATGCACATACTGAGCTGATCTGGCTACAATAGTAACATCATAAATATCTTTCCTCCACATAACCCAAATCCTACCAAGCTCACACACATCCAAATTAATGAAAGAACCCCAACCACTAGCTAATTTATTCTGAATCTGTTGAAAACTTGCATTTCTCAACTTATTTTCAAGTAAAGCAAAAAGACCAACCTTATACTTACTGTACAGTTCAAGAACCTGTTTTTGTTTTCGAGGGTGGTTCAACCCTCGAGTATTCCACGCTCCTATTTTATCCATGAGGAAGATGACCCTCTCCCCTTTGAAGGTTCAAGGCTCTCTGCTGATTTTTGCTTCTTGTAGTCACCGTAATCCACCCCTCATTTCCACCCTGATCCTGCCCCTCTTTTTGCAAACCACTGTCCTCATTATTTGTTCCAACTGAAAGATCTCTAATAGTAGTTTCAACTGCACCAATTGCCCCTTCCAAGTTCTCCTGAGGAATTGTACCAGCCTCAATGCTCATGTTTAATTTAAGCGCATCATCCAGTTTCTGAATTTCTTCTTGGGATGGCTTATTCTTTTCCACCCATTGCTTTTTGACTCCCTGCTTTACTCCCTTCTTGCACATTTTAGCATCATGGCCATAGCATGAACACTTAGAGCAAAGTGTAGGTTTCCATTCATACACCACCTTTTGAGAAACAATATTCCCCTTATCATCTTCAAAATGCACCTCTTCTGGAAGAATAGCTGGATCCACTTCCACCAGCACTCTAGCATAATTGATTCTATCCCTTTCCTCAGTGATCTTATCAGCCATAATGGGTGTCTCAATCAAACTAGTTATCTTGCTAAGGGAAGAACTTCCCCAAAATTTCAAATTCAAATTTGGAAGCTGAATCCAAATAGGAATTTTATCAAGGAAACTCTTGGAAACAGGCTTCCCAGTCCAAGGAGCAATAATCAAGGGTTTCTTATCAAAATGATAAACCCCCACATCTAGTACATTATTTCTTCCTTCCATAGAGTTAAATCTCACAATCATAGTACCATCAGAATTCATAAGGATTTTATCTATCCCAAATTGTCCCCATGCCTTCTTAATGATTCCATTTAATACTGGATAAGGGGGATTAGCTCCTAGGACATAACATACCAGGGAGTTCTGCCAGAACTTAACCTCATCTTCAACATCTTTGGGATCAATTTTCCCTATTGCAACGCCATCCTTTAGTTCAGGTTGATGAAAACTCAATTTCCCCCCTGCATTGCGAAGCTTTGAAATATCAAAGTTCTCCCAAACATTCACTTTAGATAGCGCCTCTTTATTTGATTCCTGAATAGTAGGAATTGGATCTGGATTATTATTACTCTGATTTGTTCCTTTTTGTTGACCAACACCTTCTTCTTCTGATTGCTTTTCAGGGTTTCTATTTTTTACTCTGGCTCTGATCAATTCAATGCCATGCACCAGAGATTCAAGTTGCTTGGGCGTTAAGGCATCGATGGTCTCCAAATCCTCATCATCCAGTTTAGTCAAGTCAAACATCTGTGCTTGCTTATCGATCTAAGCAGAAGAAGTAGGGTTTTGTAGAGAGGGGGACTTAGGAGGCCTTCCCCTCTTCTTGTTGGCCATGGAGGCCGCACCAGAAAACCCTAGGTAAACCTAGGAAACTGTGAGAGAGAAGAGAGAAAAGTCAACCCTAGTCAACCCGATGTTTTTTAAGATTAGATTTTATTGCATTTTTGTATTAAGGAAAATTGACAAAACTCATACTTTAATTTCATCTTTTGATTTTTTTTCTTTTAGTTGTGTCTTATAAATTGCTAATGTTTGTCGTCTTAGTTATTTTCGTCTAATTTTTTATGTTAAATTTTTCACATGTGACATTAATGATCAAAACAATCTCATCCATCTTCACGTATCATTTGAGCTCACATCACGTGGCACGTGGCCCCACCTTTTATTCCCCTTCCTCTCTCTTCCCTTTCTCATTCTTTTCTCTCATGGCATTCACCTCTCTTTGGATCTTAGGTCCCATAACACACACCATCACCACAAGTCCAAGGACCTCATAATTGTGCATCTGCTCATAAAATGGTATTAATATCTTTGTCAATTATGAATAGGCCACCTTTCCCACCATCGCTTTACCCAAAAGCCACATCGTTTGTGATCTTGCTATCTTTTCCATGCTCTGATCAAAGGTCGTGCTTCCTACTCAAGTGAGTAGTTGAGATTCAATACCGCCACCATGTTCTGGTCATTAATGTCACCTTCATGGTTGAGACCACACCACTTTGGGAACCGATACACCACCACATATGTGTCGCTGAAAACCTACCCCAAACAATGCAACTCACCATCACTGTCTCTGGTTGCGCTCCCCACCACCTCACCACCCCATCATCCCACTGTCGACCACCACAATGAGTCATCGCAAGTCATCATCAACCATCGACCCCACCAACACATAAAAATACATTTAAGTGAAAATAGAAAAATATAGGGAAGAGCAAAATCAAGAGGGAGAAATGGATGAAATAAGTGCTAGTGGAATTGCATTTTCCTCGAATTTGATTTGGTACAAAGTTTTATATGACAAAGTCTGATTTTATGAGCTCTAGATGACATGTGAGGATGGGTAGGATTGATTTGATCATTAATGGCACATGAGAAAAATTTAACGTTAGTCAAAAATTGAACGAAAAGGATTACTATGACATGTTAGTAACTTATATGACACAAAACTGAAATATATATATATATATATATATATATATATATATATATAACGAAACTGAAAAACGAAAAATAATTTGAAAGACTAAAATATGGGTTTTGCCATGAAAATATATGTGATGAATAAGGCATCTACAATGCTTTTCATTTAAGATAAGATATTTTTTAAAAGAAAAATCCTAGCATGCCATATAGATGTCTCACAATGAAGTATATATGCAACTTCACTCGTGGGAGCAACATCTTGTGAGAAAAATTATCAGATAAATTATAAATTATTAGATGGTTCAAGAATAATGATCCCTCCCTTCCAAAAAAAATAATGATCCCAAATATATTACTATCATCAACTATCTTTTTTTTTTATTATTATTTTTTAACTCACAAAATATTCCAACATCATTAATCATGGATCACCTAATAATTTTTTATAATATTATTTTAGTGATCCTGCCAATAACTTCTTCAAAATAGTTTTGGTTCTTACATATCTTATATTTTTTTAATCATTTCAAATCACAATCATAATTAAGCTTTTTTATTATAAATTGTTGTATTTAGGTTTGATTTAATTTTTTCAAATTTATATAAAAAAATAGAGCTATTTTAGGAAAATAGTGCAACGACCTTAGTAGCCATACGGATTGACGGTTTTCCCCACATATCAATACAAATCTTTTCACTCCAAATAAAGCACGCTTAACTGTGAAAATCTTATGTGGTGGGTGACTGAAAAGAATAAGCATATTGTTTATATGGATAGTACCGATTAATTCATTCAAGTCTTCCTCTCATTCCGATGCATTAATGGTTACGTCAAGTATCTCTCCCCCAAAAGTCTAGAATCGCTCTTTGTCCATACCTCTTACACAAGTGATTACTCCTTGCTTTCGATAGTTCGAGTTTTACAAATAAAATTAGGAATGAAACAAAAATTAAAAGAAACAATTATTTTATTAAAATATTTTTTAAAAGTAGGATTGAAAATGAAAAAAACTAAAAAAATTAATTAATTTTTTCTCCTTATATCAGAGAAACTAACCGAGAGAGTATCAATTGAGCTTCTTTATTTTAGAGTACTTTTACATTTTTAAAATTTGATTCGATGTGTTGAACAAAAGAGGACATGTGGAAGCATCAAAAGCACGAGAAATTATTGTGTGATCTGGGATCAATGGTCCTGACCACATTCACACCGTTGAATATATTATTAATTAATTAAAAATACAAATTTCTCTTTGTGTTGTGCATGGAGAAGCTGGCTAGACTTATTTTTTTTGGATGAACTAGGGTATCCACCCGCGCAACTGGGTGACTAATCCCTCGCACCACGGTCGGGCCCTTTCGGGGGCGATGCTCCCAGTAAGGCTTGCTCCATTCACATGCACCTCGGGTACGACTCGAACCCGCGACCACATGCTTAAGGGACACAAGCCCCTTCCACTTGTGCCAGCCTCCACTGGTAGCTGGCTAGTCTTATACAACAAAAAGTAAATGATAGAAGTTGGGCTCCTATTCATGTGTCTAGAGGTGGTCCAGGTATCTCACATTTATTTTTTGCTGATGACATCTTATTATTCTGCAAAGCCACTAATTTGCAGGTTCGGCTTGTTTGTGACACTTTAAAAACCTTTTGTGATGCCTCTGGTCTTAAAATTAATTTGGCTAAATCCAAAGTCATGGCATCAAATAATGTGTCTAGATCTAAGAGATTGTCCCTTGAAGGAATTTGCTCCATGAGGCTTGTATCTGATTTGGGAAAATACCTCGGTGTGCCCCTTGTTCATGGGAGGGTTAAAAAGGAATTTTTTAATCCAATCATTGAAAAAATGCAAACTCGACTTGCAGCCTGGAAGTTAAAGCTCTTGAATAAGGCTGGTCGTACTTGTTTGGCTCGGTCTGTGCTATCTTCGATACCTGTCTTTACTATGCAGAGTTTCTGGCTCCCTAATTCTATTTGCAACAAGATTGATGGCTTGGTGCGGAACTGTATTTGGTCTAAAAAGAATACAAATCGTTCTTTTAATTTGGTGCACTGGAACATAGTTACGACTCCTACTAAACTCGGTGGCCTTGGCATAAGAGACTCTCGGCTGCAAAATACTGTTTTGCTGGGTAAACTTGTTTGGTCTCTTTTACATGAACCTACTAAGCTTTGGGTGCAAGTGTTCACTCATAAGTACCTGTCATCAATGTCAGTTCTTCAAGCTGTCTGTCCACGGTCTTGTTCTTTTGTGTGGAAAGGGATAATGAAAACTCGGAATGCTCTAAAAGATGGCTTTCTTATCAGATTGGGGAAGGGAGATGTTTCTCTTTGGTATGACAAATGGCTCTCGAATGGTTATCTCTTTGAAATGGTTGATTATGTGCATATCACTGACACTGCGCTGAAGGTGAAGGATATTTGGTTGAACGGTTCCTGGAACATCCCTTTGCTCTATACGACAATTTGTGAGCAAGTTAGGAATCTGATTTGCAGCATTCCAATACCTATTGCCACTGGTTGTGATGATCGTGTGGTTTGGGCAGCAAATACGGATGGTGTGTTTACAGTTTCTTCTGCTTATAAGTGGCTGGGTACATCCTTAAGAGGTTGGGGCAGCCATACTGACAATGCTAACTGGGTTTGGAATCTTAAGGCTCCCTCCAAAGTCCAATTCTTAGCCTGGTTGGTCTCTCATAATGCTCTGCCAACAAATGCTCTTAGAATGAGACGCCATCTTTCAGCATCTTCATCTTGTGGTCGTTGCTCTTGTAATGAAGAATCAATTATCCATGTCCTTCGGGATTGTCCCCACGCCGGTGAAGTTTGGCTTCGTCTTGGTGTTTCGGATTTTCAGAACTTTTGGACTGCCCCTCTTCATGAGTGGTTCAAAAGCATTCTTCGAAGTTCGTCGGGGCACTTGTTTGCTGCTGCTATCTGGTGGATTTGGCGTTGGAGGAAATTTTTTTACTTTGATGATGATAGATGGAGTATCGATCTTATCATGCGTAATATCTTCATGGATGCTGCTCTTTTTCTTAACAGTTCCTCAACGGTCTCTTCTAATTTGCATCAACACCCTCATCAGCGCCTTGTTTCATGGTCTTTTCCCAATCATAACACTGTTAAGGTCAATGTGGATGGGAGTTGTGGTCCGCATGGTAATCTGGGCGGTGGAGGTGTCCTTAGAGATGCCAGTGGTACTTGGATTCGTGGTTTCTCCTTCTTTGCTGGAAAGGGCGATATTCTTCTCGCTGAGCTCCTTGCTATTCGTCGAGGTCTTCTTATGGCCTGGGACTTAGGTTATACATCTGTCATTATTGAATCCGACTGCCTTGAGGCTGTGAGGCTTGTTAATCTCCCTCAGGTGCCAAGTTTTCATCTCTTTGCGGTGGTTTTATGTGACATTAAAGATTTGGTGCTTAGTTCTTGGTCTGTCATCATTCAGCATGCTCTAAGAGAGGCTAATTTCTCTGCGGATGCTCTAGCTAAGTGGGGTGCCAACCATCTTGATGTGCTTAAGTTTTGGGACACTCCACCTCCGTTCATGCACGCTCAGCTGCTTGCAGACTTAGTTTCTGTTGTGCACTTGCGTTAAGTGCTGCTTTCTTTGTTTCTTTCTCTGGTTTTCTTTTTTTTCTCGGTTTCTTTGCTATTTCTCTTTAATTTTCCCTTGTAACAAAAAAAAAATCAATGGTTTAAATATATCCGGAACCATTGGTCCCGAACCACACAATAATTTATACCAAAGCACATGGAGTGAGTTGTGAGATAGTAGTACTAATTGGTAATGTCACGTAATCTAATCTCCCCCACCTCTCTCCGTGTCACGTAAACCTCCCAGATTTATAATTTTTTATTTTGATATTTAAAAGGAAAAAAAAAACAAAACTTATAGTACTACTTTTTTAAATGGCAAAACTGTTTGTATGGTCCCCTAAGTTATTTATTTGTCCAATCTGGTCCCCTAAGTCATTTTCATTTGAAAGTGGTCCCCTAACTCTTATAACATTAGCACTGTTAATCCTTTCCATCCATTACCTCCTAACATCGTCTATTTAAGTTGATGTGGCAGCTAGAGTGCCCAATGTAGGCGATCCACGTGTACCCTCCCTTTTACCACGTTAAAAGTTTAAAATGGTGGAGTCAAACGACGCCGTTTTGATGCTTGAAGCCACTCAATTCATCTTCTCCTTTCTTCCATGAGAAGTCGTTATGAGCTAAGAGAGAAAAACACTAAACTTTGGAGGGAAAATAGAGGGTTGATAGGGAATTTGCTAAGAGAAAACGAACTGCAACATTGTCGTTGATTATGAGCGCGATATGGAGTTCGTTCATGGACAAAAAGGACTAACGGTGCTAACGTTACATGAGTTAGGGGACCACTTTCAAACGAAAAAGACATAGGGGACCAGATTGGAAAAAAAAAATAACTTAGGGGACCAAACGAGTAGCTTTGCCTTTTTAAACACTTATACTAATATACAGCTGGAATAAAGTTAGGACAAAGTATATACATGCCCCAAAACTTTGGACCTATGATTTAGGTGAAACCAAGTTCAATTTCCACTTGAATTGTCCCTTTTGAAGCTCTTGCCTTTGCCAATGATGGGTTCAGGTCCTCCTCCTCATGGTGTGATGCTGCACCAAGCAAAAAGTCATCATGGTCCCGAATCACAAAGCTCATACCTGATCCTTTGGGCACCTAACAAAAGCATCGAAATTTGCTTGAGCTTGAGCTTGGATGGGCAACGTGGATGCCTCTCTTGAACAATGCATTTCTGACTAGCACCGCATTTTTGCAAGTCCTCCATGCTAGTTCCTTTGATCTTGGAATAGCTTGTGAAGACCAAATATCCTTCCATTTGAAATAAGGATGTGTGAGTTTGATGTTGAGCCCAGGCATGCGTTTTGTTCTAGTGCCACATGATAACCCGATTTCATAGAATATTCTCCATCATGTCCATCCATAGTGTGCAAAGATAATGTTGAAGTTAAAAGAGGGTTATAACTTGTATGATTGTCTTAAATGAGCAAGATTAAATGATTAATGATTAACTTAAGTGTTTTAAAAACAAAGCAAAGGTCTTTGGAAGTCCAATAGCCATGGCTGGAGTTAGTTTTAACTCCAATTCAATGGTGGGAATCTTATGATGATGAATATCCAAAATTGCAAAAGTTTGTCATTCGTGTGTTAAACATAAAATTTTAGTCTTATGTAATGTATGTATTTCAACCATATTGCTTGCTTCACATGCTAGTTGTATCTTTTAATTAATTTTGAAATTGTTCAGGTTCACCCAAAGAGAAGGTAGGTATCGTTTGATGCAAAAAAAACATAGTGATTTTGTTTATGTGATGACTAATTCCAAATTGGCCAAAAAGAAAAAAATTAGAAAAGCAAATGAGTATAACATTGATGACCTTGACTCTGTTGATGATTGGATTGTAAAATGAAAAAAAAAATCAGATTTGAATGCTCCAAATGATGAAAACTTGGTTGAGTTGGTTCAAGTTGGAGAAGATGCTAATGTTGCCGATGCTGCCGATGCATCTCTAAAGAATCAATTTCCTAACTTTGAAAATGATGGTCATGTAGATGACGTTATCATGATGGAAGATGACTACTGTGATTCCAGTGTGCACAATTTGCTTGACTAGGTGTTTTAGAGTCTGACTTAGAGCATCTCCAACCAGGGGTGTTTGACCCTTGGATCTTGTGAAGCACCCCAGTGAAGATCCGGAAAGGCGTTGGAGGGAGCTGAGTTGGCGGAGCTTGCCAAGCTCTGCTGCTTGGCCAAGCTTCGGTGCTTGGGGCTGATAGTGGGCCCAGCACCGTACGGAGACTTTGCAAAAGTGTATAGACTTGGCAGTGGCAGATACAAATCAAAGAGTCTTTTGCATTGTTGCTGATGCTTTTGTAACACCTTCTCTCGCTGTGGCCCAGACCTTAACTGTTCCTTGGATTGCATTTTGGCCTCCGATGTCATGCTCAATCTCTTGCCATTTTTACACTTTCTTCGTAAGAGAGCAGTATGCAAATAGTGCTGGAAACAGAACCTTGGACTATTGGTATTAATTTTATTAATTTTAAATTAATGTATTAATTTTATTAATTTTACACTTTTTACGTATTTACTAATTTTAAATTAATGTTGTTGAATTATTGATATTAATTAAATTACAATTATAATTTTTATTATAATATGAAATAGTGAAATAAATATAAAAAGTAATGTGGGGTAGGGTGTGGGATCCATTCAAGATCCATGGTTGGGTTCTTGGGGTTGGAACGAATTTGTGATGGAGTTGCTTAGGATATGGGAAAGTGTTAGATAATATAAAAAATGCTGCAGGGACCACTTAAGATCCACAAGTGGATCTTGGGGTTGGAGATGCTCTTAAGGGTTATGAATCATGACTTTTTTTTTCATTTGTGTAAATGTGTAATCAACAACTTAAGCTATACTTGTGGATGAAAGTCATGGAAGTGATCTGTGTAAAAACAACCTTATTTTGCTAGGATTTATCAAAACTTGTGCCATTTGATTTGGTATATAATGCGACTTATCACTTAAGCAAAAAAGCTATGGCACCCCGGTGGGCACCACTTATTTGTAATCAATCTCAAGAATTTGGAGGGTTGAATCCAAGTACTCTGCTAAATCACTCATGACAAGTAGGTGTGAAAATTGTTGGACCCTTTCCTACCCAATGAAGTTGCCGTCTTATTCTGCCAGAAAGTCAATATATACTCCCTAAGGACAAAATCGGAGCTATGATCGGTACAACCTAGACACCAGCAAAGAACAGTAATTCCAAACTATGTTACGCCTATTAACTCTTCTCTCTTGATTTTGAGACAGATTGATCTTTCCTCACCAATTACTGCAGAGCATGTAAAATGTCCAATGCCAACAATGGGTATTCATTCTAGTTTACATGAGAAATAGAAGCAGAAATGAATAAAATTGATAAAATGAAGTTCGAATTCAAAAAAACATTGCTGTATCGAAATTCGTCAAAGCAAATACAAAGGTTCCGGATACAATTTTATTTCAGAGACAGGCAAAGTACCATGACATTAACAGCAAACATGAAAGATACCAATTTTTGATAGTGGTGACTGAAATAACATCACCACACTTCAGGACGCAACTCACCACTTGCTGGGGGCATCCATCTCCCAGAGTGATACACACTTTCACCTACTTTCCAACCAGGCACATCCTTCATCACTTCGGCCTCATACTCAAGATATTTATGCCACTCTTTTACAAATCTAGAGAACAAAACAAACAAAATGGTGGAGAAGTTTAATTGTTAAGACGTGGCATGATGATATAGCTTTAGAGAAAGCATCTCAATACCTCTCATCCTCTTCAGCTTGGAGCACTGGCAGTATAGCTCGGCGGGCAGCATATTTCTCTTCCTTAATTGCCCTACAGAAAATGAAACATTTCGACACATCAGTTTTAACTTTTCAGTGGGAAATAAAAATAAACCTTTTGGGTCTGGTCCTTTGCTAAACAACCAGATTCTTTTCCATAATAGCATGCATGAAAATACAGACTGCTTTTGTTCTCAACAAATGCCAAATTGATCCGAATATGTATCTTTCAGAATAGGATAACTAAGAACAAGCAATACCATAAACTGTGACATGCATGAGATAAATCTGAATCTGATGCAAGCAATCAGTAAGTTTAATCAAATTTCAAATGTCCATAATCAATCTAATCTAAGCAATGATAACACTTCCAAATCCAATAGGGTCTGTTTGTATTATGAAAAATATCTCTCTTGAAAATACCTTTTTGTACTTTCCAGTGTCTGACTTCAAATTTAAGATCTTAAAAAAGCATTTATACAGTCGAGTCTAGATTGTCCACAACACCTCATTACACAAAATACACTTCATATGAAATATTATGTAACTTTTGCATATAGTAACTTCTAATCCAAGGCACGAGGAAATATATCCAGAGTTCAACTCATACTAACAACTAACAAGGGAGAATCCTTTACTTCATATTCATGGAATATAAGGGCAAGATAAGAGAAGACGTCAAAAACTGCTAGAGTAGACAGTAAAGTTTTTTAAGAATTTTCACAAACTCGTGTCTCTTTTCTTCTGAGTCCAACTACCTTTGAATAGATAAATTCTCACATTAGCATATAATTCCTTTCCCCTTAATCAAAACTCCGATACAACTATTTACCTCCAGTCCAATCTTTTATATTCACTCGTTTCTGTCCTATATGCATTCGCAGTTAACCCCAAAAAGAAAAAAAAAATTTGCATAAAAAAAAGTGATCAACAAAACAGTATAATGCAAATGATATCATATGTTGACTAAGCAACATGCGATTCTAACATTTTAACACGCAATGCTTCAAGCACCAATTTCTTTCATCATTCACACCTACACTACCAATCAGAAAGATAACCAAGAGCTAAACAACAGACAAGAAATCACAATGTGATTGATCAATTAATCATACCTCGTTAATAAAGACAAACTAAAAATAACAAATCAATTTGCTCATCTCCAAACTAACGCAAACAATTAAAAAAAAATGTGATTTGAACATCTCATTCAAAAACTTCTTGTGACACCTTATGTTATATCATGTCTTCATTAGCAAAGTACACATACTACGAGCACAAAACTACTGTTTGTTAAGGTCTTATTAATTTAAAAAACACATTATTGGATTTTTTTTTTTTTTAAATGCTAACTTTATATGCTTGTTTCGTTGGATTCAACTAAAAACATTCATTTGAAAAAAATAAAATAAAATAAAAAACAGCCGAAATTCAGCTTGCAGGAGAATCACTTTTGTTCATAATCCTTAACTGCCCCTAACCTAAATCAATAGCTAATCTTAAATAAAGCCTATACGAATTCGTAACAAGAAATCGAAACACAATATTTAGAATATCACATCCAAAAATATAATTAATCAACACCGAACAAACAAAATTCACAAATCACATAAATCCCCCAAAATCCTTAAATAATAATCTTCCAATTGAATTGCGAGAGAGAGAGAGAGAAAGGGGGATAGGACCTTCGGATCTTGTTGCCCTTGCCGACCTGATACATGCCCCAAGAGAAAAGGCCAAAGGTGGTGAGGAAGAGAGCGGCGGCGCTGGGGCCGGTGTTAGGGATCCGGCGAGCGAACCGGACCGGAGCGAAACCGCCGGGAGGTGGACCGTCTTGAAGGACGGGCATGTCCTTGACGCTGGCCATTCCTGGCTTCTTCCTTATATAAGCCTCCGTCATCTTCGTCGTCGATGGGGTTTCGTTTCGGTGCTTCTTCTACTTCGTTTTATGCTTCAGCTTCTGCTTATGCTTCGTCTTCGGAACGAGAAGTTAGAAAGGAACTAAACTAGTGTGGTTTGTATTGTACCTGCAAAGTGGGATTCGGATTCGGATCCGGTTAAGGTATTTTTCGGGTTTGGTAACCCGTTTTGGTTTGGTGGATACGGGTTGGGGCTCTGATTCAGCCCAAGGTTAAGGCCCACGTGTTCATTCATTTTTGAGTTTTAAATTTTAGCCCCATTACTAAAATTTTGGTCCCCATTTCATATTTTCATATTTAACCCTAAGTATTAGCAGTAGTGTTATTTTTTCGTCTCTCGATAGATGGAAATTTTCCATCTCTCGCTAAATGGAAATTTTCCATCAAGGGATAGATGGAAATTTTCCGTCTCGTCAGGGAAGGAAAAATAACACACAAAAGAATATTTTTGTCCATGAAAATGTGAAATGGGGCCAAAATTTTAGTAATGGGGGCCAAAATTTAAAACTCTTCATTTTTTGTTTTGGAATGAGTTTTGATTTTCTAACTCCTCAAGTTTTTGATCCTCTTTAATTATTTTTTTCAAAAATGCTCGTTCCCACTTTTGTGTATGTGCTTTTTACATGTACACCAGGCTCCAGGCGTACCCAGGATTTTTTTTTTAAAATATGTCTCTGCAAGGCGTACGAGTACTTTCGTACGCTTCGACATAGACGTAGAGCACGTTATGCACAAAAAAAATAGAATAGTTGATATGTGAGTGAGGAGGAGTGAGTGAGGAAAAAAAAGAAGGTGAAGAAGAAAAAGGAGGAAAAAGAATTTTAGTGATTTTTTTTAAGGGGCATTTTAAAAAAAAAATTAAAGGGGAAGTCAAAAACTAAAAGGGGGTAAAAAAATCAAAACCCTTTCAAATAGGGTTTAGCATAAGGTGAAAAAAAAAATATCAGTAATAATATATATCACCAAATAAATCAAATTACAAATCATCATGATGTACAGTAATAGCAATAAGACAATAACAAGTGTTATTTTATTGAACAATTATTAATAAATAAAGTACTACTTTATGATACAAGTCTTTTTTTTTTTTTTTTATGGTGTAGGATAATACTCTTTTCGTTACTAAACAAGTATCCGTTGAAGCTATAATGCATATGTTATGAAGTGTAATTAATATATTTATTAATATTAAATGCATATTGTACTTACTTAATTTACCTTTTTATCTCTTTCATAATTATACTTGTTTTTCTCACTTACTAATTAAATATTATAAAACTAAAAACTAGTTTTGATTTTCTTAAGGCCCCATTCGGGGAGGTTGTCAGTTTTTGGTTTCGAAATTGTATTTTTCATACAAAACCTGTTCGGTAAAATTTGAGTTGAAATTGTGTTTTACTTATCTTCATAAAAATTTCACTTTTATTCACAAAACAACAAATAATGGTTTCATAATTTCTATTTTGAGTTGCAAAGTTATATCCCCTCATCTTTTCTATCACTCAATCGCCACCATCATCAATCATCCTACTACCAAAACTGATGCGGTCAGTGCTCTTTTGATACAAGTGGGTGAAGTATGAACACATAAGAAAACCTATAAGGGAGTTGAATAGGTGTTAAAAAAAACCTTGAAAAATTTTCGCAACTATCAAATGAAAATAATAAAAACAAATGATTTTCACAAAATTATCAGGATCCAATCTATTAACAGAACTCCTAATCAATTAATGTCATGCAATGCAAACTAGGTTAATCGATTAGCCAATGATCTAATCGATTAGCCATTGTACAAATTCAGAGAAAAATCACTTTTAATCACAATCAAATTAACAGAGCATCAGAGATAACGAGAAATTGATTCAAACCAAGATTGTTAATGATTACCTAGATATTGAAAATGATTTTTCCAAAATTAATTTGTTCTATTGAAAACTAATTGATTCAATTATATGAAAATCAAGTTTTCTAGGTTTTCAATCAAGAACGATGAAAAGTGCAGAAATTAAAGAGTATAGAGAAGAGATACTGCACAAGAGATTTATATTGGTTCACTCTCCTCTATTGAGAGCTACAACATCCAATCCCATTTATCACAATAGAGAGAGAGTTTCTTCACTAGAAATAGAAATCCTTTGATTACAAGCTTAGCCTCTCAAGATCCCTCGCTAGATAGCCTCCAAGAGATACCTCACCCTCGTATGTAACCCTTTGATCTTCAAATCCTCAACTTGAAAGAACATCCTTCAATACTAAGAACATCTTAGATTTTCTCTCTATCTAAGTGGATACCTCACCACTCTTCAACTGCTTGATGATACCCCACACCAAGACTTTTCACTTGCTTGATGATACCACACACCAAGACTTCTTCTTCTTCTTCTTGTTGTTGTTGTTGTATAATTGTTTGTCTCAATTGCAAAGATTACAACTCAATGAAAACTCAAAAACCCTATGAATCTCAATCAAGAATAATGAATAAGATAAAATTGAGATTCTAAACTTTTGTTGAAAAGATAATCACAAAGATAAAAAGAATAGCTTTGATCTTTTCTTGTTTGAGAGAGAATGTTTGCTTGTTGATTGTAAATATATGAAAATTATTGTAAGATATATTTCTACTGAGTAGAGAAAAGTTTATATAGAATACCCATAAGCTTTAGAAAACACAAAACTGATTTTTCCAACAAACAAAACTGTTTTAAAAACTCAGTCTGCACGATCTAATCGATTAGCCAGTGTCCTAATCGATTAGCCACCGACAATTGGAAAACTGTTAATCGATTAGCTTGATGCCTAATCGATTAGCATCTGAAAGCTTAATTCATGTTGATTGATTAGCTTATATCCTAATCGATTAGAAGCTGAAATACTTTTATAAAAACTTGTTTTCACATATTTAAACCTTTTCCCAAAAACCTTTAAGACACATATTAATTTGGTTAAGTGAAAAACTCAAGATTAATTTGATCACCATTAATTGATTGAGATTCACTACCCAACTCTAAACTCTACCCAACAAACTAAGGACTCAAAAGCAGAAATTAAAATAACTCTATAAACATTGAGCATCCTTAAGCTTGCTTGAGAATAGTTGATTCTCTCTTGATCTATCTTCATGCTTTTGTTGCTTTTGCTCTTTATGAAATGTTGTCTTCATCAAAGCATCTTTGTCACTTTTGTCTCCATCAAAACTAAACTTGAATGCACACTTGATCTAACAAGTGCTATCACCATGATTGTCGCCCAACTTGCATCCTTGTGACTGCCTAAACCCCAACCATCACAACTGCACTAACTATTACCGTCCTTGATGATAACCACCACCACGTTATAATCACCCCAACCGCCACTACATCCTCGCCTGCAACCATTGCCCCTCCTTGTACCCACCATCATCACCACTCGGACCACCACAGTGATCACCCCAATCACCATTACCCTCGCATGACCACCACCACCATCACGACCATCACTACCACTTCAACCACCATCAATCCTGAATGACACTGCCATCGACACCAACACCACCTTCATGTCCACACCAACTATCACATCTCATCACCATCACTGCCACCACATCCTCACCCCATGCCCCTTCATCTCTCCCTCTACCAACGCCACAAACATTACCACCAATTTTCGCTCAAATTACCACCATCGCCACCAAGAGTCCAAGACCACCATTGCTTATCTGGTCACCATCACACAAAGAGCATCACCATCACCACAACCATCACTCTAGACAACAAGGACCACCACCTCCAACTAATAATGACAACAACCACATGGAAGTTGTTATTAAATAATGGTGGTAGTATACAAGAGGGTGGTGTCTATGGTGGTGCATAATATGGTAGGAGCGCTATAAAAATTATAAGTTTGTGTGCTAAACAGACACATTTCTCTATTCCATCCAAGAGAGCATACACTTGTTGGCTAGAAGAGTTTTGTGTGTCGGCGTTCATTATTGGGTGCGCTTGTCGTTGCTGGTTCGTGCGTAACAAATTAATTAGGATTCTCAACTACAAGAGGCTATGGTCGGAGTTAATTATAAAAGATCCTTTATTTTATTTCATTGTTTGACTGTATTGATATATGAATAATTCTATGGCTATTTTATGTGTCAAAATAAATTCAATGAAATAGAGAAGTTCTAACATGTGGTAATTTGGTTTTAGTCAATGTCGTTAAGAAAAATCCGTTAACGGACGATGTAGCTAACAAAACGCCACAATACACATGTATTGCGTGTCATGGTAGGATATTGTGGATGATCTGGACCTGCAGGATCAAAAGAGCCAAAGCCTAATCCACAAACACATTTGGGTTGGGTTTTGGCCATTTTGCTTCTACGAGTTTGGATTATCCACGTCATTCTACCGGTGGCATGCAATACTTGCACACATGATGTGCTTGTTCCGTTAGCCACACCAGCAGTTAATGTATTTTTCCTAGCGATAAGGACTAAAACCAAATTTTCAAAACAATTAAGAATGAGTCAAGATAAAAAAAACTTCTAAGGACCAAAACCGAAATACTCAACTTTCGGGAACTAAAAACATAAACTAGCTGGTTAACCCGTGCTTCCGCACGGGGGGATATTTTTTGGTTGTATAAGTTATTTAACTTATGTAATTAAGATATATTTTATGCACTTGCATATTACACTTAATATTATACTTAAGATTATGTAAAACAAAAGTGAATGGTTTAAAAAAATATTTTTATGCATAAAATATAAAGCAAGAGTTATCAATCCCATGTATTGGTATTGAATGAAACTGAAATTGATGAAGTTATCAATTTCATTTATTGGTATTGAATAAATACTTTGACATTATTTCATCTGCACCAAACCTTGGTTGATTTAACTTCAACTTCTAATACTTTTAATTACTACTAAATTTCAACACAGAAAAGCACGAGTATACAATAGTACATAACCAAATAATTTAGTGTAAAGGCCATGGCAACAAAGTGCCTTTAGTATGCATCTATTTTATATAAATGTTCGATGCAGAAAAATATATCGAAAAGCACAACACCAGGCAATTAGAAAGGACTTATCCTAAGTTAGCAAACAGAAGCATTTTTATCAACCTTGCTCAAATGGCCTTGTTGATTAAAAAAATTCAAGTTTGTAAAACATATACAGATAACACATAGCGAAAATAGAAGGCTACAATTCGAAACCTAAAATGAACAAATATAACTTGCATTTTAGCAAGAATGAGAAAAGGCAGCAAATAGAGGATAGAGAATGAGAACAGCAAGTGAAAGGAACCCATCACATAGTTCACCATAACATGCTAAACTGTGAAATCACTTTATTCAGCCTCCGCAACAACACCTTGGCCACACCAACACCTTAACAAACCACCAATCAGTGAAAAAAATCAGGCAAAAACTTCACAAGAATATTATGTTCTGTAATTATGCATCTTGGAAGACGAAAAGCAGAAGAATTAATAAGGTATGCAAGTAACACAAACATCAACAATTATGTCAAGAGACACATATATAAATGCTAAAGTATATTGCCTTGCACAACATGATCAATTATTTGATATGCTATATAGGTTCTTTTACAGAGCATCATTTAAATCTTGCAAAGTAGTTATGTCTTTCAACGATAAAAATAACCAATAAAAATCTTATTTATCCTTCGGTGTTTTTAATTATTTCTATCAAACTCACCACTAGAGAAGGGGTTGGAGAACCATTTCAAACAGTATGAGAAACAAATAAATGATCCATAGTGTAACACCCCAACATTTTAATCCCCGATTAATGAAATGCTAATTATAAAAATTAATTATAATTAATAATTTCTATTTTAATCCTTAATTAAAATCTGTGTTATGTAGTTAGGAAATGTGTGTGTGAATTTATTTAATATGATTATGCTTGAAATAGATATTTTGCATATTAGTCCCTGGGTTGGGACCTAGAAGTAAATGTAGGAAAGGTTTTGGAGGGAAAATAAATAAAATTATTATTTTTCAAAAACTGGGCAAAATACTCGAGTATTTTCTCGAATACTCGAGTATTCTGGTCAGAGTTGTACGAGTTAGTGTGTCTGGTGAGTCACCATAAACGATTCTCGTGTGTTGACACGAAATCGTCTTCCTCAACACTTCAACGTCTTCGTGTCGACTTGCATGGAGCTGTTCTTCATCTATAAAAGCCAATCAATCCGAATTCGTGAAGCATTTGGCCAAATTTTGGGTTGTTGCTTAAGTTAGGGTTCTTAAATTGTTTACTTCGATTCTCCATCTCTGTGTTGATTCGAACCACAAACTATACACGAATACAAAGCTCACATCTCGAGCTTTGTATAGAGAGCAAAATCGTGAGCTGTGAGTGTGTGTGGTGGAAGAACGGAAGCTTAGAAGTTGGAGCTTGTGCTGTCAAACCCGTTTCTGGAGCTTACTTTGGATTCGAATTCTGGTAAGCTCTTGCATCCAATTTGCTTCAAACTTGTTTTAAATCCTAGTCTATGTTGCAGAGAATGAATTCTAACCAAAACCCCTAATTCTCTTGCATGTTAACCCATTCAAATGTTCTGATTTTGGACCTCTGCTCAAACTATCCTGCATGTGATGCTTGAAGTCGTTTTTGGTGTTGGAGGAGTTTTCTTGCGATTTCTTCTGTTGATTCACGTCTGAGAGGTAAGGGGAAGTTGTTTTATGCACTAGATAGAGTTTGATTTCCATGATTTTCATTAGAGAGCCACCAAGAGGCTCTAAGGGCTTAGATTGAATAGGAACTTTGGTTTGGAGACCAACTCATGCTCTATGGTTGTTTGGAGCAAGTTTTATATGATGCATGTAAGCTGTAGTGAGCCTTAAATCACAAGTTCATTGAGTATTTTGCAAATTGAGATGTTAAGTTGTTAAATTGTGTGTTTTATGCATAATCTTGTGATTCTCTGTTAAATTTGTAATTGGATATGTGATAAGTGTTGTAACATGTTCAATATATGATATATGAACTATTTCGATCATTGGATTGGACTAAAAATGTTTAGAATTGAAAATGGTATGTTAAAACCAAGTTTCCAGTCTGTTATGTGAGAAAAGACTCGAGTGCTTGGCTTGATACTCGAGTAAAATTTTGATAAAACAGTGTAATTTGTGTTAGAACACTCGAGTATCGGGACCAGGACTCGAGTAATAACTGATTCATGGGGATCTCTTAAGGTAAACCACTCGAGTAAGGCAGGGGTGACTCGAGTGTTCTGGAATTGATGAAGAACACTCGAGTACTCATGAACTACTCGAGTATTTTGATGAATCTGAAACCCAAATCCCCAGAAAGACATGAACACTCGAGTGTCCTGAGGAACACTCGAGTAATCTGGAAATAGTTTAAGAACACTCGAGTATTCTGAAAAACACTCGAGTAGTTTATCCAGAATCTTAAAAACACCATTTTTAATTCTGAATCACTTGAGTAATGATTAAATAATAATAATCCAAAGGATCTAGACTAAAAAGAAATTGATTGATGATATGAGGTTTTTATCTGGATAATGATACGTTGCTCGGGAGGCACGTCATTTATTAATAAAAGAAAAATACATCAATCAATTCCTTTTTAACCCAAGATAATGCATTCATTCTGGAGTTCGGATGTTAGATCGTATTCATGTTCTTGTAATATGAGGAGGGCCTTTGGGAGTGCCAATTGACGGCTCGCTTGATGACACGTTATGGTTGACGAATGGGTCGGCTTAGTGAGACGCCGATATGATTATACCGTTTGGATGACGGGCCGTTTGGATGACGGGACGTGCTCGGGTGGCATGGATTCCAAGCTTGTCATGTATATTCTTGGCGAATGTACAAATGTTGTACACCTAGGAGTACAACGCACTGTTGAGTGCTAGGAAGTAAAGGATGGACGTCAGAGAGTGACATAGATTGATGGAGTTAGGCCTGAGAGCTAGGTTCATACATCATGCCACTTATTTAACCTAAATGATGATAAATGGAATATGTATGAGCATCTTACTTGCATTCTATAACTGCTAAATGCTAAATGTGATTGTTGTTCATTGTTGCATATTTACACATTCATATTGTACATATATTTATGCTCTATTGATTATGTGTATAGAATTGCTTACCCCTATGCCCTTGTAGGTGATGTCTCGCTACATCGCTTGCATCGAGATCCGGCCACTTCCTAGCGGCATATGGATCTACGAGGATCACCGCGAGGTCTTCGAGGGAGAGGTGAAGGTTACCTTCTACCACCCGAACCCGCTGATCCGGTTCCGTCCTCGTAGGTTTAGGATTCCCATCATATATACTATGCACATACCACCTTTTTACACATACCATGGACCACCTCCCACACGACCAGCTCGCTCATATCACAGTTTTCGTTTTCGACCTACCCGCTCACACCCTTTTTCTTCGAGAGTCGTCCGCGAGGAGACTCCCCCTTTTGATCCGAGGAGCCCAGTTAGGGTCACACCATCTCCCGACCCTGTACCCAGTGGTAGGGTACCCTCTCCATCGGATGAGATCGAGGAGGATCCTATGGAGGACGAGAGCGGAGGCGAGCCTGTCGTTCATTCTACCGGGAGTCAGTGGAGGGACGATGATCCCTAGGTGTGTGCATATGGTATATGATGAGGATCGGAGGGTCCGGTGTGGGGATGCTATGGAGGAGATACTGCTGCTGCTGCTGATGATGATGTTTCTTTCTATTACCTGGAGATTGCTACTATTACCACTACCACTATTGATGCTGCCAGATCTATGAGACCACCTCTAGAGTCTATATTTTTGAGATGTATATATTGTAGATATTCTTTTGAGTACTCTAGGGTTATAGTTTTATTTTGAACATAGATCTTTATGGACTTGTATCTGGATCTTGGAGACTTATTCTGGGACTATGTATTACCTGACTCTTTCCATATATATATATATATATATATATATATATGATCTATGCTTATATTTCTATTAGCTACATAGTCCTATAATTTCCGCTCACTCTGATTAAAGTCATATGAAAGAATTCGGTTATGTTATTTGAAAATGGTATCGGTTCCGCAAAAGAAATAAATGGATAGTATCGCCTAATGTTATTATGAAAATGTCTTTTCCAAAGTATCGATGCTATCTGAAGTTATGAAAAGATTTTATTGTCCCAGTAAACACCGAATTCAAAACAATGTTGAAAACGATACAAGTTATCCTCTCCAAGAATTCCATGTTTTGGCTGTGCACCCGCCTAAGTAAAGAAAATTTTATTTCTATATTTTCAATAAATACTCACAAGTCCATATTTTATTCAAATTAAGATAGTTATTATATTATCTATTTGGATATTTAAAAAGGGTGTCACACAATAAGCAAGCCAAAAGTAGCATAGAGTAATAATCTGAGTAGCCAGAAGTAGAAATTAATCTAAACAAATCATGGCTGAACCAATCTCACAAATTAAAACCATATCAATGTTTGAATACATAGAAGATTTGCAAAGAAGCAACACTCAACATCGCTCATAGTATTAAATAAGCTAAAATCAATGAAATCCGAGATTGCACCCATGGATAAAATCAGCATAGCCTGTCGGGAATCACAATCAATGAAAAGGGCAATGGAAAGCACTGATAAAGATTAGCATATTTTTTTTTTTGAATAATGAGACGACACCAACTACCAAGGATAACATCTGTAAAGCTGTGCAGTGTCACAATCAAAAACAAATTGATTTATTCACAACTCAAAGTTACTTATATCAATAGCATGTTATATATCCTCATTCTCATTGTATTTCATATTAAGGATATCAATTTACTATTTAAGGTTCATATTTATAGGCCTAGAAGCAATTTAAGCATCAATTTAAGCAACGTAGTAGAATTAAGATACTAAATAAATTTTTAGAGTTAATGTAAAATAGAGCTTTATTCGATAGGCAAATTGATACTTGATTTTAGGAGTACAAAGAATAAACCATATAAGCAATTCATATTAGAATGGAAGTAATAACAAAAAATGCCTAACTTTCGAAAACCATGCTTTTCATTTTTCCCAGCTTAAGGAGTAAAATCATGCAATTCATATCCTAACTTAGGCAAATTGTTACATTACTTGAAAACCAATATTCTAACTAACCAACGTGCAGTCGTCTCTTCTTTTGAAATGTGCATGCTCTTCTGAAAACGTTGCTTGAATATTAAATGGTTCTAAATAAATGAGAATATAATACTTACATTAAAGGCCTAATGAAAAAAATCACTTTGGTTTGACTTAGGAACTAATTTATTAAGCCACTGAAAACTGCTTGGAAAATAAACAATAAGAGACTGCTGCAGTAAAAAACAAATTAAAGATTGGTAAAACAACTACAAATGCAACAAAATCATTTATCTTAAAACTCAAATGGAAACAAAGTTTTCTTCAAGAGGCTAGCAATGTTGCTAGGATTAAAGCTGGTGAGAGATAAAGGTTGAAGAAGTGATTATCAGACACTCATAGATGCTCCCAATTTAGAAGACCAAAACAATTCAGATATGAATCATATATGATACCCAAATAAACCAACTTCCCTTCTTAAAAAATGGTAAAAATAAAAACCATATCAAATAAGTCTACCCCTGTCTTTCAAAAAAAAAAGTCTACCCCTGAACTTCTCTTGCCTGAACTTAATTAAAACCATATCAAATATGACAGAATTTTCATCAACTTAATTTACTGAAACAATAAATATGTAACAAAAACTACTTTCATTTTCCTTTCGCAGGAACTGATGCTATAAAAAAATAGTTAGAATGCACCAAGTTGATAGTTTGTATTTCTAGTTTGCACCAAGTTGATTCCAAGCTAGAAATTAAAATTTAACCAATTAGTTTTGAATATAGTTGAAGTTAGCATGCAAAAGGGTCCATTCATATTTATAACCTTTTCCAATCCTTGCATGCCAACTAAAATTTAACATTTAACCAAGACAATAAAACATTCTAAGTCAAATCACATAGAAGAAAGTCATCAATCCAATACAATACTTCATGTGCCATTGACCTATATTATTGCAAATCATATTCATCCCACAACATAAACAAATCAACTAAGAAAAACAGATCAAGTCAAGAAAAACTGATGAAAGAAACACACAATATAAATTAAAAAAATAATGAAGAAAAAATCTCACCTTTCCATTTAAAGTAATCCAGCAATCCTTATTGTGGTTGTGCTTAGTCCCCTCATCAAAGATGAAAGTTTTGGAATGTGAAGTCATTGCTATGGCATCATCAATTAAGCAGGACATGTTTCAACACAGTAAGTTCACATTAATTTGATAGTTACCATACAAATAAGGAATACGGTAACATCAACATATACAATCGAGTGGAGACAACAAATCCTCAATTCTACAAGTGTGTGTCACTGTCATGAATACAACTAATGATACGGTAAAATAAGTCATTTTAATGTTTGATGCTTGATGCAGACACTTTGCTTCAATTAATCATTGCTAAAATTCCCTAGCAATTAAATTCACATCCTTTCTCATGCCTCTTGTATTCCATTCCACCATATCATGACATAAGATGCAACATGTGAATTTCAAACAATATGAATTTTTTCTGCGCATACAAGAAAAGCTACCAAAATAAATAAAAAATATTAAAACAAATATATTTTTATATATGGAATGTGAAATTTACCTCTTACAAGCTCATAATTTTGTCTGTTAGATCTTCCAATTGCTTGCTCTGCCTACTTGAATCCTTAACCTTCTCCAACTTCTGAAACCCATTTATGCACCAACAACAACACCACTAAAACTATTTAGTATCAAATTTTTATTTTAATAATGTATATTCATTAAGAACATAAAACACATGCCAGAAGAGATCAGGTGAACTGGAGTATGAGAAAAATGAAAAAGGCCAAGAATCTTACGATAAAGCGCGTAGAATATCAGCAATCTGTCCATCAATCTCCGCTAGTTTCTCGCTGATCAGTGACAAATCCATCCTGTCTATTCAAATTCAAAGTCAACCACACTTTAGTACAATACTCTTACTCTTATACCGTATTCTCCTCAATGTTCATGAATGCACATTCACATAATTCGAACATTGGCTATGCATTTCCGAGGGTAACCAAAGTTCTGATATGATATTAATTTCAAAGAGGTGTTGGATGTAACATCCCAATTTTCTAACCTTTTATTCACTTATTATAAAAATGGAGGATAATTTTTCGCCAAATAATTGCAAACTTTATTAATCAACTGCGGAAGCAAATCTCGTACAAAATAGAAACTACAACACACATGATTCAAAGGAGTACAACGCAACAGTTCAAACTAAAGTAGTACAACAGAAATTAGACTCTAAGTTATATAAGACATTAATTATAACCCAGATCATGGTTCCAAAACTCCAACGTGAGTAAGGGAATCCCATATCCCTTGTCGGCACTATTCTCCCTCTTTAAGGAAGGTATCATCATCACCTACACACAAGGGCAGGTAGGGAGTAAGTCATAGCTAATCACGTTAAAACGAATGATACGTAACATTGAATAAAAACAACAACCAGAAATAACAATAATTCACAAAATGCATATACATATGTCAATCTCTTTTTACACAACATTAATCTCTTCCTTAATGGTATGATGTATGCCTATCTAGAATCATATCCTGGGGCATCACAATTTGGAGGAAAAATGGGCCATAATGAGTTTCCTCCGCTTGACCTCTCGCGATTTACAGGCTTCCTCCGCCCGACCTCTCGCGACTTACAGGCTTCCTCCGTCATGCGTAAACTAGTATTAAAGCCTCAACAAACTGGAGCAATCAATGCATGAATGCAAACATGGTTTATTACCAATCATTATTATCGGTTTATTTTCACTATATCATCATCGTCCACATCATCTTTATACTTCAAGGACATAGTCCATGAAACTTGTATCATAACCATCCATATAGGTTGTGAACCATTCTCTTAGTCAATATTTATCATAATTAGATTCTTTCAATTAGGCCAGAAAATGCCATCGGCGGCATAGCCATCTTTTGATGGTTTTAGTGAAGTGAATAAGATTCCATCGGGACACCACATAGGGGTAATTATCAACCAACTGAACGAAATTCTAGTGGGACTCCCCATAGGGTAATTATCAACCAAATGGATAAGATTCCCATTGGGACCTCCTATAGGGTGATTATCAACCAAATGAATAATATTTCCATTGGGACTTCCTATAGGGTTAGTTATCAACCAAATGGATAAAATTTTCATTGGGACTCCCTATAGGATTAATCATCAACCAAATGGGTAATATTTTCATCGGGACTCCTATAGGATAAATATCTACCAAATAGGGTTAGATTATGCCACTGGGTAAAAATTCTCATAGTGGTTTTAGAATTTCGTTAAATCAGTATTATAAGTTTTAAGTACCGACAAATATCGAAAATTCCCATTTTTAAAGAAATTTTTATTTTATAAATTTTCCCAGAATACTCGAGTAGTTCATGCAATGCTCGAATATTTTCTTCACAAATACTCGAGTATTTCGACTGGTTCTACACTAGTTTTTCGAGCTTTTTATGCACCAATTCTTGGGTTTCGATTCCTTATTGCAATCTCAATGCAAACAGAAGTTATAACACATATAATAACCATATTGTATGCATCAAACATGATCAAATCATATCGAATACCAATAATTACACAATTAAGCATAAGCTTCATAATCAACACTTTAACATACCAAAATCTTTTCCCTTCAATTCTAAATCGATTTAATCATTTTGTAAGCAAGAATATGTTGTATGAAAGTGATTTCATTCATTAGTTCAAGACCTTTAGAGCTCCAAGTCTATGTCCCGTTTTCAAGTTTTTTGCCCATGAACCTTTAATGGTTCATATGGATTTAGCTTATTAGATACCATTCTAGCAATTAGGTAACTTCTCCCATACCTGTATGAAGCTAAAGAAATGGTTGGTTGAGAATAAAATCGGATTGAAATGAATTTGAGCTCGAAGAAACTTCAACTTAGAACTTAGAAGACTGATGCAGCAGGGGTACTTTGGCTATAATTTTAACAATGAATACATAATGGAAAAGGGTGAAATAAATTAGCTTTTAGCAACTAGGGAATACTAACTTTAATTAGAAACGGATTTGAGACAATATGGTTTAGTGAGCTTACCAAACCAATTCAAGAAAGATGGTGAAAGGAAACAGTTTCTGCTCTGTTTTAGCTTAATGCGGCTAACTTTGCAAGCTTAGAACTTTGGCAACAGAGACTCAAATTTCGTGGTTCTTGGTTCTAACTCAAGAGGGGAATTAGAACTCGAAGTGTGTTTTGGTTTCAATGGATTTCGTTAAGTGAGGAGGGAGAACGGAGAGCTCAAAGAGAGCATCGGAAAACAGAGGAATTCAGAGAAATTCGGGTTTGAGAGATTCAATTTTGTTTCAATCCCCTCCCAAATGCTTATTTATAGATCCTAACTTACCCTCCTATGAAGTAAGGTCGTGCTCAGAGGTTATGGGCCAAAAGAAATGAGTTTTTAATTCAAAAAGTGTTGAAAGCGCCACAAGTTTGTTGTTGAACTGGGCAAAATACTCGAGTATTTGCCCCAATACTCGAGTATTCAGCGACTGATCAGAAGATACTCGAGTATTGATTGAAATACTCGTATTTCTACTGAAATGGGCCAAAAATTTGGATTATGTTATTTTTAATTCATTCCTTTTCCACATAATTTCATTCTTTATTATTTTCACATAAATATTCAAAGTTCAAATTCATTAAATACTCATATATACTATTTTGTTTTGAGATTTATTTTAGTGGGTGTCACACTGGAAAAGTCTCATCTTCCCTTTGCACACTCCACTTTTCAATTTGCAACAATTTAATCCAAAATAGAAAAATTAAAATAAAGGGGAGTTAAACCAATTAGTTTACTACATAGTCAATTCCCAAGCTTATATAAAAAATTTCATCTAACAAATTACAACCTTGAAAGAAAACTAAGAAGTAGCCAAAAGTAAATTAGTATTCCAATACATGCTTAAAATTACCTTATATCGATTGCCATAATATCAATATATTAAAGCTTAATAATATTCACATACTTGATATAGCTGAAACGCCATAAAGGTGGTTATAATATATCTGGTTCTCACAACAATTAGCATCCATTTGAAGTATAAATTACTTAGTAACATCCAAACCAATTAGCATCCATTTGAATATAAATTACTTACATAACATCCAAACCTTGTTAGCATAAGTGTCAAAATCATATTTATGCATCAACCATGTTCAAAATTGATTTGCAATAAAAAGTCAAGATTTCATTTTATGAGCAGCAGTTACCTACAAAACAACAGCTACCAACAAAGCCGCAGCAATCAGCAATACCTCAAGAAGTGTCAAATGAGAAGTATATATTGCCTCTCTTGTACTCAAGAAGTGTCATAATATGCAGAATAATAAAGAGTCAGTGTTTCAACACTGCCATGTTTCAATCTAGCATGCACACTTAACTTTATAAATATATAAGGTAAAAGAGGTTTCTTATAACTAAAATGATTTAAACCCAAAATAGATGGAGAGCACATGAGTCGAGCGGGAAATTTTTTTTCCCTAACCCTTTGTTTAGTTGGGGTGGTTTTGGGGGAAGGGATTTTGGGGAGAGAGAATTCTCTCCGTTTGGTTGAGGAGAGAAAATGAGGGAGGAAAGAAAATGTGATGGGTCCCATGAGAAAAAGTTTTTCTCCTCAAGAGAAGAGAGAATGAAGAGAAAACTGAGATTGATACATAAAATTACTCATATGTCTTTCACTTGTTCACTTTATTTGACCTTTTTTAATTTTTTATATTAAAAAAATAAAGCATTTTTATTTCAATAAAAAAATTGTTTTTTTTAATATTTGACTCGAAATTTTTATTAAACAAAAAATAATTGAAGTAAATTTTTTTTTTTTGTTTTTTTTTTAAAATATACATACATGTGAAAAAGAAAAAATATTTTTATTTATATTTTGTAAAATAAGGATGTAGTTGTCTTTTGACAAATTTATTGTTTTCTCTCTTTCTACTTTTCTCTCAAACCAAACGAAAGGAAAGAAAACTAAACTTTTCTCTCTTCTCTATTTCTTTTCACATTTTCTCTCATACCAAACAACCACAAACTCTACTCATTTTCTTACTATAATCTCTCTTCCCTACTTCTTTCTTCCTTTTTCCTCTCTTCTCATTTTCTCTCGTGCAACAAAAAAAAACATAAGTGCTCTTAAGTATTATGGGGTCCACAATGAGTGGAGAAAAGGGAGGGAACTCCCAAGATTTAGATTTGAAAATTTAGAATAATTTTGATAAGATTTTTTTTTAGTTTAAAATTTGGTTAACTTTAATTGATAAACAAGTTTTTTTTTTAACCTAAAAATTTTGTTGGTGTTTGCCAGTGTTCGGTCATTGTTGTTTCAATCACTAATATTTTTTGTTGTTGCTACCACTATTTGCTTATAGGCAGTTCCTCATAGTCCCTAATTTCTATTGTTGCTCTGAGTTCTTCTTTCACCCATCTTCTGGTCCGGTCTTGGGGAGAGAGAATTCTAGTAATTTATATAAGGTCATTTGCAATTTATATTCTAGTACATACCCAAGGCATGTGCAATGGGAATCTGATCATTGTTGAGAATGTATTGGCCAATGGTTGTCAGTAATAAAGAGCGCAAATTTATGGTACGAAATCTTTCAAAAGAAGTAAACGATTATTCTCTAGATTTTGTATGAAGGTGAGAAAGTGATTAATCATCTCAACCAAATATTCATTTATTTAATGCTGAAATTTATACAAACGTGATTTCATCATCCAAACAAAGAGTAAAGCAATGATTATTCTCATGCAATGGGAATCTCGCCAATGTCAATGATGTATTGGTTGTCAGTGATAGGGAATGCAAATTGGTGGTACGAAATCTTAAAAAAAAAAAGTAAACGATTATTCTCTGTATTTTGTATGAAGTTGAGAAAGTGATTGATCATCTCAACCAAATATTCATTTATTTAATGCTGAAATTTATAATTTCATCATCCAAAAAGGTAAAGCAAAGATTATTCTCATCTTGTATGAAGCTGAAAAAGTGATCGATAATCTCAACCAAATAATTGTTTATTTCATGCTGGAATTTATAAAAATATAATTTCATCATCCAACAAAAAGTTAAACAACCATTATTCTCTGGATTTTGTCTGAAGTTGAAGGAGTGATCGATTATCTCAATCAAATAATGGTTTATTTCGTGTTGAAATGTATAAAAACATGATTTCATCATCCAAAAAGTTAAAGCAATATTTAAAAATATCTATTGCTTGGAGAATTAATGGAGTACAGGTTTTAAAACATCAGAGTACGGTTTTTATTCGAAGCATAATAACAATCCTTATATTCTTGCATTAGGCAAAAAAATCTTTACATATATACAATAATTTATTTAAATTAATAATAAGATAGCTTACATCATCATTTTACAGCATTACTTGAATTCATGAATATAATTAGTGGTATTTCATTGAATATAATATTTTGATAAAATTTATTCCTTATAAGTTTAAACCAACCCTTTAGTTTTCTTTAAACGGGATTAATTCATCTAGTTTGTTGCCACTCACAATCTTGAATATTGATATGATAGTGTATCATTTGTTATCTTTGAAGGCATTTGGTTCTGTTGAGGTTGTTGAACTTCCTCTCTATTTGAGAGTGTGGACATTGCCAGAGTTTTGGATTTATCCTAATTCGTTTTCTAACACTCAGCTTTGGATATAATGCTTTTTGTAATATTGTTATTGTTATCTTTAATTTGTATTCATTGGACAGTTTGCCCAACTCACCATTGCAAGGCAGCTCATAGTCTAAATGGAAATTTGGAGATGGCTGGAAGGGTTATCAAGTTAGAAATATCTGTGTTGTTATTTTTGTATTTTCACTTTTATGTGTTTCATTTTATTGATAATCACTTTGCTAGTTTTTTTATTGCGACTGATGTTGTTCATCAAATTCAGGTCTCATCTATAAGTTGGAAGCCAATATACAATTGCAAAATCGATTAACTATGAAGATATGACGAATGTGGAATGGTATACCTTATATACAAAGTATTTGGTTTTATCAAGATGACGTGTCATTGGAATCTATATATTATATCATTATGCACCATTTTAAGTTTATGCATTAAAAATTAGTAAAAGATAATGCGAAATGGCAAAAAATTTTGCGTGCTATAATATTGTTTAACTACTTACCTATACCAATTATAGCTTTGAATGTTTACAAGGTAATGACGGTTGTTGAACTTCCTCTTGATCTTGATACTGGATATTGCAAGCGTTTTTGGTTTATTCAAATTCGTTATAGTTTTGAATATAGAGCAATGATTGAGATATCTACATAAAAAGACCTACTAATAAGACTACACATTATAATCTTGACATTTATCATTTAAGTTCTTTTATTTAATTTTTTTTAACTTGAAAATAACAAGTGTCATAATCTTATGTGTAGGTCTCTAAATCATTTTTCTTGAATATATTGTTTTTCATAATATTGTTGTTGTTATCCTATTTTTAAACATCAGAAAAAAGTTCCTCCTTGTATGAGGAGGAAAAGTTATATTCTTAAACCGTTGAGATTATGACACTTGGCAAAATCATAAATTATACTCCTTTCATTAATTAAAATTAAAAAAACAAACAAAAGAAGGCCAAAACATCATTTGGAAAACGCGTAGAGAAGAGAGAAAGAAAGAGAGAGAAGGCGTTGATGGAGAACCGCTGGAGAACCGCTCCGCCGCCACAAGGAAGGCTGTTACCTCCGTCGCTTCTGGTCGCAAGACAAGGAAGGTGGTGACCTTCGCCGTGACAAGGAAGGCAGTGACTTTTACCGCTAGTTGCCGCCGGTGACTTCTGCCGCGAATACACGGCGTCGCTCCTCCGCCCTTTCTCTCATGGTGGTCTCCATCAAGGTCTCCTCCTTCTCTTCTTCTCTCTGCAATTCTTTTCCCTTTTGCATGTAATCTAATCTTTTCTCATTTTATTTTATAATTATTTGAAATTATATCCTTGAGTTAATTCATTTATTCAGTAAATAGTTGTTAGAAAAAATGATTAAGATCTGGAATTGACATGTCACTTTCATATTGTAGTTGAAGAGGAGATTTTGATTTCTGTGTCACTTTCATATTGCAGTTACTGGTTAGGATTTTATTCTACATTCAGCAAATTTCAACTCAATTTCCATTTCCCAACTTCTCGATGTTTTTATTTTGATATAACAAACTTGGCTATATTTTACATTGATATACATTGTTTATGGTTGTGTTGTTCTTTACATACAAAATCAAACTCATGTAACACAAAAACCGTTGCCAAGGAGGCTAACAATACAAGCACTAGACCCAACATCCAAAACATGAATGGAATAGCAACACATAGAACCCTATTGCCAATAAAAGCTAAGGTGAACCCTGTTTCTGATATAATTTGTGTGTAACCATTAGAAATGAAGAAGTCCCCATATGAATTCATTAGAAAATTGGCATCAATTAGAAATCCTATGGCCATGGAGCTGAACAAGAAGCTAATCACCAAACAAAGTGATGTCGAGCCATACTTCAAGATGAAGATCTTATCTGATTTTGAGCCAAAAAATGAGCTCTTAAAGAGATGGTGGCTAACATTGTAGGTGTTGTTGGTCACATTGGGACAAAACAAAGGATAGAGGATCGGAACTTAGGATTTTATTTTATGTATAATTTTATCTTTGATTATTATATTGTAGTATCGTATCTATTATTCTTGTGTGACCAATTTTTCTGTACTTTTATTTTTCTTTTCAATATATCCACTCACATAATTCAGTGACTAAATTTTTTGACCTTGTTTCCACCCGTACCAATTCGTCTATATAATAAATTCTATGAGCTCAGCCAATCTTTACCGAAAACGATTTTAAATAGAAGCTCATCACGTTAGAAATATAAGTAGTTACTGGTTAGAATATTCAAGAATATGAATCTTTCATGTTGCAGTTGAAGAGGAGATTTTGATTTCTATGTTCTTATGGTGAATGGATCTGTAATTGATATGTAATTGAGTGTGGTTTCATGTTGGTCTGCTGTGGGGTTAATTGTAACACCCTCACATTAATTAGTTAATTTTAGGTTCTATTAAAATAGGTGTTAGAAAATTCCTTTTTAAACTTGATTACTTATAAAAACTTTTTACGAAAATCCGGCAAAGTTTCCTATGTTTTACGGACTTCCCAAAAATTTTCTTCTTAAAACCTGTCAGTCCACAAATATTTAAAAACATAAACCTCAATAGTCTAATAAACAGATCAGATCCTAACGCCCGATTAGTACAAGTTTCAGGGCAAATGACTATTTCATATTATAAATTACAAAAAGTGATTGTCCACTCAAAATATTCAACATACATTCCACGTAGTGGAATGAAAATCCTGCTCGGCCAAGTCCTATGTAAACTTCACTTCAGTACCTGCAAAATATAGCAAAAATGGTAGCATTACACCGAACTTAAAAAGATAAATTCTACAAGAGACATAGCAATAAACTAAGCCTACCCTATTATTGACATCAGTTGCTCATAATTTTCCATACATTTAATTTCCATTAGTTCTTCTCTTATTCTCACATGCTTTTAATTCTTAATTCTCTTTTCGTTTTCCCACATTCTATTCCACTTTTAATCCATTATTCATTTCTATATCATTTCTCTTTCCATTCTTTGTTCTTTAATCATTTCTACATTCTCTTTTCTTTTCTTTTTCTTCTTCTCTTCCTTTTCTTTTTCTCTTCTTCTCTTTTTCTCTTTCTTTTTATTATGCGTAACCTCAAGTCAGAGATCTACGCCTTTCAGTGTATGCAACCACAAACAGATGATCTGCATACACACCACACTTTATTTACGATGTATGCAACCACAAGCAGATGATCTGCATACACCCACCATTTATTTACGATGTATACAACCACAAGCAGATGATCTGTATACACCCACAATTTATTTACGATGTATGCAACCACAAGCAGATGATCTGCATACACCCACCATTTATTTACGATGTATACAACTACAAACAAATGATCTGTATACACCCACAATTTATTTACGATATATGCAACCACAAGCAGATGATCTGCATACACCCACCATTTATTTACGATGTATACAACCACAAGCAGATGATCTGTATACACCCACAATTTTATTTACGATGTATGCAACCACAAGCAGATGATCTGCATACACCATTAGCCCCTTTTCTTTTATCTTTTTCTATTTAAGTATTCCTCCTTACTAATGGTATTCTTACTTTCAATTGACTCTTAACTTGGTCATATACTCTATATTTTAACTCTCGTTACTAGCTATTAGTTATCTCCTTGTTTCCCTTATCTCACATTTTTTATTTACTTATTATTCTTATTTCATTACTCTATTTTAATTGATTACACTTTTTAACTTAGCTCAATTCCCCTATCATTTACAACATTTTATCTAACTTCCCTAACAACGTACTCTCTCTTTACTTTAGTATCTTTTTATTAATTTCCTTTACCGATTATCTATTTTTCTTCACATCTAATTCACTATTTTGTTTTTATTCCCATATTCGACTCCGCACATATTCCTTATTCCACATTCTAATCCCTCTTTTATCCCATTTAATCTTCACTTACTATTTTACTTTATTGTCTTTCAGCTTATTAGTTCTACTCTTTTTACCTATTACGTTTACCCTTTTATTCTTTTACTCCCAAGTTTAGTTTGTTTATCCTTAAATTCTCCCTTGTGTTACAGTGTATACTTTTCTACATTTTCGTTCAATATTAACCAACTCATATCCTAAATACACTCATTTATTCCGGACCTTGTCCTACAGGTACATATTCCATTCCCTAAGGTGTGATTTCCATTAATAATCCTAAATATTTCATTTATGTCAGCAGGGACTACCCTAAGGTTCATTAACATATTACCCTATTCTTAGTCACCACTATAGCATCCTAGAATTTACTTCTCAAGCAGAGGTAATACGACCCTTATTACCTCGGGCTTTCTTTTTAAAAAGAACCTGGGTTGTGGCTCGGCGACGATGACGGCGTCGGTGTTGCTCCTCGTAGCGAGAACGATCGCGGCTGGACCAAGGCAAGAGCTTCGAGCTTCGGGGCACCCAACACAAGTCCGGTGCGATCACGGTCGGTAACGGCACCGGTAAGATCCGTGGAGAGAGAAAACTCGCGGATGAGAGAGGAGGGAAGTTAGGGTGAACGTGTGGCTATGGTGCTGGGCTTATGGAGGTAGTGGCGGTGGTCCCTTTTATTTTTTTCAACTCTGATGCGTGTTAATCGATTGAGTGGGTGATTAATCGATTAACCCATGTAATTTGGCCAAAATCCACTTTCTGGCCTTGCTTAATCGATTAAGCTGGTTCGGTCCACTACTTCCTATGCACTTCAAATCGTCATAACATCTTCGTCGACCGTCGGATCTTGCTCAAATTTGAAAGCAAGCTTCCCTACATACTAATCTTCACATCCAACGGTGGAATTTATGTTTAGAGTTGTAAATCTTTTATTTTGAATTTCCTAATATAGGGTGTTTATAACACCAAAAACATCGCTTCTATGCTCTTTTGTTCATCTTTCAACCTCCTTTCTGATGCCAATGCTTCTTGATTCCTTTATGGCATTCAAAGAACTCCTAATCCATCATTTTAAATCCTTTTTAGAATAATCCTTACTTCCAAATCTTATCATTATTCTAATTACTCTTAGAATTAAAATTCGGGATGTTACAATTCTCCCCCACTTATTAGAATTTCATCCCCGAAATTCCGTTGAGTTCTATAATTGGAGAATCATCCCATTGGTAAAGCTTCTGACTAGGTTTTTCACTTCCCTTCGGTCTTTATTCCCCGCTCCGGGTGTAGTTAGGGTCATGCCTATTTCAATGCTTGTCCTCGAATACACTGTATCGTCTTACCTAGACAGGATCGTCAATTTTCTTATTATTAAAGTTCCATCCCCCATTCCTTGGATTGAAATCCTCCCCCACTTAGCATTGACATACTTGATTATATCCATGCTAGGGGGTATGCTCATTCGTTGCTCAGAATACAGTACACAGGTTCCCGACCGGTATCCAAGGCTGAAAAGAGGGCACGTGGGTGACTACCTATCTGTAGGCATAGAACTATATCGGGTTTCTACGACTTGGCGAATTCCCACATATACATCTGAGATGCTTGAAAGTCGAAGAGAGTGAAGAAGAAAAGAAGAAACATGAAGTACTCAAGAATGAGTCTCATGGTCATTGCAAGACGACCTAGGATGTACTGGATACATGTCAAGCAAGAAGACAATGGAGGTTATCCCCAAAGTGTGCATTTTCAGCAGAGAGCCGTTGAAGGATGCGTTTTCAATGGATTTGCGGCTGATTGATTGGTCTCGATCAAGGTCTAGTTGTTATTTCTCATTTCGGTGTTATTTTGGAGAAGGTCTTGTTTTATCTCTAGTTTAACTCTCATTCGATCCTTCGCGAAGCGTTTGGAATTATCTGTTTAGTAGTCCTATGGCTTAGGGCATGATTACTAGTTATTGCCGCTCGGACAGGATCCGAATTGAGTCCTCAAGTCTCCCCCACTTAGTATCAACATACCTGAGTAAGTCGAAGGCAGGGAGGAAACTAGGTTGATTCCAAGAATTGATTAGCTAGGTTCTGAATTGGTTGGCGAGGTGGTACATGGGATTAAGTTGACTGCTAATCGGTATTATTGGTGTTGTTTCGAATTTTCTATGATATGATGGCTCTTCATACCTACGAATACGGCTAAGTTCTGATGCAAGTTAGAGGAGGGGTTCGATCATTTAGTTGAATGTTCTTGGTGGAAATATAGAAATAGAGTGTCTTAAGTGGGGTTGGTTTGCGAATCACTGTTTATGAGTCTTAGCAAAGATCCTATAGGATTAAAGTTCAATCGGGCTTTCGACAGAGATAGAATTTCTAGATGGTTTATTCGGATCTCAACTAGATGATTGCAATAATATAGCATGTCAATAAACGTGAAGACCGAGGTGGTCAGTCCCAATCTCACATTTATCAACTGTACATCATTGCGTCATTGAATGATAGTATTATCTTTTAACAGGTGCAAGAGAAAGGATGACCAATCTTGACCTTACACACTATTAGAGGACGACACTATCACAAGGTTTTTGGTTAGGTCTCTTGTTACGGTCTTATAACTAAGTAAGGTTTTTCCTACGTGTTCCTTTAAATGGTACTCAAGATTGGATTGAAGATGAGTCTTTCTTAGGTTTCACAACTTCTAGAAATACAGGATTAGGAATTTAAAATTCCAAGAGAATTGATTTAGGATTTTCTACACCAAAACTTAATAGAGATGCAGATTGAAAGTACCTAAAAGGTTTATCTAAATTTTTGAATCGTCTCGTACGTTTTGTTGGTTTGGCCCTGATCTCGTTAAGTAGTTGTAACGCAAACCTCAAGGGCGTGGACCAGGAAACTGATATTGTCGAAATGTAAGGTTGAGACGTCCAGGACGAAGTCCTGTGTCATTGAGTAATCCCTCTGGAGCTGTGTCTGGTATGATTGCCGACACATCACGAAAGATGTGACGAGACTCGCCACCGAATATTAATACATCACCCGATCCCAAGGGGATTCTTTCTGCTCTCCTTGGATATCTCTGGTCTCCATAGAGAAACTCAGCCGAGTCACCAATGCAGAATGATACTACCGGTATCCCTCTTTGCAAGCTTCCAACACTTTCGTCACGGTCCTGATGAAGACCAAGCTTTCCATTCTCTTCATAGAAATTGACAATGCAGATATCAGGGGACATGGAAGGGAGTGTGTCCTCCACTTCACTTACACCGCATTCCTTCTCAATCAAAGATTGTGCTTCTTGCATCGCTCCCATAACCAGCTGAATGAAATGATCAGGAATATTGGGTGGTTCACTTCCATCAGTTACCCTTTTGTGTCCATATACTCGGGTTTGAGGATTCCAGTCTAAACCAAGGCACATCATTTTCAGTCGGAGTCTGGCTCCACTTGTAAAGCCTGGTTGATAGAAACCTCCAGGACCTAAGCCCATCTCACGACAGTTCTTGACTACGCCCACCTGTTCTTCATGAGCCAAGTATTGCTTCAGAAGAACCATTCCCGGTCTCAAAATTATACTCTTCTTCTCACCAACTTGTACCTCCACGTGTTGCTCCTTGTCTTCAATAGTCGATCTAAGCTTACCCATTGCAGAAGTTTGCCCTTCTTGAAAACAGATGTCATACGGCTTGGATTTCAAAGAATCAGCTGGGGAATTGATCTTACAATCAGTAGCCGAACTGCTAGCAGGAGAATGAAAAAGCTGATTCTCCATGTTGCTACAATGTGGCAACAAAGGATTCTGTTGATGCATACATGTACATAATTTAGTACATAACCACATAGGGTTTTATAACTATAAACCTAAGTAACTACTATAGAACTTGACACTATTTCCTGGTTACTCTCTTGGTGAGTAACCATTGGAGATGTGAGTCCACACTCCCAAGGCCGAGGAAAAATTGCTCTGATACCAAAATGTAACACCCTCACATTAATTAGTTAATTTTAGGTTCTATTAAAATAGGTGTTAGAAAATTCCTTTTTAAACTTGATTAATTATAAAAACTTTTTACGAAAATCCGGCAGAATTTCCTCTGTTTTCCGGACTTCCCAAAAATTTTCTTCTTAAAACCTGTCAGTCCAGAAATATTTAAAAACATAAACCTCAACAGTCTAATAAACAGATCAGATCCTAACGCCCGGTTAGTACAAATTTCAGGGCAAATGACTATTTCATATTATAAATTACAAAAAGTGATTGTCCACTCAAAATATTCAACATACATTCCACTTACGTGGAATGAAAATCCTGCTCGGCCATGTCCTATGTAAGCTCCACTTCAGTACCTGCAAAATATAGCAAGAAGGGTAGTATTACACAGAACTTAAAAAGATAAATTCTACAAGAGACATAGCAATAAACTAAGCCTACCCTATTATTGACATCAGTTGCTCATAATTTTCCATACATTTAATTTCCATTAGTTCTTCTCTTATTCTCACTTGCTTTTAATTCTTAATTCTCTTTTCGTTTTCCCACATTCTATTCAACTTTTAATCCATTATTCATTTCTATATCATTTCTCTTTCCATGCTTTGTTCTTTAATCATTTCTACATTCTCTTTTCTTTTCTTTTTCTTCTTCTCTTCCTTTTCTTTTTCTCTTATTCTCTTTTTTCTCTTTCTTTTTATTATGCGTAACCTCAAGTCAGAGATCTTCGCCTTTCAGTGTATGCAACCACAAGCAGATGATCTGCATACACACCACACTTTATTTACGATGTATGCAACCACAAGCAGATGATCTGCATACACCCACCATTTATTTACGATGTATACAACCAAAAGCAGATGATCTGTATACATCCACAATTTATTTACGATGTATGCAACCACAAGCAGATGATCTGCATACACCCACCATTTATTTACTATGTATACAACCACAAACAGATGATCTGTATACACCCACAATTTATTTACGATGTATGCAACCACAAGCAGATGATCTGCATACACCCACCATTTATTTACGATGTATACAACCACAAGCAGATAATTTGTATACACCCACAATTTTATTTACGATGTATGCAACCACAAGCAAATGATCTGCATACACCATTAGCCCATTTTCTTTTATCTTTTTCTATTTAAGTGTTCCTCCTTACTAATGTTATTCTTACTTTCAATTGACTCTTAACTTGGTCATATACTCTATATTTTAACTCTCATTACTAGCTATTAGTTATCTCCTTGTTTCCCTTATCTCACATTTTTTATTTATTTATTATTCCTATTCTATTACTCTATTTTAATTGATTACCCTTTTTATCTTAGCTCAATTCCCCTATCATTTACAACATTTTATCTAACTTCCCTAACAACGTACTCTCTCTTTACTTTAGTATCTTTTTATTAATTTCCTTTACCGATTATCTATTTTTCTTCACATCTAATTCACTATTTTATTTTTATTCCCATATTCGACTCCGCACATATTCCTTATTCCACATTCTAATCTCTCTTTTATCCCATTTAATCTTCACTTACTATTTTACTTTATTGTCTTTCAGCTTATTAGTTCTACTTTTTTTACCTATTACGTTTACCCTTTTATTCTTTTACTCCCAAGTTTAGTTTGTTTATCCTTAAATTCTCCCTTGTGTTACAATGTATACTTTTCTACATTTTCGTTCAATATTAACCAACTCATATCCTAAATACACTCATTTATTCCGGACCTTGTCCTACACGTACATATTCCATTCCCTAAGGTGTGATTTCCATTAATAATCCTAAATATTTCATTTATCACTACAACAGAATAGCTAAAAGATCCCGGTTTCGCATGCCTATTGATCCCGGTTCCGAACCGGGATTGTATCCCCTGGTATAACAAATCTGATTCTTATGATCCCAGTTGTTTTAGAAAACACGGAACCGGGATCAATAAAAAAAAAGGAACCGGGATCAATAAAAAAAAAAAGGAACCGGGATCAATAGCATATATGATCACTGTTGATTTTTAATAATGAACTGAGATGTTTAGTGTATATGATCACTGTTGAGTTTTTTAAAATGAATCGGGATCTTTAGTATATATATATATATATATTTTAATTTATAATATATTTGTTATATCCATATATTTAAATAAATTGTCAACATTTTTTTTGCAACAAATAAATGCCATAATTATATACATTAGAAACATAAATGTCAATACACATTTAAGATAGATAAATCCCAAACCAAAACAAATGGCTCCATACATACAAAAGGCTAAACAAGCTAGATCATATAGATGCTACATAGCCATAATCAAAAATATATATGATGCGCTAAATTCAAAACTAAGCTAAGGTAACTCGTCAAGAACATATGTTGCCCATTCATCCTTGACTTCATTCATCAATTCATCGGAGTAGTTGGTGTACTGACAATCTTCAAAATACTATACAATTTAATAAAAAATGGAATTAGAATTGGGTTGATAAACTAAACGATATATTTATTATCAAATATGTGGTATTGCTCTAACAAAATCAAACAAATTTATTTATTAATGAATATTTTGAAACATATAAAGACACACATACACACATAAAGACACACATATACAGAGGAAAAATGGATTCCAAGTTATTTTTATGACTAAATAATAGAGAAGCCTTTTGTAACATATCCCACAAGCAAGACACCATGATTTAGCAATTCCATAAACCTTTTGCATTTTCTATGACTAAAGCTCAACATTACAGACCTATAGAATAACGAATAATGTGCAGGGATCACAATGGCATTAGACATAGCTATAAAAATAGCAACTCAAGGACCACGAAAACGCAAATGCTATCCATATTCCCCTGTCCATGATATTAGACAAGGACATCACTAATTTTACAAGAAAGCAAAAAGAAAAAGAATAATGGAAAGTAGAATAGAAGAAAAAGGTACAAATAATGAAAACTAATATTTTGCACATCTTAAAAATTTACCTCCTTATTCAAGTGGTCAATGCTAGATTTCAAACTTTCGATCCATTAACCCATATCTAAGGTGTTAGCCTACAAAAGTATAGTCCTTGAGATGAGCTAAATATTACAACTTAGAGAACAGTTCACTTATTAATTGCCATAACAAATAATATGACAACGAAGACCTCAAATTTAAGAAAATAGTAAGTTAAATAGTTGAACAATCCCAGAATCAAATAGTGGTGACGATGGTTCAGCTGGCATCTGCGAACACTTACTAAAAACTTGACACAACACCTTGCACGTCACTGCCAGGCTGTGCAATGCGACATGATAGAGCGTGCTATTGCACCCAATTGATGACAATGTTCCCTCTAATACACTTGATATATATCTAAAGCCATTCATTTGCATTCACCCAACAACTTAAGATTTTGGGAGAGTTTGTTCTTGATATGGTATCAAAGGCTCTATGATCAACTTGTCAGGAGTTTGATCCTTGCCATTCCCATTATTCTAAAATCTAAATAAATTAAAGAAATTAAATTTCAGCACATGGTATGTTGGGCCTGTGCGTAGACAACGCTTCAAACCATTCATTTGCCTTCACCCAACAGCTTAAGCTTTTGGGAGCATTGGTTCTAGACAATACTCATTATTGACATTATTTTTTCTTGCATGCTCCCCTCATCCAACACACCACTCTTATCTCTACCACACACATTTTATGCTCTTGTTGGCACTTTACTACCGAGCATTCAGTACCCAAAAAATACATTACTAGTCTTATGGTTGTTGATAGAATTTTCCTTTTATATTGATAGTTTCCTTTCTAACACAAATACTACCTTAAGCATTCCTCCATCTTATCCACACACCAAGAACCCAATGATATACATATCACTATTTCTCAATCACTTTGTATGACAATATTAGAATAACTAGTGCTAGCTCCACCACAAAAGCTAACTCATAGGGAGGAGAATAACCCAAGTCATTATAAATGGCTCTTCGCTAATATTGAAGAGGATAAACTGTAACAAGTGGGACTCAAATTTTAAATTAAACTAAGTGAAAGTTCAAGATCTCCATTTATCTAGCTACTATAGTCAGATTAATAGTTAGGAATTTTCAAAGTAATAGGATAACTGATATGATAACAAAATAATCATGCCATGATGGAAGGTATAAAACATAAAACAAAATCCAGGAAATTAACCAAAAAAAAAAGAAATGAAACATTCCAGAAGTACCTTTTGTATAAATATAGAAGATCCTAACAGGTGACATATGTCCACCAAAATTTCTACCAGGTTCATCCTGAAATGGATAAGGCCATCAGGCAAATCAATCACTCTTCTGTCATCATTGTAGGTAGAATCATCAACCTTTCAAATATGAAAAGAAAAAATAAACATAAAATTTACTCAAAAATTTCAATCATTTTTAATCTATAAGGAATCTCAACAAAGGATTACAATAGGAACCTCCTATCAGCCATGTGCAGATTTTAGTTATTTATGGAGATGTAGTCAGTCATTAGGAAGCAAATATGATGTAGTAGTTACTAGGATCATTTCATGATTGCGTAAAGACCATTTCACGAACTTGTGAAAACAAAGCGGAGACTAAAATTCTTGCCAAACTTAATGAACTTGCAGAAACCTCAAACGGAACCAAAAAAAAGAGACAATGAATTTATTCCTTTTGGCTAATGATCGGTCCACAAAACACTATTAAACAAAGCTTCATGAGTTTTCATATGCCAGCTCTCAAACAATCTGGATTCATAATGATAAAGGATGTAAACAATACCTCATAAAAAAATATTTTGTCTGGAAACATTGTAGCAAATCTTGACATAAGTATGAGAATCAATGCACAGATCAATGCTGAAAATGAAATTAAAAGGTAGAGGAAAAACACTGTAAATACAACAAGGTCATGAGTATATCTCATACTTAAGAGTAAAGATCCCAAGAAAAAAATTCTCAATATAAGCATCAATGCCAAGCATAAGGAACATCAAGAGTGTATGAGCAAAACTTACAGTCATTCATATCAGGCAATGCTATGAAGAAGTACACATCAAGAAGACGAGGTGCCATGCTGAGTGCTTTCAGCCTATCAGAGTGAGGAGTACTGATTGCAGACTGCAATATTGTGGCCATCACTAGAAACGACCAGGGACGTTCCTGACATACAACATAATTTACTTTCAAAAACCTAAATGAAGATTAAACCAAACAACAAACCTATAATTGTAATGGGGCTATGATATTAAAAAGATCTCGAGCAACATATAAATTTAACTTGATTAGTTTAAGGGTATATAACTTTCCAAGTTTAGAAAGCATTAATAGTTATATCAAACTTTTATCAATCTTTTTACTAAGTGACTAAAGATGTAATTTAGAAAACATGATGGCTGGGAAAAAGTGTTTGACAACTTGAATTTGAACATTACAGTTAACAAGAATCAAAGCAAAGGGAAACGAACAATTATGAGTAACCATACAACGATTCCATCATTTTCATCCTTTAAAAGCTCAAGGAACAAAGGATCAACAACATCAATTGCACCACTTTCCTCGGATTCAGAGTCTCCTCCTCCATCTTCTATAGTAGAACCAGTATATGCTTCATCCATAAAGGCATACCTCCAATTTATATCAATTAATTACAAAATACAGAGAATAAATAAATAAATAAATAAATACCTTCGAGAAGAAGAAGAAGAGGAGCGTCGACGATGGAAGCAGAAGAACTGAAGGCGTGGTGGAGGCAGAACCGAAGGCGTGAACTGAAGCTGAAGAAGAAGAGCGGCGGTTCGATCTGAAGAAGAAGTGAGTCGCGATTCGTGACTAGACTGGAGAGGGCCTTGAGCTTGGAGATGGCGGCGGTGATGGTGGTGCAGCGAGCGACGGCGGCAACTGGGAGAGAGAAAGAGAGAGAGGGACAGAGAGAGAGGGACGGAACCAAGGAGAGTGGGAGGGGGTGGCGGTGACGTGAACCCCCATTTTGGCAAAGGGAAATAGGGTTTTCCCATCTCATTTTATTGATCCCGGTTCCGTGTTTTTATTATTCATCCCAGTTGAAGTAAAACAACGGGATAAATAAAATTTGTGTGATTTTTAATTTTTAAAAAATAAAAAATTATATATGTTATAACATTGATCCTGGTTCCGTGTTTTTTATAACCGAGATCAATAAATTTATGGTATTTTTTAGCTGTCATTTGTCTATTAATCCCAGTTCTGGAACGGAGCCGGGATTAATATTCGGCTACTTTTTTGCAATTCTGTAGTAGTGTATGTCAGCAGGGACTACCCTAAGGTTCATTAACATATTACTCTATTCTTAGTCACCACTATAGCATCCTAGAATTTACTTCTCAAGCAGAGGTAATACGACCCTTCTTACCTCGAGTTTTCTTTTTAAAAAGAACCTGGGTTATGGCTCGGCGACGATGACGGCGTCGGTGTTGCTCCTCGTAGCGAGAACGATCGCAGCTGGACCAAGGCAAGAGCTTCGAGCTTCGGGGCACCCAACACAAGTCCGGTGCGATCACGGTTGGTAACGGCGCCAGTGAGATCCGTGGAGAGAGAAAACTCGCGGATGAGAGAGGAGGGAAGTTAGGGTGAACGTGTGACTATGGTGCTGGGCTTATGAAGGTAGTGGCGGTGGTCCAAGAGCGACGGCAGTGGCGGTGGTTGGTGGCCACGGTGGTGGGAACATAAGAGAGGGAAAGGGCCAATAAAACTCTAACACACAAAGAGAGAGACAAGAGTTAGAGGCGATGATGATTAGCTCTTGCAATGGAAGAAATAGAAGGAAGAGAACTTGTTCTCACATACCTAGGACTTGATGGGAGTGTTGGAGCTAAAGAGGGAGGAAGCCATGGAGAGAGAGAAGCATCAAAAGAGAGGGAGAAGAGAGGATGACACTTGGGACCTTGAGGATGATGATGGATGACCACAATAGCTTGAGGTTTTAGGGTCTCAAGGCATGGAATGAGTGTTCTTGGGGTGGAGGAAGAAAAAGGGACGGATTGGGGATGAAATGGGGCTTAATTCCCTTTTATTTTTTTTTCAACTCTTATGCGTGTTAATCGATTGAGTGGGTGCTTAATCGATTAACCCATGTAATTTGGCCAAAATCCACTTTCTGGCCTTAATCGATTAAGCTTCAGCTTAATTGATTAAGCTGGTTCAGTCCACTACTTCCTATGCACTTCAAATCGTCATAACTTCTTCGTCGACCGTCGGATCTTGCTCAAATTTGAAAGCAAGCTTCCCTACATACTAATCTTCACATCCAACGGTGACATTTGTGTTTAGAGTTGTAAATCTTTTATTTTGAATTTCCTAATATAGGGTGTTTATAACACCAAAAACATCGCTTCTAATGCTCTTTTGTTCATCTTTCAACCTCCTTTCTGATGCCAATGCTTCTTGATTCCTTTATGGCATTCAAAGAACTCCTAATCCATCATTTTAAATCCTTTTTAGAATAATCCTTACTTCCAAATCTTATCATTATTCTAATTACTCTTAGAATTAAAATTCGGGATGTTACATTAATTATTTTGCCCTGTTTTCTGCTTGTATTTTTCTATTCCGGTACTGTTATGTAAACTCTGCTTTGGGGTTAATTATTTTGCCCTGTTTTCTGCTTGTATTTTTATATTCCAATATTGCTTTGTAAAGTATGTTTCTGTTGGGTTTTGAGTATGTCTCATACTCCACTGTTTATCTTTTCAATGAAACTTCATGCATAAGAGTCTAAAGATTGTGGAATATTTTGACTGCGAGTTGTGTTAATCTAAGATAGAGAATTCCCAAGATTATATTACATGTAGTCAGTTTCGGGTTATTACTATAGTTTGTGATATTACTATGTTTTTCAATGGATTTCATTACCCTCTTATTATTTTATTGGAATTTTGGTTGTGATTAAATCCTATTGTGTCCAATATTAATTCAGGAGACGAGAACTTGAATTACTGGAATGTCGGTTGTTATTAACTCCTTCAATTATTAGAATGTTGGTCACTCAGCTTGCCACCTTGATAAAGAACCAAAAGTTTCATGCAAGCATTAACCTGTGAAAGCTCCTAAAGCTCACCAAAGAGAAAGCCATTCTAGCAGCAGAGAAAACCAGGGAAAAGCTTGTGAAATAAAACCAAACTGGTGAAAATAATAATTCATTAAAATCACTTCCGACACTTACAAAATGAAGACACAATTACATGGAGGTATTTGGCTTAACACCTGCAAGTGGATTTTCAAGCCTGCGAAGGAGATTAACCTCGCTGACAGTGTTATCTAGCTTCTCCCCAAATTTTTAAGATTGTTTAATGTAAAATGTTAGATATTTTAAGGTATTTATAATGTAGGATCCTAATAGAAACTCTTGTAATTACGGTTTTTCAATGTAATATTATGTGACATGTAATTATTGTCTCAATTTTGTGAATGAAATGCTATTAGCTCAATCTCAATATGGAACAATCTCATTTCTTGTGATTTTATCTATGGCCAGGTTTTATCTTTGGTCTTGTGATATTAGAAGTTGTTCTCAGTCAAACTTGGCCTTAATTGTTTTGAATTCATTCCTTTTTTTTATAAGGAAAGAAATTCATTCAAAAGCCACACAGCAAAGTCACAGCCCAACATGACAGTATATAGATTACATAAAGCACCAAAACAAAGCATAAATAATAAGACCAGGGAATGAGCCCCAATATCTACCAACCCCAAAATTAGATCAAAACTGAGATAATCTTGCTTGGTGGTATCACATATACACACTACTCCTGTGAAGTAAATTCCCCACGCTAAGAACACAAAAACCAGAACCAAACTTGAACAAGCCAAGTGAAAACAACACACGCTAAGAACACAAAAACCAGAACCAAACTTGAACAAGCCAAGTGAAAACAACAGACCTCCTATTTATTGTTCTCGCATAGACAACCTTCTCTGCATAAGTATTAAGACCACTAGCCAAGAACACAGAATTCAAAATGAAAACTTCATCTGCAATATGACATGAGACATTGTGGAGAAATTGAAAACTATTCAAACAAAGACATAGGATCTACTAGTCACATAACTAGGAAAATTTGAGGAGGAACACTATTCATAATAACTAGTAAAATTTGTAGAAAAATTGAGTGTTCTACACTACATAAACATCATGTAAAAAAAAATCATTCTACATATAAAAGTCAAACTTCTTCACAAGACTTCTTCAATCCTTCAAGATTTCTTCGCGAGTGCTTGAGCTTCCTCCCTAAAGAAATGAAACAATATTAAAACACTTGTTAGCATAAAGATATGTAAACTTACTAAAATTTTAAAATATATATTTAGTCATAAGCTACCTTGATACGAGGGCATGTCCTTTTATTGTGACCCTTCTCATGACAATCACTACATGTTCGCATTCCTGTTTGAGATTGACTTTGAGCCACCACTTTTCCAAAAGGAAATCTTGTAGCCGCTCTTTGTCCTCCTTTGGTACTAATACTGGTTGGATCACGAATTGTGATGTTTGAATTTTCCAAGCATGTTGTATTAATGGTTGAATCAACTTGATTGCATTCTTGTGTTACTCCAACTAAGTCTGCCTCCATGATAGAAATTCTCTTGAATCCTTCTTGCAAAAGATCTACACCAATTCGGAAGTACTCGCGTTTACTAGTAATCTTTTCAAAGAAATTATTAAACGAAGTTCAAAAACTCCAAATTTCCATAGGAGTTAGTGGCTTTCCAACTAAGTCAATGTTTGTCTCTGTCAAATCACCAAGACACGTAGTACTATAACGAACACCAAGCGTCCACCTAGGCAAAATATATTTATCTGGAATCGACTTCATAAACAATTTTTGTTTCATGATGTACAAAATGTGTTTGCAAAGTAGCCCCCAATTCTCAAACTTTGCACAACTACATTTGAAATCTAGAGTACACAAATTAACATCAACATTGTGTGAAACTACTTTTCCTCTACAAGTAAATATTACCTCATAAGTGGCAAGCTCACCATCCTTCCTCAATTTCTTATGTTGGCAACTCCAAACATGTTTAAACTCTTCAACAACAAGTTTAAAAATGTTCCTCGTATAGACTTTTCCGGCGTGAGACTCAATATCACTTAAATGTGTTAAGTCAGGACAAGTGCTCATACTAACTAAGTCCTCACTCTCTTCCTTTGATCGACGATCAGCCAGGGCCTTGTCATATTGATCAACAAATTCACTAAGCGGAGTGGTACTATGCACAAAGCCATCAAAAAAGGCATTCATGCTTTCACTTCTTTGACTTGATTTCATCCCTATAACATAAGTAAAAAAACAAAATTATAAATCACCTGTAAACATCAATATATTACTAAATTTTAACAAAAAGTATATGAAATTTATCTAAATTTAAGCACCTGCAAAGAATGTGCCTCGCAAATAAGCTTTCACCCATTGTTGCCTCTTTTCATACATACCCTCCAACCATTTCCAAGCTTTCATCACATTTCTCTGCTTTTCAGTCAATGCAACATCAAAACAAGGCTTAAATTTTTCTTTTAATGTTTCCCATTGTCGTTCTGATTCTTCGATTGATATACTTTTTTTAGCCCATCTTGTATAAACTTCATCAAACTCATCGGAAATTGAACGAAAAGGTCGGATATGTTCGTCCTCATGAAGTGATAGATGCCAACTACAATAACGATGATGAGTATGCGGGAAGACTCTCTTAATTGCATTACCAATCGCATTATCTTGGTTAGTTATTATTGCACCTAGGGCTTTATCCCACATACATCTCAGCCATTGTTTAAATAACCAAACAAATGTTTCTTCTCTTTCATCTGCTAAGAGAGCACAACCAAACAAAGTAGATTGTCTATGATGGTTTACACCAGTAAATGGTGCAAACGACATCGAAAATTTATTGGTCTTATATGTGACATCAAATACCACAACATTACAGAATTTTAAATATGCATTTCTCGCACGACCGTCGGCCCAAAATATACTTCGACAAACATTATCCTCGTCAATCTCAAAGGCATAAAAAAATTGAGAGTCTAATGCTTTTCTCTCTAGGAATTTTTTAAGAACAATCATGCATTCTTTTCCAATATTATTTTTCTTGTTAACTCTCAAATGTCCAGATATTTGATTTGGTTTCACCATAACCCATTCATCACTCATGACATTAACAATACGAGAAATTTGTGCCGGACCAAGGCCACAACCATGAATGTTATCTACAAGGGTTCTTATGCGCCTTGTTGTGAGAACGTAGTTGGCATTTTTTAGTTGGAGTTAGAATCAAATCATGGTTGTGTATATTGGAAAATTTACTTACTACCCAATCCCCTTCTTTTGTTCTATCAATATGCATGTGAGCATTGCAACCTTCTCTCTGAACACGGCGACGTTTTACTTCTTTTCCAGCATCTCTCTTATCTGGTTTTTAAAGCCCTCTTTGTTACACATAAAGTGATACTTTGTGTCGATTCCACTATTTTTGGCCTTATAATTCCAATTCTTACGAATCGAGAAACCTTCCTTAAATGCAAATTCATTATAAAAATCATAAGCTAGTTTGTCAGTAGCAAAACTCATACCGACACGTGGGCCTTCTAACAGATTTAAGTTGTCTTCAAAATTTGATTGAACTTGAAATTGCTCTTTTTCACCAATCTCTTCCATTACATGTGACTAATTATTCTCATCTTCTTTGATAGTCATTTTCTGATCAAGGAAATAAACATTTATTAAATAATTATTTATTATTGATTGTGGATGAATTTAAATAGTAACAACTGCTTAACACAAAAATATTGAAAAATTCATTAAAATGAAAACTAGAATGCTTTAATAAGGTGGATAATATGACTTACAGATGACTATGGGGTTTGGATTTGGCGGGATGATGGTGGGTGGTGCGAGAGACGGTCCCGGTGGTTCGTGGTTGGTCGTTGGTAACGGGTGACGAGAGGTGGTGCGAGACTAGCCTTTGACCGCGGACACGGTGGCAGGCGAGCGGTGGGCAGCGACCGACGAGCGGTGGTGCGGTGGGTGGATCTTCTTTCTTCTTCCTTGCGTTAGCTACTGTTATGTTACCTTCTTGTTTCTATTTTATTTGTTTTATTGTATTAGTGATTTTATTTTTAATTTGTGATTCTCATTTTAAATTAATGATTTGGTTTTAATTTATGATTTTGCCAAGTGTCAGAATCTCAACGGTTCAAGGATATAACTTTTCCTCCTCATACAAGGAGGAACTTTTTTCTGTTTAAACATTGTTATCTTTTATTTGTATTTATGGGACAGTTTGCCCAACTCGACCATGCCAAGGTAGCTCAGGGTTTAAATGGAAATTCGGAGATTGCTGAAAGGGTTATTAAGGTAAAAATATCTATGTTAATATTTTTGTATTTTTACTTGTATATGTTCAATTTTGTTGATAATCACTCTATTAGTTCTTTTGATTGCGACTGATGTTGTTCATCAAATTATGATCTCATATGTAAGTTGGAAGCCAAGATACAACTACAAAATCGACTCTTTGACGATGGTGAAAGTGGAATGGTAAGTTTACTTTATATAAAAAATATTTGGTTTTCTCAATATGACGCGTCATTGGAATTTATATCATCGTACACCATTGCAAGTTTACTTAATTCAAAATTACTAATAAAAATGTAGTTTGATATGGTAGGATTTTTTTTCGTGCTATGATATTGTTTAGCCACCTGTCTATACCATTTATAGCTTTGAATGTTTACAAGGTAATGACAAGTTAATTTCTATGTTATAGATGATAGCATTGAGTTTTAATGTTGTCGCCTATCGGAATTTCGACTTAGGTCGTAAGCTTTAGGATTAGCTAGAATTAGATACTTCCAACATTCCCTATTGTTAAATATAAAATATCAGAGGGTTTGGCATGAGTAAAATTCTTTGGCAATGCTATGTTTTGCGGCACCAACAAAGAGCGATAATTAATTCGAGTACCATTTCTTTACCCAAAAAGCAAATTATTATTATTATTTTTAACTTTTCCTAAAACAATCAAATCTCAAAAATCTAATGGTTATTTGAACAGAGGTAGTATATCATTTTTCTCCAAATAAAGCGACCACCAAGTTAGTCTACCAAAGAAAATGTCTATCAAATACGTCTTAGAAATATTGATGTGGTGATCATTTTAAACTTTCAAGGACTTATTTGGTGGTAATATGAAAGCTTTCCGGGACTTTGTGGATGACTTTTATACATTCAGGAACTTATTTGATGGACATTTTTTTTAAGGGGACTAACATGATGACCATTGTATCCTTTGAAGTATCAATACAATGTTTACTCTATAAAAAAAACAGGCTTAAGTATGATTTTGTTTATTTACATTACAAGAGAAAACATAGGTCATGGTGTATGGTGCAAGGATGATGACTAAATGAGTAGATGAGGTGAAAATGATGTGAGTTGTGCAAGTAGTTGAATTAGTGGGATGTAAATGAGGGGTGAAATATGGATGAAAGGGATGGAAAGACATGAATATATGGTTTAAGGAGTCGAAATCTGGGGTGTATTAACTAAAATATATGGTGAAATAATTTTTTAAGTGAAGTATCACTTTGGTTCTCATGTTTTTTTTGGATGAGACATTTTAGTTCCTCAAAATGTGGAAATTCACTGTTAGTCCCTAAAGAATTTTTTATGGGACACTTAAGTCCCTTTGTCCACCCCGCCAACTGCCTCAACTGTATAAATTAAATTAAATTAAATTAAATAAGAATAGTGATGCATGCCCTCCCAAATTAAATTAAATTAAAATATAAAAAATAAAATAAAACTCCCATGAACTTGTTACATTCTATTTTTTTTTTTTTTTTTTGATAATTTGTTACATTCTATTTAGTGTGAAACAAGACAACTTACGACTAGTTAATTAATCATTATCAATTAATCAATAACCAATCATTCTCCTCTTATTTAATATAATCATCTAAAAGCTTTTCTTTGAAACTATTTATAAATTTTAATTCTAATTTTTAATAGTATTTATTCACTCGACGTTTTCAAAAATTGAAACAACAATTTTAGAGATAATTTTAAAAAAATATTGTAAATATGAACAATTCTTTTACTACTAATAATTATTAGTAATTAACTTGTTTAAGTTCCATGAATTTCCATTTTAATGGCTTTTACTAAGGAATAATACAGTACTAATTAACTGGCTACCGGATGCTTCTCTGCCAAGTGAAAAAAGAAAAACCATGTCAGCAACCGGTAAGAGGGTTTAAAGTTTAAACCCCAAAACCCTATTAAAACCCTAAAAAGTAGAAGCCGCTTCTTATGTTCTTCTTCTAGACCCTTCTCCTCCATTTTCATAAACCCCTTCCTTCACCTCTCTCCAATCACCCACTCGCTCTTTCACTCTCTTTTGCTGCATCTTCACTTCACTTCACTCTCTCTTCCATTTCAATCAATCAATCATGTATCGCTTTGCTTCAAACCTCGCTTCTAAAGCTAGGTCAGTCACTCCCCCCCTACCCAACTTTGTTTTTTTTTTTTTTTTTTTTTTAAAAAAAAAACTTATTTTAATTTTTAAGCTACGTAATTTGGTCATCTGGGTCATTGAGAAAAGTTTGGAAAATGCATCAAAATTGAATTTTTTACATTAGGATTTTTTTGGGTATTTGTGTTATAGATCCTGATATGTTTGTTTGTTTGTTGCTTATTTTTGTGGTAAGGCTTGGTTTTGGACAATGTTTTTGTTCTGACTTTAAATTGTTGTTGTTGTTTTGCTTGCAGGGTTGTTAGGAACAGCAGCCAACAGGTGAAGCACTAAAACCTTTAATGAAAATTATAATTATATATATGTACACACGGGCTTCTGTTGTTGTTGGAACATGTTTTTGATGCAAGTTAGATCTTTTTTTGTCTGTTTTTATCCCTGATTATTTTGTTGTTGTTGTTGTTGTTTGCTATAGTTTGGTGGAAGTAGGTTGAGTTGGAGCAGGAACTATGCGGCCAAAGAGATTAAATTCGGCGTGGAGGCTCGGGCTCTGATGCTTAAGGGTGTTGAAGATCTTGCTGATGCTGTCAAAGTAACCATGGGTCCTAAGGTAACCAAGTGGATCCTTTATTTTCTAAATTGATTGATGATTGATGATAGATTATTGGTAATGTCGGATGGGAAGTGTATCTATGGTTAAGGTTTGTATAATAAAGGGCATGATTGGAAGAAATGGGAATTTATGTGTGTGGTTGATGACCCCCGATGTTTATTGAGCCGGTTCATTAACCTTCTTAATTGTTAATGCTGGATCGTTTCTTTTCGGACTTCATATTGCCATATTTTTATGATCCCATCCTTGAATTTGTCCAGTTCACAAAGTGTGATGGTTGATGGCAAGTTTTTTCTTTTTTAGGGGCGTAATGTGGTGATCGAACAAAGTTGGGGTGCACCTAAAGTGACAAAAGACGGAGTAACTGTTGCAAAGAGCATTGAATTCAAGGATAAAATTAAGAATATTGGTGCCAGTCTTGTAAAGCAGGTGGCAAATGCTACCAATGATGTGGCTGGTGATGGTAGGCAGTCTTTACCATTGACTACTTTGTTATGTACATTATGTTACTATGGTAGACTGCATAGTTCTGTGATGGTTTAAAACATGGTTTGGTTTTCATCTTGGAATAGGGTATAGTTAGAAGATCACATACTGACATTTGGCTTTTCGATGTTATGCAATTATTTTGGTTATATTACCATTTCAGAATAGTGATGGATATTCAAATGTTTGCAGGAACCACATGTGCTACCGTCCTTACCCGAGCAATATTCACTGAAGGCTGCAAGTCAGTCGCAGCTGGAATGAATGCAATGGACCTGAGACGTGGTATAACTATGGCTGTTGATGCTGTGGTGACAAACTTGAAAAGCAGAGCACGGATGATCAGCACATCAGAAGAAATTGCGCAGGTTTGTGGATCAAACTTTGTTAGAGCTCCTCTCTTGGCTTATTGCAAGAGACACAGTTAAGGCTTGAGTTTTAACTAATTTTTCTGTTTTAAATTTCATTGATAGGTTGGGACTATATCAGCAAATGGGGAGAGAGAAATTGGTGAGTTAATTGCAAAAGCTATGGAGAAAGTTGGCAAAGAGGGAGTAATCACTATCGCAGTAAGTTTTTATATGATCAGCATATGATATTTTTTAATTTTCTTTTTGGCTAGGGGGACGAATGCGGGTTTTGTTTGATACTATTACTATCTTGTTAATGTAATGTTCCTTGAGGCTTCCTTGGAAGTATTATCATCTGTCCCTTTCTCCTTTTTCATGCTTGATTCTCAAGTTTGTATTTGCTGTCCACTATCAAGTTGTTTCCCATCGCTACCTTTATGGCGGACTCCAAGTTGGTCATGTATTTCTGCATTTCTGATTAATATTTGGATTATTTCAGGATGGCAAGACTTTAGACAATGAGTTGGAAGTTGTTGAAGGAATGAAGCTTGACAGGGGATACATATCACCTTATTTCATAACAAACCAGAAGAACCAGAAATGTGTATGTTATCTCTTTTTCTCTGTATCTCACATCACTAGATAATTTTCCGAAGGAATCTATGAAATGTTCTGGTCATGGACACCTCTTGTTTTTTATTTTTTTTTATTTTATAAAAATCATAATGATAATTAACTGTGTGATGTGTTGTGCCAACAGGAACTTGAGGATCCTCTTATTCTGGTTCATGAGAAGAAAATCTCAAGTATACAATCTGTAGTTAAAGTATTAGAGTTGGCTTTGAAGGTGAGCAGTGTCTCATTCACTTTCTTTTGCCTTTGACTATCAAAATATTGATATTGTCTGACACCCACTTATCTCCAGAGACAAAGACCTTTATTGATTGTTGCTGAGGATGTGGAAAGTGATGCACTGGCAACTCTTGTTCTTAACAAGCTCCGTGCGGGAATTAAGGTCTCCTTGCCACCCCCCACCCACCCCACTCCCCATTACCTTTTATTTTTAATGTGTTTGGTTCCTTAAATTTGGATTGTTGGTTTTGCTGATTGGATGTCATATTTGGTGCTTGGGTGTAGATATGTGCCATTAAAGCCCCTGGATTTGGTGAAAATAGGAAATCAGGCCTCCAAGATCTTGCAGTTCTTACTGGAGGAACTGTAAGTTTTTTGTTCTTTATGAGGTTACTAGTACTACTACATCATATCTTATCTTGTAAACTTGTTAGTGATGCATTTTCTTTTTCTAATTAGCTTATCACCGAAGAGCTTGGCTTGAATCTTGAGAAAGTGGATCTGGATATGCTCGGTACTTGCAAAAAGGTTAGCTATTAGCTTAATTTGTTTTAGTATTTGAATCAACGTTGGAATTTTTTGCACTTTTTGGGTTAACATTCTCTGCTGGATGTTCTTGTGGAAGATGTTTGACTTTCGTTGAGGAACAGTTCATGTTTAATCTGGGGATAAATTTTCACTGCATTCTTCACTATTCTTAGCCTTGTAATTTATAGGTTTAATGCAAATAAATGACTATATGCTCAATGTTTTAGGTAACAATTTCTAAGGATGACACCGTCATTCTTGACGGAGCAGGTGACAAGAAAGCACTTGAGGAAAGATGTGACCAGGTACTAGTTGATCTCCAATTAGATTTGATTTTACTATGGTTCAATGACTGGTCTGTCTGTTTGATGATGTAACCGACTTATTTCTTGTGATGACTTTTGATAAACAGATTAGGTCAGCAATTGAAAACAGCACTTCAGATTACGACAAGGAAAAATTACAGGAAAGATTAGCCAAGCTTTCTGGGGGTGTTGCAGTACTTAAGGTATGCCTACTTAAGTTCGCCCTTTTTTTTAATGTTTTTTTTTTTCCTGGTGAACCTCCTAACTAGGTGCTGCAGTCACTAAATTAAGGTTTGACACTGCCCTTCTGCAGATTGGAGGTGCCAGTGAGGCTGAAGTTGGTGAGAAGAAGGATAGAGTGACAGATGCTTTGAATGCAACGAAGGCAGCTGTAGAGGAGGGCATTGTACCTGGTAATTTTTAATCTCAGGCAGTTTTATGATTAGTTTTACAACTTCGAATCAGATCTAACTAATTTTTTCTCATAGGTGGAGGTGTTGCTCTTCTCTATGCATCAAAAGAGTTGGATAAACTTCAAACCGCCAACTTTGATCAAAAGATTGGTGTCCAGATTATCCAAAATGCCTTGAAGGTCAGTGCTTTATGTAATAATTTTACTGATTTCTTGCTTAGCTCCTCCACTGCATTTTTATTTTTTTTCTTTTCTACTCACTTATTACCAATATGTTTTAGTGTCCATTCTGCAATATCATGGACTAGCTTTTCCTTTAGGATATAGGATAGCCGAGGCTTAAATTGCAATATTTTGCTGCTCACTCTTGCTGCGTGTCTCAAATATAACGCAGACGCCTGTTCACATAATTGCATCAAATGCTGGAGTTGAGGGTGCTGTTGTAGTTGGCAAGCTATTTGAACAGGATAATCATGATCTTGGATATGATGCAGCAAAGGGTCAGTTTTCCTTTTCCTTGGTTCTTTCTACTTTCCAAAGTTCTCTTGAAAAGTGATTAGACTGTGATATTATTTGCCGATTCTCCCATCATAATTATTTTATCCTCCTGCTTCACCCTCCTGCTTCACGATCAGGTGAATATGTTGATATGGTTAAAGCCGGAATCATAGACCCGTTGAAGGTGATCAGGACAGCCTTGGTTGATGCAGCCAGGTAGAGCTTTAAGAAATTTTCACTTGATATGGATTTAGTTTGTTTTGTAGATTGCTTATCACCTTTGTTTCTGTGCAGTGTGTCATCTTTGATGACAACAACCGAAGCCGTTGTGGCTGAACTTCCACAGGACGACAAAGCTGCACCGGCTATGCCCGGTGGTGGCATGGGTGGTATGGGTGGCATGGATTATTAACCAGCTTCCATTTGATTGGACCTGGAATAGTGTGGTGCCGAACCCATTTATAAAATTTCCTTTTTTAATTCTTCCAATTGTGAATTGTTGTGAGGAGGCATCAATGTAATCATAGTGAGTGATTTTGAAGTAGGTAAAAGAAAATGCAACTTGCAATAATTTCAATGGTGAAGATTATTGGAACAATTTTTACTATCTGATATATTCATTTTTCCTGTGAATTTGTCAATTAAAATAGATGGTCATTATTATATGTTTTGCTGATTTCTTGTTTTAGGGTAAAAGAGTTATATGCGCATTTTGGATTATTTTCATTAATGCTGAGGTAGCGTTTAGTAGAGGTGTTATTATATGACAATGGGAAACATAATTGGTTGTGATCAATTAGTAATGGTAAGGTTTGGTATGCAACTCATAATACTTGAGTTTTCCTAGACTATGGAAAAAAAAATTGGGTACTTCAAGAAAAGAACCAGGTATTAAAAGTATTTAAATAAATATTTATTTTAAATAATGAATAATTGAGTTCTCAGAACGCAGTAGCGTTAAATAATTGGTAGAGTGGGGATGGCAATGGCAATGGCAATGGCAATGGGGGTGGTTTTCCAAGTTTCCCAAGTTATACTGGTGCCACATGAAGAGAGAATGGGGTAATCGAAAAGATGGAGTAGAGGGTCTTTTGGGAAAATATGAACATGTGGGAGTCTAAACCGCTCCTTTGAGTTGTTTAGATCTCTTGGTTTGATCATTATCGAATTTCTGGTTTTATTTGGGCTAAGCATTCTTAGCACTATTTTTTTTAAATGTCTTGGTACTATTGTTAATCGCTATAGCACTATTTTTTTTAATGTCTTAGTACTATTGTTAATCACTATAGTTAATCGAATATGGCTTATAGAAAGAAAAAAAGACTTCTCCTAGATGTGCATTTGATGAAGCATCGATTTGATGAATCATTGATGAAATTGAGTTTCAAGGTGTGGGGAGTTCATTCGGAGTTCCTCACGCCAAATGCCAATACATGTTTTTGAATTGGCTTATTTAAGTTTTGGTTTAAATACCAGAATCGTCTGCGTAGATATTGATCAATTTGAAATTGGTCCCTGCAAAGTTTTCTTTTAGTTTTGGTCCCTATATTAACAAGACATTTTGGTGTTGGTCTCTCTTGTTAAATGTGGATGTAAAACGCCGAAAACGTAATATATTACATTTTCTGACCAATTAAGGATGATATTATTGCATTAATTATCAAGGGTAAAAAGACAATATTCATTACATAAGAGAACCAATTCAAAAACCATGACAATAGATTGACCAAAACCTATCAAATCTAATAATAAAGGGACCAAAACAAACTACCAACATAATTATGGGACCAAAATTTAACAAGAGAGACCAAAAACAAAGCGTTTTGTAAATATATGAACCAAAACCAAATAATTTTTTTTTTGCAATGACCAATTTCAAATGAGTCAATATCAATATTTATAGTGACCATTTTGTTATTTAAGTCTTAAGTTTTTGTCCCCGAAAGTTGTCCAAATTTTTGTTTTAATCCCTGTCTTTTTATTTGACCGGTCTTGCTTCTTAAAATTTTGAATTAGAGATCCACCGTTAATTGATGACGTGGCTAACGAAATGTCACGTCAACATGTCATGCGTCTTCTTTTTTAAGTAAAAGATCCCTAAAAAGTTAATCGAATTTTGGTTTTAATCCTTATCTTTTTTTTAACAAGTCAAGGTCTTTGAAAGTTTAAAATTTTTTGTTTTATCCTTGTCATTAGTAAAATAGACACATGACATGCTATAAATTAAATAAAAAAAGTGACTTATGGAAACACACCATTTTTCTCTTTTAACTTGTACCAATATGATATAGACACATAGCATTAAGAGTAACTTATGCACTAATGGTGCAAACAAAAAAAATATAAGGAACCAATATGATATAAAAAACGTGACACCAATCTAATAACGAAAAATAAAGTAAAATGCCAAACGAGCAGTTTACCTTTTGTTTTTTTTCACTCAACATACATTCAATTCTTACACGAGCATGTATAATTCATTCTGATTATAATGAATTGAGTGCAGAATACACCACATGAACACGACGATTTTTTTTTGTGTTTTCAAGCCTGATCTACAAGTCTATAATTGCAAAATTTTCTGAACAGTAACAGCTACGGATGCAAAGTTTCAAGCAGCGGCAAGAAGTTTCTAAAGATGTCATGAATTTACACCAATCCATTTCAAGATTGATCTTCTGTAAATCCTCATTTGCCTTTCCGACGATTTCTTGTTGCTGCACAATTTGGACAGAACCATTTTCCTTTTGGCTTTTCTTTCAGACCAACACAAACAAAATGAAACCACTCTATTTTGCACTGGAAGAGATTATCAAAAAGTATGTTAGGGATGTAGGCAAAATGGGTATATAACATAAGGGGAAAAAACAGCAAATACATACATCATTGTGATCACAGGCAACCATCTCCCCATAGCTAACTTGGTTACACAAGCAGTATGTAGGTTCATTTGGATCAATTGGTAAGTCTAATTCCATGCCAGTTGGGGCTGCAGTTTGTGCTTCTGTTGCTGCAGCTGCAGTGACTACTGTTGTTTGGCGTGTTCTGAAGTAGTCATCATTCAAACGACATCCATTAGATTCTAATTGTTTCTTTTAATTCTTGCTTTTGAATGTGTGATACAGTTGCAGACATGCAATATAAATGTTTCCATGCTAAAAGATGCAATCTGCTGTTGTTATCAATGCCACAATAGGAGATTATAATATCAAATTTCTGATCCTTTGTGACAGTTATATGTAAGGATTCCAAGTTTAATCATTACAGTTATTTCTGGGGAATTAAGATTTGCCTTTAAAAAACTTGTGTAAAATTAAGATTTTCCACTTCTAGGGTCTCATACCAGAATTTGTGTTACAAGAGGATCTAGGGTTTCATAATCTCATTGAATTGGGACTATTTGGGGTGTTACTATGTATAGAGATCACTGGGACTGATACAACAAAGCAACTATGTGAGCATGTCAAATGCCAGAGTTCTAGAATGTATTGTAAAGGCCATAGTCAACTCTGAATCTCTGATATACAATAACTTAAACCCCTAAGGCTCTAACCATGCATGCACTTATTAACCTAGGAGCATTAACTGAAGAAGATAAAGTGAACATGTAAAAGTGCAAAAATAATGTTCGATTGGTTCTGCCACCTATTGACAGATGTTTATTCATACATAAGTCTGAGATACAGAAATGCCTTCTCTGCCTATAACTCCTTCCTCTAAGGGTTTTTTAATGTCCCAAGATACCGAGAAAGAATTTCCAAAACTTCTCAATTTTTATCTTGGTTTCCTTATTTAAATAGGTAACTAGTGTCCATTTGTAGATGCCACTCATGATTAACCAAAATCTCACACTGAAGAATGCCAGAGACAGGAAACAGTAATTAGGGAATGGACATTTAAAGGTTATAAGGAGAAGCATTGCAAGTGACGGGCTATTAAAAAATGAATTGCAAGTTGTCCTATAAGAGTTGCATACTTTTTACGCCCTCCTCTACCACCTTCATTACCCCTTCCAGATTTTGTACCATCAGAACCTGAAGCAGGCGCTCCAGGTGTTGCAGCATTTTCTCTTTCTGTCATAAATCATAAGAAATTGGGCTTTATTCAAACAAATGAAGGAATCAAGGAATTCAGCTGTCAACAACAACATACTTCCAATTTTTTCAAACATCTATTAACAACAACTATACGTTATAGACCAGGAGTGGCGAAGAAAAAAGGTAAAAAGTGCAGTACCACGCCGAAGCTCTGCATCAAACTTTTTCAGATACTGATCAAGTTGCTGTATGTTACTATCTACCTGCAACAAAATCTCAAATATGCAATTACAAAATCTTTGAACAAGCAAAGAAAACTGTTTGCATTAATTTTATGAAAAATTTAAGCCAATATTGTATGTTCTTTTTTCCAAATTTATTTTACCAAAGCATGAACCCTGTATATATAACTCCTTTATATGGCTTCCAAATGTAAGGAAGAGAAGTTGAACCAAATGAAAAATCTTAAAATGGAGTAATATGCAACATGTCTACTAGTATTTCACTTCACATACAATGCATGACCTTGGTGTAAAGAAAATTATTGTCAATACCCAAACAAAAAAGTGAAGAAGCAAGATGCAAATAGCAGAGTCTTGGAAATATAATATAATCCAGCTATATTAAAGAAGGTGTTTCCTTAAAATAAAACCACAGTACCAAGGTCCAGACAGATTTATCCAGGGCCATGCACTAACAGTGTTCAACAATACATGTATAACAACAAGTAACAAGATAAGTGGATTACCAAATCATATGCCTGGACAGCCAAGGCAACTTTCTCATCAGCAATCTTGATGCTATGCTTTTGCTCATCAAGTGCCTCATCGGAGAATCTGATAACTGAAGAAGTATCAGGTGTGATGTTTCCAGACCTTACTCCCCGTCTAATATCTTCAATTTCTTGTTCACAACGCTGTTCATTTTGCCTTTGAACATCTGTTCACACACATTGTCACAATGTTTGTATCGTATTGTATTGCTTGGAAACCTCAGAAGACTCAAGACGAGATAAATTAAAGGAGAAAACATGCATGCACAGCTAATGAATGGGAAGAGTGCACCAAGCATTGAATGAATGAATTCTACTCCGTCCATCGGTTTCATATGTAGTCTCCATAGTTTTTTTCTCATATTTCAGATGTATCGTTCTTTTACAAAACCTAATACATAATTAATGTTATTTATCACACACTCTTTTTCACTTCCAATATCTTTCTCTCTCTCTCTTCAATAATGATTATATATTGGCATTATAGTCAAAATACCCTAAATTCTTATACTATCATTTAACCAGCTCGTGCATAACCTTAAAATAGATTCCTTATGAAACGAAGGGAGTAATTACTAGTCACTAATTATAGGTAATAGTGAAAGGCAAAGTAGGCACCACATATCATATCATATAAACGAAAATAAGGAGGGTAGGAAAAAAATAGAATTACCCAGTAAACTCTTATCTAGGTCACGCAACAGCGCATACTTCTTCTGAAGAATAACGGGTAAGGAATCCAAATCTGCAGAGGAAAAAAGAATTAATTAGGTAAAATTGGTTATTAATAAGAAATTGAAAACAAAAATTAGGTAATTGAACCCTAAGAATACTAATTGAGAGATCTATCTCGGCTAAGAAAAAATGGGGGAAATGGGATTACCGGCTTGAAATCCTTCGAGGAATGACATTATTAGGGTTTGGTGTTTTCGTTGCACCCGAAGAAGAAGAAGAGCCTTTCTGTGTCTGGTGTGTGTCTGATGCGAGAAAGAAGAAGATGAAGAAGGAGTTAAAAAAAAAAAAAAAACAAAAACTAAAAATATCAAAATGGTACAGGTAAAAGTTGACTCTTTTGAAATTGGTCCCTATAAAAAAAATTCTTTTGATTTTGGTCCCTATATTTATAAAATGTTTTGATTTTGGTCTCTCTTATTAAATTTTGATACCCATAATTATGTTGCTAGTTTGGTTTGGTCCCTATATTATTAAATTTGATTGATTTTGATCCCTCTTTTATTAGATTTCACTAGGTTTTGGTCTCTCTACTGCTATGGTTTTTGAATTTGTTCTTTTATATAATAGAAGTTGTTTTTTTATACCATTGAGAATTAACGTAAGAATATCGTTTTTAATTGGTCATAGAGTATAATATATTACACTTTTGGCATTTTCCATCCACATCGAAGGACCAAAACCAAAACGTAGACCAAAATTAAAACATTCGGTAAATGCAGGGATCAAAACCAAAACATTTTTTTTTACGGGATCAATTTCAAAATTGTCAATATTTTTAGGAACATTTTGGTATTTATGCCTAAAAAAATTAGGAAAAACTGTCATTTTTTTTTTCTTTTCAAAAAGAGTTTAATGAGTGTACTTACATTATAAAGCAATTTTGGTTTTTCTTTTTTAAAAAACATTCATACTTTTATTTTATGATTAAACAAAGGATCTTATTACGTAATAGCTAAATTTATTTGAAAAGAAAATTTAATCATGGATCAATTATACTTCGTTTCTAAAAAATAATACTCCACATACCATTAGGTGATAAATACATGATCATTTTCACTTTAGGAATAATTTATCTTATAAAGTAGTAATCATTTATTAAAAAGTAAAATATATGATGATTTTCATTTTATGAATGATCTGAAATATTGGTTGTTAGAGTTTTTTTTTTTGTTTTTTTTTAAAGTATATTATGTATAGTGTGATGGTAGGTCATGTGTTTTTAATTTAATAGGATGCGTTGTCGTAATGTGTGTAATTCTGTGTTTATAATTTTGTTGCTTTATCTTACCATCTCCATTTTATATTAAGCGTTGTTTAAGTAATAACATGATTATGCCCTTAAAAAAAAACATGATTATGCAATGTTTTGATTAAAGTATCCTTAATAACTCATTCTAATCATCACAATCAATTTGGTGCACAATAATAAAATAACGAGGACAAATAAGGAAAACATGTAATTAAATTTTATTTTTTTTTAAAGTGGTGAGTAAAATGAGATAAGTGAAAAGTCTCAAAATCACAATTAACGCAATAAACATTTGACGAAACTGAAAAACTGGAGTGGAATTTTGACTTAAATAACCGATGTGTGGTATAATAGTTTGAGCTAGGGGTGAGCCTGAGACGGGTTGGGACATGTTTGGTGTGGCCGTTACTCGATCCGTAAATATTAACAGGGTCAATTTTTAAACCCGTACCCGTTCTTAAACCCAAAAAAACTCGAATATATGTGGGTCTAAATAGAACGGGTCAAGATGAGGATGAGTTCGGGTTGACCCTGGACAAGAATCACAAGTCTAAAAGTGGGATCAAAGTAAAACAAATCACTGCAAGATACTAAGTTTCGATGTAAACAAAAAAAAAAAACTATGCTAAATTTATATTCAAGATTTCACTTATGACTACAAAAAATAATTAAACTAGGGAAATATTGTTTACAAAATGCCATTTATATGTACAACAAAGATAAGAAAATGAAACTTTTGATAGTAAAGTCAAGTAATAAAGTGTCACTTAAAAAATAAATAAAAAGTAATTAAATTGGTAAGTTAGAAATGATGTCATTTAATATAAGATGTATTGTATAAATATATAATATAAAAATAAAATAAAAACATGTTTACATCATTAATATATATATATATATATATAAAATGTTTACATATATCGGGTCGGGTTTGATGACCTTGAGTCAAACCCGTACCCGACCCGTATCCTGTGCCGGGTAGTTTTATTTGGACCGAATCTGTCTCCTTTTCACATATGAGACCGGGTCCAACCCAACTCAAACCAACGGATCCGATCTGGATCACCGGGCCGATACGGATCCTGCACACCCCTAGTTTGAGCCATGAGTTTTAGTCTACAAACCCCTTGGTTTAGCCCCCAAACCCCAATTTTATAAATATTTCCTAAATACCCTTTTTCTTATTAAAACTAATTTCCCCAAAATTTTCCCAAACCCCACTCCTCTGATCTCTTCCTCTCCTCACTCCAACTCCTCCACTCCCCACTCCTTCGTTGGTTTTCCTCTTCTTCTCTAGTACGTCTCTTCTTTTTTTTTTTTTTTTCCTTTTCTGGTTCTTCTTTCTTCTTCTTCGTTTTTTCTACTCCTTTTTTTTTCTCTGTTGTTTTTCGTTTTTTGTTATACCTTTTTTGTTCTTCTCTGCTATGCTATGTTTTTGTTCTTTGTTTTTTCTTCTTCTTAGTTTTTTTTCTTTTTCTCTGCTATGCTATGCTATGCTATGTTTTTGTTCTTTGTTTTTTTTGTTTTTTGTTTTTTCTTCTTCTTTGTTTTTTTTCTTCTTATCTGCTATGCTATGTTTTTTTTCTTTGTTTTTTTCTTTTTCATTTTTTTTTCTCTGTTTTTTTATTTCTTCTTCTCTGCTATGCTATGGATTTTGATTTTAGGGGTTTGTTTTTGTTTTTGTTATTCTTGGTTTTTTTGTTGTTCTTGGTTCTTGGTTTTTTTGTTGTTCTCTCTCTTTTTTTTTATTTTAGGTGTTTGTTTCTGTTTTTGTTATTTCTGTGAAGTAGTTGCTCAAGAAGGTGAATGGTTGAGGTTTAGTTTTTTTTTTTCAGAAATAGGATTGGGGTTTGGGGTTTGTTTTTCTATTTTGTAGGGAAAATAGTAATAAGACCATTTTAGTAATTTCTCAATTAAAATGGGGTTTGGGCCTAATAGAGGGGGTTTGTAGACTAATACTCTTGAGCTATCAGAGGGGTGATAATGTAAAATTTAATGTTCCAATTGCCACTTTTGTTATTCCGTTTTAATTGCGATTGAAGTCAAAAATAAATATCATTTGTCAAATTGAAAGACTAAAGTAAAATTTTGTTAAGGTATTTGAAACTAGAGTAATTAAAGTAAAAATTAGATACCAAAATATAATTTACTCATCATCAACATATTATAAAATAGGAGAAGTTGAAGGTATTTTTGTCATTTTCATTTTTCTTCCTTCATCCTTGCTTTTCCCTCCAAATTTGTTTGTCCGTGCATCGCACGGGAATAAATATTTATCTTAAGTTATTTTTAGTAAATTTTTATTAGTACAATTTGGATTACACATAAATATAAAAATTGTCTGCAAAACATACAATTTGCATTTCGATATTATTACAATTTGCACGGGTTATTAATGATCTTTTCAAAAGGAAATAATTTGAATCAAATATTGACGTAAAAAATATATAATGCCTAAACGACCCGTCATATAATAATTAACCAGCAAAAAAACGAATATAATGTTATAATTTCAGAAATTCTAATACAAACAAGTCATAATATAGGCAAATTGGTATTAAAGATTTAAACAGAGCATCATTATGAATAATAAATTTTGTGTACAACGGAAAAAACAGATATATAAGTATTAAAGATGAGCTATAATTTGGTATAATGATTTAGCTTAATACAATCAAATATTTACTAAGTCATGAATTCAAATTTGAAAAAATCCAAAAATTTATACAATATGTTGCAATTTAAATTGTGAAAAATAATGATGCACTATTTTATACTTTAGACAATATACTTATTTACAATTATGAAGTTCTAATACAAGCAAGTAATTTGAATGTTCGAATCTTATAAACACGAATTAATTAAAAGTGTGAAAACATGTCTTATATTTTGGGATAGATGTAATAATAATAATGATGATGATGATGATATATATGGTAAAAAAAATAGCTGCATTTGGACTTACAAAACTAATTACTAACAAAATGCATTTGGAATGATGAATTAAATAAAACAAAAATCAAAATGAGTTGGATTTTTTTTAATATAAGAAATTATGTTGTTAATTAAAATTATAAATCGCATAGTTGATACATTATTAGTTAATTTTTATTAATGAAAAAATTGGTAGCTGAAACTAGATTCAAAGGTTAATGTTTATGACTATTCATTTCTAAATACATGTAAATCATTTTTATAAAAAAAAATTCATATTAACTTATTATTTAAAAAGACATATTTCCAAAATCTATAATCAAATTTTTTTAAAAAAAAAAAATTTAAAACCCGTGCGATGCGCGAATAAAATTACTAGTAATACAATAATACATAAATAGTAAGTTAATAACACAACTCTTTTCTCTTATTTTTTAGGTCTCGAATATGATTACTTTTAAGTTGCAAGTCAAAATATCAAGTAAGAATATCCTTCATTCACGCACTAAAAAAGCTCTATCTTCTACATAAAAAAAAAAAAAAAAAACTCTATCTTCTTGGATAAATCCCAAACACTTGATAAGTAGATGGGAACCTTCCTATCAATAACTTCATCTAGTTTAGTTCTTCCGTTTAATTTGCTCCTCCAAAAAGTGGAGCATTATATGCTCCTATTAAAAAACAAGTTTTGTTAAAATGTTTCCCTTTGTAAAAATTGTTGAATCAATGTCAAAAAGTATCAACGGTCCAAATTAAATATAGGCAATCTGAAGTATAAGTTATAGTATTCTAACTTCAAAAATTCATAACTTTTAAATCATAAGTCCAAAAATTATAAATTTTATATCAAAACGATCGTATTGAAACGTAGCATTTGAAAACGTAAAAATTTAATTTTTCTGGGTTAGCCTACGAATTTTTTTGCGGTATTTAAATAAACGAATTTCTTTCTCTGATCCTATTTTATTTTTTTTATCATCTGATCCTATTTTCAATGACATTAATTACTTCTTTTTCACAAACACCCTTTTCTACTCAACACTTAGACGTATGTGTTAAAATTATATACAAAAGCTACGTCTTGGTTGAGACGTAAGGGCTAAAAATTTGAACTTCAACAGTACGTCACAAACAAGACGTACTGGCTTTTGAGAAGACGTACTAGCCTATGAGAAGACGTAAGAACTTCAAATTCAATATACAAACAAAACGTCACAAACAAGACATACGTCTTGGTTGTGACGTAGGGGTTTAAAAAAATTAATACTTACGTCAAAGCTTATATGTAGGTGTTAAAATTATATAATAAAGATACGTCGTGGTTAAGACGGAAGGGTTAAAAATTAATACTTACGTCTTGATTGAGACGTAGGGGTTTAAAAAAATTAATACTTACGTCAAAGCTTAGATGTAGGTGTTAAAATTATATACAAAACATACGTCTTGGTTGAGACGGAAGAGTTAAAAATTAATACTTAAAGCTTGTTTGAGACGTACGTAGGGGTTTAAAAAAAATTAATACATACGTCAAAGCTTAGACGTGGGTGTTAAAATTATATACAAAAACTATGTCTTGGTTGAGACGTAAGAGCTAAAAATTAATACTTACGTCTTTGTTCAGACATAGGGTTTTAAAAAAAATTAATATCTATGTCAAAGCTTAGACGTAGGTGTTAAAATTATATACAAAAGCTACGTCTTGGTTGAGACGTAAGGGCTAAAAATTAATACTTACGTCTTGGTCGAGACGTAGGGGTTTAAAAAAAATTAATATCTACGTCATAGCTTAGATGTAAGGGTTTAAATTATATTAAAAAAGCATACATGGTTTGAGTTCTATGTAAAAATTTAAAAAAGCGTACGTCAAAGCTTAGACGTTGCAGTCATTAAGCCTTAGAAAATTTTCATCAAGCCTACGTCTGCAGAAGAACATAGACACATGTTCTATAGTCATCAAGCCTTAGAAAATTTTCATAAAATCTACGTCTGCAGAAGAACGTAGACTCATGTTCTATTTTTTCGTGGCAACTGCTTTAGTTGGGCCTTAAAAAATTTTTACCTCTACGTCTTAGCTGAGACGTAGGAGTTAAATTTAAATTTAAACCATTCTTTTAAAAAAGCCTTACGTCTCAACTAAGACGTAGGGAATAATTTTTTTTAATAAATATGTATTAGAAATTTATATTAAAAATTATTATCAGTAACTCTGTATTAAAAAAAAATATTGACCCATACGTCTTAGATGAGACGTAGGGTGCTTTTAAAAAAAATTTAATACCTATGTACATGCTAGGACGTAGTATGTTTCAAATAAAAATGCCTGCACGTCTTAGCTTCGATGTATGGTCTAGGGGAGAGCATGACCCGACCCGATCCGGAGACCCGTCCCAACCCGACGGGTTCGGGTCGGGCCAAACCCGGACCCGTGAACGTTGAGGGACAAACCCGTGATTAAAGTGGACAGACCCGTCCCATATAGGGACGGGTTTGGGTTAAAGGCCGAGTCACCCGGACCCGGCCCGAAATATACCCTTATATTTTTATTAATTATTTATATTTTTTTATTAGTTAATTTATCCCTTATCTGATCCTCTTTCTAGTTTCTACTTTCTACCCTAATTCTTCTCCCTTCTTTCTTACTCTCTCACTCTCTCCCCGACAGCGCCACTCTCTAACGGTCTCACCGACAGCACCACGCCGCCACCATCTGGCCGCCGGTCGTCGCTCGTGGCTACTGGTGTAACACCCTCACATTTATTTAGTTTAATTTGGATTCATTAAAATATGAACTTGAAAATTCCGATAAAAATTCGGCAGAGTTTCCTGTGTAATTCGGACTTTACCAAAATTTCCTGTTGTACCTGTTCAGACCAGAGTATTTATAAAACATAAACATATTAATAAAACAGCCAGATAAAGTCCTAATGCCCGATAAACCACATAATACAAAATTCTGGGCGCACAACTACTACATGATTTTAATTTACAAAATATTAGTTTTCTTAAAATTAAAACTAAGTCCACTCAAATGCTTTACACTCCACAGTGTGGAGTATACTCCCTGCTCGGCCAGAAAACGGTGCAAGCTCCCAGCTTAGTACCTGAAAGGGGGGTTGTAAGGGTGAGCTTTACACAAGTAGGAAGTAGGTTCCAACGAGGTATAATAATCACTAAGTCAAAACACAATTAGCATATAGCACATAATTCCCTATACCAGTCCAAAGCATGCATCAAACACAATCACTTGCATATTATCATTTATCATATAATTAGAAATTTCTCTTATTCCAAACACATCACTTTTTCTCCTGTACATTTCACATTCATTTCTTTTTATTTATTTTCATTCCTAATACTTTTCCCAACTCCTATGTAAAATCTCATTTTTCTTATTTTCATTCTAATAAGTAATCAATTCACATACATATAATCATCTATTACATAAACACTATTTCAATTATTCAAACACAATAATTCATTTACATTCTTTTCATTTTATTCTTTCCATTTGCACTTCTTTCTTATTTTCTTTCTTTATCTCTTTCTTTCCTTTCATTTTACATTACCTGAGCCGCTAGGACCATCAGGGGTGTGCTGGATTATCCCCAGAGCCACTAGGACCATCCGCCGATACCATTAATTATTTTATTATTCCTTGAGCCACTAGGACCATCAAGGGTGTGCGGGATTATCCCCAGAGCCACTAGGACCATCCGGGTTGCACGTCGACAGAGCCACTAGGACCATCCGCCGATATAGTCTTCGTTTTTCTCATTAATTCATTTTTTTTCTTTCTCATTAAATCTCATTTTATCTTCTTATTTACTTATTTCTTTTTCTCAACCATAATTCCTTAGTTCTCATTCTAATTTACATCTCATGCATACACACTTTCTTTTATTTATTATCCAATTCATAATTTAATTTTCCTAAATTCCTACTCATACTTTTAGTCCCTTCTTTTATCACTTAACCGTTACCCACTACAACCAATATATCACTTATTAATCACACATACATAACAGTTAATCACATACTCATTCACAATTACTTGTCAAGTTCTCATATCCTTCAGTTAGGCATACAAAATAGCATTTAGTACTTAGCATACACATTACATCATAATTATCAATTTAAAGCTTATTACATCCCAATTATCAATTTAAGACTTATATCGTACAATTCCTTTGTCTTCAAGTCCATGTTGTCTATCCTAAAGGTTAAAGTCCATTTAGCATTTAAATTACCTACCTTTAACGTAAAAGTCGTACATCACACTTATGAAATACAAGAATTCATATTCGTTAATTAACCCTACATCATAGCATTTAACAAATACAACTAAATAACAACATACATCATTTAGCATCTCTAATTACATAGCAATCCATTTACCATTCAGCAACTATAATTAACTAACAAGCATACATTTAGCACTTTACTGTTAAAATAGCAAGTATACCTCATAATCTATAGCATACAATAATTCATTTCCACAACTAGCATTTAAAAGACATATTCATTAACGTACAAACAATATATCACCGCTAGGACATACCATCATTCATATCTACCATTATTCAATTAGTTCTTCATTCTTTTATTTTCCTATTTTAATTTTTTGTCTAGATTAATTACTCACATGTTCAATCAATAGCACACCCATATGCTCTTAGCAAAGATTATAACTAGCAAGAAACTAGTCCCTACAAGCTGACGTAAAACACCCCTTACCTCAGGGTCCCTTTTAGAACCTGGTTTACGGCTCGGCTAGACGATCCTGCTTCGGCTCACGTCGAACAAGTCCCAATCTACTAGCAGCGACTACGGCTTCCACAGTCAGTGTCGGTTTAACTCCTCGACACAGGTGGTGATATGGCGACTCGGTTCAAATCCACAACCATGGCCGATGACGATAACGGCGCCGGTTTGACTCTAAAGCGCCATTAGTTCCCGGTTCAGTGCATAATGAAGTGGTCCAACCCCGGTTCAGTCTTAACTCCTTCACGGTCACAGTTTTTGCAGTACCGGCGTCGGTGGCTTCTTGTCACGGTGGGGAAAAGGTGGATGGCGGCGGCGGTTCAGTTAGGTAAGAGAGAGAGTGTGAGATTAAGAGAGGTCAAGGACGGGGAAGAAGAGAACGCGACTGGGAAAGGAGGAAGGAGAAGAGGGCGTTGGTGATGGTGGTTATGGCTGAGGGCGGCGGTTGTGACAGTGGTCGTGTTTCAGGGAGGGAAGGAATAGAGAGAGAAACACATAGGGAGAAGAGAGAGAGAGAGAGGGCGACAGAGGAGAGAGAGATCAAGGACGTGGTGTGGCGGCGGCCGTGAACGGCGAAGCTAGGACGGAGGGAAAGATGATGATGGTTATGGGGAGGGGTGTTACAGTGGGGGTCTTTGAACCCCCCCCCCCCCCCCCCTTTTATCTAATTTTTTTTTTATTTTTTTATCTAATTATTTTTTTATTATTATTATTATTATTATTATTATTATCATTTGTATTATTTTAAAAAAAAAACTACTACTACTAAACATTTTTCGTCATTTGTTTATTTTAAACACCAAGAGGTACAAATAATAGAGTGTAACTCCAAATAATTACATGTATAAAATCATAAAGTTTAAAGTTTTTAAGGTTCTTAAAACAAGTTTTATATTAAATTAGTCAAATGCAATTTAAGGTATAGAAAGTATGTTTTTTCAAGTAATGTTATTATTTTTAACATTTTAATTGAACTAATTACTAATCGATTAGTCACTGCTATTTTCCCTTTTATTATTCTTATCATGTTTGGTACTAAAAATAGGGATGTTACAATTCTCCCCCACTTATAAGAATTTCGTCCCCGAAATTCCTCTCAATTACATAATATGGAGAATCATCCCATGGGGGGTTTACGACTACGGTCTTTATATTCCTTTCGATTTCATTTTCTCACATCAGACTCGGCCATGTCCATACTTCCCAGTACTTTCCTGCCCATTTTCCGACACCTCTTGCCTCATTTCAGCCCGATTATCCTTTCCATCCATAACCCATCTCTCTATCTTGACAGGATCTACAATTTCCTTACTAATAAAGTTTCATCTCCCATTCCTTGGATTGAAATCCTCCCCCACTTAAAATCGGCATACTTGATTGTATCCATGCCAAGGGAGATGTTCGGTCGTTATTAAGAATCGAAAACATAGATCCCCGATCGGCGTTCGGGATTGGAAGTTGTGCGGGGCTGACTATCCGTTGGTGGGCATTGACTTACATTGGATGCCTACGATTTAGCGAATTTTCGTGTCTACACATCTCAGATCTCTCATTGGATGCCTGAAACTCGAAGAGAATGAGGATGAAAATAAGGTACACGAAACACTCAGAGAAGTTTATTGATCTTTGCAAGTTGATCGAGGATGTGCTAGGTGACAAGATTGAGAAAATATCACACAAGCACAGACATTAAGTGGTAGCAGCATGGCTGGGTACATGTTAAGCTAAAAGACAATGAAGATCAACCCAAAGAATGCATTTCCTAAATAAGGAGTCATCGAAAAAGGCATCGTCTAAGGATCGATGGTTGACTTAATTGGTGTCGTTATGATTACTTTGCGAAGTTACTAAGATTCGCCTTCTTCGCGGTAACTTTTTAGAATCTTGATAAGATTCCTAGTGAGCTTTGGGCTCCTAACAATCTAATTTGGTTTGTCATAGAACTTCGTGGAGATTTCTACAAGGTTTGGCTCGATTTTCTCAAGAGGGCTATGCTCGGCTACACTACTCTGAAGTGAGTATGATGGCTCAGGGCTTTTGCCCTTTTGGTTATGCCCTAAGTCCACTTCCTATGTTGGTTGTTTTATTTTCATTGGGAAGGTTGCAATAATGACATCCATTAATAGATGCAAAGATTGAGGTGGCCAATCCCAACCTCACGCCTATCAACAACACATCGTTGGCGGATTTGCTAATAACCTCGTCACTTAACAGATGTAAGAATCATGGTGGTTAGCTCGGACCTGAAATTATATTAAACGACAACACCATCGCAGGTTTTGGGTAACTTCCAACTATGTTATGTATCTTATTAATTCTTGTCAAAGCTTGTTCATAATTTCCTAAAAGTTGGACCGACTCTAAGCATTCTTTAAGTTCCACAGTCCTTCGTTTCGTTTGAAGGATAAGGGATCCTAATTCTTTCCCTATTGCTAGTAGCTTCCAAGAAAACGTTTTTCTTAGAATCCTAATCTAAGAATAGCTATTGCGGTCGAAACTGTGCTAAATCAGCTTCTAGAATGATCTAGAGGCATTGATTTCTTGACATCATTTAGTTGGACTTTTGGTCTAGTCCGAAATTTTTGGCTAGACATCCGGGGGAATGAGTTAGATACACTTGTGGGATTTCTATTAAAGACTCGTGGGGGGTTGGAGACCTAAGGTTTACAATGTCATTCCACTTTAGGACATCCAAATCTTCGCATGTAGCTTAGAGAGAATTAAAAGTATATACGGAATTGTAGTCACATAATATGCTCTAAGGGAATACATTAGTACCACATACCTTTCTACATAGGTTGGCTCCTAATTGCCCGTCATGCTTTCGTTACATTCACTCCATAATGCGCTCCGGACAACTTGCAATAACATGGCCTGATTGCCCGCAATAAAGACAGAGGCCCTCTTTTCTGCGCTGGTCCATAATCCTACATAGTCGCTTGTGGGCTCTCCCGCAGTGTGGACATGGTGGTCTATCCCTTAGAGAAGTAGTACTTTGAGCGCTGGGATCAACATATGAACTTGCTTCCTGAACTGGTCTCTTACCTCTGCTAGAACCTTCTAGTACGTGAGTTGTCTTGTTTCGCGCTTCAGCCTCTTCTTGTTTGAGTGACTTCTCATAAGCGCTTGCCATGTTCACCAGTTGAGAAAGGTTGACAATATTTTGGTAAACAAACTCAGTCCTGATTCTTGCATGGAGACCGGATTCGAACTTGATGCATTTGTCGCGTTCACTCGCATCCCGGTAGCTGCCAGAGTAGCGGATCAGGTCCTCGAACTGTGCCGCATATTCACCGACACTCATGTTCCCTTGTTCTAAATTCAGGAAGGCCAATTCTTTCTCCCTTCGTACATCCTCAGGGAAGTACTTGCCTAGAAACTGGTTTCTGAATACATCCCAGGTGATCTCCTGGTTAGTGGTCTCCAATTCCCTTCGTACACGCTCCCACCAATATTCTGCTTTTCCAGTAAGCATGTACTCGGCAAGAAGAATTTTCTCCTCTGCGGGTGGTCTCACGGTGCGGAGAATCTTCTCCATTTGCTGCAGCCATTTCTGTGCTCCATCAGGGTTATAGCCACCCTCAAACTGTGGCGGTCCGTTCTTTCTAAACCTTGCCAGCCAATCAGTGTCGGCTGGGGTTGGTGGTACATGGAGGTGCTGATCAACTGCTGCCGCAGCTGCTACGGCTGCTGCTGCTGCAACTGTCTCTGCTTGATTTTGGTTCAGTTGAACTAAGTTCTCTAGAATTTGAGCAATCCTATCATTATCGGCACGCCTCCGAGCCATGGTGTCTAATCTGAAGGGAAAAACAAGTTAATGCACCTATATACAGCTACCTAGTTCGCTACTACAAGACTTAACTCTATTTATTGGTTACTCGCTTGGTGAGTAAACCACAGGAGTTGTGAATTCACACTCCAAGGCCGAGGAAAACTGTTCTGATACCATAATGTAACACCCTCACATTTATTTAGTTTAATTTGGATTTATTAAAATATGAACTTGAAAATTCCGATAAAAATCCGGCAGAGTTTCCTCTGTAATTCGGACTTTACCAAAATTTCCTGTTCTACCTGTTCAGACCAGAGTATTTATAAAACATAAACATATTAATAAAACAGCCAGATAAAGTCCTAATGCCCGATAAACCACATAATACAAAATTCTGGGTGCACAACTACTACATGATTTTAATTTACAAAATATTAGTTTTCTTAAAATTAAAACTAAGTCCACTCAAATGCTTTACACTCCACAGTGTGGAGTATACTCCCTGCTCGGCCAGAAAACGGTGCAAGCTCCCAGCTTAGTACCTGAAAGGGGGGTTGTAAGGGTGAGCTTTACACAAGTAGGAAGTAGGTTCCAACGAGGCATAATAATCACTAAGTCAAAACACAATTAGCATATAGCACATAATTCCCTATACCAGTCCAAAACATGCATCAAACACAATCACTTGCATATTATCATTTATCATATAATTAGAAATTTCTCTTATTCCAAACACATCACTTTTTCTCCTGTACATTTCACATTCACATTCATTTCTTTTTATTTATTTTCATTCCTAATACTTTTCCCAACTCCTATGTAAAATCTAATTTTTCTTATTTTCATTCTAATAAGTAATCAATTCACACACATATAATCATCTATTACATAAACACTATTTCAATTATTCAAACACAATAATTCATTTACATTCTTTTCATTTTATTCTTTCCATTTGCACTTCTTTCTTATTTTCTTTCTTTATCTCTTTCTTTCCTTTCATTTTACCTTACCTCAGCTGCTAGGACCATCAGGGGTGTGCTGGATTATCCCCAGAGCCACTAGGACCATCCGGGTTGCACGTCGACAGAGCCACTAGGACCATCCGCCGATACCATTAATTATTTTATTATTCCTTGAGCCACTAGGACCATCAAGGGTGTGCAGGATTATCCCCAGAGCCACTAGGACCATCCGGGTTGCACGTCGACAGAGCCACTAGGACCATCCGCCGATATAGTCTTCGTTTTTCTCATTAATTCATTTTTTTTCTTTCTCATTAAATCTCATTTTATCTTCTTATTTACTTATTTCTTTTTCTCAACCATAATTCCTTAGTTCTCATTCTAATTTACATCTCGTGCATACACACTTTCTTTTATTTATTATCCAATTCATAATTTAATTTTCCTAAATTCCTACTCATACTTTTAGTCCCTTCTTTTATCACTTAACCGTTACCCACTACAACCAATATATCACTTATTAATCCCACATACATAACAGTTAATCACATATTCATTCACAATTACTTGTCAAGTTCTCATATCCTTTAGTTAGGCATACAAAATAACATTTAGTACTTAGCATACACATTACATCATAATTATCAATTTAAAGCTTATTACATCCCAATTATCAATTTAAGACTCATTTCGTACAATTCCTTTGTCTTCAAGTCCATGTTGTCTATCCTAAAGGTTAAAGTCCATTTAGCATTTAAATTACCTACCTTTAACATAAAAGTCGTACATCACACTTATGAAATACAAGAATTCATATTCGTTAATTAACCCTACATCATAGCATTTAACAAATACAACTAAATAACAACATACATCATTTAGCATCTTTAATTACATAGCAATCCATTTACCATTCAGCAACTATAATTAACTAACAAGCATACATTTAGCACTTTACTATTAAAATAGAAAGTATACCTCATAATCTATAGCATACAATAATTCATTTCCACAACTAGCATTTAAAAGACATATTCATTAACGTACAAACAATATATCACCGCTAGGACATACCATCATTCATATCTACCATTATTCAATTAGTTCTTCATTCTTTTATTTTCCTATTTTAATTTTTTGTCTAGATTAATTACTCACATGTTCAATCAATAGCACACCCATATGCTCTTAGCAAAGATTATAACTAGCAAGAAACTAGTCCCTACAAGCTGACGTAAAACACCCCTTACCTCAGAGTCCCTTTTAGAACCTGGTTTACAGCTCGGCGAGACGATCCTGCTTCGGCTCACGTCGAACAAGTCCCAATCTACTAGCAGCAACTACGGCTTCCACAGTCAGTGTCGGTTTAACTCCTCGACACAGGTGGTGATATGACAACTCGGTTCAAATCCACAACCGTGGCCGATGACGATAACGGCGCTGGTTTGACTCTAAAGCGCCATTAGTTCCCGGTTCAGTGCACAATGAAGTGGTCCAACCCCGGTTCGGTCTTAACTCCTTCACGGTCACAGTTTTTGCAGTACCGGCGTTGGTGGCTTCTTGTCACGATGGGGAAAAGGTTGATGGCGGCGGCGGTTCAGTTAGGTAAGAGAGAGAGTGTGAGATTAAGAGAGGTCAAGGACGGGGAAGAAGAGAACACGACTGGGAAGGGAGGAAGGAGAAGAGGGCGCTGGTGATGGTGGTTATGGCTGAGGGCGGCGGTTGTGACAGTGGCCGTGTTTCAGGGAGGGAAGGAAGAGAGAGAAACACATAGGGAGAAGAGAGAGAGAGGGCGACAGAGGAGAGAGAGATCAAGGACGTGGTGTGGCGGCGGTCGTGAACGGCGAAACTAAGACGGAGGGAAAGATGATGATGATTATGAGGAGGGGTGTTACAGTGGGGGTCTTCGAACCCCCCTTTTATCTATTTTTTTTATTTTTTTTATCTAATTATTTTTTTTTTATTATTATTATTATTATTATCATTTGTGTTATTTTAAAAAAAACTACTACTACTAAACATTTTTCGTCATTTGTTTATTTTAAACACCAAGAGGTACAAATAATAGAGTGCAACTCCAAATAATTACATGTATAAAATCATAAAGTTTAAAGTTTTTAAGGTTCTTAAAACAAGTTTTATATTAAATTAGTCAAATGCAATTTAAGGTATAGAAAGTATGTTTTTTCAAGTAATGTTATTATTTTTAACATTTTAATTGAACTAATTACTAATCGATTAGTCACTGCTATTTTCCCTTTTATTATTCTTATTATGTTTGGTACTAAAAATAGGGATGTTACAGCTGGCTCCTGTCCACGCGTCGCAGAGTCGATCTCGTCGCAGAGGAGAGAAGACGCTCTGTTCGCCGCCGCTCCTCGTCCCTGTTCGCCGCCGCTCCTCGTCGTCCCTGTTCGTTGCCGCTGTCGTCCCTTTCTTCCCGCTCCTCGCCACCGTCGTGACAAGCTGCACGCTGCTCGCCGCCATCGTCACAGCAGGTATTTTTTTTTGGCAAATTTTTTTTTTTGAAATGATATTTCTTTTTAATTGATTTACTGAATATTGATTTTTAGTAATTTTTTAATTGATTTACTGATTATTTTTTTATTTGATTTACTTATTTGATTTACTGATTATTTAATTGCTTTACTGATTATTTGAATGATTTACTGATTATTTACTGATTTTTTTTATTATTATGGATTATCTTTATAGTATTATTGAACTATTTGTTTTTTTAGTATTATTATGGATTTTTTACTGATTATTATGGATTATTTATTACTATTGATTTATTAAAAATAATGAATTGATGAAACATAAAAGCTTGTTTTGCTTTCTTAATTTGTTTAATTGCTTTAGGTAAAAGAAATGGCAGATGGAGAATGTTCCGAAAATGCATCTGAAACAACTAACCCAACCTGTGCCACAACCCCAAATCCTCCCCCAACAAATGTGACAAACCCAAACCCCCCTATAAACCCACCAGCTATAACTGAAGAAAAACTTAATGAGGGAGAGGGTAATAAGAAAGGAAAGAGATCCTTCGTTTGGGATCATTTTACTAAGCTTCCTCTTGATGAGACAAAGGGAAAACTCACGGCCAAATGTAACCACTGCAGTAAAGCATACCTTTGTGATTCAAACAAACATGGATTAAATTCCTTGGGCAAACATTTGAAAAGGTCTCATGCTTGGTTATTTTCTGATGTGGCTAAGAAGAACACACTTCATGGTTATATGCCAAAAGTTGGCGAGGGTAAGGCTTCGGGTGGAAAGAATTTGGCGGTATTTAACTTAGCAGATTGCAGGAGGGCATTAGCTGAATTTGTTATATGTGATGAAATGCCATTTAAGGTTGTGGAGGGGCGTGGGTTTCGTAAATTGGTGAATCGGTTAGAGCCTAGATTTTCTGTACCATCTAGGTTCACTATTGCAAAGGATTGTTACCAGTTGTTTCTAGATGAAAAGAAAAAATTAAAAGCTTTGTTGGCTAAATCCTGTAATCGTGTTTGTTTGACAACAGATTGTTGGACTTCGTGCCAAAATTTATCCTACATGTTTTTGACGGCACACTTCATTGATGAAGGGTGGATATTGCAAAAAAGAATCTTGAACTTTTGCCTTGTTGAAGACCATAAGGGTGAAACCATTGGTATAGAAATTGAGAGATGTTTAAGAGAGTGGGGTATTGAAAAAGTATTCACAATCACTGTTGATAATGCAAGCTCGAATGATGTGGCTATTTCATACCTCCAAAAGAAATTAGATGCAAGGGGTGGGCTAGTGTGTGGTGGCAAATATTTGCATATGAGATGTTGTGTGCATATCCTAAACTTGATTGCTAATGATGGTTTAAAGGAGTACCAACCTTCTATAGACAGAATTAGGAATGCTGTAAGATATGTTAGATCTTCCCCTTTACGCTTAAAAAGATTTAAAGAATGTGTCGAGGCCGAACTGATCAAGTCTGAAAGTCAAGTGTGCTTAGATGTTCCAACTAGATGGAATTATTGTTACCTCATGTTGGAACATGCCGAGAAGTTTGAGTCGGCGTTTGCTAGGCTTTATGATCAAGAATTAGAATTTCGGAAATGGTTTGGTGATGAAGATAGTGGGAAAAGGAAAGTTGGTCCGCCTACAGAAAGAGATTGGGTTCATGCTAGGATATTCATTCCGTTTTTGAAAATTTTCTATGATGTAACTTTGCGATTCTCTGGTTCTTTACATGTGACTTCAAACAAATGCTACCATGAAATTTCAGCAATACAGGATACTTTGAAATCATGGAGTGGTAGCCATTCCCACCTTCTATTTTCTATGGCTAACTCTATGAAATCAAAGTTTGATAAATATTGGGGAAATGTTGAAAAGACTAACCCTTTGTTGTTTATAGCTTCTATCTTGGATCCTCGTTACAAACTTGATTTTGTTACTTGGAGCATAGAGGATACTTGTGATGAAGTCTTGGCATTAAAATTGATTGCTTTGGTCAAAAACACCTTGGATGAATTGTACAAATTTTATGCACAAGGAATTTCTGAAAATAGAGGAAACATAGGAGGTGCAAATGATTCTTCAAATAGTGCTACATTGGATGCAAGTCTTGAAGGGCCAATTGTGAATGATGTGGTGCAAAGCAGGGAGAAAGCTTGGAGAAAACATAAAAGAGCTAAAATCATTTCTGAAAAAACTGAACTTGAGATGTATTTGGAAGAAAAAACACTGGATGAAGAAGTACCTGATTTCGACATCTTGGCTTGGTGGAAGGCGAATTCTTCAAAATACCGGATCCTTTCTATCTTAGCTCGTGATGTATTAGCAATTCTTGTCTCTACTGTTGCATCCGAGTCATGCTTTAGTACCGGCGGGCGTGTGCTTGATGTCTTCCGCAGCTCTTTGTCCCCAAAAATGGCCGAAGCTCTCGTGTGCACTCAAAATTGGTTAAATCCTGCGGGCTTAAAGTTTGATGATAAGGATTTTGACCAATTTGATATTACTGAGAAGGTTGTTGTTGGTGAGTTCTCTACTTCTTCTTTGCTAATGATTAGTTCATTTCAAATATTGTTAATTGTTATTATGTGGTTTTGATTTTATTTGTGTGTTTTGCAGAGGCGGTGGCTAATCCTCATACTCATGCATCACAAGAAGCTAAGGCTGAGACAACTATGAATGTCGATTGATGGACAACTTGATTTGTTCATGTCAATTTATGTGAACTTTTATGGTTTCAAATGTGATTGTCGTTTTATGTTACTTTTGTATTTTGCAAATGAAACTTGGTTGAATTGTGTAATGTTGGACTACTAGTTTACACCCTAATTAATGATCCAACAATTATGTATTTGAGCATTTCTATTATTTGTATCTCTTCTTTTATTCTGTGGATTTCTCTTCATAAGTTCCAGGTTTTTTTAAGAAGATCTTGCACTATCATCTTGAATTGGAATTCATCCAAGGTAAAGCTTTATTTTTGTTCCATTTATTGAGTTTTATTTTATCAATATAATGATAGTGAATACACACTTATATTATTCTATGTTATGAATTGATTGCTTAGGTTCCGAAAAGTACTATAAGGATAAATGGATTTGTTCGGTATCATGACCCTTCACATCAACATAATTTACTGTTATTTGCTATCTTTCCTGAATAGGTACATGAACACAATTAATCAGTTATTTATATTGAACAAATACTTACATAAACTAAAATAGATGTTTGTGCTGGAACTTGTGGCAGGTGAGAACTACCGATTTGGGTATAAAGCAGCTGGTGATGCATTGGAGTTGGTAATGCTGTGTGAGGAATATGGATTGGAAGCTTACATAATAAACTCTGTTATGGACATAATAAACTCGGTGAGTAACGAATTTCAAAATTTGAATGGTTTGAGATTTTTTTAATGTGATTAATTCGTCCTCCGGGTGAACCCGGACCCGTCCCTATTAGAACCCGTCCTATTTGGACCCGTCCTTATCTTGTCCCTCTCCAATTAGGGACGGGTTCGGGTTGAAAAAATGACCCGTGCAACATTTCGGGACATTTCGGGACGGGTAAGGGTCAACCCCAACCCGTCCCAACCCGTCCCATGCTCACCCCTAGTATGGTCTGTAAAAAAATTACCCCTACGTCTCAGGTGGGACGTGGTATGTTTAAAAAAATTAATCCATGCGTCGTAGTTCAAACGTAGGATATTAAATTGGACCAAGTTGCAACTAAAGCTATATGTCTCAGCTAAAACGTATAATAGTTTTACGTATAATAGTTTTATTTATCGATAAAAAATCACTAGTTACCGATTTTGATATAAGGAAAACATTTTAACAAAACTTCCCAAATGATATCAGTATTGGTGATCTTTGGAAGACCTTCAGCAGATGGGGAAAGGTCATGGATGTCTTCATACCTTCAAAGAAGAATAAGGAAGGAAATAGCTTTGGCTTTGTCAGATATAAAGACATTAGAGACATATCATATTTGGAGGAGAAATTAGCTCAGATAAGGTGGGGCATGAAGAAGATAACTTTGAATGTCTCAAAGTTTGGAAGACATGATGGACGAAACAACAAAAAAATCAATAACAGGATAGAAGAGCCGAGGAGAACGCAGGGTGGGGACAAGAAAGAACCTAAACTTTCATATGCAGAGGTTGTGAAGCAGAACGCGGGTGGTTATCAGAAGAAAAGGACAAAGAAAAGAATAGGCGCACCACGGATTGATATGTACCACAACATCAATAAGGAGATCATGACTAAACATGAAAGATGCTATATGGGAATGATTCACAAACATGTCAATCCCATGTTATTGAATGATCAACTTGTAGCAGCAGGGATAAGGTCAATCAAAATTGCACCCATGGGAGGAGATTGGGTTTTCATTGAGCCTGAGGAAGATGAAGATATGCAGATACTGATAAAGGAAGAGGAGAATACTCTAAACCAATGGTTCTCTTTCTTTAAAAAATGGTCACCCTCAGAGATTGCAGGGAAAAGATATGCATGGCTGCGTGTTCAAGGAACTCCAATTCATGCATGGGAACGAGATTTCTTCAGTTCGGTAGCGAACTTTTTTGGTTCCTTGGAGCGTTTAGATTCAAATACAGAGTTGAGAAGGAGATATGACTTTGCAAGAATTCTTATCAGTACGTCAAACACTGATTATATCAATAGAACTTTGAGGGTGAAAATAAACGAGGATGTTTTTTACATCAAAGTTGTCGAAGAACCATTCTCAAACAACTTGGAGATTGAGAACGATGAAGGAAAGATGCTGGAATCTGAAGAGTCAGTTGATGGCTCGTCGGAATCGGAATATTCCGGCATTGGACAGGATTCGGAATTCCAAGAGACGGACGGAGAAGAATTTGATTTTGAAAAATTCTTGGATGACGCATTTGAAATGGCGGCTAAAATTCCTAGGGAAGTGGAAACCGCTAATGACTCATTGATGACAAATAATCACCAGAGAGGATTGAGGCGGCATAGTGAGAGTCTCAATTCACATGCTTCTCAAACTATGGTGGTGGAAACTAACTCATTGGGCCCTAAAAGCTTTGGCCCACGTAGTATCTCACTTCCAAATTTAAAAGAAACTAGCCTCATTTATGCTTTGGGCCAAGTGGGTCATCAGGAACAATCTTTGAATTCTAATCAGGGCCATATGGATCCATCGAAGGATGGGCCAACAAGGGTGGTTGAAACAAATCTAGTTCCATTTGGGGGTTTAGGGAATCAGTCCCCAAACACCAAAATTATCCCCCAAACCCCATTTTAACTGTGAAATATCCATTATACCCTTCTCCACTCAAAAAAAAAAAAAAAACAAACCCCAAACCCCAACCACCTCTTCACAAACCCCATAACCTTCCATATCTCATAATTTTACAAACCTCTTTCTCTCTTCTTCTAACTTTTCTCTTACCTTTTCAAAACCCTACCATATTCCACCTACAAACTACTTAATTTGATTATCTATTCGCAAAGGAAGCTCCAGTGGGTTCTCTAATGGTGTTGTTGAGGGTAAAATCATCTCTTCTACGGTTTTTTTATTTTTTTACGTAACTGTTAAAATTCCGACTAACCAGTGTCGGAATTTACACACGGGTATTTCGGAATTTATTACTAAATAATTTTTTCTCTCTGTAACTTTTTTTCCGATATACTAAATTCAGAATTTAATTAAATTCTGAAATTTTTCTGAAACATGTATTTCGGAATTTAATTAAATTCTGAATTTAGTGTATCGGGAAAAAAGTTACAGAGAGAAAAAATTATTTAGTAATAAATTCTGAAATACCCGTAAATTCCGACACTGGTTAGTCGGAATTTTAACAGTTACATAAAAAAATAAAAAAAACGTAGAAGATATGATTTTACCTCAACAACACCATTAGAGAACCCACTGGAGCTTCCTTTGCGAATAGATAATCAAATGAAGTGGTTTGTATGTGGAATATGGTAGGGTTTTGAAAAGGTAAGAGAAAAGTTAGAAGAAGAGAGAAAGGGGTTTGTAAAATTATGGGATATGGAAGGTTATGGGGTTTGTGAAGAGGTGGCTGGGGTTTGGGGTTTGTGAAGAGGTAGCTGGGGTTTGGGGTTTTTTTTTTTTTTGAATGGAGAAGGGTATAATGGTTATTTCATAGTTAAAATGGGGTTTGGGGGATAATTTTGGTGTTTGGGGACTAATTCCCTTTATTTTGCCACCCCAAGGTCTATGGATGCCACCCCATATGTATAAAATATACCTATTATGTCCTTTTTTTTAAATAAAAACTTTTAATACGGGTCGTAAGAGGTACTTACGACCTGAAGGTCGTAGCACTCCCTTACGACATTTTATAAAACTAAGTTTTAACACGGGTCGTAAACAGGTGTCACGACCTAAATTTTTTCACTAGTCGTAAGCAAGTATTACGACTATAAAGTCGTAATACTCACGTACGACTGTATTAGAGAAATCACGAAATACACCTTTCCCCATTAATGGAAATTTTAATTCAAAGTGTTGAAATGCTGGCCCGTGGCCACTGCCACTAAATGCTGGTGACAATCTCACTCAAAATTGAAATACTCATTTATTCCTATTCTCATCCAAGAATAACCTCGTTGAATAATATAGATAAAACTTGTTTGGAACTAATCTTGTAAAAGTGTCCTTACTCCTTACTCATTACACTCATGGAAACAGAACTAGTCTGCTTTATCGTAACTCGTATATCAGTAAAGGATAGTAGTACAAGTTACCCCAACAATAATCAACTGGTAATTATCAATCTTAATTTTAATCTTCTATCAATCATTAACACGTGTAGAAAACAAATAAAGGCATTATTGTTTTTCTTTACAGATTATAAATCTTATTAAAGCAATCATGGCATTGGCTTTGCACCAATCTCACCTTAGAACGAGTAAACAATAAAGCAATGCTATATGTGTGAGCCATTGCCTCAAAATTTGCAGGGGCATTTTCCGCAGATGTTGCCTGAACCCAGATAGAAGAAAGCAGGAGACTCACTTGGTGACTGCTTAACCGAAAAGAACTTAGCTCCTGAAAAGTTAAGGCATGTAATACTTGATAAGGAGTTATAGCAAAAAGAATCTATGGTCCCCACTATAACTGAATCACTTCCTAATATAGTCGTACGTGAGTATTACGACTTTATAGTCGTAATACTTGCTTACGATTCGTGAAAAAAATTTAGGTCGTGACACCTGTTTACAACCCTTGTTAAAATGTCGTAAGGGAGTGCTACGACCTTCACGTCGTAAGTATTAAAAGTTGTTTTTTTAAAAAGGACATAATATGTATATTTTATACATATGGGGTGGCATCCATAGACCTTGGGGTGGCAAAATAAAAACCCCCATTTGGAAGTCAACACCACAGACAAAGATGACAAGGCTTTGGGCTATGATATGGACCAACACTCTTTGATTGCTAATCAGGGTCATATGGATCTAATGAAGGAAGGGCCAACAAGGGTGCTTGAAACAAAACTAGATCTTGCTGAAAAAGCTAGTGACATTTTTGAAGACGTTACAGAACAAGAACTTGGTGTTGACAAGCACAATAAACAAAAATACAAAGAAGAGAAGGTGAAGAACTCTCTAGAAACCTCACTGGAAGAAGATAACGAAGATCACTTGTTTCAACAGCAAATTAATTCGATGGATAAGCAATTTCTTGATCTGACGAAAGACAACCATAGTCAATCGTTTGAAGTAGATACTGAAGGCTTGGCTGAGGGCAAAAGGAAGAGGCGAAGGCCAAGAAAGAAGAAGACAATTTTGCAAGCGGATAAGAAGAGATATAAAAGCATGGGGACAATTACAGGTAGCAGCAGAAAAGGAAGGAAGAAGTCAGCTCCAGATTTATCAGGCAACTCATTATCAGATGACGACTTACTCTGCAGATCCCAAATGGTAAAGAGCTCTGAAGAAATAGCTCAGGAAGTTTGGGAGTTTGGTAAGAAGATGGGTCTAATAGTAAGGACAGACGAAGTTTTAGTAATTAAGAAGTTATCAGAGTTGGAGAAAAGAGACAGACAAGCAATAGGGAAGGAGAAACAGGCTGAATCTTTTCAGGGGAATCAAGTAGAGTCTAAATGAAGATAGCATCTTTCAACATAAGAGGGCTGGGGGGGAGAGTTAAGAAGAAGGAAATAAAAAAATTGGTGCATGAAGAGGAACTTGACATGATCTGTATTCAAGAATCAAAAAAGGAAGAGGTTTTGAGGAGCGATTGTGCAGCTATGTGGAAAGATGAAGATTTTGAATGGGTCTTTCAACCATCTGTAGGAAGAGCAGGAGGATTAGTAATAATATGGGCCAAAGAGATTTTTGAAATGGAAGAAACAATTACAGGTGATCACTTCTTAGGAGTAAGGGGTCTGTGGGGAGAAGACAAGATACCATGTCAAATAATAAATATATATACTCCTTGTGAAATTGAAGGAAAGAAGCATCTATGGATTGAGCTCGAGAGATTGGCGTCTGAAGTTACAAGAAGAAGACTATGCTATGTAGGGGATTTCAACAGCATTAGAAGTGATGCAGAGAGAAAAGGTGCAGAGAATTACAGCAGAGACGAAGAAATAGCTATCTTCAACGAATTCATTTTCAAGACCGGACTAATTGATTTACCACTAAACGGAAGAAAATTCACTTGGTATCGAAGATCTTCGATGAGCCGTCTGGACAAATTTCTATTTTCAGAAAGTTGGCTAAATCAATGGGAAAACTTGTCGCAATGGGGTTTAAGAAGAAGTATTTCTGATCATTGCGCTGTGGTGATTCGAGATAAAAAACTTGATTGGGGCCCGAAACCATTTCGAATTCTTAACTGTTGGCAAGAGGCTGAAGGATACACAGAATTTGTTAAATCAACATGGAATTCCTTTGATGTTCAAGGCTGGGGAGGCTTCGTGTTGAAGGAAAAATTAAAGAGATTGAAAGAAAATCTAACGGAGTGGAACAAAGAGCATTTTGGAAATCTGAACAAGAAAATTGAACACTTCAAGGAAGATTTACTTAACTTTGATCTCAAAGCGGAAGCAGCCGGGTTATCATCTGAAGAAGAGGAGAAAAGAAAGGAATGTACAGCATTGTTGTGGCAAACAATGAAGATGAAAGAAAATCTGTCCTTCCAACAATCGAGAGTAAAATGGTTGAAAGAAGGAGACGCTAATACAAAATATTTTCACTGCTGTATGAACAGAAGAAGAAGAAGAAATGCAATTTTATCTATAAAGATAGGTCATCAGAGGGTAGAAGACGTTGAAGGCATCAAGAAGGGTATCAGAGATCATTTTGCTAGAATGGCAGAATCTCAAGATTGGGGAAGACCACAATTCAGAGACATGCAGGTGAACACGTTATCTTCTGAAGATGCAGAGTTGATGGTGGAAGCTTTCTCAGAAGAAGAAATCAAGCAAGCTGTTTGGGAATGCGACGGATCAAAAAGTCCTGGTCTTGACGGTATGAATTTCTATTTCATCAAAGAATTTTGGGAAATATTAAGAGGAGATGTTATTAGATTCCTGCAAGAATTCCATGAAAATGGCAAAATTGTTAGAGGTGCAAATAGCTCTTTTATTGTCCTAATTCCTAAAAAACAAAGCCCTCAAGGAATAGGGGACTATAGACCGATTTCATTGATAGGCTGCATGTACAAAATATTGTCAAAATTATTAGCAAACAGGCTAAAGAAGGTTCTGGATGGATTAATAAATGACACTCAAACAACCTTCATAAAAGGGAGGCAAATTCTGGATGGAATTGTAATAGCAAATGAGATAATTGAAGAAGCAAAGAGAGACAAGAAGGAATGCATGATGTTCAAAGTGGATTTCGAGAAAGCTTTCGATACTGTAAGCTGGGAATTCCTAGATTTTATGCTGGACAAAATGGCTTTTCATTCTAAATGGCGAAATTGGATTCGGGAATGTTTAAGGTCAGCCCGTGTATCAATTCTAGTCAATGGATCCCCGACTGAGGAGTTTGGAGTAGGGAGAGGCTTGCGCCAAGGGGACCCGTTGTCTCCTCTGCTATTTCTAATTACCGCAGAAGGGTTAAATGCAATTATGCGGAAAGCAACAGAATCTGGTTTTTTCCAAGGATGCAGCGTTGGGGATAATGTGATTGAAATCACCCATCTTCAGTTCGCAGATGATACATTAATAATGGGCATTCCTACTTGGGAAAACATTCAGGCAATCAAAGCAATTATGCAATTATTTGAGGTGACAGCAGGTTTAAAAGTCAACTTCAGCAAAAGCTCTTTAATCGGAATAAACTGTGATGCAAATTGGTTAAATGAAGCATCATCTTACCTCAATTGCAAAACCAGCTCATTGCCAATCACATATTTGGGCCTACCCATTGGAGCTAATCCAAGAAGATTAACAACATGGAGACCGATAATTGAAAAGATCAAAAGAAGGTTGGCAAGTTGGTCGAGCAAGAGCATAACAATTGGAGGGCGTGTGACCTTAATCAAAGCCGTTCTTTCAGCACTACCGACCTACTTTCTTTCCTTTTTCAAGGCTCCAAAAGGTATCATTCAAACTATTGAATCTATTTTTAAAATTTTTTTATGGGGTGGGCCTGATGGAGAAAAAAAGATTAATTGGGTAGCCTGGGATAGAGTTTGTAAATCAAAAGAAGAGGGAGGGTTAGGGGTTAAGAACATTAAAGCTCTCAACTTAGCACTTTTAGGAAAATGGGTGTGGCGAATGAAAACTAATAGAGATAAGCTTTGGGTAAAAGTGTTGAGAGCAAGATATGGGGAAAGGGCAGCAGATACTCTGTTTTGTCCTTCATCAGGATCTCATTGGTGGAAGGACATTTGCAATTTAAATAACAGCTGGGGTGTTTCTAATAACTGGTTGGGTAGTAACCTAAAAAAACTAATAGGTGATGGAAAGAATACTTTGTTCTGGTCTGACAATTGGCTAGGTGATGTACCTTTAAAAATAAGATTCAGTAGGCTCTATCGTATTTCCGAAGACAAGGAAAGCAAGATTTCAGATTTGGGCTATTGGCTGGACGAGATTTGGCAATGGTCATGGCGATGGAGAAGAGAATTATACTCATGGGAAAGGGAGAGTGTTCAACTTTTGCAGGAAATTGCAGGTTCAGAGAATTGGAAGCAAGAAACCGATGACAGATGGATTTGGAAGGCCGACGCATCTACTGGATACTCAGTCAAATCTGCGTACAATGTGATCATCCACTCGGAAGGAAACCAACACAATGCAATCTTCAAGAAGATTTGGAACAACTTCATCCCTTCAAGAATTGTGATTTTCGCTTGGCGAGCATTCTTGGATAGGATTCCAACAAAGGAAAACCTACACAGAAGAGGAATTTTGCTGCAAGACGGAGTCTTCTGTCAATGGTGTAATGACTGCATTGAAACCACTGATCACTTGTTCTTCAATTGCAATGTCGCTTCAAAGGTATGGGCAAATTGCTTGAAATGGATAGGTCTTAGTTCAGCTTTGCATTATCAAAGTCAGGATCACTTTTGGCAATTTTAGGGACTCTACTATGGAAACAACAGAGACAAAGAAAAATGGCAGGTAATCTGGTTTGCAACAGTGTGGTCATTATGGTTGGCAAGGAATGACTACATTTTCAAGGGCAAAATATTGGCTGCAGAGGAAATTCTAGAAATGATAAAGCTGAGATCCTGGACTTGGTTGAAATCACAAAACAATCATTTCCCCTATCCTTTCTGTAACTGGTGTTCTAATCCCCTTTTGTGCATTGCTTGCATCTGAGATTTATATTGGGAGTCTGATAAAAATGATAGCATCTCTAGGCTCCAAGTATATTTTGTGTAGGCGTGATATATGTTCAGGGGTTTTTATCTGTTTTTGACATTTTGGGGGGTTTCTACTTGGCTTGTATAAGAACTCATATGGTGGATTTCTTGTCCCCTGCATTTAATAAAATTGCTTTTTTCATCAAAACAAAAACTAAGGGGAAGCAAATTAGAACTAAAGAAATGCAGTTTTCCAGATTATTCTCATCGACTCTAACCAACCTGAACCACAACTTTTGCCAAATACACTCCTTACAAGTTCTTTGACTTTCTAGAAATGACAAACATTTATTAATTCTCAAACAAGTTAATCATGTTATGATTCGAAACACGGGGAAAAATGAACAGCAAGAAAACCTGCACCATATATGGAATGGGGCAATGTGCTAATAAGCTCAAATGCAATGGAAAAGGGGCTGTAGATAAAAATAGTTAACAAGTGCTTTAAGAGAATTATTTAAAAAGCTATTTTTTTTTTAATATATCGAAAAATACTGAACATGATTTTTTAAATACTATTTTCTTTATAACCTTTAGATAAAGATCGAGGTTTATACACATGGTTTGGTAAAAAAATATTTTTCAATTCAAACCAAAACATTATTATTTAAGAATAATTAAAATACTTTGGTGGGATGCAAATATTTTAACTTTGTTTTGCAAACCATCAGAGTTGGATAATTTAAAATTTTATCGTTTTTATGCTTTTTCTTTTAAAAAATATGTATATGTATAAAAAAAATTAGAGATATTTTTTTTTGTTTATTCGGTTCCCGAAGTACTAAATAGGTACATCCCGATCTGATCCGGATTTTCTACATAATCAAACTTGAAACTTTGCTTAAGCAAGACCGAACCGCTTACCACTCGTCTCAATCATGTTGCTAAAATTAGAGGTATTTTTTTAATAATAAAATTAGAGATATTTAGTTATTTTATTATGTTGTGTGTATAATATAACTAATTATTATAAAAAAGCTAAGATGATTTGTTTTTTTTTTCTGAATTCCTTGCGGAACCATCGGTATCCCCAAGAACACCCTTAATACTAGGGAGCCCTTGAGACTAATCCGGAGCGAGCTGCATGGCTGGCTCTCCCAGCGGGATGTTTTTAGTGGGAATCGAACCCGGGGCTACTAGCATCCTTGTCCCATTCCCAAGATTTCAGTTGGTGTCCGTTGGTAGATGATTTGTTTGAAACAAAGGATGAGAGTATTGATATTCAAAAATACTTTTAATACTTTTTTTTTTACACCGACCGGTACCCGGATCTGGTTTACCCAGAATCTGACTCATCCGGTCCGACCCAACTGAACCCGCATTAAGCGGTAGGTCTCCCAGCGGGAGTTGCTCCATACCCAAGGCTCGAATTCGAGACCAGTTGGTTAAAAGACCAAGTGAGCTACCACTTGACCAACTCCACGTTGGTGATAAGATATTTTTAATACTTATTAAAATGCAAGAATGGATTCGATCTCTAGCGAAAAATACTACAAACTGTTTTTCTGCACTCCCTATCAACCACTATTAAATTTTCTTGTTAATCAGAAAATGAGTCTGCATGAAGGTGAAAAAATTATTCTGAGACTGAAATGAGAGAGGTAAAAAATTGTTGTTACATCTCATAGAACGAGATTGCCATGGATATTACCATGAAGCAGTTCTATCTTTATGTACCTCGTCTAGTTTATTATATAGTTCTATCTCATAACGGGATTGCCATAAAAATTACCATGGTGTAGTTCTTATTATAATGCACAAAATGCAAAGGACAAATCAAACTAAATAGAGACCTTCATTAAAAAAAGAAAAAATAATGAACACAATAACGTCAAGTAATTAAAAAGGCATGGTACTTTAAAGTTGAAGACTTGAAGCAAGTTTATATAATAGTACCAAGCAAGGAAGATGCTGAGTGATTTGGCTAAGATGATTAGAACAACTTATTTTTATCAGTCTCACTAATAATCTGAAACCAAAATGAGCGAGAAATAATGAAAAAGAGAAAAGTAACGGCAAAAGAAAATGAAAACCAGAGAAAAGAAGTTGTTTGGATTTTAATTCAGATTAAAAAAATAAAAATAAAAAAACACTCTCCGGTAGGTTCAAAATCGTGGGAGGTCCAATAAGCAAAGTCACGTTTTGTCTCTTGCTCTGCTAGGTTTCTTTTTGAAAATTAGGATTCCTTAGGGCATGCACGTAGACTTATACGTGTTGAGTTTCCAAGGTGGAATTTAGTCTTCCGGTTTAGGCAGGCAGTATGGCTGAAGATTTGGAAGCTCTTTGGAGCAAAATGACGTTGACAGAGGAGGAGTGTGAGGGGTTGACAGTGACAAGTGAAGCTGTGGAGGAACCAGTTTATGCAACGTTCTTTCGGGCAAGTCTGTGAATGCTGTAGGCTTTGGGGAGACACTAAAAAGGATATGGAAGTTACATACAGGGGTAACTATAAAAGCCCTTGGAGAAAATATTTTCATATTCAAGTTCTCTTCTCTGCGTGACAAGAGAAAGGTGGTAGAAGGTTCCCCTTGGTCTTTTGATAAAGCAATGATTGCTTTTCAGGAGTATGATCCAAAGGTATGTATTTCAGAGTTAGACTTTTCATATGTGGTGTTATGGGTCAGGGTGTATGATCTTCCGATTGGATGTCTCAATCGAAAGGTTGGTGAATCAATAGGAGAATTAATTGGGGGAGTGGTAGAGGTGGATACGGATGCTGAGGGTCTTGCATTTGGGGCTTTTCTTCGTATAAGAATTCGAGTGGATATTACTCGTCCTTTGCGTAGAGGAATATTTTTAGCAACTGATCCAAAGGAGCGAAAGAAGTGGTTTTGGGTGAAATATGAAAGGCTCTCTGGTTTCTGTTTTAATTGTGGCGTGATAGGTCATGGGGAAAGGGAGTGTGAGGCTCCGTTGGTGGAGGGTTTGAAACCTTATGGGGACTTTTTAAAGGTCTCGGCAGGTTCAGGTTTTGTGGCAAGTAAGGTGCGGGATGCAAGTAAAGCAGGTGCTCTGGCTGGTGTTCGAAACCCTGATGACTTAGTTCCTAATTTGTTGAGGTCTAAGTTTGAAGGAGTTTCTGAAAGTCCCCAACAAGATAGTGGTAATATAAATGCTGCGGTTGTTGATAAGAAATCTGAGAAGGATTCTTTCCTTTTCCCTCTGGTGTGTGCTCAGCAGCTAACAGAAGGTTCTAAATTTACTAGCCCCAAGCGCAAAAGGGATGAAGAAAGAAGTGATGGAAGCAGCATTGATGGGGTTATAGGTGGCAAACAGAAACAAAAGGTGGGTGAGGGGGAGAATATGTTTTTGACTGAATCGGCGAGGACTGGAATCCAGTCCCGCCGAAAGCTATGAAAATATTATGTTGGAACTGTAGGGGGCTTGGGAATCCCCGTGCAGTTCAGACCATTCTCCTACTTGTTAGGATGAAAGTTCCTAGTTTAGTTTTTCTCTCGGAAACTAAACTTTTTGTTAGAGAGATGTTATCTTTGAAGAGGAGGTTGGGTTTTTCTAATGGAGTGGCTGTGGGTTGTAGTGAGAATAGAGGGGGCGGTTTGGCTTTGTTATGGAAGGACTCAGTTGATGTATCGCTTCAATCCTATTCTTCTGCTCATATTGATGTTAAGATTATGAATCAGGCTCTGGGGGATTGGAGGTTTACGGGAATCTATGGTCATCCGGTTCAATCTCTTAGACATCAATCATGGGAGCTTATTCGTTTGTTGGCTGGTCAGTTTGACTTGCCTTGGCTTCTTGGCGGTGACTTTAATGAGATTCTTAGGTCTCATGAAAAGGAGGGAGGAGCTAGCAGGGATTACGCTCAAATTAACAGGTTCAGAGATGTCCTAGATGAATGTGGGCTGGAGGATATAGACTTTACTGGTAACCCTTTTACATGGAGTAGGAGGTGTAGGCAAGGGCAGTTAGTCAGAGAGAGGTTGGACAAATTTGTAGGTAATATGTCATGGAGAAACAGGATTCAGAAAATAGAGGTTTCTCACTTATCAGCGCCTGTTTCAGACCATGTGTCAATTTCTTATGTATTTTGATTTTGTCCAGCAAAGAAGACGGCTCAAAGGGAGGACTGATAGATTCTTTTTTGAGACTCTATGGGCAGGTTATGATCAGTGTGAGTCAATTATTGCTGGAGCATGGAATTCGGCTAGTACAGGGAGGAATTTAGACTCAGTGGCTGGAAAGTTGCATCTGACAGGGTTGAAGTTAGCGGATTGGAGTGGACAGGAAATTCCTTCTATTCCAAAGGAATTGAAAAGGCTGCAAGTTGAGCTTGAGAATATAAGTTCAGTTAGCAATCCTTCTCTTAATGACTTTCAACACAAACAGAGAATTATTGATGATATGAACAGTATTTTAGAGAAGGAGGAGTTGTTGTGGAAGCAGAGATCAAAGGTTCATTGGCTAAAGGAAGGGGATAAAAATACTAAATTCTTCCATCAACGAGCATCACAGAGACATCACAAGAATACTATAAAGCAGTTGAGGAATTTTGATAATGTTGTTTGTGTTAAGGAGGAGGAGATGGGAGCTATTGCAGTGGAATATTTTTCTTCCTTGTTTGAAACAGGAAATCCCCCCATGGATTTGACAGTGCTAGATGTTGTTGATTCTAAGGTGACAGAGGAAATGAATTTGTTTCTAGATAAACCCTTTACAAAAGAGGAGGTGAAAACTGCGATCTATCAGATGTTTCCTACAAAGTCTCCTGGTCCAGACGGTTTTCCACCTTTCTTTTTCCAGAATTACTGGCATGTGGTTGGTTTGGATGTTTCAGAGAGCATTCTTTCTTTTCTCAATGGAGGTAATTTTTTTGAGGATCTAAATTACACGCATTTAGCTTTGATTCCAAAGGTGCAAAATCCGGAGGATATGAAACAGTTTAGGCCTATTAGCTTATGTAATGTGTTTTATAAAATTATCTCAAAAGCATTAGCGAATAGGCTTAAAACTGTGCTACCTACTGTTATATCTGAGTCTCAGAGTGCTTTTGTGCCGGGGAGACATATCACTGATAATGTGATCATTGGGTACGAATTGACGCACATGATCAAAAATAAGAAGCTGGGTAAAAAAGGTTGTTTTGCTCTTAAGCTGGATATGAGTAAAGCATATGATAGGGTTGAATGGTCTTTTTTGGAGGCAATGTTAAGAAAGCTGGGTTTTTCAGAGAAGTGGATAAGCTTGGTGATGCAGTGTGTCTCTTCTGTTTCTTTCTCGGTTATTCTAAATGGGAAAATTTTTGGCAAATTTAAACCCAAAAGAGGGCTTCGTCAAGGAGATCCTTTATCCCCTTATATGTTTATTATAGTAGCAGAAGCGTTGTCAAATCTTTTAACCCATGCAGAGAACTCAGGGGTTATTCATGAAGCTAAAGCCTCTTTTTATGGGTCAACGGTGTCTCACCTATTTTTTGCTGATGATAGTCTTATGTTTGCAAATGCTAATATGCAAGAGGCGATGGCTTTAAAACAGGTGATTGAATCTTATAGTGAGTCTTCTGGGCAAATCATAAATTTTGACAAATCGTCTATTATGTTTAGCCCAAATTGTACTCAAGCAGTTAGAGATGATATTATGCACTGTTTTGGGATCCAAACCCAGGCGTTTTCGGAATCTTATCTAGGCTTGCCCACTCAGTTGGGGAGATCTAAAAAGGAGTCTTTTCAGCCTATTTTAGATCTGGAAGAGGATAAAAGGTTGGAAGGAGAAGCTGCTATCCAGGGCTGATAAGGAGATTCTTATTAAGGCTGTAGCACAAGCAATACCATCGTATGCTATGAGTGTTTTCAAACTCCCTGCCAGCTTTTATTCTCAGCTTAATGGAATGCTAAATAAGTTTTGGTGGGGTTCTTCGGAGGAGGAAAGGAAGATTCACTGGATGAGTTGGAAGAAGATGTGCCAACCAAAGAGTAATGAAGGGTTAGGTTTTAGAGACTTAGAATCCTTTAATTTAGCTCTTCTTGCTAAACAAGGATGGAAGTTAATAAAATCGCCTGGGTGTCTTTTGGCACGAGTTCTCAAAGCCAGATATTTTCCGGATGTGGATTTCATGAAAGCGGAAGTGGGAAATAATCCCAGTTTTGTGTGGCGTAGTATATTGGAGGGTAGATCTATTCTGGCTATGGGTCTTCGATGGAAGGTGGGGGATGGTTGTAGTATTCACATTGGAGAAGATCCTTGGATCCCAAAGGCTTGGTCGTTCAAACCTGTTTCCCCAAACCACTCTAATAGAGCTATTCAGAAGGTTTCAGATATTTTATCTACCAATGGAACAGGCTGGAATCGGCGAGCTGTGTTTGATCACTTTGTTCAGCTGGACAAGGAGCTAATTCTATGTATCCCAATTATCTATCCTTCTCAGCCGGATGAGCTTATTTGGAATTTTAATGATGATGGAATTTACTCAGTTAAGAGTGGTTATAATACAGCTATGCAACATCAGTTCTATGTTTCAGATGGGGGAGCTAGCTCTTCTTCAATTGGGGTTTCTAACTTGTGGAAATTTCTTTGGTCTTTACAAATTCCAGAGAAAATAAAAATCTTTTGGTGGAGAGCTATGAAAAATATATTGCCTTCTAAAGATAATTTATTAAGGAAAATGCTAGAGATTTCTACCTGTTGCTCGACTTGTCAAGATGAGGTGGAATCAACTTTTCATTGCCTCTTGAGTTGTCCTTTTGCAGTGGCGGTGTGGAATCAAGTTGACCCGTCGGTCCAGTCTTGTCCTGCTTCAATTCAAACCTGTGAACAATGGTTTGACTGGGTAAGTTCAAAGAGAACAAAGGAGCAGACTGGATTTGCCATAACTACAGCCTGGTTCATATGGTTCAACAGGAATCTAAGGGAGTTTAAGCAAATAGACAAGAAGGTAGAGGAAGTGGAGTTAGAAGTTACCAGTTATTGGGGTAGCTTGAAGTCCTCTTCTCAAATGGAGTTGCAGCGGGAAAGGGAGGCGTCCTCTGGTACAGCGGTGACGGGGCAGGGGAGGGGGGTTGTTAACGGCGGTGGGGTGATCAGTGAGGTTGAGGGGGTGGTGTTTACAGATGGAGCTTTTCTTCCAGAATCTGAGGTTGGTGGGTTGGGTTTTGTGCTTATGGATAAGAGGGGTCATTTTGTGGTGGGGGTGCTGAAAAAAATCAACAATTGTTTAAGCCCATTTACCAGGAAGCTGCGGCTATGATCAGAGGATTAGAATTGGCAAAGGAAATGAATATTTAATTTCATTAGTGTTGGTTAGATCTGATTGCAAAGTTCTGGTGGAGGCTTTAATTTCTAGAAAGAAAGATTTATCTGAGCTGGGGAACTTAAAGAGTGTTATTTTTAGCTTAGTTAATTCTTTTAATTCTTGCTTGTTTTCTTATGTTGGTAGAGCAAGCAATAAAGCTGCCCACTCCTTAGCTAGCTGGGTTGTGCATGCTTCTTGTAGTAGGGTCAGGTTTAATACCCCCCCCCCCTGCGCTTTCCTTGTTTGATTTTCTTGTTTTGTTGGAATAAAGTCGGGAAGTTTCAAAAAAAAAATCGTGGGAGGTCCTTTAAAAAAAAATCGTGGGAGGTTAATTTAGTTTATTAGTTTTTTTTTTGTTTTTCTAGTTTCTCGACTATTATTCTATTAGAGATTTAGATTCCTCACCCCACATATTATCCCCACACCCCATTCGAACAGTAAAATGACAAAAATACTCTTTATTTTTTTCCAACACGGGACTCTCGGAATATTTTCTAAAGTGTATTTCCGAGAGATATCTTTCGGAATTTTGGACATTTTTTCGAGAGGTACCTCTCGGAAAATTCAGCAGAAAAGAGACATGGCCACATGGGCAGACACTAGTGTTGTCAAAACAGAAAGTTATTGCATGCAATAGCCAGGTGGAACTTTTGTAGCTTATCTTTCATAAAAAACTTATCACTAAAATAGATTTGTCTCTTCCTAACATTCTGCGTCTATTGCTTGTTGCATATACACTTGATGATATTTATTTAGTTGCATATATATCACATAGTAGATGGTATTGATTGACAAACACATGGTTCGTAATAAACAGTGTGAATCATTAATAAAATCCAAGAAGTTGTTTCTCTTTTGAAGGGATTATTCATACTGGACTATCATCGCGAGCGACTTGAACTCGCTAAGTGACATACTGGATATATGCATAGTTGATGCCCATAGCCATTCCAAAACCCAAAGCTGATGAGAGTAGCATTGCATAAATTCAGTCTATGTTAAACTTGTGCAGATGATATAGCTACAGATGGTGAAAAGATTTGACCTCTTCATTTTTTTTCTCTTTTTTTGCTAATTTTTTAAAATTCCAAGAGGTACTTGTTGAAAAATTCTTCACTTTTTCGAAAGGTACCTCTCGGAAAAATATTCTGAGAGTCCCATATCAGAAATTTAACGAAGAGTAAAAATAAAATTTCACTGTTTAAATTGGGCTGTGAGGATAATAGTTGGGGGTGAGAATTCCATTTCTCATTCTATTAACTTTCATTTTAATAAAATAAAATTATTATACATTAATTTAGGTTGTACACCAAAAAATCTCTGCCTTTATATATAGGTGTAAATAAACAATAACTTATCAAATGGTTAATTTTTTTTAAGAGGATCAAATGATTATCGTTGAGTTTTTTTTTTTGGTTTTTACGTTTTTTTAAAGTTCAACAGCATTTCCCACTTTTTTTTTTTTATAAAAAAAACAGCATTTTGTAAAAAAGTTATTATACCATCTTACAAAATCAATTTATAAATACACTATAACAAAAATTACAAAATGATATGTAGTACACAAAATCAATTTATAAATACACTATAACAAAATGATATATATTATTTATTAACCGGTTATTAATAAAATATTACGTAGGCGGTCTAGTTTTTTTAGATTTATGCTTTTTGAATGCTCACGATATCTTCACGGTCTACCATTATTAATGAGAGTTCCTGATACTAATCGACTTATAAGTTATGAGGGTGTCTCTCCTAATAAATTGTTTTATCTTGGAATCTAGGTCAGGACTACTAGAATCCGGATCCATTCTTAGGATTTTCAAAAAACCAACTGAGCCAAGTTCCATTCGCTATGTAGGTTATCGTATTTCTTTGTAAAGTACAACCAAAGGCTTATTTATGTCTTTTGTTCCAGAAAGTTGGAGGTATTTTGGTTTTAGTTTCTGGAAGTGTTTTTGACCTTGACTAATCCTTACTTGTTTTGAAAATTTGGTTTTAGTCTATCCCCGTTAGGAAAAATCCGTTAACGGCTGATGTGGTTAACGGAATGTCCCATCAACATACACGTGTGCAAGTATTGCATACTATCGGTATGATGACGCGAATAATCCAGACTTGCAAGAGTAAAAGGGCCAAAGCCCAATTCACAAACATATTTGTGTTGGGCTTAGGCCCTTTTGCTCCTGCGGGCCCGAATTATCCACGTCATCCTGCTGGTGACACGCAGTACTTCCATACGTGAGTGTATGTTAATGTGACGTTCCATTAGCCACGTCAGCAATTAACGAATTTTTTTTACGGCAAGGACTAAAACCAAATTTTCAAAATTTTCAAAATAAGTAAGGATGAATCAATGTCAAAAAAACTTTCAGGAACCAAAATCAAAACACCCTCAATTTTCAGGACTAAAGACATAAACAAGCCTAAACCAAATATGGCATCCCCCGGCATAAATTCAACAGTAGTTACTTACTTATCCCCATTGAAGACGCGTGGGGATTGGACTCCACCTATGTTTTTCAATCAATGAGGAAGGAAAAGCTAGTACTACATACTCTAAGCCTATAAGGTCAACATGTTGCTACCCAGTTTTGTCTTGGCCTTATTTGTCCATAATGCAAATTTTATTATATTAATTAATGTCCTTTAATTCAAACCATTCCTGCTTTTCTCCTAAACATTTTCTCACATTTTTCTCACACATATGGTATTATTATTATTATTGAATGAACAAGATATTCTATGTATTCATTCATCCAATAAGTAAAATAAGTTTGTAAACTATTCTGTAAAAAATTCTACTGTAGTAATTTACCATTGTTGCACCCAATTGTGTCTTTAAGCTATTTAACCAAATCAGAGACTTAAAAAAATAAGTACTTGAACATAATTACAAGGAATTGTTCAACTTGTAGGTGATTAAGCGTGAGCTCCACACTTGAACAACCTTTTCGATCGTTGTTGGTCAGGGATATCAGTAACTTTAAGTTACTTGCGGGAAGAAGGGACAACTTTGGTATTAATCATTCCAAACCATTATTTATATCTACATAAAATTTTGTGCTTAACTTTTTCACATTATTACCAAGGTTTTAAATAGATGATTGCCTTCATTGACCGTGTATCAAATTCACCTTATTGAGTACATTGTATGCAAATTGTGTATCTAAACGAACCATTTACATATCCCTCATATGTAGTGGCCTCAAACCACCTGGGTTTAAAATTAACCTTAGGCATTGCTGAATGACAAAGTGAAAAACAAGATAATCGATTAATTACCCGTTCTCAGTAGGCATTGATTTGATTAATAGCCAAAAAGGAGGAAACTTCATGCAACAATTTTCTTCATCAAACACCTGGCTTTTTCTAGGTGGAAAAGGAAATTAGATTTGTTTACCATACTTCTTGGCAGGTTTTGTCTATAGTCTATATATACTAATAATATATAGTCGGCTAGCCTATATAGTTTGTATAAAATATTTTGGAGAAAAGGAGGAAACTTCAAGATTAATGAGCTAGACCGAAAATGTGAAGATTTACCACAATCATATATAAGTCAAAAGAATACAAAAATTGCTTGACACGTGTAAACATTATTGTATGTGCTATATCCATGATATGAGGGAGTATCATGACATCACAGATATATAAACATTAACAAAGTTGTTTCTATGTACCAACGGCTTTGAGCCCCAGTTGCAGTGTAGTATTTATCATAGATTATACAACATATAGAACTGCTGCTCTAGAAGCTGAGACTTGTCAGCATTTTCTAGAATACTCTTACTCTTACTCTTACTCAAGCTGAGTGTCAAAAGTTCAAAAGAGTGCAATTTTATGCAAAATAAGGTGAGAACATTTTATTTCATTCATTCATTCATTAATTGGCTTTTCCTATGTTGAACTCATAATTTTTGCTTAAAGTCTAACTCATCATCATTGGTTCCTTATAGCTTTATTGAATATTTTCTTGTGTGAGCATCATTTGTGAGGCATTATATGATTGAGTGAAAACTGATTTGATCCACATTCTGTTGTTAGCATCTCTTTTGGTTATTTCTAGATTTTAGCATACTTCACTGTCCTTGAAACTTATTAAAAGTTTTCTGGTTTTGTTTGGATTTTTCTATCTTCTTTTAAAGGTAAAGTAGAATGTAGTATTGCTTGACATTTTGATGCTTAGAAAACCATATACATTTGAATGTAATGTTTCTTGTTATTGTAGAATGAGTGCATCTGAGGAAACAGCAGCTGAAGCAACATTAGTACACATTAGTATTTCTCATCAGGAAGAAGTACCACCCTCATTGGAGTTAAACAGGATTGATTATGCAGAAGAAAGAAAGAAATCACTGCAAGGCCGCTATTATTTTGGCATTATATTCTTGATAATGAATCTTGTTGCCTGGTTTTTCCGTGACTACGGACAAAGATTTACACCTTGGCTTCATTGTAAGTCAGTGCTCTTTCCCTTTCTATACTCAGGTCACCAGTTATATGTTCTGAAGACTATCCTTTTTCAATTTTTTGTACAGATTATATAACTTTATGTTGTAACAATATGATTTCAATTTTATTTTATTTTTGGTGAAATTTGAGATCAGTAACATCACTTATTTAGAATTATTAAAGGAGCAAGGCATCAAGCTCATTTTGATCTTATGTTACATACTAATTGCTATAGAAAAAAATTAATTCTTTTGGTGGCATCAATTGACAAGTGCTAGACCAAACTAATGGAGATGATTTAGGGACATTTCTGGTTTCCACCACAATTGCAATAGGTAATCATAAAAGGAAAATCACCATGATATAACTGTGAACTGCTCCAATAACTACTTTTGTAACTTATATTATTATGCTTGCTTTAAATTTAAACTTGATTTTCTTTCTTAGCTTTGTCACCTTTCTTTAGGCCTTGATTTTATTAAGCATGAGAAGCTAGAATACATTATTTTGACAAATACTAGTGTTTCTTGCCATATAGTTAGGACTGTGAAGGAATATTTACTGAATGATGTTATTTCCTTTTCTTATCCTTTCTTGTTATTGATCCTTTCCAACATTCTACAGATATCAAATTTTGTGGAATTGAAGGAGATGATTGTTTTCACTCATTGGGAGTTCTTCGCGTGAGTTTAGGATGCTATGTATCTTTCAGTTCCTACACAGTTTCTGCTTCATAAGGAATCGTCATATACTGCCACTGGTTCTCTAGAGTCTAGATATAAGCAAAGCAATTCTTAATTTCAAATTTTTTTAGCAATATGCTAACAGTACTTATAAATTGATTGAATTATGTCCAAACTGAAAGGGATTTAAACATGACCTTTTTCCACTATTTTTAATCCCCTTGTTGAATTTGATTCTGGACAGAATATGCTTACCTTCTTGAAATTAAATAGAAAAATAAAGTTTAAAATCGACAACTGTAGGTAATCGAATGAAAAACAGGTATTGTAGATACCATGAGTTTTATTTGAACTTAAAAGGGGCCTCATTCTTGCAAATCTTGCTTAGTATCAGCAACTGATCCTCTTTATTAGTTATAAGGTATGAAGGAATAATATCCAGGATTTGCATTTGACATCAAAGGAAGAAATTGGTCCCTATTCGGCTATTCTCTATAATCTTTAGAATGCCTAACTAGTCATGATAACTATTGACCTTGACAAGAACTCAGATATTTTTCTCAGTTATGTTTCTCACTACAGTTAAAACAAGAAAATTATATGAAGGTCGGAATTCATGGCATTCTGGTCGGTGGGAACTGAAGTCTGTTTTATTGGTAGTAACAATGGCACTACCATTTTTCTTTCCTTCAGAAGTTGTTCAAATATATGGTAGGTTCCAATTTTTCATAGTTTTGACAATTGCCAAAAGAAAAAACAGTTAAATTGATGAAGCAAATCCTTTTTGGCACAATGTACTAGAATCTTACTCATAAGTGGACATTTTATATTTTGAGAAATGGTAATTAAGTAACCATTTAGGGTAAAAAAAATGGACAAATACTTTTATAAACCATTCATTTTAGAAAAGTTTAGTCTTCTAACAATCTGAGAAGGAATTCATTCTCTTTTATATTCCAAATAGTTCTTTGAGTGGTATTACTCTTGAGATAATTAATAAGTAGTAAGTACCATCATTATCATGCAGGTGAAATTGCTCGTATCGGTGCAGGGTAAGCTTCAGATCCTACACTCGAAATAATCATGTACTTACATATGCTCTAGATAATATCCGGTGCAAAGGTAGTCTTTTAAACAAAACAATATTCAACTTGGTTGTCCTATTCATGTTCCACATTGAAGGCATGCATGTGGTAGTTGTCCAGCTGCAGATATGGAAGTTAATTATAATATCTATTCATATCTATGCAGATCAGCACTATAAATTTTCGTTGAACTTGCTTCTGCTGTGTATTATTGTCTTACTTATCACAGTATAATGTATCTACTTAAATTTCTTTCTACCAATCGAACTAACATGTACATTGTGGTTCATACTGACAGAGTTTTTCTTCTTTTACAACTTGTGAGTGTCGTCCATTTTATCATTTGGTGGAATAATTACTGGATTCCAGATGAAGAAAGGAAGCAGAGGTACAAAGTTTTTGTTGTTGCAGTAATTCATAGATCAGCTTAGAGTCATTTCTAATTGACTTTTGAATCTTTTTTGTGCAAAGGTTATTTTATTGCTCAATAAGCAGTAAATACTGAGCCTTTCAAATTTAAAAGATCATGTGCTGAAGGTTTCTAGACTTTATTCCCCTTTTGTGATATGAGAAAACCGCCACTGTCTTCATTATTGGATACTCAGAAGCAGTATTCCAACTATTTTCAAAATCATTACTAAATAATGAGATCAGCTACTATATTAATTATTTGGAGCAACAAAACTCTACCAAAAAAAAATGTAATTTTTCTGCAATTTTAAATCACTGCACAATAGATGAGCTTCTATTGTGGTTTAAACTTTAAATGGTATCAAAGTTATTTCCTTTTTATTGTGGTTTAAACTTTAAATGGTATCGAAGTTGTTTCCTTTTTATTGCATTGACAGTGATATTCATACAATTTGCTTTTTATTGTTATCCTGCTTACTTTGGCAAAATTACATCGCAAGATATGTCCTTATGTAATTTAAATTTTCAAGCTTATGGATGAAGGAATTTAACTTTAAAGCACGCTCGTTAACCTACATTAGAGTAAATTATGTCTGAATTATGATACATTTGCATCTTCTTGAGTTGGCACAGGTGCTTCCTTGGACTTTTTATGTCAACGTTGTTTTATGTTGCCTCTATATGTGGAGTTTTCTATTTATACAAATCATATGCCTCAAGATCTTCATGTTTTCTCAATATATTTTTCATCACATGGACTGCAATTCTTCTTGCTGTAATGTTGGCTGTATCCTTACATTCAAAGGTACGCTATGTCTTGATTACTGAAGTGGTAATTTTATCTATTCAACTTGCTAAAACTTTAGCACAACATATATCAGTAAGTTAACTCAATATTCAAAATTTCACAAACACTGCTAGAATCTATGCTTTGTCATTTAAATTCTTAATTATTACAGGTTAATAGAGGTCTTTTATCCTCAGGAATTATGGCTTCTTACATTGTTTTCCTCTGTTGGTGTGCAATCAGAAGGTCAGGGTTCTAACTCATACATAGGAATAACACTTCCATGGCTCTTTTAGATGTCTCCTTTTAGGCAATATATCAGTTCTAGTTTAATATTCCAGAACTTTTACAATGCATTGATTCTGATGTCAACTTATTATATTTAAAACCATGTAGATTTTTACTTATTTGGAGAGTATATTTCTCTCTAAAAGTAACCTAGCTGAGAATGAGACCAGCATGAGAGCACCATTTGAAATAAAAGTTGTAATAACATCTCGATACTTGAATGGTAAACCGTCAGATCACTCTACCTGAATATCTTAAGGCTGTTAATCTAAATACCTGCCTGCCTCAGAGCCATGTAGTGGATGAATTTCCTACACAATAAATAAGGATCTTGTGATTGCCATTAGTTACAACTTACAATGTGTTAGTTGTAAGATTCTTAGTAAAAGATGAAAACAAAACATAGTCAAAGTCAATAATCATTAGTGTCAGCCAAACTTGTTATTATGCTATTAGAGTATATGCAAAATATAGCCTTGAGATGACAATCACTTGGAGATATAAAACAAAACTTCTACTTTTCAGTGAACCTGCCACCATGAGATGTGAGACAAAAAACCAGGAGGACAGAAATGGTGGTTGGATAACTATACTTGTAAGTCGTTCTATCTATCTTCTTTGTATAGTTTGAAAAGCCTTTGTTTGCTTCCTTTTAATTTCCCTGATTCAAATTCAATGAGAACTCTTACTTCCAAGGGTTTTTATGTAGGTATTTCCATGAGCTTTGGCTGAAAGGTGCAATGTATAAGTATTAACATGCTGTGCATTTTAAATCTATACTGCAATAAACATGATTTGTTTCTTCTTTATCAAGTTATTGTGAAGTATTTTTCCGTGAAGCTTTCCGCTACTTCTAGAAAGTTAAAATTTTGTTTAGATAGTAGATAATTTCTTTATAGAGGAACTTCACTTTGATAGAATCGGTCAAAGTGATTTTCACCTACTGATATGGTACCAAGCCTTGTCTGTCTTTTATATAGAGTATAACATAATTGATGCATTTTTGTGAAGACTAAGCTAACTGATCAACATTAAATCTTGTATTGCTTCCATTGATTTTTTATGCTCACTATGGTGTCTAGTTTGATTGCAAAGTTGCAAGTTAATTATCAAAATATACACAATCTTATGCTATGATTGTTGACTTTCATTAGTGCTACACTCATCTTGTAATTCTGTGCTATGCTATTCTCTTAACAGGGTTTCCTCATTGCCATATTTGCCATTGTAATGGCAGCCTTTTCCACAGGCATTGATTCAAAATGCTTTCAGGTGAATAACTCTCTTATCCATTATAGTCACTTTATTTGTTTTTCAATTTCGTCCCCTAACCTTTTTTTTTTCTCGTTCCCTATACATCCTCTAAGTTTTCAAACCTTAAACAAGTTCATCATAATCATTAGCTAAAGATAATAATTTTTCATGTTTTGTTCCTTTCCAGTTTTCTAAAGACAAAGGTGAACATGAAGATGATATTCCCTACAACTATGGATTCTTTCACATGGTATTCTCCTTAGGGGCAATGTATTTCGCAATGTTATTCATCAGTTGGGATTTAAATAACTCAGCCAGGAAGTAAGGAACCTAATTCACCATATGGCTTTGTGCTTTATTAGGTATAATGATCTAATTAATTTTATGACTTGTTTGCTTTTCTTGACTAATTGGAACAACCAGGTGGAGCATTGATGTTGGCTGGGCAAGTACATGGGTGAAAGTCATTAATGAGTGGTTTGCAGCCACAATTTACAGTAAGTAATATTTAGGAATTACTTGTATACATATTACTTCTAAATATAAGTGGAAGCATACTATTCGCAAAGAAAAGATGATAAATATACAGTTTATTTGCAATTTGCACCAGCAAAATGATCAAGAACTATACAAAACTTAAACATATTATACCAAAAATAACTACAATATATGTATCATGAATGTTTGGATTCAAGGATTGTCTTTTCTTTTGGAAGACACAGATTCTTGTTGCTAAACCAAAAAAAAAAATAATTACAATATCCTAGTACAAAATATAGTGTATCCGGGCGAGGCTATTGATAAGTAGAAAGTATGATTAAACATTTAAAAGCATGAATGAACATTTAAAAGCGCTCGTTTTCCTTAAATTAAACGTAATTAGCCTTTTAACCTTCAAATACAAGCCATCACTAAAACTTGAAAATGATTATTGCCTGCATAACAACAATGTCTTATTCTTTTGAATAAACTTCAATAAGTTTTGACCCTGATCTTCTTCATTCTATTAAGACAACTACTATGCTTGACAAGCTAGTACTACAAAGTACAAATAAGCATGATCATAATACATTGCCATTATAAATGGTAGTGGAACGGCACAAAGTGTATCAACTAAATTGCTTAATCTTATTTGCTTTAATTTGAACAGTATGGATGCTGATTTCCCCAGTTTTGAGGCAGAACAAAGTTATGGATGATGATGGAACATTGCAAGAGACACCTGACTCAGCTATGGCATGATCAGCAATGGACAAATGATCAATATTCTTCTCTTTTTAATTTTGTTATTCCTTAAATATATTTTTATTCTTCAACTCAGTTAATCTTCAATGGTTGAAATACACAACTTATGAAAGTAATGAAATGATTAAATATTTTGCTTTAGGTGACAGACATGACTCAAATATTCTTTTTCAAAGGCTAGTAGCATTGACCTTCATCTTACTACTTTTCCCTTTATCATTTCACACTATCTTAATTTAAATCGTGATTGTCCTCAAAACAAGCTAGAAAATGAGTTCTATTAGCGGATCGTAACTATGTACTATTATTCAATGGGTTGTAAACCGGTTATTACCATTGTTGCTACTGCACTTTTATTATCAAATTCGAGGGGTTGTAACATAATTATAAATTGAAACAATTAGGTTCGATAGATGATCAAAATTAATTTTATTGATTTTTTTTTCTTTTCACAATTTTAATCTTATTGATTGAATTATTATGATGCAAAATAATATTCTTAAAATAAATTATGCATGATTTTCCTTCGTTAGAGGGTTAGTTTGCTGTTGTCTAGACAGTTTGGTTTAGTTGCACCCACTTCATAAGTTCACAAACTACTGTCTTAGTTTCTCACATTGATTTCTCCAAGAATTAAGAACCTAACTGCACATTTATTCTTACATCACACCTCAAAAATAGCACTATATTAAATTATAAAGCATAATTAATCTCTCTACATTTTTCTTAATTTCAACCACTTCACAATAACCTCTGTCTCACAATTTCTCTAACATAGCATTCACAAGGATATAAGGGCAACAACAGTTGCATTCCATCACCACTAGTCTCTTCATCTGAAACACAAAACACTTGGAAAACAAGATGTCAATGGGATCAATAGTTACATCTTCCCTAGCAATGCTGCTTGCCTTTGCACATTTAGCAATTACCATAGAAGCAATTGACCCAATTGCAGCCACTGGAAAAGAACCAATTATTGAGTTATACATGCATGACATTCTTGGAGGCAGTAACCCAACAGCTAGGCCAGTAACTGGTTTGCTAGGAAACATATACAGTGGTCAAGTGCCCTTTGCAACTCCGGTAGGATTCAATACCCCACAAGGCGCGGTTCCCATCCCCAATGCCAACGGTGCTAATCCGACTGTCAATGGAGTTACCGGTATCGCACTTGGAACTGGCTTGGCTGGTACTACCTTTGCAGGAAACAACAACAATCAAAATAATGTGCAGGTACAGTTAGGACCTGATGGGCTAGGACTTGGTTTCGGCACAATCACTGTGATCGATGATGTCTTGACCTCACAACCTGAGATAGGGTCACAGATAGTTGGGAAAGCTGAAGGAGTGTATGTTGCAAGTTCAGCAGATGGAAGTAGACAAATGATGGCTTTCACAGCCTTGTTTGAAGGAGGGGAGTATGGTGATAGCTTGAACTTTTATGGTCTTTACAAGATAGGAAGCACGATGTCACATTTATCTGTGATAGGGGGCACAGGCAAGTTCAAAAATGCAAAGGGGTTTGCAGAATTGAGAGGTCTTATCCCACCAGGACAGATTGCCACTGATGGTGCAGAGACATTGCTTAGGATAACTGTCCATTTGAATTACTAAAATGTGGTGTGAAAATGTAAAAATATTGATGTTGTTTCCATTACACATGACTATGAGGATTGGTCTTGTATTTTGTGATTTTGGATTGAAAAATGTATTTGAAATCTTAGTTATAATCTTGTGAAAATTAATGGTGAGTTGTTCTTTTTAAAATATGGTAACCTGTGGCATAGGCTAACGTCGCGTCAAAACATAAAAAAGGCATGTTCCATGAAGTATTTTAACTGTCAATTTTAAATAAACACTCATACACTATAGTAACTTACCAATTCAAAATCAATAATTCTTGCTATCTAAGACCATATGATAATTTCTCAGACGAATGATGGATTGTGTGCAAAGTGCAAGGGGAGAAATTAATGCATGGTCCCGAATCAATAATCCAGGTCTATTCACTGTCGATTTGGAATTAACTCTCACAAACTTAATACATTGGCATGATTGTGAAAGAAAATATTTGATAATTTTATATCAATTACACATGTAAATATCAATTATAACATGTTCTTTATTAATCAATTAACAAAAGGTATATGTACCAGGAACAAGAGAAGGATCCATGTCAATGTCTTCCTTGACCCTGTTGAAATGCTAGAGAAAAGAAAAGAAGGAATAGGAAAAGAGATGCTTTGTGTGAACAAGGAAGGAGATAACTGCTCTATATCTCATAGGCTTCAACAAAATAAAAACTGATTAGATATATGTTTGTTTTTGATACTGGAACTGAACAGTTTCTAATAATGAGGAAAAGTGTTTTATGGGAAACAACATCCAGCCATATCAGATGAGAGCAAGGACCTTTACCAAGGCATACCAAAAGAATAACTCAACCCATATTGGGCTATCCTCAATAAAAGCCCAAACATAATATATCCATCAATTAACCAAGTGATATATATTAGATTATTATAAATATATAATAATCTACATAATTGATATATCTAATAATTCTAAAACATATTCTATAATATATTAATGCTAATCCATAAAATTATTATTAGAATATATAAAAATACAACAATAGGTTCCGCAGCCGGGAGAAACCCAGGACCTTTTGCCAAATATCTTGAAGAATGTGGGATTGAAGCTCAATACACTATGTCGGGTACTCCTCAACAAAATGGAGTTGCAGAAAGAAGAAATAACACGCTTATGGATATGGTGAGATGTATGCTGAGTCATTCATCCTTGCCAGAATTTCTTTGGGGTGATACTCTGAGGACTGCTGTATACATTCTGAATCAGGTGCCTAGCAAGTCTGTGCCTAAAACTCCTTATGAGTTGATGACTGGAAAGAAACCGAGTTTGAGACATTTCCATGTATGGGGTTGTAAGGCAGAGGTGAGACCTTATAATCCTCATTTGAAGAAACTTGATTTCAAGACTGTTAGTGGCTTCTTTATTGGCTATTGTGTTGGCTCTAGAGGCAGCAGATTCTATTGTCCTTCTCACTCCATGCGAGTTATCGAATCTGATCGTGTTATTTTCTTTGAGGATGACTTGGAAAGTGGGAGCCATACTCCACGACCCGTTACTTTTAGAGAAGATCGTGTCATTGTCCCTATACCAATTGTGCCTTTTCCAACAAATGACACGCTCCCTGATGCTCATGGTGATAATCAAATCGTTCAAGAAGATGATGTTGAGCCAGCACCTTTTGTAAATGAGCAAGATCATGATGATGTTGTTGAAGAGATTCCATTACGAAGATCTGAAAGGGTTCGCAGGTCTGCTATTTCTAATGACTACATTGTTTATCTCCAAGAGCATGAATTTGACCTTAATGATGGTTGTGATCCAGTTGATTTTGTTGAGGCTATCTCTGGCCCTCTTGCTTCTGATTGGTTGAATGCTATACATGATGAATTAGCCTATATGTCTCATAATGGTGTTTGGGAACTTGTGGAGTTACCAGTTGGTTGCAAAACAGTTGGGAATAAATGGGTCTATAAGACCAAGGGTAATCCTGATGGTAAAGTTGAGAGGTACAAAGCTAGGTTAGTGGCAAAAGGCTACAACCAAAGAGAATGCATTGATTATAAGGAGACTTTCTCACCTGTCTCTACTAAAGATGCTTTTCGAGTTGTTATGGCTTTGGTAGCTCACTTTGACTTAGAACTTCACCAGATGGATGTTAAAACCGCTTTTCTAAATGGGGATTTAGATGAAGATGTCTATATGGTTCAACATGATGGTTTTGTTGAAAAGGGAAAAGAGCACTTAGTCTGCAAGCTGAGAAAATCCATTTATGGACTAAAACAAGCATCCAGACAATGGTATCTAAAGTTTGACCAGGTAGTCACTTCTTTTGGCTTTGTTGAAAATGCTTTAGATCAATGCATCTATCTAAAGACTAGTGGGAGCAATTTTATAATTCTTGTCTTATATGTTGATGACATACTCCTGGCTAGTAGTTGTGTTAAACTTTTGACTGAGACAAAACAAATGTTGAATAATCACTTTGATATGAAGGACCTTGGTGATACTTCAGTTGTGCTAGGCATCCAAATTTATCGTGATAGGTCACGTGGCACTCTTGGATTGTCTCAAAGAGGATACATTGAAAAGATCGTCAAACAGTTTAATATGCATTCTTGCTCCCCATGTGCTACACCAATACAAAAGGGAGAAAAGCTCTCTAATTCTCAGTGTGCTCAAAATGATAAAGAGAGAAATGAAATGAAGAAGATTCTTTTTGCTTCCGCTGTAGGCAGTCTGATGTATGCTCAAGTTTGTACTCGTCCCGATATAGCTTTTTGTTGTTAATGCTTTAGGGAGATACTTGAGCAATCCTGGATTGAGCCATTGGAAATCCGTGAAAAGGGTCATGAGGTACTTACAAGGTATCAAAGATTATATGTTGACCTATAAGAAGTCTGATCAACTTCTTCAAGTCACTGACTATTGTGATTCTGATTTTGCAGGCTGTCTTGATGATAGAAAATCTACTTCTGGTTTCATCTTTATGATGGCAGGAGGAGCTATTGCTTGGAAGAGTATTAAACAATCTTTTACTGCTACTTCTACCATGGAAGCAGAGTATATCGCTTGTTATAAGGCCACTTGTCATGCCTTAGGGCTTAAAAATTTAATTTCTGGTTTTCATATTGTTGAAAGCATATCTAGGCCACTTGTGATATATTGCGATAATACTTCTGCTAAGCATTTCTCTCAAAACACCAGAAGCTCTTCTCGCACAAAGCATTTTGATGTAAAATATCTATCTGTTCTAGAAAGAGTTCGAGAGCATCAGATTCAAATTGAACATATTGCTACCGAGAACATGTTAGCGGATCCACTGACCAAAGGCTTAACTATTGGAGTTTTTCAGAATCATGTAACTCATATGGGTTTGGTTAAGTCTTTTGATGTTTTGGGTTAGTGGGAGTCTAATATAACACATTTTATTTACTATTATGAGACATGTATTGGTTGACGTCACTTTTATTATCGTATCTCTTATGGCATTATTGAAATGCTTGGACCATTATATGGAAATGCAATTTCGTCTTATTTAATTATGTTTTTCCTTGTTCATCATTCTTTTGTATGAAATATATGCTATTGATATATATGATATATATCCCTATCGGATATTATCTTTGCAGGGTTAAAGCCTTATATTTCATACACTTTTGGTTGATATATGATTTTGTCATAATTGATATTTTGGTGTTAATGATTCTTATATTTCTAATAATTGATTAATGCTATCCAAGTGGGAGATTGTTGTATTTTTATATATTCTAATAATAATTTTATGGATTAGCATTAATATATTATTTAGAATATGTTTTAGAATTATTAGATATATCAATTATGTAGATTATTATATATTTATAATAATCTAATATATCACTTGGTTAATTGATGGATATATTATGTTTGGGCTTTTATTGAGGATAGCCCATTATGGGTTGGGTAATTCTTTTGGTATGCCTTGGTAGAGGTCCTGCTCTCATCTGATATGGCTGGAGGTTGTTTCCCATAAAACACTTTTCCTCGTTATTAGAAACTGTTAAGTTCCAGTATCAAAAACATATATCTGATCAGTTTTTATTTTGTTGAAATCTATGAGGTAGAGAGCAGTTATCCTCTTCCTTGTTCACACATAGCATCTCTTTTCCTATTCCTTCTTTTCTTTTCTCTAGCATTTCAACAGGGTCAAGGAAGACATTGACATGGATCTTTCTCTTGTTCCAGGTACATATACCTTTTGTTAATTGATTAATAAAGAACATGCTATAATTGATATTTACATGTGTAAATGATATAAAATTATCAATTATTTTCTTTCAGATTGACGATGGACAAATTATCAATTCCTTTCTAAAATCATCTATACCTAAAGTCCTAAACCAATGTTTGTCAGTCACTTGCATGAAAGACAATCCATAGAGGCCGGAAAGCTGGGAAACTAGAGTTGAACCATGATTTGGTCCTCAAGAAGAAAAAAATATATCACCAGTCCATTGAGCATGCCACAATCATAGGATTGTCTTCCTTCTGACTCTGCATGCTATGTGCAGGACCAACTCTCCTGATAGCTTAAGTATAATCTTGACCACTTGATTGTGGAAGCTGCGATATCATGTTAAAGGAGATAAAAAGACATGCATAAAGATAGTGAAACTATGTCTACACTCTACACCATGGATTAGTGAATATAAACTAACTGAATAACAAATACAATGAATGTAAACATCAATTTTACGGCTACCAAGTTAAAGGGTAATGCACTAATTTCAAATCCAATAGTACCAATAGCTTGAGACACCAATACAAAGAAGAGAGAAATGAGATTAAGGTGGCAGGGTCCATTTAGAGGTAAAGAAAGAATTATACGAAATATATAAATCGATATTTTCATGGACACATCAAATTGATGAGATATGCTACACATTCAAAAAGTTGTGTATCCTTGGGTCATGTACAAGTACAACATTTGTTAACAGAAAATTGCAAACCTGTGATATTTTAAATTTTTTAAGCATAAAATTTATGTAGAGTCAAATATCATTAATCAATTTATGTAGTCAACTTTGAACACTTTTTTTTAATGTCAAATGAAAGGGATTACTATATTTTAATATAAATTACTTTAACTCAATAAACTTTGATATTTTAACAAAGACGTAGATAGCTTCATATATATTCACTCCGATCTCAAATATAAAAGCAAATAAAAACACTCCATTAATGATCTCAAATACTCCATAAGCAAAACTTAATTAACTTTCTATTCCCGATACAATCATTTCTAAAATATCTCAATAAAGTGGTTGTATCTTTTAGCTTTTGTTTCATTCTCAATATAAAGTAGTCTATTTTTTTTATGTCAACAAAAACAACCAAGCTTTTATCCTACTAGGTGGGATTGGCTACATGGATCAAACGATTCCATGAAGATCTATCATATATTTTGACACTGTACTCGAGCCATGAAGAATGTTATTTTCGGGCAACGAACTAGCATTAGCCTTATAACATCGTTGATCCGTATAATTAAGATTCGACAAAGTTTTACGTTGATTGTCGACTGTCAAACACAACATGCATCTTTTATTCGAGCTTAGGACTTTGCTATGTATAGCATAAGCACAACATAGGTAAAAAATTTTTTTTATGAATTTAATAAAATTAAATGCACTCAATTACTTTTATTAATAAGTGTGAAGTTAGTTTATTTTGCTTTTATTCGAGACAGGAATGAGTAATAGTTAATTTATGAACCTATTACATTACATATTTATTCCCTTGAAAATCGTACTTCAACTCATTAGAGATCACTTATCTTTTGTCTTCGAAATTTTGGTTTGGTTGTACCCACTACCCCCACCTCAAAAGTTTATCGACTTCCTTCTCTGCCTCGAAAAACCAAATCATTTAGGAATTGAGTGGTTGTGATGCAAGAAACCATTATTTTCTCCACAAAACCTCATGGCATAGATACCCCTACATTACACCTCAAACAGGCACTAAACTGAAATATAGGTTCAGTTATTTTGCTTAAGGCACAACTAATTTTATGCCTCAGTCAACAACTTCATTACCACCCTAGTCTCACAACAACTCCAACACTCTGCATTCCCTACTATATAAGACCATAATTTGCATTCCGTTGCACTCACAAATATTAGCAAAATACAAGAGCTAGCCCTACATCTGAAACACATACTTTGAAACAAGATGTCTATGAGATCATTCTGCAAAATATTTACTTCCCTGGCAGTGTTGCTTGCTTTTGAACATATGGCAATGAGTATAGCAGCAGTTGACCCAATTGCAGCCACAGGGAAAGAACCGATCATCGAGTTATACATGCACGACATTCTCGGGGGCAGTAACCCAACAGCGCGGCCAGTAACTGGCTTGTTAGGAAACATATACAGTGGTCAAGTGCCTTTTGCAACCCCAATAGGATTCAATACCCCACAAGGTGCGGTTCCCATCCCCAACGCCAACGGTGCTATTCCAACTGTCAATGGAGTTACTGGTATCCCACTAGGAACTGGTTTGGCTGGTACTACATTTGCAGGTAACTCGGGAAACAACAACCAAAATAATGGCCAGATACAGTTAGGACCAGATGGATTGGGACTTGGTTTTGGCACGATCACTGTGATCGACGATATCCTCACCTCTCAACCTGAGTTGGGGTCACAAATAGTTGGGAAAGCTCAAGGAGTATATGTGGCAAGTTCCGCAGATGGGAGTAGACAAATGATGGCATTCACAGCCCTGTTCGAAGGAGGGGAATATGGTGACAGCTTGAACTTTTATGGCTTGTACAAGATCGGAAGCACAATGTCACATTTATCAGTGATAGGGGGCACAGGGAAGTTCAAGAATGCAAAGGGGTTTGCAGAACTGAGAGGTCTTATCCCACCAGGACAGATTGCCACTGATGGTGCGGAGACATTGCTCAGGATCACTGTCCATTTGAACTACTAAAACTGTGATATGAAAATGTAAAAGCAATTTGGTGCTGCTTATTTATAGATGACTATGAGATTGGTCTTGTGTTTTGTCAGTTTTGATTGCAAAATGTATTTGAAATCTTAGTTGCAATCCCTGGAAATCATATTGTGACTTGTTCTTTCTTTTAAAAAAAGAAAAAATTGGTGATCTATGGCACTTGAAGTCTTGGTGGTATTCTACAGCTTGTTCAGTGACACTTAAAACAATCTTAAGAGGGATTTTCAATGCAAGCAGAATCCTCAGACTATAACATATGACAAGTAAACATAAATTAATAAATAAATAAACAAATAAGCAAATAAATCTTAAGCTATCAGGAGTTCTGAAAGCGTTAGCTATACGTTGACATAAGCCAGAAGGTACAGGACGTGATGGAAAATAATTAGGAAAAACAAAGGCAAAACCCAGACAAAGAAAGATACAAAGTTTACTGCACATGAAGCATGACATGAAAGAAAATATAATCCATTCACCCATATATACTCGATTCTATCTGTCTTTAATATGGCTAACAGTGCATTAGGAGTCTGTAAACAACTTCCGCCAAACCAAATCCTATTCACGAAACAAAAATTACGAAGAGTTAACTTCTCTGAAAGAATAAATATAATACGAGAGGCAGCTATTAGTGATTATTGCATAGATCTCTATTGTCACACATTTCAATTATTGATTTATCCCACAACCAATGGACAGACACCATACAGCTGTAATGAATATAAATATAGCGCCATATTGATATTTACCAATTAATCAGTGAAAGTGAAACATGCAGATCTGCACATTTCAAGACAAACTTGTGATATTTACATAAGATTGCAAAGCAGCTTCATCAAGCCCATGGAGCGCATCTATCAAATGCATTCGCAATGATGCAGGACCTTTAGCCATCTTCATTCCTAGCTCACCGGCAACACCAAATACCGCTAATGCTGATACCGTCGCTTCTAAAGCATGGGACTTATCAACAGCAACAAAGGCAGCAACCAATGCAGTGACGGAACACCCAGTTGCTGTTATTTTTTGCATCAATGCCACCCCATTGTGTGCACCAACGACTTGATTTCCATCTGTGACAATGTCAGTGGCTCCCGAGACCGCAACTATTGAACCAGTCTTTTGAGCCAATAACTTTGCTGCTTCAACTGCATCCGTTGACTCATGAACACTGTCCACACCCTTGACAATAGAGCTAAATTACAAAGTGCAATGACAAAATTTCTTTAGATTAAAGGAGAAAATAAATAAAAAAATTTTAGGTGAAGTTTGAGATCGGTTATCATTTTTGTTTCTTTTTTTATTTTTGAGAAAATTCTCAATAAATATTAAGCACCATTGCACCAATCACTTGCAAGAACCCTGACGTTTACTGCAAGAGCATCATAGGAAGAATAATTTTTTGCATCATTGCCACACCATTGCGGGCACCGACAATTTGCTTCCTATCTATTACAGAGTCAACTACTCAAAAGCCAAGAAGCATGAACGCTGCAACTAAGGTATTATTTGCTTGAGCCAATAAACATGTTCCTTCAATGCATGCATCCTTTTAGTTGTGACACGGTCCACACACTCGAAAATTGAGCAAAGTTGCAGAGAACTACCAATTTCCCATAATTTAATGGGAGGGAAGAAAAAACAACACTCTGGTCCAAGTTTAATGAAATACAACAACTCCAATAGAAGGTGTTTACTTCATATTATTTTTTTAGGAAAAACTGCAGCCACTGCTCCAAAACGATAATCTGCAGTGGCTCCAAGATGTTTAAGTTGTTTTCTACTACAGTTTTAGGGTGAAAAACACAACTTAATGTCTGATTAACCTCCAGGCACATTTTATGGAAAACTGAGTAAGTATACACTCCTCAATTTCTAACAAATTATCTGTAATCAGATTATTTTTGAATATGAAGCCAACATGCAATGAAAATTGCGGCCTGAGAAACGAAAAATCTCAAAAAGCCCCTAGGAAATGACAGCCAAATTGGTCAATGACAGATAAAATAGACAATATGAACTAATCTACCAATAAAATTTGTCACTAAAAATGACTAATTTAATAAGGACTCGCATTTAAAAGTAATCTACAAATAAAAGTAAAGATACACTTTAGTCTCTAAAGTTTTTGAGTTGTACCAATTTTGTCCCTAAGTTTGTAACCTAAAGATTCTCAAAGTAGGTCACTTTAGTTACTAAACAGTTAATGATAGAGTCAACGTTATACTAATATAAGAAAAAACTTTAGGAATGCAATAAATTTTAGCGACGAAAGTGGTTATTCACTCGTTTAACCGTAATCCCTTCGGTCCTATTTATAAGACCCTTATGGGGTTTTCACTAAAATGATTAAAGTTGTTAGTGGAATTAGAAATGTGAAAATTTAATATACTTTTTCAAAACTACCCCTATAATTATTATTGGAAATCTAAAAAGTGTTGACTTAATAGGGGGTTTGTGGAAAGAAGTAATTAAATGCTATTGAAAATTGAAATGGAGATAAAAACTCCAAAAGGGTCTTATAAACAGTACCGGAATAAGACCGGAGGGAGTAATTTCTAAGGATAAAGTTAGAAATTTTCATCTTACAAGGACCATCAATAAAAAAAACCAGCAGAGAAGAAAAAAGGCAAAACCTTGGTGGGTTGAGCGGAAGAAGAAGAAGAAGAAGAAGCAACAGCAGTGGAGAGAGCAATAATCTCAGAGCCATTCCCTCTAATAACAGTGGGCCCCAATTCCATGAGCTCAAGACAAGCCTTCATCCGAAACCCAGAAGCCGAAACAGCAACCGGGTCAAGAACCCACGGCTTCCCGAGGCGAGAGCAGAGCTCTGCGGCGGCCTTCATGGCGGGGAGCCACGCGGCGGTGAGGGTGCCGATGTTGATGCAGAGGGAATGGGCGTGAGGGGTGAAGTCGGGGAGCTCTTGCAAGGAGTGGAGCATGGCGGGGGATGCGCCTGCGGAGAGGAGAGTGTTGGCCATGAGGTCCATGGAGACGAAGTTGGTGATGCATTGGATGAGTGGGGATTGGGTTCGGAGTTTGGAGAGGAGGTGCCATGCTTTGGTGCCCCATTGGTTTGTGACTTGTTGTTGAGTGTTGTTGTTGTTGTTGGAGTTTGGTTCCATGAAGCAAGCAAATGGGGGGAGGGAGGAGAGATGCCAAAGCCAAAAGGAGGGTCAACTCCACATCCACTTAAGTAACAATTTTTAAGTTTTGTTTGATCGCACGAAAAAAAATAATTAGAAAGGAGATTATTGTGAAAAAATAATAAATTTTGTAATTGTTTGGTATGAGAGAAAATGTGAAAAAATATACCTAGCTAATCACCCTCGTTAGCTAATGAGGCAACAATGATTAAGCTTGTCTTTCTTTCCTTCTTTGCTTCCATCAATGGCTTATGAGCTGTGGGTGTGAATTTTGGGGGTTGGGGAAAAAAAAGCACGTGGAAACCTTTTTTTTACGTCGTTTTGGCCACTCTATTAATCTACATTGATTTGCTGTTACAGATCATTCATGGTCAAAAATTTTAAAGACTAACATGACTTGTGTTTTTCTATCTTGGGAACTAATTTGAAATTTTGATGATCCCATAAACTAAATTGTCTAGTAGCTACAAAGTCATGGACTGATTTGATCATTTACCCGAATCTTTGGGTTATTTTATACCATAGGAGATCTTACTCACAATCACATAAATATTGCTCATATTTGGTGGAATGATTAGTCTGAGAGTGAAAATAAAATTCGATGAGGTGTAAGGTCCTAACAAGATTTTCCTTATATACACATAATTGATCTTCGTTTAATGTAGAACATGTAAATATGTTTGATTATTTAATTATAACATTTACTAAAAGAAAAACAAAATGAGGAGGATATGAAATATAAGTATTTGGGTTTGATCTCTAACAACAATATAATCTTCTCTTATCCCTCTTTTTGTCAAAAATTACGCCTATAAAAAAATAATAAAATGCTATAAAAATCATTTATACTAAAAATTGATATTCTCATGAGAATTCAACATTCTTATCCAAAGAGATCACACCTCCTCCACATTTTAATATTTTGGGAGTGTTATTTTATTGGACATCTTTTCTTCAAAATTTCAATCAAACATAAGAATCTAACATTTCCTAATACGATTATTATTGAAAATGTGAAAATATTTTTTGCACCAAACACTGGGTGAATTGGGGGCAAAATGGAATTTGAGTAGGATTTTTTCTTTTCACATTCGGCTCATTAGTCTGATATTCCATACTTCGAGGTTAGTTGATTTGATAAACATTTTTATTCTCTTTAGTGACAGTAAATGTTACCAAAAAAAAGTTAGAGGCATGTTCATTGTGCTTCCTTGGTATTTATGTTTTCCATAGTTTTCTCTCTCCAATGTTGTTCCTTTCGGTTGTGAAAGTGTTCAATCTAATATCAATATGATGTTAACAAGAATGTAACAAATTAAACTAATAACACAAGAGGAGTTGAATAGTGTTTTCTAAAACTTAAAATTTTGAAAGCCCTTTTGAAAACTTTTTTAACATAGAGAAGCGCATAACTAATAAGCCAAGTGGATGAAATTGGTCTAAAATCTATTTTGTATTTAATCACTCGAAATCCCTATTAGACTGAGATACAGGCCCGACCCAGGGTAGGGGCAGCATGGGCGACCGCTGTGGGCCCAAAATTTTAAGCGACCCCAAATTTTTTTTATACCATACATTTAAATATATATATATATATATATATATTCCCTTCCACCGTTCCACGTTCCAGCCTTCCTCCTTACGTACGCCAACATCAACATATCACCAATCACTATATCAGACTCTCCAAACCCTATTTTGGTTTTCACAATTTCTCTCTAATCCTTGTCCTTTCTCTCCACTCCAGTCTCCTCGATTCCTCCACTGCTCAGTCCACTCTTCACAACTTCACTCTTCTCTTTCTCTAACTAGTAACCAAGGTCCAAGGAGGGCAATTGGGCGAAGTAGCGAACCAGAGGCAGAGAGTATAGGCATGTGGCTGCTGTCCAACACCAACACAGTGACCAAACGAACCAAAGAGGGCGAATCGCGAACATCAAGGGTGAGGCCGTGAAGGGCGAACCAGGGAGATCAAGGGCGAACCGGCTAACATCAACGACAAACTAGCCCGGTGCCTCGGTGGTTGCGTCTGCATGAGCCGTGAGCGTGATTGCAACCCCGTCACGGAGCGTTAAACTGTGACTGGTGACTCGTGAGTAACAGGGTGACTAGGTGAGTTCTTTTATTTCATTACTTCAAATTTCAATCCTTTCAAAATCAATACTTCAATGAGTTCAATCTTGTGACAATGTTTAATGAAATTCCTTTTAAAATTTGAAAAAATCCATATCATAAGAAAATGATGCTAAAATTTCGTTGAAATTTGAAAATTACAAATTAATTTTAAAAAAACTGTTGTTAAATGTTTATATCGATTGGGGGCCCCATTTTTTAGTTCGCCCTAGGGCCCTGGAATGCCAAGATTGGCTCTGGTGAGATAAGTAAAATAACATAGAGTAAGGGAGAGATAAACACGGTGATTATTATGATGGTTCACTCTATTCAAGAGTTACATCCAGATTTCAGCTATTCACTTTTCAGAATGTGTAAAGATTTCTTGCATGTTTTGTTCTTAGTTTCTATCTTTTTCTTAATTTGTTTTGGGAGAGAAAAGAGAACACATTTTTTTTCACCTTATGTTTTATTGCTTAACCAACTAACTTGAATTATGCCCACATTGTTATTTTATTATTTATTTATATGATAGGGATTTCTTTTTTTTAAAATATAGGCAAAGTATTTTTGATTTTTTATTATTTTTTTACGGGGATAGGGGAAAGGGATTTAAATCCACCAAATGATGGCGCCTAGGATCGAATCCAGGACTTCCAACTTCCAAGCCTTAAGACTTGGTACATGACCATGTGGGGATTTCCTTAATTCAAGTTAAATTATATCAACTTTTGCATCATTATAATTTTTTATACAATGTGTTGTGTTGTAAGGTTCTTGGTCTTGGCCTTTACGGTCAAGCGATCAAGCCCTTATTGTTGCTGTGTGACCTTGAGAAGAGCACCTTGAAGCAAGATCATTGTTCTCCCGTCAGTATTTAAGTGTGTGTGTGTGTGTGTGTGTGAGTGAGAGAGAGAGAGAGAGAGAGAGAGAGAGAGAGAGAGTGTGTGTGTGTGTGTGCGCGCGCGCGCGTGTGTGTAGAAGTTAAATAAGGGTCTTGCTAACCAGTGCCCCAAGAACACTTGTTAACCTTTCCAGAAATAGAAAAAACAACACAAATCCTTAATTTTTCTTCACTCAAGAATATCAAATACTACAATTTCCAATACTTTGCAGCTACATATAGCTAATTAAAAAGTGTCATCGTGACACTTTTTAGCATTTTCCAATAAATAAAAAAGTTGACACTGACATGAATCAGATATAAATATACATATCTGTCACGAGTAATATAGTTCATATTCCACTCATCTTATTGTCATACATATCCATTATAACGTGGCTTATTGTCATCACTACTTTATGGATCAATTGATTCAACTTAATTGAGAAGGGAAAATGTGGAGAGAGAGAGAGAAAGAAGCGCAAAAAAGTTTTTCAAGGATCTGATCGGAAACAATAAATCGAAAAGACATACATAAATGAATATAATTATTAGTTTACCCACTAATAAATTAATAATTATTATTAATTTACTAATAAATTAATAATTATTATTAATTTATTATTTTCCTTTTTGTCTATTTGGTTCATTGTTTTCGACTAAATCCTTGAAAAACTCTTTTGGGCTTATTTTTATCCCTCTCTTTTCCCCCATCTCCCTTCTTGGTTAAGTTGAATCAATGAATCTATAAAGTAGGAATGACAATGAATCACGTTAAAATGGATATATATGACAATCACATGAGTTGGATATGAATTACATTAGTCGTGAGAAATATCTATATTTACATTGGATTCAAGTCGGTATAAACTTTTTTTATTTATATTTACATAATGCAACAATAATATAATTATTAATTTATTATTTTCTTTTATGCCTTTTCAGTTCATTGTTTCTAACTAGATCGTCTCTCTCTTTTCTTTTTTTTTTTAAAAAATAAAAAATAAAATTCTTTTTCCTTCTTGATTAAGTTGAATTTACTTATCTATAAAGTTGGGATGACAATGAGCCCAGTAAAATATGAATTATATTATTCGTGAGTATTATTCATATCCGTGAATATTATTCATGAGAAATATATATATTTACACTGGATTTGTGACGATGCAAACTTTATTTATTTATTTTTATTTATATTTCCATAGTGCAACAGTAATAATTATTAATTTATTTTTTTCCTTAATGCCTTTTTGGTTTATTGTTTCATACCCTGTCCTAGAAACATTTTTTTTTGTCTATTTCTATAACTCTCTCTTAGTTTATTTTTTCCTTTTCCCTTCTTGTTTATGTTGAATCTACTAATCTATAAAGTAGGGGTGATAATGAAATGAGTGAGATGTGAATTATATCATGAATATGGATATTTATACTCGATTTGTGGCCGTGTCTACTTTTATTTATATTTCTATAGCGCAACAACAACAATTATGACTTTATTATTTTCCTTTATGCATTATGGATTTGTTGTTTTCTACCAAATCGTAAATATATATATATATATATATATATATATATATATTTGTTTATCTTTACCGCTCTTTTTTTGCCCTTCTCGATTAAGTTAAATTTACTAATTTATATAGTAGGGATGACAACGAGCCGCGTCATAATGAATATTTATTGATTAGATATTTAATGGATATTTATTTACTCTTTATTATATTTTTATTATTTTTATTCATAGTGTAATTATTAATTTATTTATCTATTATATATAGTACAATTGAAGTTATAATTTAATTACTATTATATATATGCTAGAATAATAATAAAAATATTATTTTAAATATTTTGTAATAATAATTTTTTTATTATTTATATATAGTAAAATTTTAATAATTATTCTATTATTTTCACAAATATATATAATATCATAGTTATTATATTACGAGTATATTTATTATTCTATATTTACTTATATAGTATAAAAATATAAAATTCTTATAAAAAATATATAAAAATTTAAAATATAAAAAAAATTATCGTTCTATACTGCATATTATTGATGTATTATTATACTATATAAGAAAATATAGAATAATAAATATAATCATAATAATAATAACAATACTATATATATATATAAATGAAAATAATAGAATAATTATTAATATTGTACTATGTATAAATCATAAATAATCTTTTTTCGTATTACATCATATAGAAAATAATAATTAAATTATAACTATTATTTTACTATATATAAATAATCAATAGATAATTACACTTTAAATAAAAATAACAAATAAATAATTATCATTTTACGATATAAATAAATACTAAATAAATAAATAAATTTGACACCGTCATGAATCCATAGATATACATTACCACACAGCTCGTTGCCATCACTACTTTATAAATTAGTAGATTCAACTTAGTCGAGAAGGGAAAAGAAAAAAATGAGAAAGAGAGATAAAAATATACACAAAAAAGTTTTTGTAGGATTTGGTAGGAAACAATAAATCGACAAGGCATAAAAAAAATAATAACTATTGTTGTTGTACTATATAAATATAAATATAAATAAAATAATAAAAATTGACACCACCACCAATCCAATATAAATATACATATTCCCCACAAATAATATTTATTAATAATATAATTCACGTCTCACTCGTCTCATTATCACCCATAATTTATAGATCAATAGATTTAACATAATCGAGAAGGAAAAAAAAAAAACAAAGAGAAAGATATAGAGACAAACGCAAAAGAATATTTCTAAGATAAGGTAAGAAACAATGAATCGAAAAGGCATAAAGGATAAAGTAATAATTATTATTGTTACACTATAAAAATATAAATAAATAAATAAAGTTGACATCGTCACTAATCCAGTATAAATATACATATCTCTCACGAGTAATATTCAAGGATAATATAACTCGTATCATACTCGGCTCATTGTCATCCCTAATATATAGATAAGTGTATTCAACTTAATTGAGAAGGGAAAAGAATTTTAGAAAAAAGAAAAGAAAAAGAGAGAGAGACAAAGATAAACACAAAAAAGTTTTTCGAGGATCTGGTCAGAAACAATGAACTGAAAAGGCATAAAATAAAATAATAATTTGATAATTATTATTGCTACAATATGTAAATATAAATAAAAAATTGACACCTATCGACATGAATCCAATATAAATATACATATCTCTCACGAGTAATATAATTCAATAATTAATATCCAACTAATCTGACGTCCTACATATCCATTATAATATGATTCATTGTCATCCCTACTTATAGATCAATTGATTCAACTTAATCAAAAAGGAAAAAGGGGGAAAAGAGAGGGATAAAAATAAGCAAAAAAAAAGTTTTTCAAGAATTTGGTCGAAAACAATGAACGGAAAAAGCATAAGAAAAATAATAAATTAATAATTATTATTTTTGCATATTATAAATATTATTAAAACTGACATAACCAAGAATCGACTATTATACATATCCCCACTAATAATATTTACTCATAATATAATTGATATATTACTGATTTTATTGTTATCCATATTTAATAGATCAATGGATTCAATTTTTTAATCGAGGAGGGAAGTGAAAAAAAAAAATAAAAAGAAAAAGAAAAGAGAGAAAGAAATAAAGATTGTCATAGAAAAATGTTTTTGAAGGATATGGTCCAAAAAAATGAACCGAAAAGGCATAGCAACAAAGAAAAAACCAAAAAAAAAAAAAAGGAGAGCACGGATAAACATAAAAAAAGTTGTGCTCTTATAAAATATCGTGGTGTCACGTTGGCAAAGATTTTTTTTTAAATTAAAAAAATAAAAATTTAATATTTTTATATTTTTAGTTAAATAAAATAAAAGATTGAAGAGAGAGATCGTCTTCGTCCGTGATACGCGGCACCACATGGGCAACCTTTTGCATCTGACTAGGATTCCGATGTTACATGTAAGTAAAATTGATTAGAATTGTTAGTCGAGATATATGACAAGCCCAGAAGTAACTCTGGGAAGTTAGACATTAAAAAAAATAAGGATATCTGACAAAAGTACCTCAAATTTCAGGGGCTTGTGACATAATTAAGCCTTATATATACATATATAATATTGCAAAAAATAATTAAAAGATATGATTTTGATCATATCAAGAAAAAACATAGTTTTTGACTATATATTATACGTAATGAAAAAGAAAGTTGTATCCCTGTTTTTGTAGGGGTTTTTCCTTTGTAAAGGAAAAAGAGAAATAAAACTTCAAATAGGAAGGGGAAATTGTGAGGCTATGAAAGTAAAGGGTGAATTATCTTTTTTTCTTAAAAAAATATCAATTTGGTCATTTTGTCATAGCAATAGCAATTTTATCAAAATAGTCACATCATTTATTGAAAACTAAAAAATGTTTGTAAAATCTGAAAAATCTTCATGTCACCGTCAACGAAGGTTGACTCGTAGTAGTGGTTGATCCATATAGACATAAATGATAACTTTACAGAGATATGAACGGATAATGCAGTCAAAGCTTTATCGATGGAGCCGTAAGAATATATATCAAACATTCAAGCTACATAGATGAAATGATAATGTGTGTAAATATTTTGGGTAAAACTAACATTTTTATAATGGAAAGATCAAATTGAATTTTAAAAAAATGATCAAAATAAGAAAAAAAATTAAAAACCAAAACAAATCTTAAAAATTTGATAAATGATCAAAAATATAATTAAACCTATATTAAATATTGACTTAATTATGTCAGAAGTTCCTGAAGTTTGGGATACTTTTGTCACATACTCTTATTCTTTTTTTTTTCAATGTTTGACTCCCCGACGTTACTTCTGGGTTTGTCATATACCCCTACTACCAATTCTGACCAATTTTGTTGACATGTAACATCGGAATCCTGATCAGACTCAGGAGGTTAAGCACCTGATGCCCCGTGACTGAAGATCATTTTTTAAAAAAATTTAAAAAACTAAAAAACTTAATATTTTTATATTTTTAGTTAACTAAAGAAAGAAAAAAGGGAATTGAAGAGAGAAGTCGTCTTCGCCCGTGTGATATCACGCGGCACCACATGACTAACCTTCTGCGTCTGACTAGGATTCTGATGTTACATGTCACTAAAATTGGTCAGAATTAGTAGTAGGAGTATATGACAAATCTAGAAGTAACTTCGGTGATTCAAACATTGAAAAAAAAATAAAGGGTATCTGGCAAAAATACCCCGAACTTTAGGAACTTGTGACATAATTAAGCCTTAAATATTTTTATAAGTTTCTTTGATCAATTTTCACACATTTTAAGAAAATTAGTTAATATGATGGTTAACAAGTGACACACCTGAATATGGGTTTATATTGATATTTTAGATACTCATGAATAATAAAACCTTATACTTCCTCTGTTTCTAATTATAAGACTCTTTTGATACTTTTATTTTGTCCTTATTTATAAGAATGATCATTAATTATTTTTTTTCACAAACACCCATGTAACACTTTTTAAATTTCCAATAATATCGATAAGGATAATTTTGAAAATACATATAAAAAATTCACATTTACAGTATAATTAACTAAATTATTCACTTTCTTAATTAACGTGAAATCTCTTGGGCTGAGCCAGTATTACAATAACTAACTTTATCAAACACTGTAAGTTCAATACCTTACTTTCGAGTTTCGACCTTTCAACTGGTCCATTGACCTTTCAATCTCTTATTACTACTTCCGAGTTCCGACCTTGACCTCAACACCAACACACTCACAACGGTTTTAGGTTTCTACTTACTGTACTTTATTTATCCCTGCTTGTTCAACTGCTGTTCATCCTCCCCTCTTACCACACTACTACTACCATATTCTACACAAGCTTCTTTTTCACCCAAACTAGTTCAATTTCTTTAATTAAACTACCTACATTATTATTATTATTATTATTATTATTATTATTATTATTATTATTATTATTTTACTACTACTACTACTTCACTAGATCAATGTTATTTTAAGGGTTTCCATACTTTGTCCTCCGCCATTGCCCAATGCTCAAGATTTACTTACTCACTCACTGCTCTTCTTAACTTTAAGGTTCTCTCTCTTTCCTGCTTCTTATTTATTTCTTTGTCTTCTCTTTTCTTATGTTCCATTTCTATTTTTGTTCTTTAAAAAGTAAAATGTCCTATTGGTCCTTCAAAAATATAGCGTTTATGACCATGTTAGTTTTCAAAGAAAAGAAAAGAAAATGAATATTACTACTATCATTTTAGCTTTCCTGAGCTAAGGTATTTAGATAATGTACCATCAATTTAATTCAGCATGTGTATAGAAATATGTCATTGTTTTGTTTAATACTAATAGTTTGACTTAAATTTCTTACACCCTTTATTTCGATTTCAAATTAAAGTTTGAATTTAATTTAATTTAATCTGTGTGAATTAGAAACACTTTCATTTGTGGTTCTAGCTGTGAGGAGGATGTGCATGATGCATAGCTGTGGACAATCGTTCGCGACGTGAATGCGTGATTCTAAGACTGTAACTGAGTTCATGGGATCATATATTCAGATAAACTCAATCTCTATAGATCTCAACAATTCTCTTTGTAGGAGAGATGCAGGCAAATGTGATCATTTCTCGATACGGTGAGCTTTGATGCATTGCAGTTTCTTAGATTAAATTATCACGGTTCCCTCTTTTGTTTACTTGTGGTGGTGTGGTTTTTTATTTATTTATTTTTTTGGGGTGGGGATCGGGCATTGTCACATTGATGAGTTATGTAGTGTATATTTGCCTTCATTTAGTTTATGGTAATCACTTGAGATCATTTTATATTTTTATTCACCTGCAATGTAGAGTTTGATTTTTGAATGCTTGCATTTGAGTTAATAGGTGGAAGCCAATCAGTTAATACATGACAATAGGGTCTACCATAAATAATCAAATGGACGGTGATGCCTAAATATAGACAGTAATTCTGGATATAAATGATTTAATTGGAGATTAGATTTGAATAAGAAGCTATCTTTTGGTTCCCTTTCAGAAAACTTGACACTAATTAATTCATTATTCGTACAGTGGATATGTGTCTGAAATTCGCAAAAAGGACTGGAAATTTTGTTGGCCATTTTCAGTAGATGAGTCTCGGGAACAACCATCATGCCCTCCACTAGATGTTCCAAAGTACAAATGTCGATGTGGTCATAATTGTCCACAAGAAAGTGCTGCCAAAGACATTGACAAAGATGACGAAGCAAACTTTGATTGTTGCATTACTAGATGCAAATCTGTTACCAACTGTGGTAGTGCAGCTCTCAAGTCTGCTGCTAAGCAAGATCCAATGCCTGACACTCTCGAGAGAGGAAACATTGATCTTAATACCAATATGTGCCGTGTCAGTGATTTCTTACCATTTAATAATGAGAAAGAAAAGAAAGCTGGAGCTGTACTCATCAGAAGAACAGGTAACCTCAATATAAGTTCTATAAGAGTATCTTGTTGGTTATTTTACAATTTGTAGTTTGATTTTTGTGATTCCTCCAGACCATGAGATTGGCTGGGAGAATAATCTCAATCACCAAGTAACTAGTGTTTCATCACTGAATATTTGTCCAGGTCTCGTACAAGAAGTGCATACAACAAAAATAGGTAGGTTCTACTAAATAGAACATTTTACTTTTCGGACCCGAAAAACCTTGTTCGCACCCTTCCGATGGATCATCCGTCTGTGTAAATTTGTGTAAGAAAAATTCGGATGGATCACCTGACTGTTCAATTGGAGGATGTGACAAGGATTTATGGGTGCCAATAAAATTTCCCTTACTCTTTAGCAGTAGTACTCTTACATTTTGTATTATTGAATGACAACTTTGTTTATATCATGGTAGTAATTGTTATTTATTTCAAGGACTGCAATTCAAGTTGGTTTTTTTTTTTTGGGGACAGGTTGCGAAGGTAATGGAGTTACTGATGTTGAGCTTGCTAGCAATCACAAATGCATGGATAAGAGCTCGGCTGAGATTTATAATAGAGCAACACCTTCTGCAGATAACCAATGCAAGAAAAGATTAATAAAAGCTTCTAGAATTTTGGTAGAAGGCCCAAAAGCAATTCAGGCAGGCAATACAACTGATTGCACAACTGGACATCCTCTTCTAGAATCGGTTGCTTGTAATCGTACTGTGCTTGCAGGAAATACAGACAATATGGATGAAGATGATTTTCAGGATCATCATCTAGATGATTTATCTCATAGGAGACCTCGGAAGGTTCGTTTGATGGCTGACTTATTAAGTGAAAAAAGTGATCCAAAGACTGAGCAAATCACTAGACAAGGATCCCCATCGCATGGTATGTCCAATCCTTCTGCAAATTCACAGCCACACTCAATTTTCCCAGGTATGGTGGACACTAACGAAGATTTGACTTTGACTAGTATGGGTCGGAGTAGGAAAAGGAAGTTTCTTGTGGATGAAGCACAGAGACCTGCAGATGTGTTTGTTCAGAGGGTTGAAATCAAAGTTCAAAAGGGAGATGCAAAAACTATTGATACTGCTCCAGATACTCTTCCCAAGTCCCAAGATGTGATTACAGGAATAGGTTTCCAAGATGCTGAGAAGGGCTACTGGAGTAAATCTGAAATTGAAAGAAACCATATCATGTGTAAGAACAGTAATACTCAAGTCATCGATAACTACTTTATTCCTGAGGCGTGCCGAGGACCGCAAAGAGAAAGTGAGAGCAATATGAATATTGCAGATAAGGCATATGCGTATAAAACTCTTTCTTCTAGATTTTCTCCTTGTGCATTTACAGGGAAAGGGATGAACAAATTTCCTTTCCACACTCTAAAAATAGAAAATGAGTTTAATTTGTCCAAAGGGAAAAGGAAAATGCTGCAAACCAATGGGGAACTGGATTCTTTATCCTGTCAGAGAAATGACATGTTTGTAGAGAATTCATTTGCATTTTCAGGGGGAAAAATCATGTCAAATATGCCTGTAGCTATTCCAATTCCTTTGGCCCAAGGTGCACTGAATGGCAAAGGAGTGCAAGAGGGGCTGCAGGTTTCTCTAAACAGCTATTTGGCAGCACAGGTTTACAACAAAAAATGTATCCATCAAATTGAAAATCGGCTACCTTTCCCATTGCCTTTTCAAGAGCCCACTTCAAACGTACATCAACCGAAAAGGAAAGACAGTGAAGCCAATGTTTTTGGAGGGCCAAGCATTCCTTCCAAACACGCAACAAATGTTCTTTCTGGAAAAGGAGTTCTCTGTGAAGTACGTGGCTAGAAAACTCCCATTAAATCCTTATTCTTAAGAAAAGGAATAAATATACCTATCAGGATGAAAATGAGATGCATTTTTGTGACCAGCAAATTGTGATATGATTTTTTTTTTTTTTTTTGTTATGGTCTAATTCTTCATATGAGCAGAATTGATTCTTAGACTGTCAACTATTTAGCATCCTAGTTTATTAAGTTTTTCTTATGAATTCCCATGCATTTTTTGTTGTTAATACCATAATATAACTTCTTCTAAATGTTTTGATATAAGGCACAAATTGATTTATGTATTCTCTCCCTGCACTGTTCTTTTTCTGTTATTTGTTAGCAATGAACCACTACTGTGAAATTGAACTTCTTGCCCCTATGAGATTTTCATTTTTTTTCATTGCATGAATGCTTTCTTGATGAGAGTCCTTGAACAATCAAGGGTTCATAAGCAAACATGTTTCTGAAAAGATTGTCATTTTCCTTTTTCAGGAAACCACTGGTGCAAGAAACACAGGAGAAACTATTGAAGCTTTGGAACAAATAGGTGTTATGAAAAGTTTTAGTGAACGAACAGCAGATGTGTCTGAGCATGGAGCACTAGATGACATACCCATGGAACTTGTGCAACTGTTGGCAAGGAATCAGTATGATAGGCATCCTCTTGACGTAGAGAATATAAGCTCCATGTTGGACAAATCCACTATCAGAAGGAAAACACCGATGGCACTTGGCAATACTGAATATGGCAAAGGGGAGTTTAGCTTTTTAAAAGAGGGCCAGAAGGTGAAACATCAGGGAACATATAAGCAAAGCAACATGGCCACAAGAGGAGAGAATCTGAAGCCTAGCAAAAGAAAGCCAGTTCATTGCTTTTCTCCATTTGATGGAAACAATTTAGGTATGAATAATCTATGTTCTCCTCAACCTCCCTTTGGATTTGAAGTTTCCCAGTCCCAAAATATTCACTTTTCACATATGGGTTCAAGCCACCTTGGTAGTGCTCGAAATTGCAAGTTCAATGGTGGTCTTGAATCTCGTAGATCTTCTAATGCTACTCTGCAAGCCCATGGAGGATGTAGCTTACACAAGACCATATTACAACAAGATGATGAAGCTTCTCGTATTTGGGCATCTTTGACCTCAAATCATGTTTCCCTAGGATATGATGTACCCAAAAAGGTTGTTTCTCAACCTAGGAGTGGTAATGTGGACATCACTTCACTTCAATCTGGCACACTACATAAGCAGAACATGAAGAGGACCTTTGACCTTTCCCCAACTTTGCATGTTGCTGGCCTAGAAAAGCTTAATAGGAATGCAACCTTCAATGGGATGAATGGGGGATACCCATTTCCTGGAAAACATAATGGAATGGAGCCTCATCAAAATTTTAGGGGATCATTGGATATGTATTCAAATGAGACAATGCCAGCTATGCATTTACTCAGCCTTATGGATGCAGGCATGCAGTCACCTATGCCCTTAAATGAGGGTGTCAATACTCAAACTCTTAGAAGACCATCTTATAATGGTGATACATCTAAAACCCATGGTAACCCTAGAAGGCAATTGTCTGATTATTACAGCAGAAGTTACATAACAAATAAACCACATGGCTGTTTGCTTGGCTCTCCAACCTTTGTTGCATCTTCATCAACCCAGCATGATATGAATTTTGTAAGAGCTATGGATGGTTTTGATGGTTGTAATTCTCTAGAGTCTGGAAAGAAAGAACATACGAAGACCTCCAACACAGTCATGCTGAATAGTAAGCATTTTGGCTGGCCTTGTCTTGAAACAGAACTTCCAGTGCAACATCAATTGGAAGTTCATGGTGCCCATGAAACTTTGTTGCCCGTGAGAGTCACTTTGGGAAACTCGTGTATGGTGAACAGAAATCCAGCCGATTTCACCATGCCAGACACAATGAATCTCTACATGATCAATGGAGAAGACCTGAAATTCGAGAAGAGTATTCCTAAGAAGAGGCCTCGCTTCCCTACTCCACATGGATGCAAGCAACAAAGGAATTTGAAGGGAACTAACATGAAAGAGCATTCAAAACACTGAAACCCTTCTTTATTCCATAATCTGGTACTTCTCAGACTATCTCAAAATTTCATTACGAAAGAGCTACAAAGTTTATAGCTTTATGCTACAGCCCTTCTCTCAATTTCAGCAGGTGGAGTCTTAGGGTGTGCTCATGAGTTTAATGTATTGTTCAGAGATTAAACCATGTCTTGACATTTCATGGGGTGTTCGTATTTCAGGAAATGTTTTATCAGTGGATCCGAAGACAACAACAGGGAGGATTAAGATTGTCAACAGTTGATATACGTAACTACATTTAGGTTGGTTTGACTGTTCTTTACTTTGTTTATGTCATAGATTATATACAGATCTATACGTGCTTCTGTTGATTGAGAGTGACTGAGTTTTGAAGCTGGGTGCGTAGCAAACACACACTGGCTCTTTTAATCCATTGTGTTCTCCCATTCTCTTTGCATATAATGTCATTCATCACTTGCTTTGCAGTTTTTGGATACTTTATGCATTTATTGATATCATAATCCGTTCAAACGTTAACTACTATATCATTTTCTACTTGGGCTGCTCCTGATGAAGAGGACTGATTATTTTAAATTTAAATGTCCCTTCTATATGGTGTTTAAACTCGAAAAAATTTATGTCTGATTAAGTGCACTTGAAGATAATATAAATCAGAGTATTGGCTTGTAGGATTGATCTGTTATGACTCTGCTTCATCATGTTTTTGCTTCTAAAAAGCTCATGTCTCCAACACATTTTATGTAAATATCATTGAGGTGGCCATATCTTCAAACACATTACCGTGACCTATTGTGGTTTTAATTTGTTTATGTAGGTGAAGTTGGGTTGAATTGAGAACTTGAGATAAATGAATATCTGTTTTCTGTATGCTGAGTGCAAAGCTTGACATTTTAATTTTTTTTGCAGGTATTAAAGAATAGATGATTTAGCAAAAAAATTGTTCAAATTTGCAGTAGTTTTTTTCCCTCCCCTCCAAGGCCAATATAGCATATATGGGGAATGGGCGCTATGATTTTTTTTTCTTGTTTTGAAATTCTGTAAAATCATTGAACAGCTTTATCGCTTCTCATGATGTTGTTGGAAGCATTGCTATAATGTGTTTAGTTGCAACTAATTTGACTACTGTAAAATCATTGTACAACTTTGTGGCTTCACCTCTTAGCATGGCTACTCCTCTACCCCTAGGACCTAACACCTCTTTACGATCCGGTCAAAAATTCAGTTTTTGAACGGTTCGTAAGGGGGTGTTACAACCTGCGGTCGTGAACAACCCCTACGACCCGTGTAAAAGTAGTTTTTTTTTTTTTTTTTAAAAGGGCACAAAATGAATAAATTGTAGTATTGGGTGACATTAGTAGATTATGAGGTGACAATAATTTCCCAAACTTTGAAACCTTCTCGACTCTTTTCTTTTTATCAAGGTTAGATGTTCAATACTTCTTCTGGCTTGAAATATAAGCAACAAAAAACATACCTCTCTTGGTTTAAAATATAAGCAAAACTAACCAATTTTCTTAAATTTTATTTCATTCTCAATGTCACTTTTCAAAAACATCCCTAGAAAATTGTTATCTTATTTAATTTTTGTTTCATTTCCAATGCAACTTTACTAAAATACCTATATTCTTTTATAAATTTGAGGAAATTAAATACAATCAACTAACCTCCTTAATAAGCGTAAAATCAGTTGGTTTTGCTTATAATTCGAGCCGGAGGGCGTAGCGTTCAACATTTTGTCTTCCCAAGAAAGAAGATTAATACTCCCTCCGGTCCTATTTATAAGACTCTTTTAGAGTTTTTATTTTGGTCCTATTTATAAGACCATTTTTCAATTTTCAATAGCATTTAATTACTTCTTTTTACAAACACCCTTATAAAATTAACATTTTTTAGAGTTCCAATAATAATTATATGGGTAGTTATGAAAAATTATATCAAATTTTCACATTTCCAAAATGTCAGTAACAAAGTTATCCACTTTCCTTTGTAGAAGTGAAAACCCCAAAAATGGTATTATAAACAGGACCGGAGGGAGTAGATGAACAATGACACAAGCAGGGAGAAAAAAAAAACAGTAGATGCATGCTAATACCAAAGACAAGACATAAGCCTGGATTAAAATGGTTGAAACATAATTTGGCCTCGATGGGACCGTGATTCGAAGCCCTATACTTGAAAAGGTTGAATATAGTCTTTTCCTGACTCGTCAAGTTGGGGTAGGGAAGGAGTATGAGTTGACATTATAATGGAAATGACGGTCTGTCCATGAGACTAGAAATATTGGAACTCAATCTTTGTAAAATGGATTATTGCACTGGGAAGAGATAACCTAAAAGTACTCATTTTGGAAATGATGAAATCTCTATCGAAATCTTCTGTGAAGAAGATGGTGAAGGTGGTGCTTAAAGTAAAAAAATAACTAACTTTTCCTGATCTTCGAATCTTTGGAGCCTAGACGTTAAACTCGGAAGAGACAAAAAAAAATAAATATGCATGCAGACCAACTTTTGCTTAAGAGAGGGGGTTGGTGACCTTTGAATTGGACTTCGCAAACCTGTTTGAAGAACATAAAGAGTTCTCAGGAATTAGGGTAAAGTTGTACGTGAAGGTACTAACCTTAAGAGGTTCAAGGTTTCTACAAAGAAATGGTCTAGGGGAAAACTAAGGCCAATGTAATATAAGCACGCATCCCGGTATTAATCTTAACAAATCCTTTCCACTTTTCAAGGGAAGGATGCGAAATACCTATCAGGATCACTGTTTATCACAGAGAAGCACATCTTAGAGCTGAGTGGCATCCTCAAATATGTTTTTAGCGTATAGAACTTATTTATCAACGAACCCATTTGCGTGTCCTCCAATTTTTGGTTCAAATGCTAAAGCTCCAATGATATTTAATCCTTCTCTATTCCAAAGAAGTAATAAAACAGATGAAGGTATTTGAGTAATGACGCCCATGAGCTATGTCTTTCAAGAATCTTTTCTTTACCTCCAGTAACCCATTGTCGGTAAGGTATCTAGTGCATAAGGAATCAGAAGCTTCCATTTCAACACTCATGAAACCAGAGGAATTCACACATCCATCATCACTGTCACTCTCAATGGGATCGTAGAACCCAGACTCACATTCACTAGTTGTCATGATGCAAAAGTAGATATAAAAGAAAGAAAAGTACTTGGTTTTATGGGAAAAGTTAAGGGAAATGTAATTTACACCCTTAACATTGCTACTTACATTTGTTCTTTTAATTTTTTATACTAACTTTCCAATATTATCCTCCTTCCAAAAAATTAAACATTCTTTCCATTTTTACTTACACCTATTAAAACTATCCATCTCCCTACATGTTCTTCTCCACACCCATTTTATTCAAACACTCAAAACCTATTTTCTTGTTCAGTGTTCTGTCTTCTCTTCTTCTTCATCTTCATCCATTCTTTCACCATCTTCAACCTCTTCTCTCTTAAAGGTTAGTATGCATGTCCTTGTTCTTATTCCTATTCCTACTTAAGAATCAAGCCAAGTTTACGGGCACCATACTTGAAAGCATTGTGTATTCGATAGAAATTTCCTGAAAGAAACAAATGGATGTCATCATTATAATGTGACATTGGACAAATGAAAAGATCATTACACACCAACAAAAAAAAACGAGGTGCCTATGACAATTTTTTATGCCTCTCTAGATCCATATGGATAGCATATATAACACAAATATAAACTAAGAACACAAAGCCACAACAATAGACGAATTGCTAATCCATCCCAAAATACGGATTGTCCATTCGTTGTTTTTTCAGATCGCTCATCTGTGTAATTGACGGATCCTTCATCCATGGATATATGACAGATCCTTCATCCGATTTAGTGACGGATTGCGCATCTAAATTGAACAAAATACGGATGACGCATCCGACTAGTTTATCTAAGGCATCTGCATGTTTCACGACCTGCAATTCTCTTCGGATTAAAACTTGAGACAAAAAATAGATAAGAAGTTACCTTTGGCTTAAAAACAACAGATCAACAAAATTCACAATAATGTTTTCCGCGATTAAGAGGTATGCAAGGTTTTGTGTGAGCAAGGTTTTAGGTGAGTAGAGTTTTTATGGAGAAGAATGTGTGTGTGAGTATTGATATATATATATATATATATATAGGTTTTTAGGATTACAGGTATAAATAATACGAGTGAGTGTAAATAATAGATATATGGGTGTGAGTAGTAGGATAAAGGTAATATTGGAAAGTTGGTGTAAAAAATTATAAAAAGTGGGTGTAAGTAACAATGTTAAGGGTGTAAATAACATCTCCCAAAGTTAATGAGAAAAATAGTGATTCAAATTTGAAAAAGTTTAGAGTTTGAAAAAGGATAAGAGAATGGAAAAAATGCAATGAAAGTTTTAAGAGGGATTTTCAATTTTCTTTAAATAAGAGAGAAAACTATTTTTCCGAAATATTATTATAAGCTTAAAAAAGTGACTTTTCCTTGGTAATAATCACGTGCTCAGATAATAGGGAATAAGGCAGACGACAGTTATTGCCATCTCTTTCCTCTCTAGACCTCCTACACCTAAAGAAAGAATGAGAAAATTTGCTACTCATACCCTTCACTTTAATGTTTTTCTCATACTTCCAAAAACATTATTTCCTAATTCACCTAGTTACTAAACCTAATTCACACTTATTGACCCACCTCAACCTTCTCATTCATTTCACTTGTTTCTATCCACTCATCTGGCCATGTTCCGGACATCGGACCATAGCCTGGGTCTGACCTCATAGCACATCAGAAGGGCAACATAAAAAGACAACATACCTTTGGATTACATAATTCGGACCAAAGTTTTACAAAAACTCGTATCTAAGTCATCATTTGCAATAAATAACTGGATTTATTCTATGATTAATAATAACATTGAATAATGACCAAAGATATGTGGATAATCCTTAGTAAAGATGAATCCAAGAGAATTATATCTTTAAGATTAAGGATAAATGTTGAATTATCTATGAAAATAGATAACACATGCTCCTAAAATTGGAGAAAATCAAGGGAAGGATATATGCTTATATAATGTGATCACCAAAGAATTCCAACTTAAATAAAAACGGTTATGAGTCTTATATATTCAGCTTCAAGGAGTCAATCAAAGGAAGAACTTTTATGCATTGTTATTGCACATATAATATTAATTTGCTATACTTATACTCTCTGTCTACATCATGAACCATACCATGCAGCTCATATACGAAACGAAAGAAGAGACATTCTCTAAACAATAGAGATGATACCCACAACAGTTATTGTGAAATACGCATCAACGCAAGGTAAAAACTATACTAATCCCTTTTTGTCAGACCTAGTTTTTCTAGACCAAAACATCACCCAAACTCAGCAGGCAATGACATGCTTCTTCCCCGCCACCATTTGTTTTCGCTTCACCTCACCTCTCCTCACCTCACCTTACACCCACTTCACGCTTTTGAAAATCAAACCTCAAAACCCCATTACTGCTGGTTTGTTTCCGGAAAAATCTTTTCGGAAACATTTTGAACCTTCGGATGAACCTTTCAAATCTAACCACGCCAAGCTTTGTCATCATCAATGTCAAGGTGTGCTCGAACCATCGTTGCTCTTTGTTCGCAATCTTGGAATAAAAGTAAATAGATAGGAGAATAATTTTAAATCTTTAGTTTAATTTTTTTAAAAAAAAAGGTAAATGCAAACAACGTTATTGGAGCGCAAGAAGAATTCCTAAATAAAAAGTGTAAAATTATATTTTTACAAGTAATGTTGGTGAATGTGGATGTGATTACTAATAAGGCCACCCAAAAATATGGTGTAGTATTAGATACATGGAAAGGACATAACACCCTCCCTCCCTCGCACACCCATAGCTACAAGCAAAGCCAACAACAAAGGCAAATGGAGATCTCATTTCAGTAGTTACAACCAAAGCTATTATGTATCATCATCATCACTCCCTCACACCAAAATTAAACAGAAAAACACACACACAAAAATAAAAAATGCAAAACCAAGCTTCAGCATCACCACCACAACAAGACCAACAACACCAACAACAACAACAACAACAACAACAATGGGCATCTTCATTCTTCTCAATCCCATCATCATCATCACCAACAACCTTATTCAACAACCTTAGAGACCCAAAACCAAAATCCATCCTCCTCCTCTACACCTTCCTCCCAATCTGCCTCCTTTCCCTCATCTTCTTCCTCCTCTCTCTCTCCTATTCCAATCCCCACCCCCTCTCCGGACCCGACCCATTTCTCTACCCGACCCACCACCGCCTCGTCTACCAATCCTCCACCACCCCTTCCCCTCCCTCCATCGCCTACCTCTTCTCCGGCTCTCGCGGCGACTCCGCCCGCCTCACGCGCCTCCTCCTCGCTTCCTACCACCCTCTCAACCACTACCTCCTCCATCTCGATGCCACTGCCCCGATCTCCGATCGCGAGGGTTTGGCGCGTGTGCTTCAGTCGCACCCCGTTTTCAAAGCTGCGCGGAATGTTCATGTTATGGGTAAACCCGATTTTGCATACCCGAAAGGGTCGTCGCCCGTGTCCATGACCCTTCACGGTGCTTCCATTTTGTTGAGGTTGAATGTGAAATGGGATTGGTTTGTTAGCCTTGGTGCTGATTCTTACCCTCTTGTTACCCAAGATGGTATGGTATGGTCAACTTTTTTTTGTTCCATCTTTGTTTTTTCTTTTCATAATCAATTTTTTATTTAAATTTGTTTCTAAATATGTACTACTATATTGGATTTAGGGATGGAAACCGGAGCGGAAATTAGTTAGGAGCTGATAAGTTAGCTGATTGAATTGGAACTGTTTTTGTAGGCCCTAGCTTATAAGAATATAAGCTACCTTACGCGGCTTATACGAGCTTGTATGGTTGTAGATTATTTCATTAAGGTTGTTTACCGAACACCTATAGGTAGCTTATTTTTGGTCAAATAAGCTTGTTGACTAACTTATAAGCTTAGTTAAAGGTGCTGCTAAACGTGCTCTTAAGCTTGAACCTACTACAGGGTGGGTGGTACCCGACTATGCGGTTCTATGCAATTTGTTGCTTTTTATGTAACAACTACGAGATTAGTCGGTTATGTAAGTAATGGAATAGTTTTGTTAAGAACCCAAAAAAGTTTGTTTTTATTGGTAAGTGTTGTACTTAATGAATTCTAGAACGATGTGTTTGGGTTTTTCATAAAATTATAGCTTTTCTGGTTGGTTGCTTAACCATTGCTCCAACGACAGCGAATGGCAAAACTGATATTAGAAATTCCTAGTTGTATTGGATTCACTTGGTTGATGACTAAACACAATGTAGTCATTTGATCAACTGAACCAATCCCACTTGGTGGAAAAATGACTTCTGTTATTGTTGTATGTATGAAATATGAATATATTGCATACCAAAAAAAAATGAAATATGAATATATTATCATTTGTTGGTGTATTGATGCTGAATAATCCTTTTGTGGGTGTGTCAGATCTTCTCCACATCTTGTCATTTCTGCCTAAAGATATGAACTTTGTGAATCATTCAAGCTATATTGGCTGGAAAGAGTAAGTTTATGTTCTTTTATGTTTGTGTTTCTTTAATAATTAATTAATGTTTTAGATGGGGAATTACAGTAATTAACTGTTTGCTCAGTCAGTGTTTTGAGAACAATGGAGATGCTTATTTTCAATTGCTTTTGATGCTACAGGTCGAGGAAGTTAAAACCCATCATCGTTGATCCTGGCTTGTATCTTTCTGAAGGAACTGATATGTTTTATGCTACTCAGAAGAGGGAGCTCCCTAGTGCTTACCGCTTGTTTACAGGTATGTATGGCTTGGCAATTTCCGAGTCTGTGCATGCTTTTGGTTTTTTGTTTATTTGATAAGAGAGTGCCAGTTAGAGTGAAAAATAATCATAGAGGAAATGGTAATGATGTGGTGGAAGATTAGACATGGAAGCAATGGTAATAGTATCAAAAGTAGCTGGAAGAAGATCAGAAAACAACATGCAATTAACATCTTACCGTGATGCAAAAATTGAGTCTTAAAAGGATGTTTCAGTTACATTTGTCCCTTACTTGGCCATGAATCACTATGATCATTATATCTTATGATTTTGTCAACATTGGTGGATTTCCGAGATGAAATTGATCATCATGGTGTGAGTTTAATAACTGCTTGTTGCTTCCTCCTAGGCCCTAGCTGTGAGGATCAAAACTGAAAAGCATTGTTTTCTTAAAATTATAAAAGCCATATTTTAGGATATTGGAGAAATGCATGTAATGGAAGAATATTTGGTGGTCATTTTTCTTTCTGAATTTCTATCCAAAATTTAAGAGACTAGGAGGATTCAAATGTAGCTACATAAAAGAGATCCTCATTCAATATCAAGGAGAGGTCCAATCTACCAGCAGTTTTCTGTCTGCTTCAAAAATCTTAGACAATAGAATTTCTGGAAATTTCTGATGAGTGGGAACTTGGATTGTTAAAATGAGTTGCTGAACTTAATTGAGAGAAACTGTATTGAAATTGAACCTAAAATGAGAGATAGTTTGTCTGTTTAGCTGAATTGGCATTAAACTGGTGAAGTTCAACTAATGCTGCAGCTCTATAAAATGTGGAATTTAAGAACAGGCAAACTTGATTTTGGTGGCCCTAGAAAGAAAGCAGCAGACTCATTAGACAATAAAAAGGAAACTCTTGGGTACATTGTGATTGACGCTGCCGCAGCTGATTAACATAATGTTAACAGTGACTTTAGTGTTAAAACCACTAAAGTCCAAAACAAGAAGTTTTGGTTTTGTTTTGACTCTATTGGTTTTAACACTAATGTACCTCGAACATTATATTAGTGAATCCATTTCCCAATACAACAGTCAACAAAAATGCAAATGCTGATTACTTGCAGCCACAAAAACACCATTCATTCAAGAAACTTTTGCCTGTCATTACCTATGAGGATGTCCAACTCTCCAGGATAAGATTGCCAACGGTGACACCCCTTTAATACCACGTTGAATTGATAGGTTTTAGGTACAGAAGGAGGAAAAGAAAGAATGAAGACTTAGAATAATAAGAGCTTGATATTGATACTAATATGATGATGATATCATGGAAATACAAACCCATTAGTCTTATTTATACTATTAGTAGACTCCTAATTCGAATTTAATAAGGAAACAAATCAGAGATTATAATAGGAAAAGAATCCCAACAGATTCATTTGTGAAGCACATTGCTGGTACGTCGTATCCATTGATTGAAATGAATCTTGGGTCATCATTGGTAACGTGCAAGTAGGGTATTCTGTTCACAGTTGATCTGTCACCATCGGGAAATTAGGCTATGTTTGTGAGTTTTGCAGTATGTTGGATAGTTACAGACATGGAGTAGGGTGGACTGGATTGTAACGGAGTGGAGTAGTATAAAGGCACAACTCGTTGTGGGGGCCTGTATAAGTAATGGAGTGGAGTGGCTGATGAGGGAAGCCAAACAATGGTTGATTCCATTATACCAGTGATAGGATGTTGGGCCTAACTATATTAAAGAAGATTAGTTGGTCATTATCAAAATAGGAATAGGATAGTTATTATGTTATTAATATTTCCTATTTCTAGAATGTTCTTGGTTAAATTAGATGTTGCCACTTGTAAAGTCCATTACTGTTCACAAATTAATCAATGAAGTGTTTTTTTTGTTATCTTTTTAATTACTTTTCTTAGGAGTAGAATAGCTTTTAGATTAATTCCTTGATTGGTAGGTTTTAGCTATCTGACATCTAGTGAAGCCCATTACTAACGACCCCACTCCATCCATCTTAACATACAGTTATGCTGCCAATCAAAACTGAAGTTACTGAACTATTTGGTCTTGGTTTGGTTTGGCCCAAGCCACCAAACCATGCATTAAATTTCTGGGTATACATTCGATAGTAGCCCAAACTCTCACTAGTTTTACATTCTATGACCACATAAAACACATATCATGCATCTTAGGGTATAAATTTTGTTTTTTCATTCTCTTTGGTGTTTTGCACCACGATGGCCTTGAAAGAGGTGCTATTTTGGATATACAGATACTTTGGCTGCCTTGTCGCATTCTGGAGACCGTTTTGTATTTGTTGTCTATGTTTCAGAGTATATTTTATCCTGCTCTAGTTATATCACTAATAAAATTTCTTTTTCTACCATAAAAAAAGGTTTAGCATATCTTATTTAGTATCTTGTTCTGCAGGTTCAACTTTTTCGATCTTAAGTCGAAGTTTTATGGAGTTCTGCATCTTGGGAACTGACAACCTGCCAAGGATTCTGCTGATGTACTTTGCAAACACACCTTCATCCCTGTCCAGCTATTTCCCTACAGTTCTTTGTAATTCTCGTCAGTTCAACAGGACAGTCATAAATCAGAACTTATCATATGCTGTTTATGACAACCATAAGTATGGTCCTCGACCGCTCAATTCCAGTGATTTTGGTAACATGATTCAGAGTGGAGCTGCCTTTGCTCATAAGTTTCAGCCAGATGATCCCGTGCTTGATCTCATTGACCGAAAAATCTTGGGTCGAAGTCCTCAATCAGTTATTCCCGGTGGATGGTGCTTAGGTCAGCCTGGAAACAGCACATGCTTAACTTGGGGAGATGCTAATATCTTGAGACCTGGTAAAGGTTCTCGACGACTTGAGAAAGCAATTGTCAGATTGCTGTCAAATGGAACTTTCCGATCCCGCCAGTGTGTATTTGAATGAACTTGACTATAGCATGATTTTACACGACACGATGTAACACGATAGAAACCCGCATTGAAGGAAATTAAGTAGAATTGGTAAGAACTAAAGAACCAACTGCTTGGTGTCTGTCTTACCTATTGGAAAATTTGTAGCAAAGTGAGGGTATGATTTTTGTTTTTTTTTTTTTGGGTGGTGGTTTATAGTAGTTAGGTTTGATTAGTAATTCCGTTGCCACATTAATATTCTTTTGCTAACTCTGGCACATTAAAATGAATGTTATTGTGTATGTATATGTTCAGATTTGGCTAAAGAGTTGTTTGTTTGGTACTGCATGATGAAAAGTGGACAAAGTGTGCTCTAGGATCAGTTTGGTATTTTGGGTGTATAATGGGATGAAAAGTTCATGGATGAGTTCAGCACATTTTTACAAATAAATTTTCATCTCTATTTTAATTCCATACCATATGTGGTTATAACCCCACCTTAAAATTAAAATCTTGAGGGACTAAACATGTATTTTTAACTTTTCAAGAATTGAGTTGGTATACTAAAAAACATAAGGAACTAAGTTGCACTTTACCCTTATTTTTTTTTTGGTTTACATAGGAGGTCTGGGACTAGAACCCATGACCTGGGGAGGGGGAAATCCTAAGTGTCCATGCAGCCATCAACCGGGCTGTCTTACGTGGACCACTTTACCCTTATTTTAATTCTTCCATTTCCATGTTTTTACTATGTGATTTCAACCATTTTCTTTTCTAGAAGCTGCTTATGTAGCAATAGATTTTTTGTTAGCCACCGCTGATTAATCAATGTTCTGAGGCTAAATTACGTATTATCATTCACTTTATTTTTCAATATTAAATTTATCTCTTGTTTTCTTTTGGTATCATATTGGTTTCTCATGTTTTTATTTTATCAAATTGATCCAAGTCACTGTTTATTCTATGTGTTAATATTATATTGGTCCACAATTGTATTGTTGATAAAAAAGATAATATATGTGCGTATCATATTAGTTCACACATGATGAACAATAACTATGCGAACAATGATTTGGGGATCAAATTGATGATGAAAAGAAATGTGAAAGACCAATATGATAAAAAAAATGTAAAAAACCAATTTGATATTAAAAAGTAAGGTAAAAAAGCAAATGAATAGTTTAGCCATGTTCTTATTAACCAGACTTTATATTTTATTTTATTTTTAAAGTTTGAGCTTGTCAAACAAGTTATAAGACTACACGCATCACAGTATGAGTTTTTATATATATAATAATATAAATATAATGATATAAATACAGCATCAATTGCTTAATTAGGAAAGCACAAAAAAAGGATGGAAGAGGTGAAGCTACATGGGTGTTGGGTTAGTGGCTTCAGTACAAGGGTGGTATGGACCCTAAAGCTAAAGGGTATACCATACGAGTACATAGAGGAAGACCTCCCCAATAATAATAAGAGTCCTCAACTTCTGAAATACAACCCTGTGTATAAGAAGGTTCCAGTGCTTGTTCATGCTGGAAAACCCATATGTGAGTCCATGATTATTGTTGAATATATTGATGAGATTTGGCCACACAACTCACTGCTTCCTGCTGATCCCTTTGAGAAAGCTCAGGCTCGATTCTGGGTTAAATATGTTGAAGACAAGGTAACTTTGGAAATTTTTTCATATGTTGATTTGTCTTTCAATTATCAGAACTTGCTCTTACTATTAAATGTGTTTAGTCCCTCCATCTTTATTTATTTATATATCTTATTTAAAAGTTAAAGAGTGTAATAATTATTTTTTTTGTCTTTGTTGTTGGCCCCGGTTAGGAGGGTAGACCAAATGGAGGGTACTACAAGGGCTAGAGGAAGAGGAAGACCTAGAAAAACTATAGGCGAAACAATTGAGAAGGATATGGCAATCAATGTCTTATCAAAAGACATGATTTATGATAGGCCTTTATGGCGTCGTTTGATCCATGTAGCCGACCCCACCTAGTGGGACAATGGCTTAGTTGTTGTTGTTGTTGTTGATTTATGTAAATAGGGAAAAAAAACATATTAAAAAAAACATAATTAACTTATTGAAGATTAAAACAATTATTAATTATTTTTTTTAAAAAAAAAGATAGATGAAGAGGAAAGGGATTACCTTTGAACTACTCCCTCTATCCTTATTTATAAGATACTTCTAACAAATTTACAATTAAAAAAAATAGTTAGAGGTAGTTATTATTCTCAAAATTATTAAAAAAATATGTCATAGTTTCAAAATTACTCTTATGTAAAATTAAATATAATCTAGATTGATGTAATTATTATTACGATAAACGTAAAAAGATTTATTAGAATATAAAATATAGAGTGAAATATTGAAATCATATAGGGATATATTTGGTATATGAAAGAGGACATAAGGTTAGGATAAATAACATCTTTCTTTGATCAAGTGGTTTGAGTCAAAAACAGATTTTCCCACACTAGTGCTTTCTTTTCCCTTTTCCATTCATTACCTAACAGATTCACATATGAATTTAAGTTTTCCAGACGGGCCCAAGTTAAAATCTTTATTTTTTTATCTCTAAAAAAAAGCAACTTTCTTTTTTTCTTTGGGAGTAAATATGAGAAATAGCCCTCAAGGTGACACTAACTTGACATTGGTTTTTCATGTTTTAATAGGGTCTTGCAGTTTTTACACTTTTTCTAAGCATTGGTGAAAAGCCAGAGAAGGCTATAAAGGATAGTCAGGAATTTCTCAGGGTCATTGAGGATCATTGCTTATGTGATGACAAGAAATTCTATGCTGGAGACAACATTAACATAGTTGATATAGCACTTGGAGGCATTATCCACTGGCTAGAGGTTATTCAAGAAGTCGTTGAAGTAAAGTTATTTGAATATGACAAGTTTCCACGCTTGCATTCATGGATTACTCATTTCAGAAGTGTTCCAGTCATTAACCAAAACCTTCCCGACCGCAGCAAAATGTTAGTTTTCTACAAGCATGTCAGAGAACAAATACTGGCACTTTCTTAAGACATTATTTGCATGCATGTTTTGTGATGGGAATAAAATTACTTTTGAGTTCTTAACAGAGAATAATCATTGGCATCTTCTTGAGACAGCATTGTGTTAAGTGATATGGAATTTGTGTATGCATGTTTTGTGCTTGGAATAAAATTACTTTTTCTCTTACAGTATTGTACTACTACTACTACATACAGTAAGATAAATATATTTATGTTTGACAATCATTTCAATAAAACCAATCACACACACAAAATGGTCTTCCCTGTAAATCAAGCATACAGAACACATCTAGTATCCAGGCATATATTGAAGTCTAGCAAAATCAAAACCATCAAAATAGGTTAAGGCTAACAATCAATCCCAAACATGTAGAATCTCCCAAACATGTAGAATCTACCATGTTTCTCGGTCAAACTTGTCCGTTAACTAATTCATTTTTTATCTTGCACATCAAAGTGTTCCCCAGTCAACTTCCTGCATCTAATCACCTAATAATCCCCTTTCAAGACATAGAGATCAACAAAGTGAGTTTTGTCTTTACCACCTAACATTAATTTCTTTTATTGCAACAAAAAAAAATAAAAAATAAAAAATACAATCAACATCGATTTCTTGACAACCCATAATCAGTATATAAGCTTGCATTTCTAACAAACAGCTAGAGATTTGAGGTGGTTTTATCATAAAAAATTAAAAACATCTTCAATGTAGCTTTATCTCAAGAAGAAAGAATTACACAAGTTCCTCATTACTCATTAGTATTTTTTTTGGTACATGCATAAGTTTCTTATTATACTTCCTTACTACTCCAGTACTCCCTAATGACAGCTTCTTATTCTCTATCCATATGAGCAATTTGCCCCCTAATGCTTACTTGATGAAATCTTCATCTAAATGGAAGGGTCAGTTCTTCTCTGTGCATTCATTCTTTATTTGGACATGTGTCCTTCCTTGTGTCTCTCCATCAGTAATATACTACTGAATGCAAAAAGGAGTAGGGCTATGCAACAATAAATCAGAAAACCCCAAAAAAGGTGGCAACGGCAAATATTAGAAATAGCCCTCCACCCAAGTAACCAACCTAATGGAAGATAAAGCAAAGAGACTTGGATTAGATATTGAGTTAAAATTTTGATTACAAAAAAGTGAAATCAGGTTATGACTGTACCAGTTTTTCAGAAATGTAGTTAGCAAGGAACGCTCCTCCAAGAATGGCAATACATGTTGCAAGCAAGTGTCCAGCAATGGCTCCACCAGCCACACCCCAAGGAGACTAAAGAATAAGATATTAATGAGGTTAATATATTTATTATATATTGAGTAAATGACATTTAGTTGTCTCGGAATTTAAGAGTACCTGAGCAGCCGCTAGTGCAATTGTCGCAAGCATTGAGCGATCTCCCCATTCCTATGTAATTCCAATTGCTAAATTAAAGTTCATGCCGGTGGACATAAATAAACCAGTATAAATGATTGATTCTGCATATGTGGTGTTGATTAATCACTACCAACAACTTGACTTCTAAAGTTCATCTGGGAAATAATTATTCAGAGACTAATCATTCTGACTCAAAATTGATCAACAGTACAGGTAATAATTTGAGAGCACCAACATTATGGATATTGAGGGGGGCATATTGAAAAAATTCAACAAATCGTAAGAGTAAAACAATGCATTAAATCCACTGAAATATGTTATTGTCTTTTAATGATGATTATACAATCAGAAATACGTGCTTAGCTGTTGCAGAATATAGGGATAAGAGGAAAGGAGCCTTACAGCAAAAAATACAAGGCTGAATGATTTCCAAATAATCTCAAGTGGATTTGAAAGCCGTTTCGACACCTGAAGACATTTTGGGAAGACAACAAGAAGGGGGAACAAGAAGGTGAGGTTAAACTGCCATTAACAAAGTTACAATAATTTAACCATACATACCTTGCATATATTATTAAGTTATTTCGCAATCTAAAACTTTCAACCAAAAAATTCTTATCTGCATAAAGGTCCAGGATTCCAGGTTATATAGAGGATTCAAACCTTTTCTTTCACAAGCTCCTCTGCTTCAGCAAGTTCATCAAGTTCAGGGCTGCTGTCATCACCATTCTTAACCACATTTGATGGAAGATCCCACGCATCTTTTATTGATTTTAAGCCGAAAAACAAAAGAAGAGTTACTGCTGCATATTCTCCAATTGGCAAGGCTGTAGGTAGACCACACGAGGCAGAAATATCAGCAATTACCAAAACGATTGACAAGATGCAACTTTCGTCCATTGTAAAAAGAGGATTGAATACAATGGATTACCAAAAAAAAAAAAAAAAAAAGCAATCCATAAAAGTTGCCCACTCACTGAAATAAAACTACAGCTTTTAAATGGAACGAGAATGAGAAGGCAAAAATTAAAAAAATAACATGATAAATAACTTGAAATAATTAGATAAGACATCCAAAGCCACAATGTGAAAAAGAAAATAATGACAAACACCAGTTTTACCAGCTCTAATTAAACTGTGAAACTTTAACGTCTTGTGAAAATATTTCTGAAAAGGAAAAGATCTAGTATAGTAATAATTTTCCAACCCATACACCAGATAATAATTTATTAGCATGCTATGCTTATGTTAGTATGTATATTATTGATTGCCTATAATGTACTGAGATGAATTCTTTCGTTCTTGAGAAATACCATATTTTATTACTTACTTGTCTGGAACTGAGCAGGCACTGATTGAAAGATTTTGCCGATAACAACTGATAGGACTGACATGAGCCCGAGAGCACCCATTGACCCCAATAGTACCTGGTTAATATATAAAATTTCTGTTAAAATATAAAAAGTTATATTCATAAAATATAAGCAAAAGATTTCTGATGAACAGTAAGTTAGAAACACGAAATGTTGAAGGGTACTAGTACAACAGTCCAGAAGTGATTATGGGGCTAGGTGTAGAAGTGATGACTGCCAAGTACCAACTAGTGGCTAGATGTAGATTTAAGCATGGTTGATAAAGAAACAGCGGGTTTGAGTAAAATTGTGCCAGGCCACTAGGACTGCACAGAGATCTGTAATTAATAGTATAGGTACAGTGAATACGGGAGCAATTACTAGCTTATTTACAGAAAGCTTATAATACTGAGTTTTTTTTATAAGCGCTAATAATATACAGTTGACCATCTATTAAAAAATGTGTTCAATATTCTGATTTCCCAAGACATAAGGATTGCATTCTTGTCTCTTGCACATCAAGCCTATTCTATACTCTATAGTACAGTTCAGATTTGAGACTCACGGGTCAGATACAGGAAATAGAGGAATTTGCCTAGTCTGTAAAGTACACTAGAGGAAATGAATCATAAAAAAAGGGTGGCCAGGTGCATGAGGCTCCCGCCTGCTAGGACCCGAGGAGGCCGCGAGAGGAGAGGTTGCTTCCAGGATTTGAGCCTGTGACCTCCAGGTCACAAGGCAGCAACCTTACTATTGTGCTGAAGCTCACCCTCAAAAGAAATGAAACATAATGATGATTGATTTCAATCCTTAAATTTAGGGAAGTTTATAAGCCAAGAAAATTAAAATTTAAAATGATAACAGGGAAAACTAGAAGATATCATCACATCAACGGGATTGTGCCAAAGACAGAACCGAGATAGTTGTTGAGAAAAGAAATCAAAAGACTTACCAATGCCTTGTCGTATTGCATTGCCAAGAGTGCAGCAATAAAGAATGTCTGCTCAAAACATAAAGGGCAAGCTTCAGGTCCATGAACACAAATAAGTCAAAGTGTAATGAATGTTAAGAAAAATTGAACCTGACCAACGCAACCTAAGTTTCATTTTTTGGTACTAGTTTGTAGTATTACAAAGCACAGCCCAACCACATAAAACAATTGAAATAAAAATGAAAGCAGAAGTGTGTTCCAGAACTTTAATCTCTGCAGAATTTCCATGAGTGAAGTTGACATTTTCTTAGAGAATGAAGAATTCTCCCGATCCATATAACCTGAAAATGTATCTATTATTATAGTTTCTCATCTACTTATAATTTGATTGCTGCAGAACCCTCACATCCAACCTGCTGTAGGAAAGTGTATGGTCTTCTACATAAATCACTATTTTTTATCCCCTGTCATGAACCACCTCTCCTAAAAGCTTAAGCTGTTAAGTCAAACCAAGTGGATGGTTTTACGTAACACGCCCCCCTCATGCAGGAGCCCTTCGGGATTGAAGCATAGACAATGCATAGGCTCACCTACCTTGAAGGGAACCAACTCTCTGAAAAGTTTAAGTTGTCTGGTGAACCCATGAATGGTTTTATATTACTAGCACATTTCTTTGGACATGAATGATTTTATATACTCTATCTATCTACTTGGCAAGGGTACGGTTCTAATAAGTATTTCATGTGATAACTTAAAAAGTAAGATACAAATGCAGCAATATATATTAAACAAAGTATTTATATTTATATGTTTAGGATAAAAGTTAAACTTATTCACTACTGGTCACCACAGCCTGAGTCCCACATGCTTCCTCAAACTCAACCTGGCGCAGATGAAAGTCTGTTTTTCTGTGCAACAATTTTGAGGAGGACAAGATTGAAAGAGTAAGAATATGCTTTTAGGGATATAATTAGTGAGGACGAGACTTGAATCCATTTTTCAGATTATTTGAGTAACAATACTTCGAGGGCGGTGGGTATCCAAAAAAACAGCGATACACCAAAAATAAAGATGCAATATTATACACGTATCAACATCAGTTATGAATTCAATATGGACATGCCATCAATTATGAAATATTTGTGCATCATAGATATCTAAAACTAATTCTTGTTCACATTTAATGATAACTGCCCACCGACCTCAAGCCAATACGTGTTAGTTGAAAGCAAAACATAAGCTTGTGTCAAGATGATACTAATTTAACATTTGAGATGTGGCATTTTGAAGTGGTAGAACATGGTTGTTATGACCACGTCTTATATAAGTTTCATCTGTTTCTGGCTAATTCTTTAAGAAATATAACACCCATAACCCATTACTGAACCTATACCAAACAGCTCAAAATTTTTAGAGAATTGCTACTTGACACGGTATCAGAACCTCTCTATAAATATAGGAGTGTTACCCTTGACAATCCCCACAATTCAGAATTAAGTTAAATTTCAGCACAAGGTAAAATTGGGGCCACGTGCATTTTCCATGCCTCAAGCCCAAAGGGCTCTTGCCTATGGGAATAAGTTAAAAATATTAATGATTATTGGCCATCCACCTAACAACATAAGCCTTCAGGACAAGTGTAATTGATGAACTCATTTAAGTTTATCTTATGTTCTATGAACTTATTTGTAACTATAGGTTAAGACTTAAGCCTCTAAGAAATAATAATTAAAACAAAAGATCAAATGAGGAGATTAAGAATGTCAAATAAAAAATTAACTGAACTACATAAAGTCCTGGTTATTACCTTGTCCCCAATCTCAGATACGAATATTAATGTAAAAGCAGCAGTGAATCCAGATTTTGCAATTGCTGCTAGAACTGCTGAAGGTCCCCCTTTCAAAAAGGCTATTAGTGAAAACAGAAGAGCGCACCCAAACAGCACAAGGGCTATAGAGATAGGATAAGGAACCCTATTGGGAGGTTTCACACTGCCAAATCATAAAATAAATTTACATAAGAATTGTTTATGGCTATGAAGGATTATAGAACATTAAAAAATGGAAATTCAACTTAAAACAATTGAATTGGATGTTATATCAACAAAACTAGCTTAAACACATAAACCTAAATGACAATCTGCTGGATAAGTTGAAGTGAACATGGGATGTCCCACACTCCTTAATTTTAAAATCATGCATTACGCATGTAATATGATTATGCAAAATTTGCCGCAATTTCCCACACAGAACTGGATTTTTAGGCAGATAACAGTCATAAAACTATAAAAGCAACCAATATGCCCAGCAAAATAGAGTCCAAAACAAAATTCACCCTGATAAGTTCCCTATATTACATCCCACTTCACTAGTACCTGCAAAAGGTCTATAACTCTATACCCATCATCTCTGTTGCAGTAAATCTAGGAAACCTTTAGATTATTTTAGAAGATCTCTAGAATGGTTTGTCATATCAAATCATCTTGAAATTGAGGAAACAAACTTAGAAGTTGTTTGTTGATTTTGATTTAGTTCTTGATTTGTTTCCATCCTCAATTAGTTTATTACTCTTATTGTCGTTGGACTTGAGCTTATACTAGTAGTACTAGTACTTGACAAAATTACTGGTATAAAAGGACTAAAGGAGCATTCGGTTAGGGTATGCTAACACAGCAACACACTGCATTTATCAATTATATTTTTTGCTTATTACACATTTGCACTAGACCATCTTTCTCTCTTTTCCTTTCCATATTCATAAACCTATAATTCTTAACAATCATGCCCAAATGAAATCAATCAAATGGAACTCACACTTTAGATGAACTGTCACTGATAGAACTTCCTTCAAAGCCAATCTGTCTATCTTTCTCATTATTGCTTCCATGATCTCCAGGTCCAAAGCTAACATTGGATGCTTGAGCTCGGATCGTGCCATGGGCGACGCTCAACCTTGATTTTTGTCTGCATCTTACTATATATAATTCAGGCATAATGTCACTCAGTAAGACAACAGATACAAGTACCACTGAATATAAGTTACATAAAAGGTAATCATTGCACAATCCAATCCATGGATAAGATTTGATTCCAATGTCTAGGATAACAATCAACTAAAACATGCGATTAGCGTGATAACTTAGACTAAGCAATAATGTAACCGGAATTAGATGCCAAAAAGAAAAGCATCGAACTACGCAGGCAAAAGGATAACAAAATGTTACTTCAAACAAAAAGTCTGCAATAGAGAAACCATTAAGTATTGCACACAATTAAATTACTTCAAGCAACATAAATTATTAAGTATTGCACCCAATTGGATCAATTTTTGATTTGAGCCATCACCCACCTGAATTGGATATCCATCAAAACAGGATGCTGGAAAGTAAATAACAACATCAACTAAATTGAACATTAAAATATATCACACTCGAATCTTGATATAGATTCGAAAAATAAAAGAGTAAAAACACCAATGCCTAAATTTTTTTGATAACTTGATTTACTGAATCTCATATTTCCACTGGACCCTTCACTCTTCCATCACAAATTGCACACATATTCCAATTCAGCTAGTGTTTACCGAAAGACCATTGCAGTAAAAAAAAACTAAGTGAGCTTCAAATTAAGAGATAAAAGCATAACTCCCAGAATGAAAACTTTGCAATCCAAGTCAAACCCAGATCAAAAAAATCAAAACTTGAGCAAAAAAACATAAATATGCAAAAGAACTTACATGTGGATAAAAGGGCAGCTCTAGAGAAATAAGGGCAACATGGTAATATGTCTACAACTGCCAACAGAGGAGGTTTTCCCCTTGAAATCAATGGTGCATTAAGACTCATCCCTCTCATTTTTTATTTATTTTTTTAAACTGCTTTTCCTTTCTACTGCAGTTTCATTTTTATTTTAGTTTGGACTAGTTGGGTATGTGGGTTCTGCAAAATCTGTGACTCTAGAGAGGGGGAAAAAATAGAACTTTTTCCAGAATGTTTGAGAGTTGAAACTTGAAAGTGTACTTACGCAGTTGAGTTTTGAGGTAAGGTTGTGTTGTGTCGTGTGTTTTGCTAGAACTCGAATCAGACTGCCACGTAAGCATAGGAAGATAAATGACAGCTAAACTAGTTACGTTATGAACGAAGTGTGGGTAAATTCATGCCCCGTCCTAACTTTTTTTTTTTTTACTGTATTCGTACGACGTAAAATTAATGATATTTGGTTTTAAAGTTATTTTTAGGTTTCAATTTTGTGGTAAAGTTTTTTTTTAATATTTTATGTTAAAAGTATTTTTGTTTTTAATTTTGTTTTAAAAGGTTTTTTTGTTTTAAATGATTCTAAAATCTATTTTTTATTGTTCAATTTAAAAAAATTATGAATGAATTTTTTCGTACTTTTTCATCCTCATCCTGATGATTTAGATATTACAAATTATAAATGAGAATTGAGAAAATTATGAGAAAAAAGAAAACACTAGGATCAAATTCAAAAAAGAACGTAGAAGGATCAAATTGAAGGAAAAAAATTTTTAGAACGAAATTTTAGTCTGAATATAACTAAAATGACAATCAGTAGTTTTGTTTTCTAATGAAATAAAAATGAGTGTTTTTTTTAAAACCCAAGTGGATTGTCCTAGTGAAAATTAGTTGGGCGCTTAGGGACTTCAGGATCAAAGGATCAAGTTCCAGTGAGACAACAATTCCTGAGGAGATTCATACCATTGAGTCAAAGAATCACACAGTTCGCGAATCCGAGATGGATTAGTTGAAACACAAAAAATGTGAATCTCAAGCACCACCTGATTTCGAAAAATAATTAGTGTTTTACTTGAAACGGTGTTTGGTCATAGAATTGACTATGACAAGTTAGAACTCTCCTTTAAATGAAATGTTTTTACTTCCGGAATAAGTGAGATTGAGAAATTTTTTTTTTTTTTAATTAAGGTAGTGGAGCATCATTCTAAATACTTGGGAATTCCTAAAATTGCCGAACACCAAGAAGCATATCTTGGACTTGGCTGGCGATGGGACGTGGAAAAAGGTTAAAGGATGGAAAAAGAGTGTATTTTCTAGTGTGGGCAAAGAGATATTGACCAAATATGTAATTAATCAATCCCAACCAATATCATGAGCTACTTTGCACTTCCTCGCACCTTGTGCTCACATATAAAATTAACGATCTCTCATTTCTCTTAGAGTGGTTCAACAAAGAGTAGAAAGATTCATTAGTTATGGTGGGATCTTTGGCAGCTTCGAAGAGATGAGTTATTGAGTTTAAGAAGTTCTCTACTTTTAATAAAGTTCTTCTAGCTAAGCAAGATAGCGGAGTAATTGGTCATATTAGTCCCTGATTTTGTAGGCGTAAGTTAAGTTAATCTCTGACTTTATCGAAATAACAATTTAGTCCCTGAGATAAGAGAACGTCGATCAAGTTAGTCTTGCCGTCACTATCGTAGGGATGTATTTGCTTTAAAATGGGACAAAGACAGGAACGTATGTGAATTAAAATGTTATTTAAAGAACTAAATTACAATTTCGATAAAGTTAGGGACTAACTTGACCGACGCCTACAAAATTAGAGACTCATCTGACCAATTACTCCAAGATAGCGGCTGCAATCTATTAATAATTCTTTGGTTTTAAAGGTCCTTAAAGCCAAGCATTTCCCACGTTCTCATTGTCCAAAGCTGGATGCCTTATTCAATCAGATGGGCTTTCTGATTCTTACAAATCTAGAAAAAGAAAAAAAGAACGATTAAATTAAATAATAAAGAGATGAAAAAATGCATTACTTGCTGCTATTTGATGATTTAATTTTTTCGGAAGGGTTTCAAAAATTAAAAATAAGTGTAAAGGCTTATGAGAGGAAGGTAGGGAAGAAGAGGGGAGAAGATGGATGAAGAAGAATAAATGAGACAATATGAAAAATAAAAAATGTTGGGTGTGAGGTAAAAGTGAGAAGAGAAGAGAATGTAAAAATTGGGTGTGTGAAAAATGGTATTTTGTGAAGTTCATGACAAAAATTTTAAAATAATGTATGCTGTTTTGTTTACGAGGGAAATATCACTGTCATTGCCGCACATTGACGACTCTGATGAGCAACCCCGCCTCCAGGTCATAGCCTACAAACTGCCCGGAGGAGGTCAACCACTATCGAAGGAGCGACAAGCTCATACCGCCGAGGTGAGATTCGAATCCGTATCCTTACGGACTGAGGACAAAATTCCGAGTCAGATGTGTTCGGTTGTTAAAATAATGTACGTTGATAGTTAAACAATGGTGCATTTAGAAATAATGTAATAAAATTGTTGTGGTAGGCATTTCTTTATTATTATATCATCAAGGTAGCCGATATCCTACTCCATTTTGATTAAATGCTCCGGTTTGGGAATCATACCATGGTCAGCATGTATGTGTATTTTCGAGAGAAGTGATCGTCAGATTATTTTTTAAAGCGATAAAGGGTGTGGATCAAATGTAATGGGGTATATTCCTATTAACCGTTGGATCTTGATTTTAAGAGATTGAATAGTGTGGATCAAATATATGGGCATATTACAGTTTGGTTCTTACAAAAAAGAAAATGTATTAAAAATTAATAAAAATTTCTTTAATAAATAAAAATAAGTTATTAAAAAATTGGGTGTATAATGAAAATTATGAATGAAGGTTGCCTTATTCATAAAATAAATTTCCAAAATTAAAAATTTAAAAAATAAAATAATAAATGTTCTATTTTTTTAAAAAAAAATCATGTTTCTCCTCCTTTATAGGCGGTAGAGGAAGCTAGCAGCGACTCGCAATAATGGGGCAGAGAAAGATGGAGGCTTGGATCATCCATTCTCGACGATGAAGCGACAGAGAAACGTGGAGGCTTGGATCGTTGGCTGGTGGGAAGTGACTCGCGATGGGGAAACGATAGAGAAAGGTGGAGGCGACGACTTGCGATGGTGAGACACCGTACCCATTCGCGATGGTGAAGCGACAGAGAAAGGTAGAAGCTTGGATCGGTGGCTGGCGAGCGACAATGAAGTTAGAAGATGAAGGGAGGTAATAAGCTGGCTAGCTTGAAACTAGGTCTGAAGGGCTGAGAGTGTAGTTGATAACAATGATGAGTAATGGTGATGGGTTCTATGCAATGGTGAAGAGGGGTGCCATCGTGATGGTGGTCGGAGATAGGTAGGTATTTGATTGGATGTTGGGGTAGATGGAAAAGATAAGGATAAAATAGTCATTCCATAATTTATTTATTCTTTAATATCAACAATTATAATTATTTAATATTAAAAAATTAAGGAGGGTTTATTAGTAATTAATTAATGTTGACCGAGAATATTGCACCACAAAAATTTTTATCGGAGCATGACAAGAGAAACATAAATGAAGCATGTTAGAATACTCCTTGTATCAATCACAGAGGTTGTTTACCCCACACATTATGTGGGCTTACAATTATTATTTCATTATTTTGCATATTTTGTTGTGCAAACATGGACTATCAATAAGGGTAAGGATACAATACTATACTATACACATCGCCTAAATCTAAGGGCAATGTGGATTTAAGTCATTGGACGACTGAGATTGATGAATGGGAGCATGGTGTATGTATACACTTGGTTAAATTGAGTGCATCATAGAAAATGGTCATCTGTAGGTTTTTTTTAAAGAAATGATAAATTCTCCTAAAAATAATTACTTTTTTTTTTAAAAATTTAACACATTTACTCAGAATATTTTTTACACATATTCGTAACAAATTTATTCGAATATATCAATTTTGAATGCAGTTTTTACTTAATATAGTTTTTTCAGAACAGAGACTAAAAAAAAAATTAACCCAAATCATAAAAACGAGTGCATATCACCGAAGAAGAATACACGTAGAATATTTTTGAAATGACTAAATTTGAAAACAAGGAAAAAGAATTTTAACCTTTGTCAGGGAGTACATAATAAAAATTAAAAAAAAAAATCAGAATAACAAAAAATATATAGTTGTGAAAAGGAAGATAGATAGGATATTTAAAAAAATTAAAATAAAATTAAAAAAATTTCTATAGGGGCTGAGAATTTTTCATTGAAAATTAGAAATGAGATCTATATTAAGAACAAAAAAAAGTATTCAAAAAAGTATTCAAAAAATTGTGATTAATGTATTTTTAAGGTCATTTTTTTTATTAGGAGAATTTATCATTAAAAAAAAAACAGTTTACCAACAAAAAAAACGTACAGATTATCATTTTCTATGGTGCACTCAACTTAACCAGGTGTATACATACACATGCTCTTATCCATCAATCTCAATCGTCCAATGGCTTAAATGAATATTGGCCTTAGATTTAGGCAATGAGTATCTATACTCATCCACAAAGGATGAGTACAGTATAATGACCCAATCAATAAATCACCAATTGTGCATACTTTAATATATTCTTTATGTATCGCTAGGAAAATTGTCTCGTGTGATGCACGGGTCTTAAATTTCGCTATTCTTTCTATGATCTTGAGTTGACATGAACTTTGACATAAATATAAAAATTGAAATATCAAGTTAGTGCTAAATATATGAGAATTAAAAAAGTATATCCATAAGAATATAGGTTTTGGAGTTCTGGAATTCTTGATAAAAAATCAATTATTGAGCAAAAGATAAATCTATTTAATTTTTACTTTAAATTTTTTAATAAAGATATATTATAAAAATAAAACTAACAATATTATTAATAAAAAAATGAAGTGTGTGAATAGTCATACGGGTGTCACTCATATCTTCATTTTCTTAATCCTTTTTCTTTTTTTTTGGTGAAATTCTTAATCCTTTTTCTAATCCACCATTGTTGTTTTTTTTTTCGTAAAGACTTTTGGTATCTCTTATTCATTAGACTATATATCTATGTGAAAAAATATGTGTATTTGTGTTCACCAAAAAAAATAAATATATGTGTAATTGTGTTATAGAACAAATAAATATATATGATTAAATATAACGAATAATTATGTATGTGTAATTGTGTTATAGAAAAAATAATTATATATATGATCAAAATAGTTATATCACTATTACTCTACTCATCAATTTTCATATTCTATTTTTGTTTTCAACACTTGTCTTATCAAATCCTTAACTTCCACAAAAACGTATAAATTTTAGTTTAGTTAGAAACCGTAAGTTATTTAATTAGATCAAATAAAATCTTTAATATTTAATTTGACCAAAAAATATATAATTAAATAATTTTTTTGAAACTTTATGACAACTCTCAAAATGGCAAGGAATAAATTAAAGATAAAGAAAAAAATAAGAAATAAATTAAAGATAATTATTTTTTTATTCGAGTACTCATATAGTCATATGTATATTTTTTTTATGATGTATATTTTGAGAGCCTAACGAACATCAAAATCAGAAGTTTATTTTCCAAAAATTTTTGTACATAAAAGTGTTTGAAAATATGTATTAAAGAGATGGAAAGAAATGAGAAGAGACAAAGAACCTGAAAGGGAGAAAAAGGAAGGCAACCAGAAAAAAAAATAAAAGAAAGAAGATGAAGAGAAGTGTGTCTCTAAGAAAACATGATGAACGATTATGATTTAATCTAATAAAATATGATGGATGATTTCACCAAAAAAAAATATGATGGATGACTAAGATTAAAAGACACTGAACACACACTTAATGATGGATTTAGGAGAAAAATACAACATTAGGAAGGAAAATGGATGTTTTAGGAGGGAAATCTTTTTTGCCCTTCTACTTCTCCTATTTTATATTATGTTAATAAGTTATGTATTTTTAGCTTTTATACCTTGTCTCATATTATACAGTATATTGTTAGAAACAAAATACTCATTTATATTTATTTTTTTAAGCATAAAGTTATTTATTACACTATCTTTTTCACCACCTTTTTTTCTATCTCTCTTCAATTTTATCTACATATATTTATTATTACTCTCTCATATTATTAAATGGGGGTAATTTAGTCAAAATATAGCAAACTTTTATAGCATTTATTCATCTATTAATCTATCTGCATCGCTAGAAGAAGGGACAAAGGGAGTAATTACATAATTTAATTAATTATTAATTATAATTTAATACAATTTTTATACTTCATCAACTAATTAATTAACTAAGTCATTACTACTCCACATTAAAAATAAATTTTTTATAAATTAAAAAGTTGGATTTTTCAAAATTATTAATTAAAATTTAATTAAATTTTTATACTTCATTAATTAATTAGTTATCTATGTACTCCGTTCATTTCATATTTTTTGGTCTTTTGGTCTTTTTCGTTCATATCTTTTGTCCTTTTACAGTTCCAATGCATAAACATTTTTTTTTCCAATTTTAACCTTTCATTCATCATTTTTCATACTCCTTATTAATTCTATTTTTATATTCTCTCTCATCCCTAAACTACTATATATTAATTAATGAACACTTTTCCTGATAAAAATTAAATGCTACTACAATTTTCGATAAGGATTAAATAGGAACATTTAGGCAAAACACATATAAAACTTACAATAATTTACACTTTCATAATATGTGTGCCCAAACCTAAAAGACCAAAAAATACTCCCTCTGTCCCATTATCTTGGTAAAAGTCAAACAAGAGAGTATCTGTTTAATATAATGCATGATTCACTCATTAATTACAAATTGATATTATATAAATTTTCATATCATTACAATTAATACATATTGCAATATTGCCTCAAAAAGAAATCTTTAAATATGTTTTCCTTAATTACTTATCAGTCATCAATACAATATACGATTTTTAAGATTTTTTATTTATTTTTTTACTTTAATATGGGACAAATTCTTTTGCATTTTTTTTACCAAGATAATGGGACGGAGGGAGTATGGAATTGGGGTAGTAATTAATACTCCGTGTTAAAAATAATCTTTTAAAAACTAAAAAGTTGCATTTTTTTAAAATTATTAATTTTAATTTAATATTTTATTATACTTTATTAAATAACTAAGCATTTAATAAATATAGAAAAATAATGAATTTAATTAATTGTTGATTATAGTTTAGTATTTTTTTACACTTCATTAATAAATTAATTAAATATTTAATTAATAAATAAAGAACAAAAATGAAAAAAATATACTATGTAATAAATACTCCAAATTAAAAATAATTTTTTTATAAATTAAAAATTTGCATTTTTAAATATTTTTAATTATATTTATTAATCTTTTAATCTTTTATTAATTAAATAAGTAATTAATGAATAAAGAATAAATATTTTAATTAATTAATAATTATAATTTAATAGGTTTTTTACACCTTATTATCAATTAATTAACTATGTAACTAATACATAAAGAAAAAAAATTAAAATTAAAAATATAAATATAAATAATATAATGTTGCATGAACCATAAATTAAATTATTATTCTCATTTCCAATACCATAAATTAAATTAACCTATTTACTTTCTTAATGAACGTAAAATTTATTAAAAGTGTCTTTTATATACAGGGAGAGAGTACATAAAATGTGAATTGCCTAACAGATTCTAATCATTTACATCAAAGTTGTAGAATTTACAAATACTAATTAGTCATAAATTTAACAAAATTTCCATGACGACGATTTGTTACTCTTGCACTACTACTGCTGATTACACAATTAAAATTATCTTATTTTATAGCTGTATTATATTATCATAATTGATTAATACTTAATCTGTGCATTGCACGGATTTAAGACTAGTTAACCACAAATTTAACAAAAATTCCATGACCACGATTTGAATGCAAACTTACAACAAAGTATAGAAATTTGAGTTAGGATGATGAAAAATCTTTAATGTAGTATATATGTTTCTATAATTCACCACTACTGCAAAATGAAATTAGTGATACGAACATGATTAAGAGGAACTACATAAGGTCAAATCCCATTTTAAAAGATAATTTACCCAAAAAAATGTGAGCACCAAAACCAAGATGAAATAATATTTGAAGAAGATTTGAAGATTTGATTTCACCAAAACCAATAAAATTAAAGATTTGAAATAATAAATATAAGTGAAATTATATAAGATTTGAAATTTAATTCATGTTTTTTTATTCACAAACTTTATTTTAAATGGAAATTTTCAAAATCATTTTCGTAATTTTTCAAAAAATACTTGTTAGAACATATTAAAAAGTGCACAAACAACACTAATTAGTGAGAGCTCATGAAAACCTTGACCCTTTATCTAAAATTATATGTAATTATTTCATTTACTTTTTTTTTTATCTTCTCTGTTTTAGCTATTTTTGGCTTGATTATGACAATGGTTTATCCATTATTATATAATATGATTTCATTGCCCACACAACCTACATTTGAAATTCTATCAAGATAGTATGCATTCATTATTTACCTCCTTTCATTTAGTCATTTAGATTAGTCACTGGTTTCCTCAAAAAATTTGTCAATGGAAAGTTAAATCATGACTAATTAATATGTCAATCTCATACTTCTTCCGTCTCATTATCTTGGTAAAAAATGCAAAAAAATTTGTCCCATATTAAAGTTAAAAAATAAATGAAAAATCTTAAAGATTATATATTGTATCGATGATTGATAAGTAAGTAAGGAAAACATATTTTAAATATTTTTTGAGGCAATATTGCAATATGTATCAATTGTAATTATATGAAAATTTCTGTAATATCAATTTGTAATTAATTATTGAATCATGCATTATATTAAACAGATACTCTCTTACTTTTATTGACTTGTTTGACTTTTACCAAGATAATGAGACAGGGGAAATAACATTTTCAGAACAACAATGTTATTTGAACATCAAATTTAAACTTTAAAATGAAACATTTGTCATTACAAGAAAATAATGATGATAAATTTAATGTACTATTTTGTCATTTTCTTATTTCTTTTCTTAAAATAATAGCAATTTAATCTTGATATCAATTTTTGATATTCAAATAGCATTTTCGATCGAAAAACAACATGGAATACTACTTTCATTTATATCAAATAAAAATACTCATACCTCGTACTAAAAGTAGTGATGCAATAGAAATCATGCTCTAACTTGGTCAACTAAGCAAAAAGCTAAGATACATTAAAAGATGTAACGGTGAGCATTAGCAAAACTCAGCCCCTCAAGCCTAATGACGTTTATCGAACCAAAGCATGGAGGAAGAATAGTTCTCTCATCAAAATCCTCAGCATTTGAGAACCAGGGATTGAAATTCTTCGTTTGAGGTCTAAAATTCTTTCTTCTTCACATCTACTGCTAATCAACTAAGGTAGTTTCCGGAAGGATCCAGAGCCATCTCAAGGGATTGACTGTCATGTTAATTTCCCCTAATGACCATCTATCTATATATTGCATTGTTGATCAAGGACTGTTCAATATATAAATAGAAACCTTTGCCTACTCATAAATGAACACAACAATTAAGACACATGTTTAGAAGTTCTCTAACCTTGCTCTATGCGATCTCTCTTCTTTCTTCGAGGATCATGAACCACCTTCCAATTTAAAGTCCGAAGGGTCAATCTAGATGCTCAAGGAAGGAAATGTAAGAAAATAGTATGGGGCAGAGAAGAAAAATCACTTGGATAATTGTACTTGTAAAGGATATTAGAAAACAACAATAATAATGAATCATGTACTTGAAACGTGTTCTCCAGCACTGTCCTTAAGATGTTATTTGCCTTCACCACTTACTACAGGGTTATGACAAATCGCCTCTAGAATTTGTTCAAACACCTAGAGATTATCAGCCACAATTTTAATAATCTCACTTTCAAGAAAGGATGTGAATGATTGTTGGGAAAAACCAGAATAAATTTTCCTCCTCTGTGTGACGCAAAATAGGCTATACAATGCAGAAGCGATATATAAGCAGATAAGTATGTTATTGAGAAATAGAAGGGGTAGAAGTAGAAGATATAACACCAGGAATTTTAACGTGGAAAAACCTTCTCCAAATTAGAGAAGTAAAAAACCACGGGCACAAGCCAGTAAAATCTCCACTATGAAAAAGTAGGAATACAAAGTGTCTCTTCGTGTGTAAGAGGAATACTCTCAATCTCACCCTAAAAGGATTGAATAAAATATCTCTAGTATAGCACTAGGATTTCTCTCCAGCGTCTAGCTAGGAACTCTTTATACTCAGTCTTTGGTGGAAGAACTCTTTAAGACTCTCTCTCAAGGTTTGGTGGTGTGGTGCTTGTGGCACACCTTGGTGCAATTTGCTCTCTCCTTGGAGAGCTCTATTTATAGAGTCTGGATTGGAGACTCCGACTTACTCTCCACTCCAATTGCTTGTTCTCCACTCCGTGTGGGTTGTCTTGGTCTTCAAGTAAGTTGGCTTGCTCTCCACTCAACTTGGCTTGCTCTCCAAGTAATAACATGGGCCTTTATCTCCAAGTAATATCTTGGGCTTATATCTCTTCCCATCAAATAAGGAAGGAAATCCCAACAATCTCCCTCTTCCTGACTTAGTTGAGGGGATGTCTTCAGTCCTGCTCCACTGCAATTGTCTATGAGCTTCTTGACTGGAATTCTCTTAGTCATTAATCAAACCAGTTGTCTTCTATGATCGAAAAGGTAACACATCTTTGCGATCATGATTCGCTCCCCCTGCAAATTTAGTTGGGTAATTTTCTTCTCATCAGTGTTGGCTTGCACCGCCGATGGCAAGGCTGAGCATCAACGGAACACGCCGCCTAACTACCTTGTTAGGAAGACTTTCGACTCAAGGATCCCTATGTGAATCTACCGACTGTAAGTCGCTTCAACACTTGTATGAGCGAGGTATGCTTTTGCTTATTCCATGGGTTTCATGTCTTCCATGGGCTTCACTTCTTCCATGTCTCTCAACAACATTTGCAATAGTCTGGAAGGATATACTTTTTTTTTTTTTTCTGGATTCTTCTTTCAACAGACTGTCTGAAACAACTTTCGTTGAGAACTTCTCTTCAAGTAAGGAAACCAGTGGTTGTCCATGCAAGAAATAAGCTTGTACACATCATTGTATCATAAGTGATCTTCCATTATGGGTTTCCAATAAGAGTAATTATCTACAGTCAACTTGAACATGTCTCCATCATATGAAACAGTAGAGCTAGCGGTCCCATCCATCTTGAGTCACACAGGCAACGCTCCCCAGATAAACCTGGGAGCTCTGATACCATTGTTGGGAAAAACCAGAATAAATTTCCCTCTTCTGTGTGACGCACAATAGGCTATACAATGCGGAAGCGATATATAAGCAGATAAGTATGTTATTGAGAAATAGAAGGGGTAGAAGTAGAAGATATACACCAGGAATTTTAATGTGGAAAAACCTTCTCCAAATTAGAGAAGTAAAAAAACACGGACACAAGACAGTAAAATCTCCACTATGAAAAAGTAGGAATACAAAGTGTCTCTCCGTGTGTAGGAGGAATACTCTCAATCTCACCCTAAAAGGATGAAATAAAATATCTCTAGTATAGCACTAGGATTTCCCTCCAGCGTCTCGCTAGGAACTCTCTATACCCACTCTATGGTGGAAGAACTCTCTAAGACTCTCTTTCGAGGTTTGGTGGTGTGGTGCTTGTGGCACACCTTGGTGCAATTTGCTCTCTCCTTGGAGAGCTTTATTTATAGAGTCTGGATTGGAGGCTCTGACTTGCTCTCCATTCCAATTGCTTGTTCTCCACTCCGTGTGGGTTGTCTTGGTCTCCAAGTAAGTTGGCTTGCTCTCCACTCAACTTGGCTTGCTCTCCAAGTAATAACATGGGCCTTTATCTCCAAGTAATCTCTTGGGCTTATATATCTTCCCATCAAATAAGGAAGGAAATCCCAACAATGATTTAGAGAGGAATTTCTATGTTGCAATCTATATCTCAATTTCATGCTAAGGGAATTCTATTTATAATAGATTTCTCAATAGTTATATATGTTCATGAGTAAAGAAATATATCTTTTCATGATTGAAAAGACATGTCTGTCTACTTATGATGAACAAATGCTTCTAATCACCACCAATGACTGAATATATCAAATCACAATTTCACATGACAGTTTTGCAAACTATCACCAACAGGACACTTCATCGAGTTTCCTCTTATGGCTATGGAAACCCTAAAAGCTAGGAGTCCTTATCGGCTAAGGAGATGCAAGAGTAGAAATAGTCCATTAAATAAGGAGACACACAGATTTGTTTATTACTATAAGGAATTTATGTTATCTCATTATTTTAGCTTTGAATAGTTAACTTCCTCAACTAGGGTTGATGGTGGATTTTGGATGTTTATTATGACATAATTATGGTTTGATCGGTTGTACATTTTGTTTCGCATGAGTGCTTATATTTCATGTTAGCCTATCTATATCAGTCTGGTTGCATTGTTGATGGGGAGGTTGATCCCCAATTAGCAATCATGTAATAAGTTAATGTATGTTATTTGTCAATTAATTAGGATATTAGTTGACTGGATAACAGATGCGTGGTTGAGCCCTAGTTTGTCAATGAATCTTAAAAAAAAGATAGCAACATGATCAGAGTCGGTATAGGGTTGGCCGATTGAAATTTCTTTAGTCTTGAAATGTAACTGAATTAGGATTATCAATCATCTTTTCTGATTTCAATTTATTGGTCAATTATTCATGATAATTTTTCGGCTAATTTTTCTACACTTTATGCAATTACAACACACGTTGAATAATAAATGCAAGTCATGTGATGAGAGATTATCACTTCATTGGTGAACATAAAAATCTATCCACAATTTTAAAATAAGCAATGCTATGTGGAACAAAATTAGTTTTTGTCAAAAGTTGACAAATGTAGTAGAGCAATTTGTAAACTATGTTTTCACTTCAAATAAAGGCAAATGCTAATAAGTGCCCTAAGAACAATTGTTAAAGTCCTTAATGGAGTAAAAAAGTATTGAAAAATGCATTTTCGATGTTTTCGAGAGAAAAGTAAATATAAACTTATGATTATTTTTTCATTATTAGTAACCTTAACAAGTTTCCTTAAGGACTTATTAGCAAGGTCCTAAAAAAAATGCAAATTCTCTTTTAAAATGAAATTCAGCAACAATGTGACTACCATGAATGTTTCATGCGTGGAAATTTGCATTTTTTTTAAAGGAAAACACAATTTATAATTGGAGCGGTTTCTGATGCTCCACGTGATTAGTCATTCAAAATGTAACTTCATTCCACATGGCAATGGTACTTTTAGGAAACGGCACGACTTAGCGACCACTGACTTCATCCCATTTGGCACAATGCTCAAAGAATGACGCGTCTTATCCAATAAAAGGAAATTTGTTAGCAAGGTTTAGATAATATCGCCAGCCAGTTGTCAAAATTCGAAAGTTAACAATTCTTTAAATAATTTAATATATTTTTTATATTTCTTATAGAAAAAAAATAAGGATAGTAAATAAAATGAATTATGAAATGACAAAAGAGTACAATGGCAAAAACAAAAATCCCAAAATAACCTTTTCTAATCCCTCCTACACGTGCCTCACCATGCCTTGTTCTCTCAGTCCCTGTATATCTTAAAGCCTCAACTCTATTCTTTGGGGTTTCTTCTCTCTTTCTCTCTCTTTCTCTCTCTATCTTTTCTGTTGTTGTCTGAACCAAGTGCACTTGGTGACAATATGAGAGGTACTGTTTATTGTTTATGGTTCTTGCCCTTGTTTTCATTTTCCTTCACTCTGCTCTCAAATGCCTTACTTTCATTTGTTTATTGGTTTTTTAGCTACCATAACTAATTTTCATGTCTTAACTGAACATGCTGCTAAACTAGTTTATGTTAACTGAAATACTGAATAACTGCTATATGGTTGAAAACTTGAAATGTTGTGGTGAGTCATTTGGAACTTGACCCTTTTCATATAGAGGGTTGTTTTTTAATTTTCTGTATATTTGTTCTGATTCTGGTTCTCTATTTATTTATTTAAATGTATTGAATTATTAATATTTTGTTCTATCTCCATTATTGCTCTTCTTTTGTATAATGCTTTATATGCTTTTGAGTTAGTGGAAATGTGGAATGGTGTATGTTTGGTGTTTTACTTTTACAATTAACTATGAACTCTTTAGCTATTTGTTTCATTTTTTGTTTTTGATTGAAGTCTTTCAATTGTTTCTGATAGCTGCTTTAATAAAATAAGTATAATCCGCTGTTTTCGATATGTTTGATTGGTCATCTCATAACCTCCGTCGCTTTTACGGAAAATCATTTCTTTTTCATTGTTTCTTTCTTTTTGGTGAAGGCAAGTGTACGTTAATGTTTTTCGTGTTTCTGAAGGTTAATGTATTGGTCCAAAGTAGCTTCTTAAAATTACTTTCGATCATAGTTACATGGTACACGGTACCAGTTCCGGTACACGGTACGTGGTTCGTAATGGTTCGTCACTTTATACATTATTTTTACGAGACTTCCTTTATAACTAACCCAGTACGTGGTACTGTGGTACGCCGAATTCGGTACGTGGTAGTAGGTTAAATGAGTGAACCATGTAACTATGCTTTCGATACTCTTTTATTGATGACATTTGTTTTCGGTATGATGTGTTTATCGTTATTTTGGATTCTTAATCATGTATGTTCTTCTAACTTTGTTCAGTCTAAGGCTATGAAGTGCTTAAATCTCTCCTTAAGGCATCGAAGTGTTCGACACACTTCCGACACTGTCACTTTTCCTTCGCTTGCACAACATATGTCAAACACTGCTCATAAATTTTAAATTTAGTTTTTTGTTGACTCGGACAAGCGCAGATATGTAGAACATAGTCAAGCAAAAATATGTAGAATATAAAAGAAAAAAACAGAGAATGAAGGAACCAAGAACATAGACCAAAATATTGAGCACAAGGTAGAAAAACAGAGTAGCGGCGAGATAGATAAAGTGAGTAGAATACTACCTGAGTAGATAGCGAGAAATTTCTTTCGGCAACAGCATAGAGCTAAAATCTGGTTAGGAAGTGCTGGTAGAGAGGCCCGAATTTGGAGCTTTACGGCATCGATAAGGGAATAACTCCAGGTGGAATTAAATATTCAGAAGCTTATTTCTGCTTAGTGCATATAGCGACATATCTTAAGATTCTAGACTTCAAATTGATTTTACATTGTGTCTTTAATTCCTTACTAATATAAACAATAAAAACTTGTACTTTCTTACACACTTTTTCATCATGCTATTCACTATCTTATCTTTTTTTTTTCCTACACATTTTAAGTCATACAGTTATTTTTTCACTATGCAAAAGCCACTTACATGCTTCAATGTTTCTTTCTTTTTAGGTTTGGATGACGCCCTTGATTCTGTGGATGACCTCTTGGATTTCTCATCAGACATAGGTGAGAATGATGATGACGAAGTCAAAAGCAGGAAAGGCTTTCCTGAACTTAACCCAAACTGCAGTGATCCACCATCGCTTAGCCCATTGGACCTGGGTGATCCCAGCCTTCAATCTTCTGTAAGTTTGATGTTCCATTTAACCATTTTTGGAATGTTTATGAGGTCTTAAGAAAATTCATTATGTTGGTTTTTGAATGATTTGCGACTTGTTAAGTTCGTCAATGATAACATTTTACTAGGATAGAGACAATAAGAAAAACAATTTTTTGAATAATTATGGTTTTGTTAGAATAAGGTAGAGTTAGGATTTGGGTTGGGTTGACTTGGGTGAGTCAATTGCAGAAGGCATTTAGAAGAATAACATGTATAAATTATCTTTAAGTGTGCATAAAATGTTTCTGATTTGCCTTCAAATGTCACTGCACCCATGTCTTGCATGAGTCTAATGTTTGAGTTGACTAAGAAAACCCTTTTTTGATATCAAGATTAATCGTGCCCCATTTTCATTTTCCAGGAGTTAGCAGAAGAAGAGCTTGAATGGCTATCCAACAAAGATGCTTTTCCTGAGGTTGAAATATTTGTTGACATAACCTCTATTCAACCCAGCTTCATACAGCATCCGACAGGGTCAGTGCTTGAGAACAGCACAAGCAGTAGCACTAGTAATAACAGCACTAACAGCATTAGCCTGTTAAGCGGCTATGATACCCTGAAGGTCCCTGTCCGTGCACGGAGCAAATCTCGCACTCGCAGTAGGATTCTCTCTAGCAATTCTGGCACCTCAGCCCAGCGGAGTCAGCAAAGTAAAGCAAGTGCTAGAGTGGAAAAAGTGACGACAATCGCATCCATTGGGAGGAAATGTCATCACTGTGGAACTGAAAACACCCCGCAATGGCGTACAGGTCCCCATGGGCCAAAAACTCTGTGTAATGCATGCGGGGTTAGGTTTAAGTCTGGGCGTCTTGTGCCTGAGTACCGCCCTGCAAGTAGCCCATCTTTCCGTAGCGACTTGCATTCAAATTCCCATAGGAAGGTTATGGAGATGAGGAAGCAGAAGCAAATCGGAATGGCTTGAAGGCCGGAGATAAAGGCCAAAGTGGTAGTAAGCTGCCCTTTTAGCATTGTTCATGCTAGGAGTTTAGGGTTTTAGTTTTCTTTTCGAATTTCATTTATTCTGATTTAATTTTGCTCCCATTTTTGCTATGGCATTGGTTTAGATGGGCAGTGAAAATTCTTGATGGAAATTGAACTTAGGGGGAACTTAAATCATTTGTCTTTGTTATATGCCGAAGACAACAAGCCAACTTGGGATGTTGATTTTTTAAAAACATATTTGGCTGTTCTTTATGCTTGCAAGATGGTACTTTGATTGGGATCAGGGAAGAGGTGAGATGCTGAAATGATGGTTGTGGTCCCTTTACTTTGATACATGCTGTTATGCTTTCCTGAACTGATTCTGAATTGATAGATAATTGTTTTATTGATTCTTGAGGAATTGTGAGTTGTGACACCATTCAGGTTATATTACAGTTGCTGTGACATCATCCGTGTATTAGAAGAATTTTCTTAGATGTAAAGGCGTGCATGTTCTTTGCTATTTGATCCTTCATTTGCTACAAATTTGAATTGATCAAGCTTTGACTTTTTGGTGACTACATGAAATCTTTGTATATTATTGTTTTACTTGGTGCCAAATTGCAAAAATGTGTATAGTTTGAGATACCGAAACTATCATTGGTGTCTCTAACTTGTGAACTGCCCCATGTGATTGATTGTGTCCATTGTGTTGAGAATGCATATTGCAATTGATAAGATAATCATAGTGCCACAACATAGTGTTAATTGCGTGGTGCGTTGTTTCTTTTATTGTGAGAACTCGTCAAAATTTACGATATAAGATAAGAATTACCACTGGAAGAAGGTGGAGCTCTGATCGGGGCTTCACGGTGATGTTGCTTAGTCACGCTAGTTGAACTTTGGAGCATTGTCTGTTCATTTAGACACTGGTCGAAAGCAAGTAGTTTAAGGTAATTTTCGTTTTGACCAGGGTTCAAAGGTGGTTTATTTAACCCGATCAGAGTGTTTGTTGATGATTACTTTCTCGCGATGTTAGTTCTATTAATGATGGAGAAGTGGACAATGAAATTAGGATCTCACAAAGTTGTCATATTTAAGGAGTGTTTTTGGACAAGTTGTAGGATATATAATTTGGGAAGGATTCCTAGTTCATATAGTGATTCACTAAGGATGATGATAGATAAATTTGATGTAAGCACTTGTGCTATTGTTACAATGGCCAAATCTGACTGGCATTTAAACTCCAGTCTTCCAGTGTTTAGTATTACTTGAGTCAGGCAAGATCACTTTGGGTGGCAATACTCTCCTTGCCAAGTGTTATTTTTCATCGTTACTCCTCATTAATGAATAAGATTGTTTGAACTAATGAGACTTTTTCCTTGGGATTCTTTGCATGAAATAGTTTTGTTTGCTTTGTGACTTGGAAGTAGTCATGGGGTTAAAAGATATTGTCTTTGCTTGGAGGGTAAGGTTGTGTATATTTACCTTTCCCAAACCCCAGTATGTGACAACCTTTTTAGAGAGAGAGGTTGGGGAGTGTGACGGTGGTGGTTGGACGGTAGTATAGCGAAAGAAAGAAAGGACTTATGGTGGTGGTTGAATGTGATTGGATAGAGTTGAGAAACCTGTTTGCAAGGCTGGGTGAGGTGGTTAATGTCTTTCTCTCGCAAAAGAGGAATTCTTTCTGTTGGTAAAAGGTTTCACGTTTGTCATATTTAAGAGTGTGGCTGATCCGAATGAGTAGGAGGAGTGCAAACTTGATAGTTTGTATATCAGCAAACGCAAACTATTGGCCAACTAACATCTCCTTTTTTGACAAGCCGTTGGGTGGTGTGGTTGCAGAAAGGGGTGGTGTGCGGAGGGTAGCATTGGCTAAGGAGAAGAGTCATGTTATGATGGATGGGGAGATGGTGAAGGAAAAACATCATTAAGGTGTTCTGACCAGGGTTTGGGGACCGAAAAATTCAAATTTTGACCTTGGAGAGAGTTTGTGGTCATGGGTCTGATTGACACTCAATATCTTTGTGGAGATTCGGAGATGGCCCCCGATGCCTGGGAAATTATTGTGTGGTCCGGGACCAATGGCCTGGCCATTGGTCCCGGTGTGGATGTGACCGGGTCCCGAACCACACAATAATTCCTCCTTATGCCTTGGAATTTAGTCATGATGTATGGTTGGCTTGTCAAGGTGTCACTTTACATGCATGGAATCAAGAATTCTTTCATCAATTTGTGGCTTCCATGAGAACCCTTGTTTATGTTCATCCATTAACAATGAAGAAAGAGGTTTGATTTGGCTTTGATTCTCATTAGGTTAAATCTAAGATATTCATTAATAGGTCTTATTCCTATTAAGGTAAAATAATGTCATCTTTGACATCTTTATCTATGAACAACCTGCATCATTGCTAACAGCCATGGATGACAAAGAGGGAGGGCTATGCTGAAATTGAAAAGGATCTACACTTGATTGTCTTAAAACTTTGGTATTTGGCAGTTTTACCCCTTGCGTTCGAGATAGCCAAGAATCCATGGTAGGAAAATAGTACAAAGAGTATATCTAAAACCTTGAAAAGGCCTCATCAAATAATGATGGGGGCATTCTCTGTTAGTTTGGCAAAACAAAAATCAAATGCAGGAGGAAGCCAATGTTGTGACCACAAACAAGAAAAAGCAAGAGGGTGGTTTGAGTTCTGTGTGGTTGAATGCTGTGACGAGGAAAGCTAGAAAATTGAATCATAATGTCAACGTTGGAAATCAAAATGAGGTTTTTAAGACGATTGTAATTAAGAGCTTCCACAAGTGGGTTTCAATCCAGAATTTTGAGGATTTCTGGACCCTCATCTCATTCCTTGCAGGATGTTGAGCATGGGAGTTCCTACCACTCAAAGCTAGCAGACAACAGTTTGAAAGAAAGTGGTGGTATAGTAGGGCGGGCTGCGGGGTGGTGCTCCGGTAGAAGAGTGTTATTTTGCAAAATTAAAATTCAATGAGGATGGGATAATGATATGAAATTTGTGGATAATGACCTAAAATGAGATACTTCCCATTCTATGGGATGCACTCTAGAAAAGGGACAAAGATCAGCTGTCTCAGAGCCTGTACCCACTACACAAATTTTAGAAAACTAAAAAATAACTTTCCCACTATGATGACATTTTTGTAATATTTGATGAAGTTTAATTGATTAGAAACAGGAGACAAGAAGTTTTGGGACAGAGGATCTCTCCATCCTCTAGAAAAGACCGCTCCACAGCAAAACCAAACCATTCATGATGATGACTCTTCATATGGGTAGTGAAATGAAAAGCATTCAACTTCTAGTGTATTGAAGTAGATTCAAATTTATGACTCTCATTCGTACCAATTCTACCCATTGGATCGGTTTGCACATTGAATTTGACACTATTGCAAACGGGTTTAGATCACCAAGCTGTGTGTTCTGGCTCAAAATTACCTACACCAATTGAGTTACCAATTTCAGTCAACGTAGAAAAAACAACTTCTATTTTGGTCTGAATAAAACATATTCGCATGAAACAGTCCACACCAGTGATTAGGAGAACCATAATAATCGATAAAGTTCCCCTGAGACCCTGACAAGTTGATGTAAAATGCGAAATTGAATAGGAAAGGTAGAAAGTGTATCTCTTTAATCACAAACCCAACTTTTCATCGTAAATTAGTATTCAAAAACCTAACAATCACTACTAGCTTGAACTTAACTCTTAGTCACGAATCATTGGAGAATCTAAGTAATGCACTTTTATCATAATAAAATGGATTAAATCTCCACTGGGAACATTATTTATTTGACATGATCATGTTAGTTAAAGCATAATAATTCCAATGGACATTCTTTTGTGAACTTTTTAGCCACCTCTAAATACTGTTACAAAAGAATCTTGAGGAAAAAAAAAAAGTGAAATTCCATTTTGATTCCCGGTTATTTTTCTTGTTCCAATTTGGTTTTTTAGAATAAAATAAACTAAAATTAGTTTTCAAAATTTCAGACGTGGGTTAAAATACTTCCCAATCGATTATAAAATTTCGTGAAATGATTATTCTTTTTTATTTCAAAGATGAAATTGTTAGAGATTAAAATGAGAATTTACTTTTTTTTTAGAAAAAAATTGGAAAAGCTAATAACCAAAGATACCTCAATGCAAAAAGATGTCATGAGAAACACTGGTACAGTGGAAACTGTTAATATAAGGACCCAGTCACCCAACATTTTCATATGTAATTATGTACGGCTGAGTCAGAAGTACGAGTACTCGGTTAGAAATGCTATCTCAAGCAACAATACGGAAAATAGTGTCAAGTTTTCATGGAAATGCTATCTCATCGGCATGCATGCCTTTTTCTTTTCCTCAAATAGAAGGGGTTAAAAGCTATGTTACATTGATATGGGTTATGGACAGTCCTAGAGGTAGGTTTAAAGGAAAACTGTATAGGATTAGGGATTAAAAGGGATCTCAAAAAATAAAAAATTATTATCTAATTTTTAATTTAAAATTTTTAATGGTCAATAATAAATGAATAAAAAAGTAAAATGCATTTTATTATCTTATAATTTATATGTGTTTTTATATTTGTTTAAATTTGATATATAAGTTTTGCATATTTTTTTTATATACTTAGAATTCTTATATTTATTTCACTCTTACAATTTTTACAACTTTCTAATTTTTAATCGAATTTTAGTGTAAAAATTTTACATATTTAAATTTTTTATACATTATTAGGGGCTTTCATATATATATATATATATATATATATATATATATATTGTCTAAGACCCATAAAATGTTAAGACCGGCCCTGATACGGGTACGGTTACGTGGTACGTCATTTTCTAAAAAATTGGAGTACGACTACGGTATTGACAAACAAATAATAAAAAAATATAAATAGATACATATAAATTAAAAATATACAAATTAAAGAAATAATATTGACACAAACGCAGGATAAAATGTCTTCGGATGAAAAGTTGATACTCGAAATCTATAAAGATGTAAGCACGATATACTAATTATATATGTAAGTTAAATTTAAAATAATGGTGTGAATGTAAGAAAAAAAGAGAAATTACCTAAGTTCTCACGTAAATATAACATAGTTTTGGAATGATGCATATTCCAAGTATAATAAGACATATCTGATATGTGTATCCAATATGACAGTCGGTGTACTCAACTTAAAATTAAAATAATAATAAATTGGTACGTATCGTAAAGTATTATACGTGTATCAATACCAAAAAATGTACCAGATACAGATATGTCACCTATTTTAAAGTTCTTATGCTTCGTTCGGAGGTTATAAGTTTAGGACATCGTACCAGTGTTTTAATATCAAACTCATAATACCAACACATCATTATTAAATTATCACTTTATTATAAGATTAAATTTCATAATTTTTCATATATATTACCGCATCAAATCATCAATTGAGACTTATCAAACAAGATCATACATCAACATTATATTATCATATACTTTTAAAACTCAATTTCATTTCAATAATCTTATTTAGCTATTTAGCTATTGTTTATAAAAATTATCTCAAATATTTGTTTCCAATACATTAATATTTATAAATTTCTAAAAATTATATTTTCATTGCTGAAATGGAGTAATATTTAAAAAATAAAAATTAATATTACAATAATGGAAGTTAGATAATGGTACCTATTTAAAATTATAAAGTGCATTGTTGTATTCTATCCAAATTCTCATAATTTAATTAATGGATCCATATCAAACTCTATATTATAATTTTGAGTGCAAACTTTGCAAACAGAAAACTCCTCATGAAATGGAACTCTCACAAGAAAAGTTGAAAAAATAGAAAGCAATGAGATATGACATGTGTCCTGAATATATTTAGATTAAAAAAAATCACGAGATGATGTTATTTTAGACTAAAGTATGGGTGCATTGATTTATGCACTAATTGACACCTTAAAGTGGTGCACTATTTAAAACAATGAAATGATACACTCTTTCAATGTTTTTACATGTTTTTACTTCATGCAGACACGTAGTTCCTCTGAAAAAAAAAAAAAAAGCTAACTTTAAAAATAATTCTTGTATTTCTAAATTTTTCTATTTTTTTAATCAATTTCAAACAACAATCCTAATCTATATAATTTTAAATTTATTCCAGACATGAAAAATGTTTAAAATTTAAATAAAAAACCTATAACCCGTGCATTGTACAAGATAAATACTTGTTTGAATATAAACACATATTTTTTATTATATATTTATTTATTTATTATTATTAGGGTAATGTAGAGTTAAAAGAGAGAAACTAAAAAATGGGCCCCATAAAAACTTAAATTCAATATTTAAAATAAAAGATTCAATTTAAGATTTTACACCAGATTTTGAAAAGTAATATAATATAAAAAACTTTGATGTTAAAACTTTGTAAATTACTCTCGAAATTCTGCAGTGAATACCCTTGTAAATATAAATGAAGTTTCATAAATATCATGTGTCCAGTTATAAAATTTTCTATTGGTGTTTGAATCAATTCGATTATTGGTTAAATGCCATAAAATATATATTACCTGAACCAAATTATTTTGAGTGGTTTAAATATTTTTTTCCCTCCCTAGTACTCTTTTCATATTTTTTTATTTTATGTTTTAATTTTGTCCTTTATTTTAAAAAGAGTCAATTTAACCTTTTATATTTTTAATATTGTTAATTTCATCTTTTCGCCATAACAATGTTAGATTTCATCATAGTATTTGTCGAAGATTCCTTCTTTCGGTCATCGAAATCTGTATTTTCTAGCTGAGATCTGGATTTTCCAATGTATTTAATACTTTGATTGATAAAATGTCAATATTATTCTATTTTTTTTAGTAAAATTTCATCCATATTTTTCGCTTTCTGATTTGAAAATTGCAAATCCTGACAACAAAATACATATTATGTAAATGAAATTCCGTTGAATCATTATATTTTGGTGAAATTCTAACATTGTCATGATATGATGATAAAATTAACATATGTTAGAAACATTTAGAACTAAATTAATTGTTCTTAAAAATAAAGACCAAATTAAAATATAAAAATAAAATAAATTATCAACCTATATTTTTTTTTTTACACCAAGGGTATTCCTCGGTCGACAGCCGAAGACTAATCCCATCTTAGGCGTAGAGATCATCGAAGCGAGTTTTGCCTCAACCAACAAAGCATTTTTCATACTCACAACAGAAATCGAACCCCAAAATCATGCTTAAAAAACTCAGCTATCTAACCTTTGTTGCCCTTGGAATGAATTCTCTCCCCGGACGCAAAAATCACTAAATATAACTTAATAGCCGCACTTTCCCATGTGAATGTGCATATTTGATTAACTCATGCAATTTGTGTGCAGTGGCAAAGAGCATCTTTCATTGCATAGTGCCCCAGGAAGTGGACCGATAACAAGCTATCTTAGTGTTTTTTTTTTATTTTTTTTTCTTAATTCTTATTATATTTTTAAGAAATGAAAAAGTGGTAAAATATTTACATTACAGTACATTATAATGCATTAATCACTAACAACTATGAAAGAAGAGCTGATGATAACAATAATCACATATGGAGAAGATACTCGATATTTGAATTTGGGACCTTATGCTCTGCAGATATTTTGTACATGATCACTTTAACCATAAACAATAAACAAAAATATCTTAGTTAAAAAAAAACGCAACAATTGGTTTAATATATTCAAAAGTGTAATTTTCACGAAATCCTTATCTTAAATCTTAGGAAGATTATGAAAAGGAAAGGATACATTAGGTATAAAGATACAAGATTTGGTAAATGCTCGTGTTCAAATATTTTGGCGTTTACGTCAAAATGTTTCAATAAATTCAACCCATTCCGGTAACAGTGGCATTCCATGTTGGGGAGGGATTCTAAGTGGATACAAGCCAAACTCCTGAAGAGCAACCACAATTGAAAATTGAAATGCAAACTCATCCTATCAAGCATTCAATAAGATCTTGTAAAGTTAGCTAGAAAGTGAAGGCCTCGCATGCTCTCCAAATGCTTGCGATGGAGCTCTTTGTGGGGGCCAAAGGCCACCTTTCAAGATTGCATGATGGGATGTGAGAAGGAAAAAAAAGAAAATCCCACGAATGGAGACTACGTGATGAGGACATAAAGTAATTAGATGGATGGAAAGCTTAAGCAGCTATCTCACCCAACCCATAAGTATGTGTCCTTCATATTATATCCGGGCCCTATGTGTTGTAGTGTACTAGTACATTTTCTCGCCTTTGGTTGAAAGAGTATTGATAGTTTTTTACTATATATCTTTATTAATATTTTTAAATTTTTAGAAAGTAATAAACAAGGAATTTAAATGATCAAAAATAAGTCTCTTTGATAAAATTGACTGAAAAGTAATTTAGAGACTAATATAAGTTAGTTAATGATTGATAAATCAAGGTTGCAAGCTTATGACTAATAAGCTATACAGTATAATTTTAAGATTTTGATAAAGTTAGTTAATAACCTTGTTGATAAGTATAAAATAGTTAAGTCAGTAATTTATAATACATAAGTAATTTTAATTAATCAAAATGTGACTTATAAATAATCATTTATTTAAAAATGATTCATTTGACCGATGCCTACAAAGTCAAGCATTCATCTAATGCTCTAATTACAGAGAGATTTGCTTTTGTTAAGGAGTTTGTGCTCCCTAATGGCTCCACTGGGATGCATAACTATTAACTTATGCACAACTAGTATTGACCTGCCTCACTCCGTCCTTGATGATGATGGTATGCATGGATGGTAATTTTACGTTAGGTTGTGCCATCCTTCTTACCATGCATTATGATTTGCATTTAGTTTGGAAGGGTATATATCCATCCAGGGTATGGGGCTTCACAAGTTGATCTAGGAGATAGATGATGAATGTGGTGGTTCGTTGCTATGACCTTCATATCGGTATTTGTTCAGCATGTACAGCGGAAATATGGTTTGGAACATGGGTATCCATAAGCTTATATTGTTTAGTCAGAGTGTGCAACTGAAAGAACCATTGGGCCTGGTGATCACTCTACTTTCATTATACCACCTGATGCTCAAGTCAACCCAAGTACTGCTCCAAATACAAGTACTACTCCAGATACAAGTACTGCTACAGAACGTCCTAGAAGGGTTATACGTGTGCCAAACCGCCTTAAGGATTGTGTGACAAAGTGACGTGTCTATTTTTAGCTCAATATGGAATAACCGTTTTTGTCTTTTCTTGAAGGAATATTAGCTGTTGTATTGTGCCTATATAGGGCACACGTTATTCACTAGTGAGAATCAATGAAAATACTTGAAGCTTCCTTTTCTCTGTGATTTCTTGCCTCTCTGCTCTCTATTTTCTGTTTTCTGGAATCTTTTTCCCTTTCCCTGATTTTCCCCTTTCATTTGGTGCTTTCATTGACCCTACTCCCCTCCACCCATGGACGACCCATCTGACCGTTACACCACCCTTCAACGCCAGCTAGAACAGCTCCTACTCTCCCAAGCCAGCCTCACCAACACCGTAATTGACATTGACTCCCGTACCGCTAACCTCGAATCCCAACTCTCCCTCACCCAGCAATCAGTACCCAACCACCCTCGCCCTTTGAAGTTCGACCTCCCCACCTTTGATGGTTCAGATCCTCTTGGCTGGATCTTCAAAGTAAACCAATTCTTTTCATATCATCAGACCCCCCATGACCAAAGAACCCAGATCATCTCCTTTTACTTAGAAGGTAGAGCCTTAGCCTGGTACCAATAGATGCACAATAACAACCTCCTTACTTCTTGGGATGCATTCCTCCGTGCCTTAGAACTACGTTTCGCCCCTTCCTAATTTGAAGATCCAATTGCAGCTCTGTGTAAACTGTCCCAAACCCATTCCCTTCAAGACTACCTCTCCCAGTTTGAAACCCTCTCCAACCGAATTTCTGGATATCCCACCAGCTTTTACCTCAGTTGTTTCATCTCGGGTCTCAAACCCCATCTCCGCCGAGAGGTCACAGCACTCCAACCCTCCGATCTAAACCAGGCTATATCCTTCGCCAAGCTTCATGAGGATAAAACCACTTCTACAACCCCTCCCCCTTCTCGTTTCGCCCGTTCCCAACCACCTACGGCCCCTCCACCATCTTCACCAAAACCTCTTCCCCCCCTTCTTCCCACACCATCAACCAAGATTCCAATTAAACGGTTAACAGAGGCTGAGATGCAAGCAAGAAGAGAGAAGAATCTATGTTATAATTGTGACGAAAAGTACACTCGTGGTCACCGCTGCAAACCACAGTTCTTACTTCTCATTTCCGACGATCAGGATGATGACCCATTACTCTCACCAGATTCGGATCCACCCCCACTAGAGGCAGAACCATCACCAGAGGCAGGCCTTATCAGTTTACACACATTGTCTGGTCACTGGTCTCCAAGGACTCTCCGTTTGACAGGCTCGATCCATGGCTATAAGGTGCAAATCTTAGTGGACAGTGGGGCAACCCACAATTTCATACAGGCAAGAGTGGCCCATTTCTTGCAACTACACACTGAGCCCACTTCCACTCCCCTTCGAGTAATGGTAGGTAATGGTGATTTTCTCCCTTGCTCTACTATTTGTCCACAAACACCTCTTAAATTAGCCTCTATAGATTTCTCCATTGATTTATATCCATTAGAATTATCTGGCACTGACATTGTATTAGGAGTCCATTGGTTGACTCAAGTGAGCCCATTCGTAATGGATTATAATGGCCCACATATGAGATTCATGTGGAATAAGAATCTGGTTGAACTCAAAGGAGATACAGGCCCATCCCCTAGTCCAATTTCAGTCCATCAACTAAAAAGGCTCCCCCAAACCAATAGTGTTGAGGCCCTCTTCCAGCTTACCTTACAATCACCAACCGAATCCTTTTACCAAGCTTATTCACTTACACCTCCCCATTCCCTTCCACCCACCTCCTCCCAACAAGCCATATCAACCCAGATACCTACCTCTACAGATCCGTTGCTTCAAGAACTCATAAATAAATACACATCCCTATTCCAAACTCCCACTTCCCTTCCCCCATCTCGCGCCACAGACCACAAAATTACACTTCACCCAAACTGCCCACCAATCTCAGTCCGCCCATACCGCTACCCCTACTTCCAAAAACAAGAAATAGAACAACAAGTCAAAAAGATGTTGGACTCTGGATTCATCCAACCAAGCACAAGCCCCTTCTCCTCTCCTGTACTCTTGGTCAAAAAGAAAGATGGGACATGGCGTTTCTGTGTTGATTACAGGGCCCTCAACACTGCCACAGTAAAAGATAAATTCCCCATACCAACCGTGGATGAACTGCTAGACGAGTTGGGCCATGCTTCATGGTTCTCCAAATTGGATTTATTTTCAGGGTTCCACCAAATCCTTATGCTTCCCTCTGATTGTGCTAAAACTGCTTTCCGCACTCATAATGGGCATTTTGAATTCAAGGTCATGCCATTTGGGCTTTGCAATGCCCCCTCTACTTTCCAAGCGACCATGAATGACCTTTTCCGCCCTCATCTCCGACAATTCATTATTGTGTTCTTTGATGACATCCTAGTTTACAGTCCCACTTTGGACACCCACATCTCACATCTGGAACACACCTTCCAATTGTTGATGGAAAATTGTTTTCGATTAAAAGGGGAAAAGTGCTCCATTGGTAAGCAGTCCATTCAGTATCTGGGTCACATAGTCTGCAGTGATGGGGTGCGACCAGATCCAGATAAAATACAAGCTGTCCTTGAGTGGCCAACTCCTTCAAACCTTAAATCTCTGCGTGGGTTTTTGGGCCTTACAGGATTCTACCGCCGCTTTGTGAAGGGTTACGCTTCTATTGCTTCTCCCCTTACTGATCTACTTAAACGGGACAACTTCAAGTGGCATGACAAGGCCACTGATGCTTTTCAACGACTTAAGGAGGCACTCACTAATGCTCCTGTGTTGTCTATACCAAAGTTTAACAGCACCTTCACCTTACAAACAGATGCTTCGGGCTCTGGAATGGGTGCAGTTCTATCTCAGCAGGGCCACCCTATTGCCTTTTTCAGTAAATCTTTTTGTCCTAAGCTGCAGAACTCTTCTACATACATACGGGAGCTTTGTGCCATAACCACTGCAGTTCAAAAATGGCGACAATACCTTCTTGGGCGTCGTTTTGTAATTCAAACTGATCAACAATCTATTAAGGAACTGCTCTATCAGACAGTACTCACTCCGGATCAGCAGAAGTATCTATCCAAACTATTGGGGTTTGATTTTGAAATCCAATATCGACTAGGTAAATCTAACTTGGCCGCTGATGCGTTGTCCCGAATGACCCCATCTTCCCAAGAGCACTGCCTTATGGTCCTTTCTGTTCCCAAATTTGAATTCTTGGAAGATCTTAAACAACACCTTAACTCTGATCCTGAGTTCAATGCCCTGAAATCCAAGATAGCCAATAACTCTGCTGCTTTTCCTTCTTACTGTCTGACAGATGGATTGATCCTTTTCAAAAACAAGATTTGGATTCCAAATTCTTGTCCCTTTATTCCTACATTACTAGAGGAATACCACTCTACTCCATTAGTTGGACACCCTGGAGTTAAAAGGACCTTGGGAAAGTTGAGTGCAAATTTCTATTGGGCCAATATGCGTAAAGACGTCACCATTTTTGTAGCTCAATGCTCAACATGTCAGCAAACAAAAATTTCAGCAATGAAACCTTCAGGGCTTCTACAACCAATACAACCTCCCACCAAATGTTGGGAAGATTTATCACTTGATTTCATTATTGGCCTTCCACCTTATCAAGGAAACACTACAATTCTGGTTGTTGTTGATCGTTTCTCTAAAGCCGCTCATTTCGGCATGCTCCCTCGATCATTCACTGCTTCAAAGGTCGCTGCTCTATTTGTCCAAATGATATGCAAGCTGCACGGTCTTCCCAAAAGCTTAATTTCAGATCGCGACCCTGTTTTTCTTAGTCAATTCTGGAGAGAACTTTTTCGCTTAAGTGGCACAAAACTTCGTATGTCCACCGCTTACCATCCCCAATCCGATGGGCAAACGGAGGTCGCAAACAAAGTGCTGCAACAGTATTTACGCTGCTTTGTCCACAATAAGCCATCTCTGTGGGGCAAGTTCTTACCATGGGCCGAATGGTGTTTCAATACCACCATTAACAACTCCATCAATATGACTCTGTTTGAAGTCATGTATGGCCATCCTCCTCCTTCAGTTCCTCAGGCCCTTATTTCTGATACATCGAATGCTGCTGTTCAGTTTGAGCTTTCTTCAAGAGCTGAGATTCTTGCCAAATTAAGTAAGAATTTGCACAAGGCCCAAGCCAACATGAAGAAGTGGGCTGATACAAATCGCAGAGATGTCCAGCTGCAACCAGGTGATTGGGTTTACGTCCGACTCAGACCTCAGTGTCAAACTTCTGTTTCGGGTCCGTATTTGGGAAAATTGCAGAAGCGATTTTTTGGTCCCTTCAAGGTCCTCGACAAGATCGGACAGGTTGCATATAAACTAGAGCTTCCTTCAACTGCCAAAATCCACAACGTGTTCCACGTTAGTTTCCTCCGTCCTCATTTGGGTGCTCCACCACAAAACGCATCCAAACTTCCCACAGAATTCATGGACAACAACCCTATCTTGGAACCCGTAGCTATCCTGGATTACAAACCAGAATCTGACCTGGTTCTAATTCAGTGGAAAGGTATCCCTCCAGAGGATGCTACCTGGGAGTCGTGGCAAGTCATCAAAGCTCAGTACCACCTTGAGGACAAGGTGCTTCTCAATCCGGCGGGAAATGAAAGAACCATTGGGCCTGGTGATCACTCTACTTCCATTATACCACCTGATGCTCAAGTCAGCCCAAGTACTGCTCCAAATACAAGTACTACTCCAGATACAAGTACTGCTACAGAACGTCCTAGAAGGGTTATACGTGTGCCAAACCGCCTTAAGGATTGTGTGACAAAGTGACGTGTCTATTTTTAGCTCAATATGGAATAACTGTTTTTGTCTTTTCTTGAAGGAATATTAGCTGTTGTATTGTGCCTATATAGGGCACACGTTATTCACTAGTGAGAATCAATGAAAATCTTGAAGCTTCCTTTTCTCTGTGATTTCTTGCCTCTCTGCTCTCTGTTTTCTGTTTTCTGGAATCTTTTTCCCTTTCCCTGATTTTCCCCTTTCAGCAACTGTGCATCTTTTATTTCAGCTATTATTAGAAAGTGGATCGATTAGATGAATCTAAAGTCGGACAATAATAGAGTGGATAAAATAAATTAGACAATGGATAAAATATAGTTGAAAAAACTTCTATTTTATCCGGCGATGTAAGGTGGTTTTATTTTATTTTTGAGATTTTGAAAATTCATCTTTGGTCAATGAAATTGTAAAACGTTGTTCACCTTAATCTTACATGGGTTGTTAGCAACCATTTTAAAAATGTAACTAAAATAGATTCAGCAATCTCATTGATCAAATTGAATTAAATATTTACAATGTATAGATTAATCTGAGAGAAAAATTAAACAAAATCACTTTTTAAGGACTAACCTGAGTAATATAATACAATTTCAAAAATTAAAGAGGAATTTTCAAAATCTTCTAGACGAAAGTGATACCATCTTGCAATAACGAGAACCAAAATGATAGCTTTGTCAAATAATTTCACACATCTATTTATATCAATTTAAAATTTATTAAATAGTGCACACTTTGAAAATAGTTATACAATCAAAGTGTTTGGATGCATCATTATATAAGTACTTATTAATAATTGTCTTAATTATTAAAAATTGATAATCGACTCCGTTCGTCCCATCTTTTTGGTAGATTTCATATTTTTAAGAAAGTTGATTAATTTAGTTAATGATATTAGAAATATGAATATTTGATATATATTTTCAAAACTACCCATATTAATAGTTTGAGGAATTTAAAAAGTATTAAGTAAACATGAATGTTTATGAAAAGAAATAATTAATTGTAATTAAAAATTGGTATTTATCTCATAAACATGGACAAAATAAAAATGGATACATTATTTAGAAAATTCTCTCTCCCAGTTCTTCACCCATTTTACTCTCTAGAATTTATGTGTTTCTCCATATTCATTCTCTCTTGAACTTTTTTCTCCTCTAGAACTTCTGCGCAAATTAGTTCATAATACTTTAGTAGTTACGTGTGTTTACTATTTACTGAATGCTTAAATAACTTAAATTCCGTTCACTTTAGCAACATCTTATTGCGCACTCCAACACATTCATTATATATTTTAATAAATAATAAAATATTGGAACAAGTTGAATTTTTAGATTATGAGTTTGAAGATTTACTCAAAGTTCACGTGGCAAAACAAAGTACTAAGTTGATTGATTCTCTTCTTACGCGTAGAAACGTGAAACTGTGAAAGGAAAAAAATAAAAATAAAAAAAGGAAGAAGAAGGTGAGTTAGTGAGTTATATTTACTCAGTAGAAGTACATCTACAACTGCAACTATTTCAGCGCCTACCTACCCACAACGTCCCAATCACAAAACAAAGAGCCAAACTCCAAATAAAATTTCAAACCTTTTGGTTTTTTTTTCTCATCTGAATCACACTTTCTTTCTTTTCTAAGCACTTAAAAAGGTTGCAATCAAAACACAGCAAAAACATAAAAACAAAATAAAACAACTAGATAGCTAGGGACCCTTTTCTTTTGTTGTTTTGAGACAACGAAAAATAATGATCAAATGAGAGAAAGATGAAAGCATGCTTTAATTTGTCGGCCATTAAAGCAGCTTCAAGCTCATAAGATCATTCCATTCTTTTCTTCATTCATTCCCTTTTGTTGCACAGAAAAACAAAAACAACAGTGCCTTATTGATTGGAATATTCATTTTTCTTATTCTGATTCATTGAGCCTTCTTTCTTTCTTTCTCAAAGAGTTTTAAGGAAGCATCCTCTGAAATAAAGTTGTTTTGGTTTTTGTGCACAAAATCTTACCTCTTTTGAGTTTCAGATCAAAGATCCCCACTTTTTATGCCAAAAAGTGAGGTGGGTATATTCTATTTTTAGCTTAGAGATTCATGAACCCCATGGTTCATAGTTTTTCTTCTAAAGGAGTTGCTGATCCAAAGTGGAGGACTTGCTGTCTTTGTTATCATCTCTTCTTTTATGAGTGATGGTAGCCTTTGAATTTGAAAGGTTTGTTATTTGTGTTATTGGTTTTTTTATTTTTATTTATATTTATTTATTTATTTGTGTTTATTGTTTTCTGATTTTGATGAGTGGCTTTTTTGTAATGTTTATTTTATATGTTTATCATGCCTTTGAACTGATTGACTTGAATACTGAGAATGCCATTTAGAAATGGTTTTTATTATATTAATGAAAACACTGAATTTTGGGATATTGTTCACTTTAAAGTTTACCAATTTGGAAGATATTTTATGTTATGGCTTTCTTTTGTTCTCTCATTTTGATGAGTGATTTTTTTAGGTAATACATATATGTGTGTTTATTTTGCCTTTGAATCTGGGCATGTCATTTGGAAATGTTTTTATTATAGGACATTAAGATTATTTGGCCTACCCCAACTTTTAATTTTGAGATTTTGTTGAATTTAAAGTTTATCAATTTTTTGATGGGGGTAGTCTTTGATATCATGTGGTCTTTTTGTTTTGTTTCTGTTTGTAAGTGTCTGATTGATTGCTCCCTTATGTAGGCGTTGAATATTAAGATGTCTGGGAATATCAAGGATTTGAGAACTTTGGCAAAAGGGTATTATGTTATTTTACTGTCATTAGCCTTACTTCTTTGTGGCACAGAAGGGTTGAACACTGAGGGGCAAATCCTCCTAGAGCTTAAGAATGGTCTTCATGATCAATTTAACCTCTTGGGAAACTGGAAGTCTAGTGATGAAACACCATGTGCATGGATAGGTGTAAGTTGCATTCCTGACTATTATAATAATCAAGTGGTCCAGTCTCTTAATTTGAGTTCAATGGGTCTTTCTGGAACTCTAAATGCTTCTAGCATTGGGGGTCTGACCCATCTAAGTTATCTCAATCTTGCTTACAATAAGTTATCTGGAAATATACCCAAGGAGATCGGCGAGTGCTCGAGTTTGGAATCCCTTTATTTGAACAATAATCAATTTGAGGGACCAATTCCTGCTGAGTTGGGTAACCTGTCAGTTTTGACAAGTTTGAATATATGCAACAACAAACTCTCTGGTGTTCTTCCAGAGGAGTTTGGAAACTTATCTTCACTGGTTGAGTTAGTTGCCTATAGCAATTTTCTGGTTGGCCCCTTGCCGAAATCCATAGGAAATCTTAAGAACCTTGTTACTTTCAGAGCTGGTGCAAATAACATTTCTGGTAGCTTACCAAAGGAAATCGGTGGTTGTACTAGCTTGGTGTATCTTGGTCTTGCTCAAAATCAGATAGGAGGGGAGCTACCTAGTGAGATTGGGATGCTTAACAGCTTAACAGAGCTGATTTTATGGGATAACCAGTTCTCAGGACCTATTCCTAAAGAGCTTGGCAATTGTAGTAGTCTTCAGACCCTTGCTCTATATGGGAATGAGCTAGTTGGACCTATACCTCCGGAGATTGGGAACCTCCAATCTTTGAAGAGGTTGTTTCTCTACAAAAATAATCTGAATGGAACCATTCCAAGGGAAATTGGAAATCTTTCATCATGTTTACAACTAGATTTCTCAGAGAACTCTTTAGTAGGTGATATCCCTTCGGAGTTCGGCAAAATAAGTGGTCTTCAATTGTTCTTTCTCTTCGAGAACCAGCTAACCGGTGTCATACCGAATGAATTTAGCAACTTGAAGAACCTGACAAGGCTAGACCTGTCATTGAATCATCTTACAGGTCCAATTCCATTAGGCTTCCAGTATTTGACTCAAATGTATCAGTTGCAACTCTTTAACAACAACCTAACTGGTATTATTCCTCAGGGACTTGGAAGTTATAGTCCTCTTTGGGTGGTTGATTTTTCTGACAACAGCTTGACAGGAAGGATACCTCCTCATCTATGCCGACATTCTCGCTTGATGTTGTTGAATCTGGCATCTAATAGGCTTTATGGAAATATACCAACAGGGATATTGAACTGTGAATCATTGGCGCAGCTGCTTTTGGTTGGAAACAAGATTACTGGTGCCTTTCCTATAGAATTGTGTAAACTGGTGAACATGACTGCCATTGAGTTGAACGAGAACAGATTCAGTGGTCCACTCACTCATGAGATTGGGACCTGCCAGAAATTGCAAAGGCTTCACATTGCAGACAATTACTTCACATTGGAGTTGCCTAAGGAAATAGGAAATATGTCTCAATTGGTGACCTTCAATGTTTCTTCAAATCTTTTCACCGGAAGAATCCCACCTGAAATTGGTAGGTGGCAGAATCTCCAGCGGCTTGATCTCAGTCAGAACAGCTTTACCGGTTCCTTGCCAGATGAGCTTGGAACATTTCAGCATTTGGAGATTCTCAAGCTCTCAAACAATAAACTCTCTGGAAGTATTCCTGCAGCATTAGGTAATTTATCTCATTTGAACTGGTTGCAGATGAGTGGCAATATGTTTTCAGGTGAAATACCTCCAAAGTTGGGTTCTCTTTCAAGCTTACAGATTGAAATGGATCTCAGTTACAATAATCTTTCTGGAAGCATACCATCCCAGCTTAGCAATCTCAATATGCTCGAATATCTCTTTCTCAATAATAACCATTTAGATGGTGAAATTCCCAGCTCATTTGGCCTGCTTTCGAGCTTGATGGGGTGTAATTTTTCATACAATAACCTCTCCGGCCCTATACCCTTCACCAAAATTTTTGAAAATATGGCTATAAGCAGCTTTATTGGTGGTAACCAAGGCCTCTGCGGTCCACCTCTCGGTGACTGCAGCGAAAATCCATCTTCTCGCTCATTTCGTCCATCGAGAAGTGATGATTCCCCTCGCGGTAAAATTGTCATGATCATTGCAGCTACGGTCGGCGGTGTTTCGCTCATTTTAATTGTGGTTATTCTATATATTATGAGACGGCCTGCAGAGTCTGATGATTCATTCAGACAAACTGAGACTCCCTCCCAAGATTCAGATATCTATTTTCCTCCAAAGGATGGTTTCACATTCCAAGATCTAGTTGAAGCTACAAAGAGCTTTCATGAAAGTTATGTTATTGGTAGGGGAGCATGTGGAACAGTTTATAAGGCAGTGATGAAATCAGGCAAGACCATTGCTGTTAAGAGGCTATCATCTAACAGGGAGGGCAACAACATTGAAAACAGTTTCAGGGCTGAGATATTGACTCTGGGAAAGATAAGGCATCGAAATATAGTGAAGTTGTTTGGTTTTTGCTATCACCAGGGATCCAATCTCCTGCTTTATGAGTACATGGAAAGGGGTAGCTTAGGTGAACTATTGCATGGTTCTGCAAATAATCTTGAATGGCCAATTCGGTTCATGATTGCTCTTGGTGCTGCTGAGGGTCTTTCTTACTTGCATCATGACTGCAAACCAAAGATTATTCATCGCGATATAAAATCTAATAACATTCTGCTTGATGAAAGCTATGAGGCTCATGTTGGTGATTTTGGTTTGGCAAAAGTGATTGACATGCCTCAATCAAAATCAATGTCTGCAGTTGCTGGATCATATGGTTATATTGCTCCTGGTAAGCTCTTATTTTTGATAATTAGTTAATGAAGCATAACATTATTTTTTACTTTATAACTTGTTTCGAGATACATAGTCTGTCAGGGTGGATCATATTATGATTTGCAGTTTCACATCATAGTCATAAGTAATATAATTACATTATTTTTCTAAGAAATTGAGTTAGGTGCCTTCACCAGTTTTGAAATTTCAATGCTATAGATCTTGATGATTTCAAAAGAGTATCTCATATTGTTGAAAATATGGTTTTTTGGCAGTGACCTTATCAACTTGGCTTATTTATCTTCAAGTATTTGGCATTTTAGTGGCGGTGCTTGTAGGTTACTTTCCTTGAGTTATAATTGTAATATTGACTTTGAAAACTATTTTGTCTTTTTCATGATCCACTAATGTATAGTAGTAGATAGATAAAGATAAATTAGTACGTGTCAGGCACATAGGTTCAATTGTACAAGGGTTGAAACTGAGTTTATTGGAAGAAAAATCACACTTACCCAATATTTTCTTTTTTGTCTATATATTTTAAGTGTTAATTTGGAATACCCTTAAAATTATACATGTAAATTTCAGAGCTGAGTTTTACATTAAGGAGACACCAAATTAGTCATCAAATTAAGGTTAAAAAGGAACATCTTAAGCCACATGTTATTAATGTCTCACTTTTTATTTTTCCAATTTAGTCAATACCTAAGAAGAGTACTTGTCCATTATTGTTAAGTGAATGATTTTATCCAATACCTACGAAGAGTACTTGTCCATTATTGTTAAGTGAATGATTTTATCTTCCATTGCAGAATATGCATACACTATGAAGGTCACAGAAAAATGTGACATCTATAGCTATGGTGTTGTGCTCTTGGAATTGCTAACAGGAAGAGCTCCGGTTCAGCCATTGGAGCAAGGAGGTGATCTTGTTACTTGGGTGAGAAGCCATATCAGGAACCAAAACAATACATTGAAACCAAATATACTTGACAATCGTATGGATCTTGAAGATCAAACCACTGTGAATCACATGCTCACTGTTTTGAAACTTGCCTTGTTGTGCACGAGTATGTCTCCTTCGGAGAGACCATCGATGCGCGAAGTCGTGTTGATGCTTATCGAATCGAATGAGCGAGAAGGGAACTTAACACTCACTCAAACTTACCATGATCTTCCTTCCAAAGATGGCAAATGAAAAGTATATTCAACTTCACTTGAGAGATAAATTAGTTAACAAATATGATTTTTTATTTTTGAGCTCATTTTTCATAGTATATGGTTTCCACAAGAGAAAATAGATGTGATTTTTGTACATTCTTTGAGTCCATTATGCAGCTAGACTTCACTATATTACTTTGTAGCAGTCTCTGTTATTATTAATTCCACGTTTCTGTATTCTCTCTTGGAATTCAGTATAGTAACTTTTGCTGTACAGTACTTGGAGGTTCTTTTCTTGTGTAGGAAGGATGAATTTTTATGTTGTTCATATAACATGTTAAGACTTTCATTGAACTGATTTGTGAACAATTTGTTGGAATAATAACATTTCCATGCTTTCAATAGTCTCATCTTACTCCCTCCAAATCTTTACTTGGCCTTTATATATTATACTTTGCACCACATTAACAAGGCTAATGTTATTTTCACATCCAGAATGTACGTTTATAATTGACATCTCCAATAATCTTGTTGGATTTTTGGTAATGAACATATTTTACACAATACAAATTAGCGTGGGTGTACAGATCCTTTTTGAAACGCTAAATTATTTTTTTCTTATTTTCATTTTCACCACTTTTTTAGTTATAACATATTTATTAGTGTCATTATATGACCTTTCCTGGATAGTGAATAAGCCATTATGCTTTTATTGCAAGTTTTGGATGGGTTCGTGAACTATTTCATCCGGTTTGAATTATAAGTAAATCTAACTATTTTTACACTTATTAAAGATGTTAGTTGATTGTATTTAATTTTCTCAAATTTATAAAAAAAAATAGAGGTATTTTATAAAAATAGTATTGAGAATGAAACAAAAATTAAATAAGATAATAATTTTCTAGAGATGTTTTAGGAAAGTAGCATTGGGAATGAAACAAAACTTAATAAAGTTAGTTAATTTTGCTTATATTTTAAACCAAAAGAAATATGTTTTTTGTTGCTTATAATTCGAGCCGTACAGAGTACTATCTTAAACTTTAGGAGAGACCGATTGATATAGTTGTAATATGGTTATCCGGTAATATTGGTTTTAAGACCGGGGTGGGAATTTGTAGTTTGGTGGAGGTGATAGAGGAAGGAAGAAGATAAGGTACTTATGAGGTTTATGATTAGAGGAAGAAGATGGGGTTTGTGGATAATATATGGGGTTTATATCCTATTAATTTTTTAATTAGGATAATGTGATAATTTCCATGTTAAAATAGGGGTTTGGGGATACTTCACGGGGTTTGGAATCCATAACTCTTTAAGTAACTGTGTTAAAAATAGTTGCACAAACATTTATTTTATTTTATTTCTTGCGTTGCATGTGTTTCTATGGTTTTGTTGCAACTTCCAAGTAAATAAGCAAATTAAATTTTGGAGTTCTTCCTCATTTTCATTTTAATCCTTTATTTACGCAGTCCTTGCTTATAAAGTTATCACATTGATTCATTATTATTTTTAATTGTAATCCAAGGGGTACGTAAGGACTGTTTGTTTGTGGTTGTTTTTCTAGAAGAAATAGTGTTTTTAATTAAAAAATGTTAAAATATATTTTTTTTATTAGAACTTATATATGTTTTAAAAACCTATCACACGCTATAATACATCTGGTGTGACAATAATTATTTGGAAGGATTAAGGTGCCTTATAATAGAAAAAAGAAAAGAATCACGACACTAATTATTTACTTGCATTATCTATGAACTTGGGTTGGCAATATAAAATTCAACTTAATGAATACAGCTTTAAGTTTTCTACATGTGGATTATTTATTTTATTAAATATATAGTGAGTGGATCTAATTTTTTTTAATACTTTTTAAGGTGATTTAGTCAATATACTTTTGGTTGAAGCGAAAGCAATCATTTTAAAGAACATTCAAGACCACTTCATTTCAATAATTCAGATTTTATATATATATATCTACTATCTATATATAAAAGGATCCTTTTTCGAGGCACCACGTTTGTCGGAGAAATTTTCGAGGCACCACGTTTGTCCCGTGAATATTTTCTCGCACCAGATAATTTGTAGGTAGATAATCATTATCTCTAATCAAAATTACAATTTAAAATTAAATAAATTATTTAAATTTATTTAATCATTATATGTTTGTAGGCAAATAACATTATCTCTAGCCAAAATTACAATTTGAAATTAAATTAATTATTTAAATTTATATAATTATTATCTGTATGTGAAATCATTATCCTCAATTTGTTGAACAAATCATTATCCTCAACAAAAATATTTAAAAAATATTAAAAATCTCTCTCTCTCTCTCTATATATATATATATATATATATAATAGGCTTCTCCCATTCAATTTTTAAAGTTTTATCTAATTATAAGAATTCTCCCTCATTCCTCTACTTAAAGCTCTTAATTTTGATTTTTGAGTGTTTGATGAATTACTTATTAGATGATGCATATTTTGTTATACTTTTAGTTGACTTTTGTTTATTCATCTACTTAGAGCTCTTAATTTTGATTTTTGAGTGTTCGATGAATTACTTATTAGATGATGCATATTTTGTTATACATTTAATTGACTTTTGCTCAATGCTAATTTAAGGAAGAATGACATCAATGAGTTACTTCAAACAAGAGCATAATCTTGGTAAGTTGTTTGTTTTTTAAATTTTGGTAAGTTGTTATACATATTTACTTTGATTATTCTTTTTTGAAAGAATTAAACAGTGCTTAATGTGCTTCGCTGATTTCCTCCTTATGCCCCCAGATCTTCTTCGGAAATAACCACGGCTTACAGCTGAAATACGACTCCGTGATCAAGCCTTCTTCGCCGGCGCCGTGCCGGTTGCTTCATTCAAAAGTTCTTCCCTCAATCTCACATATAATATTTTCTTCCTTTTTTTTTTTTAAGAATATTTTCTTCTACTTTAAATTATCGTAAAACTTACGATTTTCTGACTTCAAAATAAGTAAAAATATACTTGATATTTTCGTTTAATGGTTTACATCATTATCATCATTATTATTATTATTCCTAGCATGTGGATTGACACTATCATACTTGTGGATTTGTAGTGTCAAATTATTTTGCTAAATAGAAAGTGTTTATGATAAAAAGTAAAGCACTTGTTAGAAGAATAAAAAACTTAAAAATTGTACAATTTTTTATTAAAAAATTGCTTAACATGGTGATTGCATTTTTTTTTATTTTTTACATATTAGTTATGGTAGTTATTTGTTCTTATTAGTCGTGGTAGTTGTATTAGTAGTGTAAATTGGAGTAGTTATCGGGGGTATTTTAGGTAGATGTTAATTTATGCCATCATCCATTTAGTTAAAAAAAAATCATGTTTACTTTCGCGTAAGTCAGTTAAATTGGTAGCTGCAGAAATATCTAAGTAGCTTAGGACTTCAGGTCCTAGGTTATAGTTCTAGGTACATCTTTTGTAATAAAAAATCATGTTTATTTTATTATAGTAAAAGATTATTATTATCATTATTATAATTATTATAGTGAAATGAAAATTAAACTTTTTTATAATTATTATAATTTTGGTGAGTCTTTTGCCTATTTGAAGAAACAATGTTTTTCGATTTATTTATGATTTTTTCTTCCGTTTTTGTCATGAGATAAGATAAACGATGAAAAAGATCAAAATATTTAACTATGAATAATAATAATAATAAATGTGATAATTATATTAAAAAAACAATAATGGTAAAAAATATTAATTTATCCAACAAATAAATATAAGAAATATCTTATAATATTATCCAATAAAAAAAATCAGAATGTATAATTTTGGTTTAATTATATATAATTTTTCATATTAGATGTGATAATTATTTTAAAATATGCTAAATTATCATGTCTTATGCAATAGAAAATATTTTGATTTATCTTTAAATCTACTCATAATACCATCAAACAAAAAAAATATAAAAAAGTTTAATTTTCATTTCACTCTAATAATTAATCATAATATCATGATAAAACGTATTAATTCATCGATCAACTAAATAAGGAATACATTAATTTAATACTCATCTATACATAGACAAATATAATATTAAATATATAAAAAGAGCCAACATTATATTCATAATAAGGTGCAATGTGTTAACTAAGATAGTCAAAAATAACAATTTCAATGTCGTCTTCATGTTCTATGAAATAGTGGATATTCTAATTTATATATCCTTAAATTTTCTCATAATACCATTAAACAAAAAAGATCAAAATATTTAATTCTGATTTGTTTTTAATTAACATAATAAAGTTGATAATCATATAAAAATATTAATTTATCTATTAAATAAATAAGGAATATCTAATTCTGATTTATTTTTTATTCATCATAATAAAGTTAATAATCATGTAAAAAATGTTAATTTATCTATTGAATAAATAAGGAAAATCTCAGATAAAAAATGTTATTTTTTATTTATATAAGGAAGTACAAAATTTTTCAACAAGCTCATTTTTTATTGTTGTTTAATAATAATCTTTACTTTAAAATATTTAAATATTAATAATTCGTGCATTGCACAGGATAAAAATAAAAAAGTTTAATTTTGATTTCACTCTAATTAATAAAACATGCTAATTATCGATCAACTAAATAAGAAATACATTAATTTAATATTGATTTATACATAAATAAATATAATATAAAAACGAACTGTCATTATCTTCCAATGAATTCATATCCAATGAAATAAGAGATATTATGATTTATCATTAATTATTCTCACAATACGATCAAACAAAAAAAATAAAATAATAATAATAGTTTTTTATTTATCATAATAAATTATATTGAATAATCCTTTTTTTATAATTATTTTTGTTATTGTTTAATAATAATCTTTACTTTATAATGAAAATAATAATAATCTTTAATTAAAAATATTTAATATAAAAAATTTAATATCAACAATCCGTGCATTGCACGGGGTGAGAGCTAGTAATAATATATGTGATAATTATATTAAAAAAATAATAATGGTAAAAAATATTAATTTATCCATCAAATAAATATAAGAAATATCTTATAATATTATCCAATAGAAAATTCAGAATGTATAATTTTGGTTTAATTATATATAATTTTTCATATTAGATTTGATAATTATATTTAAAATATGCTAAATTATTATGTCTTATGTAATAGAAAATATTTTGATTTATCTTTAAATCTACTCATAATATCATCAAACAAAAAATATAAAAAAGTTTAATTTTTATTTCACTCTAATAATTAATCATAATATCATGATAAAACGTGTTAATTCATCGATCAACTAAATAAGGAATACATTAATTTAATACTCATCTATACATAGACAAATATAATATTAAATATATAAAAAAAAGCCAACATTATATTCATAATAAAGTGCAATGTGTTAATCAAGATAGTCAAAAATAACAATTTCAATATCGTTTTCATGTTTTATGATATAGTGGATATTCCAATTTATGCTTAAATTTTCTCATAATACCATTAAACAAAAAAGATCAAAATATTTAATTCTAATTTGTTTTTAATTATCATAATAAAGTTGATAATCATATAAAAATATTAATTTATCTATTAAATAAATAAGAAATAACTAATTCTGATTTACTTTTGATTCATCATAATAAAGTTAATAATCATGTAAAAAAATGTTAATTTATCTATTGAATAAATAAGGAAAATCTCAGATAAAAAATGTTATTTTTTAATTATATAAGGAAGTATAAAATTTTTCAACAAGCTCATTTTTTATTGTTGTTTAATAATAATCTTTACTTTAAAATATTTAAATATTAATAATTCTTGCATTTCACGGGATAAAAATAAAAAAGTTTAATTTTGATTTCACTCTAATTAATAAAACATGCTAATTACCGATCAACTAAATAAGGAATACATTAATTTAATATTGATCTATACATAAATAAATATAATATTAAAAAACGAACTGTCATTATCTTCCAATGAATTCATGTCCAATGAAATAAGGGATATTATGATTTATCATTAATTATTCTCATAATACCATCAAACAAAAAAAATCAAAATAATAATAATTTTTTATTTATCATAATAAAGTATATTGAATAATCCTTTTTTTATAACTATTTTTGTTATTGTTTAATAATAATCTTTACTTTATAATGAAAATAATAATAATCTTTAATTTAAAATATTTAATATAAAAAAATTTAATATCAACAAGCCGTGCATTGCACGGGATAAGAGCTAGTATATATATATATATTTATATATATATATATATATATATATAATATTTTATAGTGTTATATATTATCTTATTAGTTGAAGTATCATAAAGCCTTAAGATTTTTTGACCTCCGCGAGTTGTTCACACTAAAACGGTGAACAAGAATGAATTAAACGAGATTTAGCATGGTTGATAGATAATTTATTAATTTTTTAAAGTATGATATCAAAGATTCATCTTGATTTTGGATACGAAAAATGTTTTGTTAATAAAAATAAAATCCATTTTAATAATTTCTATATTTCGAAAAAAAATTAATCTTTAATTATCAATCAAAAATACTCTTGATGCTCATTAAAAAATAAAATAACAGGGTGAACTGTAATAATTTTGTTCATGGTCTCATATAAAGACATCCTTTTGGCTAGTTTTGTCTAATTTTGTGACAAACTTAGTTTCATGCATGGATCTCTTCTGTTATCGCTCCGGACAAAACCATTAACGAACGGTCAAATACCTTGCTCCTTTTTTCCTATCATATTCAGCATTTCCCTTGTTTTTTTTACCTAAAATTTAGGGTGGTTGCTTTTTTTTATTATATTTTCTCTCTCTTTCCGGAATCCCGAGTGACTTGAAGAATTATTTTCTTTAATCAACTATTTTCGTTTTTCTCTATTATTAAAGAGGCCAAGTGTTTACGGGCAAAAATGGCAAAAGATTTTATAAAACTATGCTGTTTTAATGATGTGTATCAGGTAACAGGTTTAGACAAATTTCTCTTGTAATCTGGTTTTTTCTTTTTCTTTTTTCAAGTTGTGGCAATTGATAAGATAACAATGCGAAGAACGTAACGTAAAAAACTTGGAAAATTTAAGAACTTGAAAATATAAATGACTTGAGAAATAAATTTCATGAAAATAAATGTTTGACAAGAAAATAAAATAGCTAGAATTTAAAGGACTTAAATAATAAAGTGCTAAAAAAATAAATTTGTATTAAATTAAAAGTGAAAGATTAACTTGGTGTTTTTTTTTTTAATGTTAGAAATAAACAAGTGCCAACATTTTTTACATATGGATTTTTAGTATTTATAAGAAAACAATATCCTAAATAACTATCTTATTCGAAGAGTAACACATGTCTTATTAGTTAAAAAAAGAAACTAAACCAAAGTAATAAAGTAACTACTATGCTCCATGTGCAGTTTCTTTATACTTCGACGTTTGTCCCAAATTGTTGAATTGCAAGCACCGGTGATGATTAATGATAATGCACGGTCTGTGCAAACCTGCTTTATATCATCATTCACTCATATTATGTTATGTCAGCCTTCTTTTTAAAATCAATTATTTACATTTTAATTTAATTGGAAAAAGGAAAGAAAAAACGTTTCACTCCTCTTGTGACAGAAAAAACAACATCCTTCCTCGTTCCATCTTCTCCTCTCAATGGCATCTTCTGCTGAAAAAAAAAAAACCATTAAATCATGAGATCCTTAATAGTGGAGGGTGATAACAATCATGAACAACATTTGGGTGATGGATGATATCAATCCTAGGTATGTATGGTTCCCTCTTTCTTTTCTATCTCTCTTGTCTTTAAGCTAATTCAATTTCAATTCTCATTTCTTTCGAATTTCGAGTTTATGTTCTTAACAAACATCCCTATTTCGTGAAATCTTAATTTTGCCCCCAACTAAAATTCTTTCGATAAATTCACTTACATAATGTTCACTACCCTTAAAATTTGCTTGCTTTTTATCCACTCATCCCTACTTTTAAAACGGCATCACTCTCCTTCTTGTTATTTTGGTATTATAAACATGTTTTGAACTTACTTATTTTAAATGTTCATGATGTAAGTTTTATAGTGAAATTCTGATGATTAACTGGATTCTGAATTGCTTTTTGTAGCTTGGGACTTGTGGGTCATCTTGATCATAAGCTTTGTGATTATTTGAAGCCTGACCAGAGCAAGAAGTAGAAAGCAAAGTTGCTTGTGAGACCTTCACCAAGACTAATGTGTGCATCTCAAAAGCCATTTTAGACTATGAGAAGATTATACATCACAAACCAAGAATTGAAAGGACTTGAAGATAAGATTTGGAAGAATGAGCTATATAACAATGGATCATGCCATTAGATGTTTACCGTCTTGTTAAATAATTTTAAGTTGGAATTTTTAAGATATCTTTGTTGTCTTGTTAATGAGTTCATTGTATACCATAAAAGGTCAATGCAATAAGCAAACCTTTAAAGAGATGGCTTTACATCATAGGGAATTTGCCAATTTTGGCTTAACTTTGTAATGGTAATCATTGATATATGGAGAAGGAAGAAATTTATAATCCAAGTTTATCTATGTCAATTTTATCTCTGATTTTGGTGTATTTGCTGCGTTGTAGATCACAAACAAGTTGATTGGAAAAAATGATATGACCAAAGTTTAACACAAGTTTATCTCTATTATATCCTTGGATGATGAGTAACAACTCTACGTAAAGCCTAAATTATTGTGAATTCTCCATATCATTGCCACTCTGGTGATAAATATATTGTATTTGCAGCTCATTGCTGAAGCACCTTTTTTTTTATAGCCTTTACTCTTTAAGCTCCCGTACAATTGGCATAAATAACTTGATTGGAAATTTAAAATTAGTCACTTTCCCACTATGAAAATGCCTATCATAATGTTAACATGTCCAACCATTATCATTATGCTTTGAGAACCTTTTTTGCTGTAACCAAGAAATAACATCTTCACTTATCAGAGAAATTACAATGCTTTTTTTTTTTAATCAAATATCCCCTGCATGATAATTATTTGATACAAAATTAAAAAAACAAAGCTCACTCTATTGCTACCAATATAAAATAGCTTACCAACGGGGTTTGGTTCAGTTGGTGTAAGGTCCCAACTGAAATTCTGGGAATGGGACAAGGGTGCTAGTAGCCCCGGGTTCGATTCCCACTAAAAACATCCCGCTGGGAGAGCCAGCCACGCAGCTCGCTCCGGATTAGTTTCAAGGGCTCACTAGTATTAAGGGTGCTCTTGGAGATACCGGTGGTTCCGCAAGGAATTCGGACCCAAAAAAATATAAAATAGCTTGAAATGATAAGAAAATATAAAGAAACTAAAATTGATTGATAGCATCAATAGTAAAACAATAAAAGAGAGGTTGGACTCTAATATTGTAATATTGACTAAATACCAAAAAAACAAAACAGAGCAGTAGCAATAACAATTCACCAAGTGAAATTGAAACTGAAATTGCTACAAAATTGTTACCGAATTCAAACAATAACTGAAATTGCTACCAAATGCAGCTAAATACCAAAAAGCAAATCAGAGTAGTATGTAGCAAGCAGTATGTAGCGGTAACAATGCACCAAGTGACCAAACTTACAATCAAATTAAAAAAAAAAATATACATAAAACAAGTTAGACTCAAACATTGTAATATTGACTAAAACAATCCAACAGACTTATTCTTGTTTATCCACTGTTAGCTAAGTGGACATTATACTTCCATAACTTCCTACAATATAAAATAATGACAGATATACTGTTAGATAAAAAGACAACTTATAAGAGGTTGCAAATTAATAATAATAATAATAATAATAATAATAATAATAATAATGTTGTTACCTTATAATTAACCAAACTAGAAGCTATAACATTGGAGTTTGAAAATTCACCGTTCACAATATTACACCTAAAAAAGTATGATGAGTTAGACATTCGACTATACATGCATGCTAAAAATAAAAAACAGAAACTAAAAGCTTGGATAGCCTTTTTATTTGGTACTCTAATAAACATGGATTAAAGGTGGGAAAGCAACCAAGATATATGTTACTTTAAGCTACCTTGCTTCATCTAGACAACGACGTTTGGTGTGACCTTTTGCCTTACATATTGAACGAGTATAGGAATCTTTTTTGCTTAGCTCCAAACTTCATTTCATTCGGAAAGTTCGTGGAGGCCCTTTCGTCTCCACAATTGGAGGATCACACAAAGTTATAGAATTGTCAGGGACTTTCGGGATAACTTGGCTTGCTGAATTAGCACCAAACTCCTTGTTTGATTCTTCAACTTCCAATATATCAAGCTCTCCTATTAATTTTTGTAAACCTTGAATTGCAAGATCATGATGCTTTTCTGATCGTGTAGCTCTTTTAGATAATTCAAGTGAATGAACCATAGCACTATTAAACAATAAGGGATAAAGGAGTAGAAGCTTTGTCGTTGCCTTTTTGGAATTCTTCAGTTGTCAATCCCTTAACTTTCTCCTTCTTAGCATTAAGGGTCCATCGACTTAGAATAAAATGAAAAAGGAGAGTATATCTTTTTATTTATGAATACAATCAACGCATGTTTGCATATAATACCCAAGAATTCAAACATGCTTCTTCTAAAGTGACGCAAAAATTCACATAATAGATAGGCTTCTCTTTGTAAATTTCGTGAATCTTGTATATGGTCATTTCACTTGAAAATTGAACTTTCTTTGCAGTAAACTTTCGAGAGCCAACCAACTCATTTTGAAATATCCTAAACACTTTTTTGGTATAACTTTTTGACGCTTCTTCTTCCATGGGATATAAAGTTAGCAAAAAAGATTGAGTTTGTTGTCTTGAAAGTCTTCTCTCTTTCCTTGTTAAAACGAGTGTCAAGGGTCTTCTCATATTGTTTCCCAAACTTGCTCAATGGAGTACTTGAATTCAAAAAATCCTTAAAAAAATTTATTCATGCTTTCACTCCTTTGGGTGGTGGACATTGTAGCATACAAATTATGACTTACATAAGCAGGAATCCATTTTTCTCGAATAATGTGTAAATCATCCAGCCACTCATTATCTTGCAACCTCTCTCTCTCTATATATATATATATATATATATATATATATCCAAAATTGCTTCAGATTCAAACTCTTCAATAGTGATAGAATGCACCTGTAAAAATGATTCTTAAATTCTTCGTGTTTATGATAAACATAGCTCAAGTAATCTGGAACTTTTTTCAAAACATGCCACATGCAGTAATGATCAGGGCCGGTCCTGACATTGTCGGGGCCCTAGGCGAAATGAAAATAATGGACCCTATTTTATCCATAAATTTTAATTATATTTAAGAAAAATTTTACATTTTCTCTAAACTATATGATACTATAAATAATATTCAAACCTACAAGGTTTTATATAGATTACAAAACATAATAATTAAATAATATGGTAGTATATTAAAAAATAAATAAAATAACAAAACTGTTATTCAATGACAGATTTAAATTGTTGAAGATGCACCTTAATTTCATTAAATTTATCATCAAAATCTATCACCTAATAATGATAAAATTTAAAAAAAACATGATAGTATCAATTTTTTTATGCCAAACATTATTCTTTGTTAAGATAAATGTATTACTTCTAATTTCTAAATACCTCAAATTAAAATCTCAATGGAGTGGGTCAAAGGAACAAACTGGTGTGTGTGTGTATATATATATATATATATATATATATATATATATATATTTAATACTCTCTCTGATCCTATATGTAAGATAATATTGATAGTAACGTTATTGGAAATGTAAATATTTAATATATTTTTTGAAACTATCCTTATAATTTATACTGAGATTCTAAAACAGATTGACTTAATATGAGTATTTTTAAAAAGAAGTAATTAAATTACTGAAAATTAAATTAGGATGAGGTCTTACAAATAAGATCAAATTTTTTGTCCTAAAATAATCTTGCATGTAAGATCGAAGGGAATACTTATTAGTAGTTAATTAGTAGTTAATATAGTAACATGGCTAGTTATAATAATAATTTTAAAAAAATAAGAACTAATCAACGTAAAAGAAAGAAAAAGAACAAAATAAGGCTGGTGAGTGAAATGGGAGTTGAACCCGGGACTTCTTCTTTATAGGGCCAGCCATTTTGCCACAAGATATATAATAATCACCTTTACCTAATGCAATAAGAGTAAATAAACAAATCTTTAAGTAAAGTCAATATATATATATATGGGCCCCTAAATCCGGCGGCCCTGGGCCTGCGCCCCTCAAGCCTACCTTAGGGCCGACCTTGGTAATGATGATTTACCTCTAGAAATACATTGGCAACCGCATTAGAGATAATAGTGTCTTGGTTGGTGATGATCATTTTAGGATGAACTCTGGACATGGCTTCTAACCAAGTTCTTAATAACTAAACAAAACTTTCTTCCGTTTCATCCCATAATAAAGCACAGCCCAAAAGAATGGATTGTTGTTGACAATTAACCCCTGCGAACGAAACAAATGGCATCTTGTATTTATTTGTTAGATATGTTGGATACTTGGATCAAAAGTCACTACGTCACCAAAATACTTGTAAACCATTCTAGATCTTGAGTCAACCCAAAAGCAATTCGTTAACTGTCTTTCTGCGTCCATTTGAAAAGCATAAAAAAATCGAGGATTCCTAATTGACAATTCTTAAAGTATGACAACATCAATTGGGCATCTCCTTTTTCTAATTCCTTTTGTCTTTTTCCACTTAACTAGTCTATAACATCTTGTTGGGTAAATCCAACATTATCAACACCACCACTTTGACTGCACAAAAAGGAAGTTATCTTGCTGGGCGGTAAACCAGAATCATCAAGCACATTAATATGTTTTTTTTTGCACTTTAGTTTTTTTTTCTTTGTACTTGATGAAATTGAGAACTTCTTGGAAAAAAAAGCGCATGATTATGGTTTCTGATGAATCTAGAAACAACTCATCCATCTTCTTTTCTCTTTATTTTTAACATTGCTTTGCATCCTACTCTTGTCTCATCAAGTTTGGCAAGACTTTTATTTCCTATTTCCGTATCTTTTTTTTTGCCCGAAAACCTTCCTTTGAACAAATTAAACAATCTATTGAGCAATCGGTTTGCCATTTGTTCTTGATTTAGTGATACGACCCATGCGAAAACTAAAACCTTTTGACTTTGTGTACCTTGTATAATAATTTTTTACATCTTCAATTGATGTCAACTTCATGCCTTCATAAGGCTCAACCGGAGGCTGTCGTAACTGTGGTGATTCTAATGGTAGTTCTGAGATCGTTCACTTTTTCAACACTATCTATCATATTATCCTCTTCATAGTCAATCATGATGGAATCTTCAAGCATATTTATCATCTTAATTCCTACATGATAAACATAATGAAATAATTTAATAAACATTAACCATCTATAAAGTTTATTAATCAAACTTAAAAGAACATGAATTCTACATAAGAATATGCATTACATTATAAAATTCTCTTTACCTGAAATTGGGGCAAGAAAAGAAGGAGACAAAGAAAGTTGAAGAAATGAATTTTGGCATTCCAATGATTTGACGTTAGAGAAGAAGAAAGTCAAAATGATTCTAGTGGTTTGATGTTGGAGAGGAAGAATGATTTTATGATTTTGGTTTTTGTTTCTCAACAGAGGATGCCATTGACAAGAAGAAGATAGATGAAACATAGTGGTGATGATATTTACTATTTTTGCTGTCGCAAGGTTTGGGGAGTGAAATGTTTTTTCTTTCCTTTTTCAATAAAATTAAAATGTAAATAATTGATCTTAAAAAGAAGGTTGATGTGACATAATATGAGTGGATGGTAGTGTAAAGCAAATTTACACTGACACTGCATTATCATTAATCTCTTTAGTCAAAGCGTTATCCTTTCATATGCATGTGCATTTTTGTCGAAAATCAAACTTCTGTCAAAGCTTGCATATTTGCAATATAAATGTTACATGTTGAATGAACTTTTTGTCGAAGCTTTCAAATTTGCAATATAACAAATAACATAAATATTATTACATGTTGAATAAACTTTCTACAATCATTTGTTATCCAATAAATCATATACTTGCCATAATTCACCACTTGTAGATTGTCTTCACAATAATCTCCAGAGCATTAAGATATAATTGGACAATACAACAAAAAAAAAAGTTTTTGATACCCTGAATTAAACTACAGATTCACTGGGAGAGTAAAAGAACGCAAATGACTTATTTCCATTTGCAAGGGGAAAGACGTCACTAAACATATATGGATGGTTCAAGTGGTTTCGGTTTAGCTTATTTTCTTTTAACTCCTGCTGGAAAATCTTGCTACCTCCATTATGTTTCGGAAGTTTTTTATTTGAACAAGATAACCTCTCATAAAATCTACGAACATGTGATGTATGTAAACATAAAAAAAAGAAAAGAAAGGGAAAAAGTGCAACTGTGTGAAGCTGCCTAGCATCATTTGGATAGGAGTAGAATGGATGACTGACATGTATGTCGACTTCTTGTAGAACATAGTGTAGATTTTGGTTAGCACGTGTTATTTTACTCCTTCAAAATTTTCGTGAGTATCAATTAAATCTTTAAAAATTGTAAAATTCAAATTGATCTTCAAAAGTTTTAAATGTGGGTAAACTATTTTTTTTTAACAATTTTTTAGCATAATTTAAATTTCGGTTTTGTTAGGTTGAGTTTAAGCATTTAAAAAATCTCCAAAATCATTTTCACATTGTAAATAATCAAGATCTAATTAATATTCATTTATTACATTTAATTATAATAATCTTATTTTTATTTTCCCATATAATATCTTTACCAAACCCAACTATTAAAATTTCTAGGTTACCTGAAAGCAAAAAAAATTTCTAGGTTACCTCATTTAAAAAATAATAAAAAATATATAATGCTTCTCTTCTCCTTTTATCATTCAGAAACAGAAAAACACATAGCCATATTATATTCGATTTTGAACAGAAAAAAATCATTTTTGGTTATGTTCAATATCACGCAACAATATAATGCTTCTCCTTATTCATCTAATATAACATAGGACAAAACAATGTGTTGTAAATAATTAATGATGTATATCAAATATGAAATTTGACTTAATAATAAGGCAAATGCTAAAAAGTGCTTTTGGGGCATTTGATAAACAATTAAAAGAAGATAAAAAGTATTGAAAAATGCATTTATTGATATTATCGAGAGAAAAATAAATGTTAACTTATGATTTTTTTTATTAAAGTAACTTTAACAAGTGGTCTAAAGACACTTATTAGCAAGATCCTAATAATAATAACTCAAAACTTCAATCGACAGATTTAACATAAAATTTATAAATCTTAAATAAAATCAACATAAACTAAGAATGAAGGAGACAATACTGCAAAGAAAATTAAATAAACACAATTCAATGTTTCTCCTTCTTAAAGCTCTTTGCCTTTGTGATCAAAATCCAACAAAAGACAAATCAACAATAGCGTTTGTGAGTTTTGTGTTACTAGTTTTTGTGTTTTGTGAGTTCTATATTATGTGGGATCAACCTTATATACATTTCTAAGCAGTAAAAGGAGAAGAGAAGCATTATATTACAAAAATGGTAGTATAGGAATTCCAAAAATGGGGTTTGGTAGATTTACTGTGAGAAAATAAAAATAGGATAATTATAATTAAATGTAATAAATGAGTATTGATTAGATCTTGATTATTTATGATGTAAAAATGATTTTGGAAACTTTTTAAATGAGTAATTTGTCAAATTGGTCCATGACTTTGTGGGCACTGGTCAAATTAGTCCATGAGATTATCGAAATTCCAAATTAGTCTCCGAGATAGAAACACGTCAGTCATATTAGTCCCTGATGTTAATGGTCCATAAAGCCAGAGACTAATTTGACCGATTTCGACAATCTCAGGAAATTAATTTGACCGATACGGAATGGTTTTTTTTTTGGCAAAAAAGACGTTGTTTTGGTCATTCCGTTAGTCCACGTTAAGGACCATTGCAGTCATTAACGTCAGGGACTAACATAACTGATGTGTTCCTATCTCAGGAACCAATATGCAATTTCGAAAATCTCAAGGACTAAATTCGATTACATTATACAGTCATATTAATTAAATTATACCAATTTTTACGTATTTCACTGATTATATGATGTAAAAATTGCATTGTCTCACAAGATGGATTGGATTGAAAGTTCTATCTTATAAATCGTATACGTATAGAATAAAATTTAACAGTAGTAATTCAAAATTATTTAGTATTTTATTGATAAACATGAATATTAACGTTTAAATTTTATTGCTTTTAAAATATATTATTAAATTATATATGTGTTGATGTTTAATTTTCTATAATTTGAAATAAACAACCAAGACGATATATAATCACTATAATTCAACCGTTGCATGAACCTAATTCAACAGTGTGACAAACCACGGTTGTACCGTTGTAAAACTTATCTGGTAACTTTGTAATTACATTCTTTACTTTTTTAAGGTGTATTTTACACCACTTATTTTTATTTTCACGAGTTATCACTTAAATGATAGAACTAGCATTTTCATTTTTATTTGTTTCTTCCATATCTTAATTTATGTTATGTTAGTTTCTTTTTCACTCTCAATACATATTCATCCATGTACATCCTCGAGAATTTTGGTTATGGTTATGAATACCTTAAGGTAAGGTTATTCTATGATCATAGATATAGATATATGTAATGTAAATTATGTACTCACAAAAGAGATTAAGCACAAATGTTAATGGTGATGTTATGCAAGAAAATTCCAAACAGATTTGAAAATTTATTGTGTTTCATGATGTTTAAGATTGATTTCTTCGTTTTTCTTCTGATCTCAAGAATTCTGGGAATTTCTTGTTTCTCTCTAGGCAATTAACAATTAACAGAAAATATGTGTATAAGGGATAATATTGCTTCTATTTTTTATTTTTTTTTCCAGATTTTTTCCTTCTCTCTTGTTGTTTTCAATTTCAAACATTGAATTCTAATTTATTCAATAGTATCATTTTTTTACTCTGAATAATAATGTATGTTAATTATATAGCATTCAACCCACCCTAAATCAATTTTGGGGATTTTTGGTGTTTTGTTTTTACATGAAACTAAGACATTAATCGAAATCTCTATCAATCAAACCATATAAGCTGGCAATTTTGAAAAATTATGATGCCATTTATAAATTATATAGTTTTGTTTTTCATCCTTGCTTAGAGAGCATCATATGGTGGTGAAATTGATGTGAAGTTTTCTATGGTCTATTGAGACATAATACAAACCCCTTAGAAATGGAGACTCATGCATAACAGCCTTTTAGGTGACACCAATTTTATCAATTGTAATCTGTATCCAGTGATGCTAAATCTCTAGAACTTCTGGTTCATCTGGTTATTGATATTTGTTTTGGGACATGGTTCAGGTTTCTTAAGCTTGAAGGAATATAAACTGGAGCTACTTAATCTCCTAAACCATCATTCATATTGAATCTGGTTAGAAATGGGAAAGCGAGTTCGAGAGAAACAGTCTGAAATGGCTCATGGAAATTGCAGTCATCCAACTCATCCGGGACGAGTTTGGGGAATTCTTCATGTTATAAAGTATCATCACTGGAGACATGTCAAGAGAAGGCTTACTCATAGGAGACATGGCTGTGGAAGATTTGATGCAAGTAATAAGTGTTTACTTTGTTATATTATTACATTTGTTTGTTGTTTCTTTTATATTGCCTAATAAAAGGCTATATAATAGTTTTCTTAACTGCAATCGACACTGCAATTGTTTACAATTACGGTAAATACAATATAATTGCGATTGTGACTATACTGCAATTTAAATTCTTGGCTATCATACTTCAAAAGAAATTTTGGAAGGTTTGTTCTCACTTACAAATTATACATTCTTTCATTGTTTGTTGATGTCACAAAAATTTCTAAGTTTCCAGTTTCCACTTACTGGATTTAACTTTATTTGATTTATCAGGAGATGAAATGCCAGAGTATTTTGATGATTCTGGGTTTCATGATATGTCAACACATTATGAGCCAAATTCAAGATTATCTAATGTAAGTAATGAATTATATTTGGGTTGACTTCATTATTTTCTGGTTTTCCTTTTTTATTTGAGTGATCAATCATAACTTTTTCATTTCTTTTTCCATCTAGTAAGATTTTTGTTATTGTGTTGATCTTACTCCCCATATTGACTTTGAACTTCATCTGGAATTTTAGTATTTTACTTCCTTATTTTTGAACAGCATGTTCATAAAGTGTCATTGTGAATGTGATACCTAATATGATGTTTTCCCAGGATGAAGAAAATCTAGTAAATTCCACTCAACCAGCCAAAAATTCTATCAAATCCAGATTAAAGGCACGTATTCAGGACGAGATATCCAAAAAGAAAAGTAGGCATAAAAGAAGTTCAACCTGTCCGACAAATGCACACCTAACGCGTGCTGATTCCATTCATCACTTGGAGGTTGATCCTCTTGGTGAAATGTTAGTAACTGCTGATAGTCCTCAACCTGCTCTAGAAACCATTCAAAATCAAAATGCTGCTGTCACATTAGAAGTATCGTCGCCAGTTTTGTCAAAGAAATCGGTTACCGATAATGACAAATGTGTAGATTGTGGTACTGTGTTTTCTAGCGACACTTTGGAGCAAAACATGGCTCATAAGCATCAGAAGCATTGCACAGATACAAACAACTTGACCTCTCCTGATGAAGAGGAACCAGAAGAGAAGTTGATAAATGCAAAGATAATTACGAACGATGTTTCACCCCATCTTTTCAAGGATTTTCTTGATGCTTTGGATATAATCAACACAAACAAAGAGTACCTATTGAAATATATTCAGGAGCCAGGCTCTCCATTGCCATTCTACTCTCATGATGAACTGAATTTTAGTGGCAGAAGAAGAGCCAACTCTATCTCATTTCCCGTTTCTGCTTCATCATCAGGAAGCAAAGATTTTGAATCTGACCAACTCATAAACAAAATGGTCGATGAATGGCTCGATGCAAAAGGGGAAGATAAAGGTGTATCCATTTCTGATTATTCAGAAGATACTCTCCGAGAGTCTCCATCATTAGGTTCTTCACATAAAGTTGATCGATACCTTAATCCCGATTTTGTTTCATCGGTTTCATCTCAGGTTCCCAAACAAGTGAAAACTAACCACTTCAAGGATCTTAGGAAGAAGATAAAGCATTTAATTGATGAAAACAAAACTGAAAAGCATCGCATTACCATGGATGCAGTACTTGACAAGATTCCTCGTGGAAGTAATCTCTCAAAAAATGTAAAGAAGTTGATCCATGACAAATTCAAAGACACTACAAATCATGGAGAAGGTAAAGACAATGCAAAAAGTGGTTTTGGAAGAAGTCTATCTTCTAATTCTTTCAAGAAGCCTCAACTATCAATGAAGACTTTGTCTCTAAGGGAATCAGCAAGAAGATATTCTCAGCTGTATGAGACTTGTTTTAACACTGATATCAAGCACCCTAAGTCTGAGAGGTTAAAGTTGAAAACAGAAGAGAAAAGTTCAATAATAAAGACTCCGAAATCCTTTAAAAGGTTTCTTTCATTACCTAATCTAAAATCATACTTCCATCAAAGTGAGGAGCCTTCTGTTATTTTATCTCCCCAAAGTTTAACTAGGCAATTCGGTGAAAAAACCAGAAGCACAAGTTTTACTGATGAGCATAGGAGTTTTGACTGTGGTGATGATTTAAAGAGTCATGTTCTGCCACCTACCATTGCAGATAACACAATTCCAGAAAGCATATTGCATGCTGACCAAAAGAACCTTCTTATCAGGAGTGCTTCAATATCAGGTTTAGATGTTATTAACGAAGAAGGAAAGGATGATAAGAGCATAACAAATGATGGCTCAGAGAACTTGAGAGATAGTGATGTTGCTGCTTGCGCTGAAAATGAATCTGGACCTGCAACTGAATCTAGTTCTGTGCCAGTGAATGCAAACTCAGTCTACTCTTCTGATACCAGCTTCCTAGATGATACGTTCGAGTTTGATAAGTTAAACATAACGGAAGGTATATATATATTTGATCCTTTTATGCTTGTACATTGAAAATCTGCAATACATCCTCCCTAACATAAGTATGTTTCTATGTCATACTGTGAAAACACGCTTAATAAGGACCAGAGCGAGTATTAAAATGGATGATTAAATTAAGTAGAGGTATATAAAAGACGATTCATATTCAAAGTTGAAATGTTTCAGCATAAACACAGCCATGTTGTAAGTCATATAACTTGAATGAAATTTTCTTTTAAAATGACTGAAATTTTATTTTCTAAATGTTGGATTTTGTTGATACCTATATGGAGGAAGCCATGAACCTTAAGTCTGACCAGTATATAGCTTTAGCATAATATTTGTTGTGATTGATTAGCTTAGTTTACTTTCAATTGGTCATTTCTTTTAAAAATTGAAATGTACAAATTTCTTCTATAAACTTAAAACCTGAATATTGTTACATGGCTAGTCTAGTTGATTCTCCTCACATTCATTCGGTTAATAACTTATTGTACAAGTTACCTCCTCTAGTGCTAATGGTTCAATGGATAACAGATTCGGAATCACAACCAGAGCCAACAGATAAAGTAGATGATATTGCTGAGCAAGAAGAGGCTAAAGTGGATTACACTGAGGTGGTTGAGAATGCAGATGATTTTATGAACACTAGAACTCTAAGCAAGCGCTTTGACTACGAAATTCCATATATCAAAGTGGATGCAAGTCATGAAGCTGTATTTAACTATGTGAGAAAGGTTTTAGAGCTCTCAGGGTTCACTGGCCATGAGTCCCTAGGGATATGGTATTCTGATAACCAACCAGTTGATCCTTCAGTATACGAAGAATTGGAGGGGTGCTTGCTTCTCGATCCTCATTGTTCCGGTAATTGCAATGAAGATGGGCAATGCAATCATCTGCTTTTGTTTGACATTATAAATGAGGGATTGTTGGAGATTTTTGGGAGATCATATAGCTATTATCCTAGACCCTTGTCTTCACTCTCACATATTCATCCATTGCCAGCAGGAGACAATGTGCTCCATAAAGTTTGGACACTTATTAGTTGGTATCTGAATTCAACAACTGAGGTGTATCCATCATTGGATTACTATGTGAGCAGAGATCTAGCCAAAAATGATGGGTGGATGAATCTTCAATTTGATTCTGAATGTGTGGGGCTTGAGTTAGATGACTTGATTTTTGATGATCTATTGGATGAACTTATCCTCACTTTGACATGAGTGTAATTTGTATTTTACTTCATACCCCTCCTACCTCACACCATCTATAAATTTTGATGTAAAAGTTAATGTAGTATTCTACCTCAGTGCAATTCATTTTCAAAGAAGAATTCAAGGAAATATATATAAAAAATTATATATCAATAGTTAGGAATTTCCAAGTGTGAGTTGTTGGTAAAGAAGTTCCACATTATATAATAATCGATAAACCCATTGCCTTAAAGTTTTTGATCAAGATATGGTGTCAAGTAGGGATGGCAACGGGCAGAGAATGCTCGGAGAGGCCTTTCCCATTCCCCATCCTCGGGTCTCATTTGCCCCCCATCCCCATCCCCATTTCCCATGTCGGGGGTAGATTAACCCCATCCCCATTCCCCATCACCCCACGGGTCCCCACAGGGGAACCTAACTTCAATTTTCCTGTTATAAAATTCACAACGTCGAATAGCATTTTTAAACTTGTACACTACAGAAAAATAGTCGTTAAAATTCAAGAGATTCAATCCAAAATAATCGTTAAAATAATCGCTAATAATAATAATTATAATTATAATAATTATATATGTGAAGTTACTAAAAACCCTATTTTTTAACTGTATGAAGCCTAAATATTTAAGGGCATATAAGTAAAATTTTCGAGGATGGGGAACCCGCGGGGACGGGGAACCAATCACATTCCCCGCCCCGAAATCTGTTCGGGGGAAAAATCCCCGAACTCGGGTATCCGAACGGGGCGTTCCCCGCGGGGATCCCCATCTGCAGTCTCCCATTGTCATCCCTAGTGTCAAGTCCACTTATATACTACTTCACTTGAGCCAATTATTTTAAATCTCCCTGTCTGCAAATATAAGTATGAGGAGATACTTTATTATGATATAAGAAATGTTACTTGTAATTTACAAATTTGATAACTTCTCTTATAAGAAACAATATATATATATATATATATATATATATATATATATATATATATATAAACACACGTGTGTGTATTTCACTTGCTTTAGATATTTTGTTTATACACATATCCTAAATATGCATACAAGACTAAGTATATTTGCTAAAAGTAGGTACTATTTGCCAGAGCATTTTATAACTTTGATTTTGAGTTTTTGACAAGTTGTTAACTCTCTAGTTGATATCATTTCTTCGATCATCTATGAAAAATAATTTGTACTTTATGAACCCCTTTTTAAAAGATGAAAGCATTTTTTTTTTTTGGTTTATATGGGAGGTCTGGGACTAGAATCCATGACCTGGGGGAGGGGGAAATCCTAGCGTCCCTGCAGCCACCAACTGGGCTGTCTTACGCGGACAAGATTTAAGCATTTTTTAGAAAGATGAAAATGCAATATCTCATTTTGGTAGTTTTGTGACTTTGAATATATTTCTGTTGTCATGATATCCATATGGCTTGGGGTACTTTTGTCAGATATCCTTATACTTTTTTTTTCAATGTCTGACTCCCCGAAGTTACTTATGGGTTTGTCATATACTCCTACTACTAATTCTGGCCAATTTTGATGACATGTAACATCAGAATCCTAGTCAGACGTAGGAAGTTAAGCATATGGTGCCCCGTGGGCGAAGATCTTTTCTTTGTAAAATTAAAAACACTAAAAAAACTTAATATTTTTATATTTTTAGTTAAATAAAAAAAGAAAAAAAAAAGAATTGAAGAGAGAGGTCGTCTTCGCCCGTGTCACATCACATGACACAACATGACTAACATCATGCGTTTGACTATGATTCTAATGTTACATGTCATCAAATTGGCCAGAATTAGTAGTATGGGTATATGACAAACCTATAAGTAACTTCGGGGAGTCAGACATTGAAAAAAAAAGAATAAGGGTATTTGACAAAAGTACCCCAAACTTCAGGGACCTGTAACATAATTAAGCCTATCCATATTATTGAAAAACAAATTACTCACCTATTCCCACAGTATTGATTTAATTAATTTAAATTTTTTCTCTCCCCTCCTCCTTCCTCTACTCTTATTTTCATCTGCTATTTCTCGGTAGGGGAGGGGGATATGTCCCTCCCCTTCCTTTGGGAAAGGTTGTGGGTTTATTTTTCCCCAGTTTTTCTGGGTTTTGTCTTGCCTTTGTGCAAGTTGTTTTTGTTTTGTGTGTTCAAGTTGAGGGATCCCTCTGGATAGTTTCAACTTTCCAGATCTGATGGTTATCCTCTTTGTTCCAATAATTGGAAGGCTACTCGTCGAGACAGATATCTCTTTGCTGACTGTTGATTTGGCTACCGTCCAACGATTCTCTCATTTTAGATCTGAGATTCATTGTTGCCGAACTAAGCTTAGTCCCAGCATTAATGAGATTGTTATCTTGGTATTAAAGGCTATTGAATCTCCTGTTAGAGTTGGGTTTTGGCAGTTGCTGATGATCCATCACATGGAAAAGTCTATTGTTGCAGTGTATTATGTTTTCCCTTTATTTATTATTAGTGTGAAATTTCTTGTATTGTTTTTGATCTATGAATAAAATACATTTTTTCCTTAAAAAACTTGATTTAATTAATCCAAAACAACATTCTTTAAATTTCATTAATACCTAAGTTAACAAGTTTGCAAAACGGGGTGTTATATAATGAGTCATGAAGGGTAGAATTTTCGAAAACAATTGGTTTTTGAATTGTGTTCTAAATTCCATTTCTAGGTAGTTTGAAATTGAATAGTTTCACTGGACCCGTTGTACGTATCATGCCCCCTACCTCGCATCATAAACTTGGACCTGTGTACTATTCTAAAAAATGAAATATTCCATTTGCCTTTTTTCAATAGTTTGCTTTCAAGTTGCTGCCCTGAAACCATTTCGTTGAGATCATATTAAATTCTTATTTCAATAGCATAACATTCATTGAGGTGCGTTATTATCTCCCAAAATTCTCTATATTATTCTTTCATTTATATTGTGGGCAATGAGATTTGTACACATCTAGGTATCTTGTATGAAATGAAAAAGCATTTTGCTTGGACATCATTTCACAAATGAAATTTTGAAGTGTTAGAATGTGATTGTTTTTATTTGTAAATTCGTCTCTTGTGGGTTAAGGGAATAGTACCAAGTAATACTTCATTTGACTAATTTTTACACTCTTAATAAACTTAGTTAATATTATTAGTGGTATTGAAAATGTAAATATTCATTATATTTTTTCAAAAATATTGGGAATCTAAAAAATGTGTTGAGTAAATAGGGATGTTTGTGAAAAAAAATAATTAATGTCATTGAAAATTGAAAATGAGATTTATATCAACGAAAAAAAAATTTTCAAAACGAGCTTACACATAAGACAAAGGAAGTAATATGTTGGAAGGGATAGAGCTAACGAGGAAAGTGAAAATTTCTTTGAGTCTAGACAACAGATTATAAAGGTTTCACAATCAAGGGTGGCTCACAATCAATGATAGGCCGAGCTTCCCAAGAAATAATACTCACTCTCAACCTTATTATAGCTCATTTTGTAAAAGATTCTACTGGTTCTGACTTTATATTTTTTATATATAATTTTTTTCTTGGTACTTCCTACATTCCAAAAGTTAAGTCTTTTTAGCAATTTAGTTTTGTCCCATAAATCAAGTTCATTTAGAAACTCAATACAGTACTCATTTATACTTCTTTTTTCCAGCATACCCCTATTTATTATATCATATTTTTCATCATTTATCTATTCATCTCTTTTCAATATAATCTTGATACATTTATTATTACTCTCTCTTATTATTAAATGGGGTATTTTAGTCTAAACATATCAAATTCTTACATTATTTACCTATTTCTTAATCTACGTGAAATCTCTAAAAAGACTTAATTTATGGGATTGAGGGAGTAAATGTTTTGACTATATATATTTTTTTGTTGTTTAATAATGAATATGAACTTTCCAAAAAAGTTAAGAAGATAAAATTGTAATGTTATAATATATTCTAATAAAATTCAGAAAACTAACTATTTTTCTTAATATGTATAATTCAGTTAAGTATATTAAATAAGCTTAATTACATTTTTGGTCATTTATCTTATCTTCAAGATTCACTTTGGTCCTTAATCTTTATTTTGACTTATTTTGATCATTTATTTTTTTCAAAAGATTGAATATGGTCCTTCCATAATAATAATGTTAGTTTTACTCATAATATTCACACTTATTATATTTCATTGAAAGAGCTTAACAAATATTTTTACGGCTCTATCTCGATAGAGTTCCTAATGTCATCTCCGTTTAAATCTTTATCACATTTACATTTTCATTTCTATCCATATCAATCAACCATATCGCGAGCCAAATTGCTCCATCATTTGCGAAGCAGTGCCAATATTCCTATTCTTATTGGGTGGTGGCTTGAAATATTTCCAAATTTTAGCAACATTTGTCACTTTTCGATTATGGATGTGAATATTTCAATAAAACTAATACTGCTATGATAAAAGGATCAAATTGAATATTTTTTTTTTAAAAAAAAAAACCAAAATAAGTAAAACAATTAAGAACCAAAATAAATCTTATCATAACTATTAGCATAGGTTATATAAATATTAAATGTGTCCATGTATCACATAGAATAAGATAGTATTGATTCAATTCATGAAAAAGGATAGGAGGAATTATTTAGTGATACACGTGTTTTATTTTGACACAAAAGAAAAAAAAAAGTACATATAAACCCTTATTCACGACATATTATTGATTGGTCAAGAACCATCACATCCTCATATCATTCCATCCCCTATACTCAATGATTTCAATTCCTAAAGTCAACAAAACGTCCTCCACTTTTTCTACCACCACCAGTTCCATCACCGCCGCCACCAAAGCCAACACCGCTCCCAGTACCACTTCCTATGCCAACACCACGAGCTTCCCCACCACCACCTTGAAAACCGCCACTCCCACTTCCATATCCCGTTCCAATGCCAGAGCCACCACCTTTGCCGGTTGCACTGCCACCACCTCCTCCAAAACCAGCGGTAGCATGTTTAGTAACATGTATTGGTGCTGCGGCATGTGCCATGACCATGTAGCTTAGAAGAAGATATAGAGAGAATGTTGAGAAAAACAATGCAACTCGAGACATAATATTTCTTTGACTCTTAACTCTTACACTACTTCTGAAGTGTATTTTGCGTTAGAATAATGTATGCATTTATACAGGTTTTAATTGAGGCGGTGGTTATTCCCATTAGGCCATCACTGATACGTGGCATGAAAAGCGGATATTGTGAAACTTCAAGTTTTGGCATCTCATGCTATGGTGACATATATGTGCATTTGTTCTGCTCTCAACCATTAATGTTAGAGTCTTTCCAACATCAAGTCGGTTCTAAATATGATATCTTATTCTGCATCGTTGGTCCTGGCATTGGCAATTTGGGCGGGCCGAATGGGCGCATGCCCGCCAATGCCTGCGATTTGCCCGCCCATTAAAATTTTGTGGGAGAAAAATTGAGGCTTTGTGGACTTGTGAGCGGCCCGTTTTAATTAAAAAAAATTTAAAAATAAAAAAAAAAACCATAAAGAGGCAAAAAATTGAAAAATGCTAACGGTACGTAACTAACGTAAGATTGTAAATTACTCAACTCGAAAAACACATAAAAACAATCAATCAAAGGTTGAAAGCAAAAAAAATCGGTCAAAGCAATTAAATAAAAATTGAGCAATCAATTAAAATTTGTACTAAATCAGAATAACAATCAATTTTTTTTTAAAGTAATCTATACTTAGAAATTAGGAAACATATCACATATATTTTTTTTATTTTTAAATTAATGGGCGGCCCGTGGGCGGCCCGCCGCCCACCCGACAATGCCCGCTAAAAAAATGGGCAGGACGGGCGGGCATTCTTTTTTCGTTTGGCTTAAAATCAATGTCCCGCCCGCAATTTTTTTCGTTTGGCTTAAAATCAATGTCCCGCCCGCAAAAAATTGCGGGCGGGCGGGCGGGCCCCATGGGCATCCGCCCTAATTGCCAATGCTAGTTGGTCCCTAATTTTTCTGTCTCTCTGCCGATCATACTTCATCAATTATTACAAAAAGGGTGTTACTACCATGCAATCAAAAATTGAATGGTTGCTATGCAACCCATTGTTAAACCAATAAAACCTTGCCACCTAAGATATGTATGCCACATCATTACTTAAATTAGTCAAAATTAAGTTTTGCAATTTAGTCTAACATAAAAATTAAATTAAGTTGTGCTCATTAGAACCACCAGCAGCATATATACTTTGATTTTTTTTTAATAATGTTTTTTAAAATTAAAACTTATAATTTATCTATAAGTACAAAGGACTAAAATTTTAATTTACTATTTAAGTTGGACCAAATTGGAAAAAATTAAATTTGACTACTTCAAATGATGACATGGCACAGGTAAATTAAATGGCAACTTTCTATTGGTTTAAGAGAAGGTTGCATTGACAACACTCCAATTTTGGATTGCATATTAGAAATCTCCTTACAAAAATACCATGTCAATTGGATTAGTTAATTTTCAGATTTTAAAGATTTGTGTAATAGGTAGAGAGTTTGAAAAAGATTCTGGGACAGGTGATTTTTGTCCCTACACGTTAGGCAGTGATGTGAGTACAGTTATTTAAAGGCAAAACTTTAAAGTTGGACTCTTAAATTATTTTTAGTTAAAAAATGTGTTTCATAACTTTTTTTATTTCAAATAATTCTTGTAAATTTTCATTATCTAATAGATAAATTATATTTTAATGATGTTATGACATTATTAATAGAAGCATTTATCTATTGGATACATAGTTAGAGATCCATGTACATTCAAAAATCAAAAGCTTTGTTTAGGATTAATATGGGTTGGGATAAGTAGTAAGCGGGTCGATTTCACTTAATCAAGGTCTCGAATTCAATTTCTTGTTGATGCAAAAAATTCATGTTGGGAGACTCACCTATTATAGTTAGGCACGCGATCCGGGTCAGATCCGAATGTACGTATGTAATACTTGAGAAACCAGATGAAAAAAAAAAACTTTCTTTAGGGAAGAAAGGAAAATCTTAATTAAGAGGAAAAAAAGGAGAAAAGGATTTAATAAAAGATCAGAGGAAGAAAAAGGTTGACCATTTAAACTTCAACACCATAGTAAATAGAGAAATAAACACTTTTAACATCCATTTTTTTAATAGAGTGATTGATTATAAACCCCACTTTTTATTCTCAATTCCATTTTAATTTTTTTTTTTACCAAAATTATTTTTATCTTTTTCAAACCCCCAAATCTTAAATACTCTATTTTTCATCATCATCACCACCAAATACTCTCATCCTTTCTCTCTTTCTTTCTCCTTCGGTCTTCCTCGAAATTTTAAAAAAAAATTAGAAGGAGAGGTCATTTTCGCTATGCAACACCATATGGCTAACATCCTACATGTATCTTACTAGAATTTCGGTGAGACATGTTAGCATAATTTGGTTAGAATTGGTAGTAGGGACATATGAAAAATTTGAAAATAACTTTGAAGAGGCTAACATTAAAAAAAAAATAAAAACCTATTACAGAACAACCTCAAAATTCAAATATTGAGCACACAATTAAGTCATCTTAAAAACCAGTGTAGCGAGACTCTCCTTTCACCCAAAACTTGAGGATTTGACTACTTTTAAGTTTTAACTTATTAAATTGTGTATATTGAGTCGTGTAATCCCTCCATTTTACAAGGATGGTAAAATATTAGAAAAATCAAACATTTATTATAAGAAGATATATATTTAATGGTTTGTCTAAAACACAACAATAAATTATCAAACAACTAATTTAATGCATTTTGCGTTTATCAACCAATCACAAATCAAAGTTTACAATTTCTAAATTTTTTCATTAATTACTTTAATTTTAGTTTGGGACAAAATTTTTTGCCATTTTTTACCATTTATCCTTGTAAAGTGGGGAATTACTGTATAATTTTTTGACAATTAAAACTACATGAATTTTTGCGTGAATGGGTCTGAAATTATTGATCTCATCGATCTTCATATAGTATATATTTTCTCCGATCATGTATATAAAATCTTTTTGGAAAACTTTTCGTCCATGAATTTATTTGTGTCATTAGAAATATAGGTATTTAATATATTTTTTCAAAATTATCATATAATTATTATTAGTATTCTAAAAAAGATTGACTTAGTAAGAATATTTGTGAAAAAAATAATTAAATGTCATTCAAAATTGAAATAAAATCTTATAAATAAGAAAAAAAAGAGTTCTAAAAAAATCTTACATTTATGATTAGAAGTAATAAAAAAAGTAGTGGTTTTCACACTTGCATTTTTTTTATGAGTGAAGTACCACTATGGTCTTTCATGTTTTTAGATGGGACACTTTAGTCCCTCAAAATATGGAAATTCATTTTTAGTCCCTGAAGATTTTTTAAGGGACACTTAAGTCCCTCAAGATTTTTTTACGGGATACTTAAGTCCCCAGTTGAGGAGTTGGCGGAGTGGACGGAGAGACTAAAGTGTCTCATAAAAAAATTTTCAGGGACTAAAAGTGAATTTCCATATTTTGAGAGATTAAAGTATTTCATCTAAAAAACATGAGGGACCAAAGTGGTCCTTCACTCTTTTTTTATAAGGAAAAGAATAGTATTATTCTAACACAGATTAGAGATACTTGGTAATCGGCAAGGATAGGAAATTCAATGTGAAGTTTCAAATCATAAAAGGAAATTTGCCCTGAAGTTATGATGAAGTAAGATTAATAGTGTCTTTACCAAAGTTTTGTGCATGCATCAAGCATTATATATTATACTAGTTTTTAGTCCGTGCAATGCACGGGTTGTTTATTATTAGTTAATTAATTATCTGGGGAGATATAAAAAAAATTATTTTTGAATTTTTTTAGTAATTCTAATAATTGATAATCGTTTTGGGTTGAAGAATTGAATCGTTACCAATTATTTGTTGCAAACATAAAATATTTTATTTAAAACTCAAATGATTAAATTCAAAATTCGGGAAAGCATAGAACTTAATAATAGGCATGGAGATTGAAAACTCGAAATCAAGAAATTCAAATAAAAATTGGCTAGATAATGGATGGTAAATTCTAAGTATTATTTCCTTTAACAAATTTAGCTCATCGTTCATTAGTTCAGATTTAAGATATAATTTTCACTAAATAAAAAATTTCATGTACCCATAATTATAGCAAAAAAACCCAAAAAATTAAAAATAAAAGTATGAAAAGAAAAAAAAAGAAAGAGAGTAGAAAGATTCTAAATTAAAAATGAAAGTAAAAAACAAAAGTAAAACTTCCATTAACATGCAAAATTCTAAATTCTGGAAAAAAAATAAAATATTCAAATAATTTTATTTTATATATATATATAATATAAATCTTTTAACCTTTCCTTATTGATTATAGCATATATATTTTTTATTATCCTTTAATCCTTTATAGGTGAGACGTGATATATTAATTGACGAATATATTTGTTGAATATATTAATTGTGTCAAATTTGTTATAACATTCAAAATACAAATTTCAAAATGCTATTCATTTTCCAAATCACACATTACTTTCATTCTATACTATCTATGTTTGCCTCCTTTCTTGTATCATAATTTAAATCAAATTAGCATATAGGTACAGCAAATTAGTGCGTATAGGTACAGCAAGAAAACCAAAAAGAAATATTAAAAAAAAAGAAAGAGAGCAGAAAGATTCTAAATTAAAAATGAAAGTAAAAAACAAAAGTAAAACTTCCGATCCATTAACATGCAAATTCTAAATTCTGAAAAAATAAAATATGCAAATAATTTTATTTATATATATAAAAAAAGATATATATATATATATATATATATATAATATAAATCTTTTAACCTTTCCTTATTGATTATAGCATATATATTTTTTATTATCCTTTAATCCTTTATAGGTGAGACGTGATATATTGATTAACGAATATATTTGTTGAATATATTAATTGTGTCAAATTTGTTATAACATTCAAAATACAAATTTCAAAATGCTATTCATTTTCCAAATCACACATGACTTTCATTCTATACTATCTATGTTTGCCTCCTTTCTTGTATCATAATTTTAATCAAATTAGCATATAGGTATACAACAAATTAGTGCATATAGGTACAACAAGAAAACCAAAAAGAAATATTGGACCTTACCAGGGAATTCAAAAAGTAAGTAACAAAGTAAGGACGATAGATAATTACTCCCTTACGTTAATAATTAAAAAATAAATCATTAATATTTTGTTGTTCTAGCTTCTCAAAACGCTCAGTTTCTGTTATTTAGTAAAACCCGAACAACGTGCAAGTGACTTAAGTGGTTTTTGAATCAAAATCAAACTAACGAATAATCACTTTTTCTGTGAGAAACCAAAAAAATAAAACCACGGGCCCTGAATTCATATACGTAGAAAAAATTTAAAAAAACCATCTTAACTCTTTTCTTCTTATATACTTTTTTCTCAATTTAATTATACATAATCAGTTATTCAAGTCATGAATAATAAAGCAAAACGAAACAAAGCAAGTTCTGAGAAAAAAAAAACTAACCAAACTTTCAACTGATGACGTTAGTAAAAAAATAATATCATCAAAGAATAACATGAAAAGAAGAATTATAATTATAATAATACCAAAAAAGGAAAACTGCCATACTTATTGTTCTTCTATCTATACAGGGATATGATATAAAAAAATAAATAAATTTAAGAGGATAGAATAGGATAAACATAATTTACATAGGCAAAGACAACAAAGATAAACATAGAACGAGAACCGCCATATTGATACCCAGATGCTAACCGCCATACTGAACGGGGAACGGAAACGCAGTCGCAAAGACAGCCAACGAAGTGAGTGATTTAGGAGTTTGTCTTCTTTGTTTATCTACTTTGTTCATTTTTTTTATGGAATCCAATAAAATTGAATAGAATAGAATACCTGCAACGAAGAAGGACCAGAACATGGACACCTTTCTCTTTTTCATGGCTGATAGACATGGTGGGCGTTTGCGAATTGGAAGTGGAGAATGAAAAATTGGAAGAGAAAGAAAAGAAGAAGGGAAAGGAAGAGTGGAGAGATCGTGATGGAGAGAGGATATGTGACGGTTTTGATTTATGAGTGTTTTAAGTGTTAACCACCATAAATATGAGAAAGAAAAAAGGGAAATTAGAGGGATTAAATGCGGTTTTTTTTAGCGAAACAGTTACACCCATAACTCAAAAATAGTGCCATGTGGATACCCTGATTGAAGAGAAAATGCTAACTTTTGCTGTGAAGCCTTTATTTTGAAAAGGTTGAATGACAAAACAGTAGTATTGGGTTACCTTTTTATAATAAAAGGAAGGATTTACAAAGGTTTTAAATTTGAGTCTCCCACTGTTACAAAGATTAATATATATATATATATATATATATATATATTAATTAAGGTTTAGATATATTTCAAAATCATATGGTAGTTGTAATACATTTACTCAAAATTATCCACAACATCAAAGTTGATCTATAGTGACCACTGTTTAAAACTGATATTGAAATCTCCTAATAATGCTTACCAATAATCACCATGCACAGTATACCCTCTTATTCGAATTACAAGCAATAAAATTAAAAACATATTTCTCTTTGTTTAAAATATAAGTAAAATTAACTAAATTTATTAAATTTTGTTTCATTTTCAATGCCACTTTCCTAAAACATCTCTAGAAAATTGTAATCTTGATTAATTTTTGTTTCATTATTCTCAGTATTACTTTCTTAAAATACCTCTATTTTTTATAAATTTGAGAAAATTAAATATAATCAACTAACATTCTTACTAAGCGTAAAAGTTATTGAATTTGCTTATAATTCGAACCCGAAAAAGTATGTAACATGAACTTGAAATAAGGCTACAATTAACATTGAGAGCAAGCAATGTGGCAGATTCAAACTACAAACAACAATAGTTAATTAATTGACCATTTATGCATGCATATATAGGTCCACTGGTCTCAAAAGTGTAAAGCATACAAGATAATAACAACTTGAAGCTGAAAATAACATAACATGCAAACGAAAAACTAAGACAATCTCACATTGTAAGTTCAAACCTAAACTAATAATATTGGTTGGCTTTCAACTCAACAAGGACATGCATGCATGTTGCAAAGTAGCATAGGTGATGATATTAAGGACAATGCGGCGGAAAGCCACCACCTCCAACTCCAATGCCAGCATCCTGCCCACAACCAATACCAGGGATCACACCACCACCAGCACCGCCACCCAAACCACCACCCCCACCTCCCAAGCCTCCTCCTCCTCCAGCACCGCCATTTGCCCCACCTACACCACCACCGGGACCTATGCCTCCGACGCCACCGGGACCACCTAAGCCGCCGACGCCACCAACGCCGCCACCCGTCCCACCGACGCCGCCGCCACCCGTCCCACCTAAGCCTCCAATGCCACCAAGACCACCTGCACCACCCACACCACCGCCAGCTCCACCACCCATGCCGGGATAACCACCAGCTACTCCACCGATCCCTCCACCAATGCCATGATAACCACCGATCCCACCGTATTTACCAATCCCTCCACCAATGCCGTGGTAACCACCGATCCCACCAAAATTTCCCATCCCTCCGCCAATGCCGTGGTAGCCACCGATTCCTCCTCCTATCCCACCAAACTTTCCCATCCCTCCACCGATCCCTCCGCCTATACCACCAAACTTTCCAAAACCACCCATCCCAGCAAATCCACCAACCCCACCATACATAAAATGCGTCTTCTTTTCAAGACCCTTGTTGGTTGGGGACGGTGCAATACTTGCATGCACAGCCATTGTTTGCTGTTCATCATCATGGTTACCACCGCCACTTGGCACCTTGCGTGCACTACTTGCATGCACCGTAACAAGCACAAGTACCACTACCATGACACTCCATTTTCCCATCCCTCACTCTCTCTCTCTCTCTCTCTCTCTCTCTCTTTCTCAATTTCTCACTCTCACTCTCTGTTGTGCTGGCTTGCATGCAAAAGATGGAGGTTTGTTATATATATACATATGAAAATGTAGGGGACAGTTGAAGGTAATAAAAGAAGATGGTGAAGGGGGTCATTTATGAGTTATGACTTATTAGGAGATCTCGAGAATGGGGATTCATTGATGAAATTTAGTGGTGGTGTATTAGAGGGTTAGGTAGTATCAAAAGAAGAGAAAATTTAAGGAGGTCATGTGTTATGTGTCACTCACAGTAATTGCAAAGATAAACAAAAAAGAAAGTTTGTTTGTTTATGCTAGTAAGTACTCCTCCATGTAATGGTGCGTCTTAATCCATCCAGATGTTTTTTGTGGTTTAAGATCCAAAATAAATGAACACGGTTTTGATTTGTGTTCAGGTCGTGAGCTAATGAAAAGTGTTCTTAGCATTTGCCATAATTTTATTAGCTTTAATACTCTCTCTTATTCTATTTATAAGATCTTTTTGAGGTTTTTCACTTCTACAAAAGAGAGTGAATAATTTTGTTAGTAACATTAAAAATGTGAAAATTTGATATACTTTTTCAAAATTACCCCTATAATTATTATTGAAACTCTAAAAAGTGTTGACTTTATAGGGATGTCAGTGGAAAGAAGTAATTAAATGCTATTGAAAATTGAAAATGAGTCCTATAAATAGGACCAAAATAAAAACCAAAAAAATCTTATAAATAAAACCGGAGGAAGTATATTTTGGTTTTTAGAAATATAATAACTTTTGATTTTAATCCTTATATTTTTTTTATTTGGTTTTAATCCTTATTTTTTAAAAAAAATTTGGTTTTATTTCGTAATAAGGACATGTTGCAGTTATTGTGATGCATGTCACATATTAGTGTTAGTCATATCATCACTAAAGATTAAAAATCAAAATTCGGAAAAATAGAAAATTAAAATCATCAAAGCAAAAAATATAAATACTGAAATCAAAACTCACTAAATTTGCAGAGACAAAATATATTTAAACCTACTTTATTTATGCTAGTAAAACATATCTCATGCTTTCGTTCTATATAAAATATACTCCCCATGTTCCTATTTATAAGTCATATCAAAACACATGTGTTAAGATGAGTAGTTAACTCCTTGGTTTTTTTTTAAAAAAAAAAAATTATCAATTTTACACTTTTACCCATTTTACTTGAATTACTCATTTTATAAGGAATTGAATTTAGTTAATTGCAACACCCATTTATTAGGGTTTGTTTATGAAAAAAATTAAATACTAATATCTCCTAAAAAATATAAAATAACTTATATATATCATCAACAAACAATTCTTCTAAAATATACTAACATACATATAGTATCTCATGTTTTCTATGCCTTGAAAGGGATTTGGAGGTTAGGGAACCTTTACTCACACAAAAAAAAATATAGTTTTTTTTTTACACTAGAACATATGTTAAAACATTCATACTCCTTTCGTCTCACCAGATTGATAAAAAATGATAAAATTTTTTTGTCTCAAACTAAAATTAAAGTACTTAATGAAAAAGCTTAAAAAAATTCAAAATTTAAATTTTGATTGGTTAATCAATGCAAAATGTATTAAATTTGATGCTGATAATTGGTTTATGTATTAGACAAATCAATACATGCATGTCTCTTTAAATTTTTGACTTTTACAATGTGTTATCATCCTTGTAAGACGAAAGAAGTATTATTTAAATTTAAATTGAGAATTGATGTAATTGGTACACATAAATTTAATAAATACATTAATTTTAATATAAATTTTCTTATTATGAATTTCTTAATATATTACATGTCCAAGGGCAACAAATGTTAGAAAAACCAAAATATATATATGTCATCATTCTATATATATATATATATATATATATATATATACATGATTTTTAAGTCTAGTATCTCTGCAAAAAAAAAAGGTATAAAAAGAAGTTCTTTCATTTATTTTCTTCAATACTTGAGATTTCACTATAATGTTATAGAAAGGAAAATGTAAATAAGTATTTTTAAAATATTGTTTAAGAAGATAAAAATAACTATTTTGCATTAAAAGAAGATGACTTTGATTTTCTAACATTTTTTTATACGCCTAAAAGTTTTATTTCATAAATGTGTAAAAAATATGAGTCATACTTCTCTACAACAAATTAAACCAGTAGAGTACATATATAATTTTCTGATATTAACTTACTTTTTTTAAAAATATTTTATCGATTACTTTTTCCGATTTGCAATATTAAAAAAATTAGCTCTTATTCCGTGCAATGCACGGTTTGTTGATATTTTAATTTTGTATACTAAATATTTTAAATTAAAAATTATTATTAACAACAACCAAAATTAATTATATCAAAAGGAAGTGGTTCAAACCAAACTGTACACCTAAAAAAAATTAATCTAAATGATTTTGTTAATAAATTTTGTAGTTACCATATAAATAAAAAATAACACTTTTTATCTAAGATATTCTCTACTTATTTGATAAATAAATTAATATTTTTATATGATTATCTACTTTATTGTGATAAATCAAAATTAAACATTTTTGACATTTTTTGTTTGATGGTATTATAAGCATAATGAATGATAAATCAAAAGTCTCTTGTTTATTTTGAGAAGGAAAATTGAATCTTGGTGTTAGAATAAAAAATTATTTAATTTTTTCAACTTTATCTTACCGATTTTTCTATCTATATTTCCTTAAATCATGGAATTTGTATTTGGTTACTTACCTTAACAAATTTTATAGATTTAAGTTATATTTATGCAAAATAAATAATCTATTTATTTATTATCTATTTAATTTTAAATTTTAATATCTTCAATGGGGATAATGATTTAAAAGATTTGAATAATTTATTTAATTTCAAATCATAATATTTTGGTTAGAGATAATGATTATTTACCCATAAAGATTTATCCAAAATGAATAACACATCCAACTTATTTAGTATGTGTTTATCTAAAATAAATCAATGATTTGAAAAACGTGAATAATAAATCTAATTTCAAATTGTAGTATTTTGGTTGTTGATAATGATTTCAAATTGTAGTTTTAATTCTCTAATACAAAAAATTAAAAAAAAATATTTACATCAAATATAAAATCAAATCTTATTAGTATACATAATGATTTTTATCTATTTCGAAAAATATATATTATAAAAGAAATTGCAGCAGTAGTAGATGGAGTCTTCTGAAATTAAAACTTAAGGCCCTCAAGAAGATGCAGTGTTCTACCACAGAACGTCTTCAAAATACTGAACTAAAAATAAGATTAAGGATGAACTTAAGGATCATATAATATAAATTAAGATGAGTGAGAAATATTAGAATTAGAGAGATTTAATGACGGAACAAAAAATTTCAAAAATTGAAGATTGACATAATTGAGAGATTGTTGTTTACGTGATTAAACATATTGAATTGAAGTAAGCAATTAGAGAAAGAGTAACTTAATAATTAAATAATATAAATTAAGATGAGCGGGAATAATAAGAATTAAAGAAATTTAATGACAAAAAAATGCAAAGATTGAGCGTGGATATAATTAGGAGTTTGTTGTATACATTCATATTCTGTCGTAGCTTTGTTTGATAGTGTCACTCCGACTTTTCTCCATAATATTATTAAGCAATGCTATGAAAGCTGGAGAATGACTAACCTGATTCAATTAAAATTTTTAAGAACTCAATAAGTTACATAATAACATATAACAAATCTCGTAAAAGAAACTAAATTAGACATTTTTTTATAGGTTAAATTTATAAAAATATAAAGTATATGCATGATACATATTCAAGAAAGATAGAACGGAAAAAAAAGAATAAAAATGAATGCAAAGACGAAAGATGAAAAAAATAAAAATACTCATGTATATATAATGATTTGGAAAACATGTAAATTGAGGATAATGATAAATAAACTTGTAAAATTGAAGATAATGATTTCACATGCAGATAAAATAAAGATTAAATATATTTTAATAATTTATTTAATTTTAAATTGTGATTTTGTTGGGAGATAATGATTATCTACCTACAAATGCTCTTGTGAGAGGAAAACTTTAACAGCAAACGTGGTGCCTCGAAAATTTCTCCAACAAACGTGGTGCCTCGAATAAACGTCTTTTTATACAAAGATAGTAGATATATTTTTATTGATTTAAAATATAAAACAAATTTAATTAATTTTATTAAATTTTATTTCATTTTCAATATTATTTTCTTCAAACATATATAAAACGTGATTATCTAATTTAATTTTTATTTCATTTATATTGTTACTTTTCTAAAATATACCCTTTTTTATTTATAAATCTAAAAAAATTAAATACAATCAAGTAATATTTTTAATAAATATAATTTTAATTTTGTTTATATTGTAAATCCGATGAAGTAGTACAGTATTCATAGGATATTCAAATGATTAACGGTGATCACCCTTCTCCATTATTTAAACTACATGCTACTAGTAGACCAAGAAACACGGCTCTATTTATACGACTGAACCGCAAGACAGAGAAACCACCTCAGATTCTGACACATGTTTGTTGTTGAAGGCTTGAAGCAGCATGTGAAGTTTCTACCACTCACAAAAATTATTTGTATTAATGCACATACATATACAGAGAGAGACCCTTATATTATGTTTAAGAACCTAGCTCAAGAAAATTTTAAAAATTATTGCCTCCTTGATTACACCAGATAGATAAAAGCAAAGATGTCAAAACCGCAGCTTATTGTTGCTAATATTTCCAAATTCATTTCCATCAGAAGCACTTGGACCTGCAGAAAATTTGTCACTGCATCATCCAAACCCTTGCAGGTCAGCTACATTACAGGCAAATGCATTCATCATGACTCTTTCATTTCATTTATTATACTCCCTCCATCCGTCCCACAAGGATAGTAACAAATTGGAAAAGTCAAAAAATTAAGGAAACATACATTTAATAATTTGTCAAACACATCAACCAATTGTCAAACACCTAATTTAATGCATTTTGTATTGATCATCCAATCACAATTCAAAGTTTTTCAAATTCTAAACTTTTCATTTATTATTTTAACTTTAGTTTGAGACAAAATAATTTATGTTTTTTTACTATCATGTGAGACGGACGGAGTACATGATGAGTGAGAAGCGAGGAAAACCTGTGAATTTGTGAGATACAGTAATGGTGTAGGGGTAATAACCCGAATTCGCACTCGAATTATTAGCATTTGGATGACATAGTTTTAAAGTTCCAATACCAGCAAGTGAAACGATACTTTGAAGAAATTTTGAAATCAAACAAGGGTGATATTTTTTTTATAGATTAAAATGTATGTTTAAAAATTAACATCATAGTTTTTCAAAAGATTTCACGTGTTTGTACATGAAATAAGTTTTTTCAATGTATGTTTAAAATTAACATCATAGTTTTTCAAAAGATTTCACGTGTTTGTACATGAAATAAGTTTTTGAAAATCGAAAAGGCTTATTTATGGTTTTGGTCCTAAAAGTTCAACATGTTTTTGATTTTAGTCCTTAGAAGTTATTTTGACCGGGACTAGTCCTTAATTTTTCAAATATTTTGGTTTTGGTCCCTCAATTAGAGTCGGCAATTCGGTCGGGCCAGGTCGAATAAGCCCGCATTATATCCGAGTTTATATATCAAAATTTGAGCCCGAAATATATTCGGGCCTTTTTAGCCCGACCCGCAAAAGCCCGACCCCGAATCGGGTTTGAATTGGGCTAGCCCAGCCCTGCCTGAAAGCCTGGTTTATATATAATTATATATATAATTTTTTAAAAAAATTTTAGTGATTTAAAATAGCTACATAAGGCATAAGCCTAGGGTTGACAATTTCATACCGTGAATGGGGATCCCCGCGGGGGACTGTCCCGTTTGGCGCCCCACGAGCGGGAAAATCCCCCGTGGGGACGGGGATGGGGGAAAAATTCTCCTTGGGATAATTACGGGGCGGGGAATGAGATTTGTTCCCCCATCCCCGCGGGGATCCCGTCCCCGAACATTTACACATATGCCTTTATAAATTTGTTTGTATATAGTGATTTAATATTATGTGTTTTTGTAATTTCAAATCTATAATAATAATAATTTAAAAAAATACATTGAATTAAAAAGTTAGAATAGAAAATTAGAAATTCACAAATTAGATGTCCTATATATTATCCTACTTCTTCTCCTTCTTCTTCGTTCTATAATTTCTCCACTCCCTTCTTCTCTCTTCCACTGTTTTACAGACTACAGCTCTACGAATTTAAAGTAACAATGGTCTAATGATAACCTCAGCCACATTGTTGAAAGCAAAAATCAACTATGAATTTAAAGTTTTTTTATTGAAATATTATTTAAGTTTGTAATTTTGCTTTAATCTCAATTTTGATGACACTTTTGAATTCCTTAAATGTTTTGTGTACGTGGATGACAAAGCTATCATTTAATACCTTTGTTTAGTTTTATCATATTTTTGATTGAATTTTCTGAATTTTAATGATTATTTTTTCTACGGTATACAAGTTTAAAAATTCTATTCAACATGGTTAATTTTTTATCGGATCAAATTAAAGCTATAAAACTTTTTAAATATTTCGCATATGTTTAGGTTCCCCGTGGGGATCCGTGGGGTGGTGGGGAATGTGGATGGGGAACCATCTCTCCCCATGATGAGGTTTGGGGTTGGGGATGGGGAGGAAATGAAATACGAGAATGGAGAATGGGAAAGTACTCCCCGTCTATTCCCCGCCCCATTGCCATCCCATTATTTAAAAAAAAAGGGGGGCAAAACCAAGGCCCACTTGCACCAAAGTCCAAACACACGCTACTGTTAGGCTGAAGTGTGAAGCCATCAACACGGTAACACTAACACCATTCCAATAATCCAATATAGTATTATTGTAGTGTATATGAAATTATGAATAAATATGAGTGGACCCAACTCACAACAATGCAGTAAATACCTGCATAAGCCCGCTAATTAAAATGGTAAATGCAAAATCCATGAGAAAACTCTTTTGCTATTCCATGTTAATAATTATATATGCATGGAGGTATCAATGAACGCATCACATTCATATTCATAATTTCTTGTGGATAATATACATTACATATTTAAGAATTTTCTTTCCGTATCCATATTATATATGGACCATGTTAAATAGCAGGTCCTAAAAAAGAAAATTAAATAACAATCCACAAGAAAATTCTATTGCTTAAAATTTTTTATAAAAAATGTTGCCGGCCCGACACGCATAAGCCCGCTATCCGCATAGGGCGAGCGTAGACATGAATTTGGAAGCCCGATTTTAAGCCGGACTTTTTTAGCCCGAACCCTTCAGGGTAGTCCGAATTGCCACCTCTACCCTCAATTACAAAAAATCAGTTATTTTCTGACATGTTAACGAAAATCTACACTAGGTGCCACATGTAGCGTCAAACAGGTGATGTGACATGGAAGATTCAAGCTTATGAACTTAAAATTTTGCGCACATGACCATTTTGTGTATGAGACCATTTTACGTCTGTAGATCTGTATCACCCATGTTATATCACCTATTTGGCGTCACTTTCGACCACATGGACTGCTGATGTGATGTTCCGCTAACTACACAAACAAATAACAGATTTTTACTAACGGAGAGGACCAAAACCAAAATATTTGAAAATTTAAGGATCAGTCTCGGTTAAAATAACTTATAGGGACTAAAACCAAAACACGCTGAACTTAAACTTTCATATTAATTTTTTTAAGATTTATCTGGTAAATTATTTTTAAAGATTAATTAATTTGGTGAAAGTAATATTTTTGTAAAACCAATTTTAATTTTTAGTCCTTTCTGTATTATGTTAACTGTAACTACTTGGTGCACATATTAAAAGAAATAAATGTATTTTTACGAAATTCATGTTCATTAATATTTTTGATACAAATCTATTTATTCCTGAACACACATTAAAAACACATAATAAATCCACCATCTTTCAATAAAGGGTTATATTTCATATCGGAAGAAATCAGTTAATTAATTTTTAATTAAATTTGCTTCACACACTTTCGCTCACATAGTGACACAAAAAGGTGAAAATACATGGGATATGTTTGGTTTGCGAAAGTTTCCTTTTATCATTTAAAAAAAATATTGATAAGTATTATTATGATTCTGTATTTTTATTCAGTTTTTTTAATTAGGAATGTGACCTTACATTTTCATTTTCTTCCCTATTTTCAAAATTTTATATAAGAAAGGATGAAAACAATAAAAAATTGATTTCACTATTTCCTCTATAAATATTTGGAAACAAGAAACAGAATGAAAACACGAGATCATATTCATAATTAATAAAAATTATAAAATAAACATGGATTAATAATTATAATTATCAATAATTTTTTAAAATGAAAATAAAAAACATTTTCGCAAACCAAACAAACCCTGATTTTTTTCATTTTAAGTATTAATATCATATTTTTCATATTGTAACGAACTTATTATATACTCCGCATAAGATATTAAAAAAAAAAAATCAAACAATGCTAATTAAATTGATTATATACAAGTTCCAATTTTTTTTATAAGAAAAAATATTTCATTCTAAAGAGACTAAAGCACAAGTAATGCATTTAGCTGAAAACGAAAACAGCATTGTTACAACAATTATATTTCACCAACCCCTAGCATGTAGAAACTGACACACACAAAACTGCAAAATTAAATATGTATAATTACATGAGATAGAGACTAAACAAATACAGCTAAATTGCATATGACAGACAATCATCAACTAGGGATGGCAATGGGTCCGGGTGCGTTACTGAACCCGGATCCGTCTGGGTACCCGCTGCATAATGGGTAGGCGGGTCTTCGGGTACCCAGACGGGTTTTGCGGGTACCCATTGATAATTTTTTTTAAAGAAAAATTATTTTTTTAAATTAATTTCTATGTTTTTTTTATAGACCGAGGGATCCTTAATACATTATTACACACTCTACTTAATATTAATCCCTACCATCATTAAACACCAGCAGACATCGAAGAAATTCTCTCGTTAAACACAAACATACTAAATTATATATATATATATATATATATATATATATATATATATATATAATGCATATATGTAAATATGAACGGGTCCCGGTACCCACGGGTCTGAATATCTCAGACCCAGACCTTGTTCAAAGCGGGTACCCAAACGGGTCTCTTTTTTGAACCCAGATCCGGACCCGCGGGTAATGTCCGGGTCCAATTATCATCTCTATCATCAACAATTAATCCTATCCTATCTCAATATATACAAGTTCCACTTATCCGTCACATTTGTTATGTTTTTTGTTTTATAAATTTACGATAAGTTTTCTTTAAGAGATTTTCTTTTCACACCCTCATTTTTCTCTCCATCCCCCATTTTTTCCGCCTCACATGAGGCGGAAGTGATTTTTTTCACCCTTTCCACCTCTCAAGAGGCGGAAAACCCAATAAATTTACACTTCCGCCTCATGTGAGGCGGAAAAAATGGGGGATGGGGAGAAAAATGGGGGGTGTGAAAAGAAAATCTCTTCTTTAATGTGTGTCTTATGGCACATTGTTAGCTTATATACAAGTTCCACTTATTTGTCATATTTTTTATTTTTTGTTTATAAATTTATGATGGGTTTTTCTAATGCATGTACTAAGCACATTGTTAAGAAATTTATAAAAAAAAAGGCTTATTTATGGTTTTGGTCCCTAAAAGTTTTTGGGGTGTTTTGATTTTAGTCCCTAAAATTTATTTTGGTCGGGACTAGTCCTTAATTTTTCAAACATTTTGGTTTTGATTCTATCCATTAGAAAAATTCAATTACTTGTTGACATGGTTAACGAAAACCCACACCAACAACTACGTACAACTGCTACGTGATGTGAGATAGCGCCAAATAAGTATTGTGACTTGGATGATTCAGGTCCATAAACGCAAAATTATCCGTATGAGACCATTTTGTGTATGAGATCATTTTGTGTCCATGGATCTGTGTCATCCCGTCATATCACTTATTTGGCGTTCCTCACACTATGTGATTGCTGATATGGAGCACGTCAACAAATAACAGTTTTTTCATAATAGAGTGGATCAAATCCAAAATGTTTGAAAAATTAAGGACCAGTCCAGGTCAAAATAACTTATAGGGTCTAAAATCAAAATGCGCTAAACTTTTAAGGACCAAAAACATAACTAAACCTAAAAAAAATATAAGAAAAAAGAAATTGTATTAAAAACCTGTCAAAGCACAAGAAATGCTAGCAGTCGAAGAGAGAGTAAATTTACAAAAATTGATATAATCAATATACCTGAATCAGTATCAATTTTTAATGCAAAATTGCTCAAAACAACTTTGAATGAATGGATTTATTTTTTATTTTTTTTTTGTGGGTTCAGATGGTCGACATAACCAAAAATGTATACGTGGAAGTAGCATGTAAAGAAGCAGGAGAAAGCTTGGCAGAAAAAGTATGCGAAGAAGTGGTTGAAGTCCTCAACGAGGAAGTAAAATGCAATGATGCAGCAGAAGCCTTGGTAGAGAAATGTGAAGAAGTGGCCGACGTGGTTATAGAGAAAGTATCTGAAGAATTAGTTGGTTCGGTCGTCACAGAGGAAGAATGTGATGAAGTAGCTGAAGCCGTAGTAGAGAAAGTAAGCGAAGAAGCGGCTCACGCTATCGCAAAGAAAGAATGTGAAGAAACAGCTAGAACCATCGCAGTCAAATTATGCGAAGGAGCGGTAATGGCCGGCTGTCACAAAGAGAAAAGATAGTGCATGCACAAAGGGAACAATAAAGAATACCAACCAGATCATGGAGTAGAGTGAGTGTTAGTTGGACAAGTAAATCTTGTTTCTTACCTAATCTTAAATATTAATCTTGTCAATTTTTAGAATTGAACTTCCCCTAGACTCCAAAGAAATGTGATGTTTGGGTCGGGTCGGATCTAATTAAAATAGGACAATTCAACACTAAGTTAGTCTTGGATAACAATGATGAGAAGCTTAAGTTTTCAAGAATCAGCTTAGTTGATAGAGAAATGAGGAGTGATAAAACTCGAGTTTAAACCTTGTTTATGACACTTTCTCCCTCTTCTCCCCCATAGAAAAGAAAAAATTGCCTATAAAAAAATGATGAGAAGCTTAAAATTAAGCATATCTCATACATTTTCTGCAAAGGTTGTCAACTTGTTCAAGGATGAAAGCAATTCTATTAGTTTATTTCCATGATGATATCAAAAGTAAATATCAATTATATGAGTAAATTGATAGCTAATTTCACTGTAAGAATTTCAAGATTTTGTAAAGATTAATGTGCATGAAATGGGTAGAGAAGAATAAGTTTTGTCCCTTATCCGTTAATAAATGTTTGATCGGGTCATACATGGACTGCATCATATTCCTTCAAGCTCTAATTCACATATCACTGTTTATATAGTACAAACTAGTCGGCTTCTTTAACTTACCGTCCAAAACTTTCTTTAATCCATTTTGGGTAAAAACGAATTTCATATAACTTTTTAGATAGAAAAGCTAATTTTGCCATAAAATTTATTGATGTCAAATTTAGTAATAGTAGACATATTGTAATTCTCAATTGAATTATTGACATAATACCACTTGTAAGGGTATCAATGCAATGCGAAAAGGAAATGATCGAATCAATTCAGAATTAACAAGAAGTAAAATAAAATAAGCAAGATGAACACACAAGATATACGTGGAAAAAACATCTCCAATGTAAAGAGTAAAAAAATCACGACGATCAAGAGCAACTTATACTATGAAAATTGAGAGTAAAACAAATCTTCTTATAACGATGAAGTTAAAAGAAAAAAAATTTCTCTAACAAAATTGTCTCTGAAATGGAACTGAATGAGTCTAAAATTCTCAATATATATTCTCATAAAAACAAAAATTGAGAATATAAAATATAACACATGTGTCTTATGAAGCTAAAATACACGAGCTATATAGTATGAGACGTATATGTTTTTGTTGTGTGTATGTGTCTCTTTTATGGCAATTTGAAGCATTCCTTTTATAGGCCAAAAAAGTAATTATGCGGATAGGAAATTCAAGGTTTGGTGCATCACAATTTGACAATATATGAAAAGCACATGTGAAAATATCTGTATGGTTAAATTTGTGAAATATGCTATGTTGAATTTTCTTCCATTTACTATGATGAGACCGGTGGAGTTGAGTTGTGAGCCACGTAGCCCCTAGCTGTCATTTTCACAACAAATATAAACATATTGCATGCTATATCAGTAATCATGTTAGTGAATTATTACCAAGATAGAATATTGGGTTTTATTTGAGTAATATATGATATTAGTTTCTGACTTTGTAAGTGTCGGTCAAGTTAGTCCCTGGCTTTATCGAAATAGTAATTTAGTCCCTGAGATTTCATTTTAATTCACATATGTCCCTATCTTTATCCCATTTTAAAGCAAATACATCCTTGCGATAGTGACGGCAGGGACTAACTTGATCGACGTTCTCCTATCTCAGGGACTAAATTGCTATTTCGATAAAGTCAGGGATTAACTTAACCGACGCTTACAAAATTAGGGACTAATCTGACATATTACTCGGTTTTATTTTATACCTTCAGTGTACATTGTTTTCAACCTTTTCAGATTTGTAATACATTTCCTTCAATAATTCCAACTAATAACCTAATAAAAAAAAAAAAAAAAGAAATCAGGAGCACAGATTATCTAACGCTACACCGGTCATTAAAACTCCAAGGCATTCAAGATTTATTTTCGATATTTGTTTCTCAGCTCTGGTATTTGTATATTAGGAGGTTATATGCATAATTTGAATATTCGAAATTATTTAGGTGACGCTAAGTTAGTCATATACACAGTGTTAGTACTTTCTTTATCAGCAAAAAGATTTATTAAAAGATAAAGTTTTGAGTACAAGTTATACTCAAAACCACCTCAATTACAAAGTTTTCACACCAACTGCATCCTAGTGTAGTCTTGCTATACATATAGATTGCAATTGAAGAGAAATTATGGGTAACATAACTTTCAACTCCCTTTTCCTGACAATATTACCATCATTGTTTCTTAAGAAATGCATTACTGAGAGGAATTTGGCATTTAATATAGAGCATCATTTGTCCAGCGGTGAAAAGCAATTTTGTTGATTCAAACACCAGTCTCCATACGAATAATATGTGCCTTGAATTTCTTCTTTCAGAATAAGCCAATAATTTATGCTTACCCTCAATAATTTCTTCTGCGTTTGTATTTTCCCCTTAAAAATGATTTTATTTCTTTTGCTCCATATAATCATTATCCAGATATTAATCAATGCTTCCTTTCCTTTTCTACCTTGATTTATTAGATCTAATTGCTGTTGAAAATGCAGAATTCCGATGGATGGCAGGTACGTAGCACCGCTTGAAATCCAAACCACGAATAGTATCAATGTCATATCTTGTGATTGATAGAACAATAGGTGATTTGTTGATTGTTTGTCTTCTCTGCACAGTACACATGTAGTCTCCTCACCCTGTCCGATGATGTTTTTTTTAAAGTAAATTCAATGTTGTTGCAATACCATTTCTTATAGCTTTCCGTGCCATTGTCGCCATCTTCATTGTTGTTTTATTTTTCCAGAATTCCTTATACATTGCCTCCAGCTGTGAACTTGTTGAGTTATCGTGATGCAACAAGTTATATGCAGATATAACTGTATACATACCAGACTTGTCATGAACCCATATCCATTTATCATTTGTCTTCCTAAGAGCATCTCCAGTGGTCTGACTTTTCGTTCGTCCATTCCTTTACGAACGTTCGTAGAGGTTCATCACCGCTGGAGGTTGTTCACGTTCGTCCAATTTTCGGTAATGTGCTCTAGTTTAGAACACGTTCATGTGCTAAAGAGGGTGCTATTTTAATAAAAAAAAAATAGAAAGAAGGAGAGAGAAGATTATCAACAACCCAAAACACCAGATTGAGAAGGAAACAACATAGAACAACAATGAACCAACCAGATACATAAATCAAGAACAAAATAAAAGCCCCCAAATCAAATTACAACAATCCCAAAAATTGAAGAAATATGAAAATCAGGAGGAAAAAAAAACTGATACCAACAATCAGTAACTAAAATCAAAGATGTGGCTAAATTCAAAGATGTGGCTTGAATCTTGACGGTTGGTGGTGATTGCATATGTCACGGATTTTACTTTAATTCCAGATCTTACTTTAATATATTGCGATGGTGATTGCATGTGACGGAGATGAGTTGCGACGGTGATGATGAGTGACGGTGGCGATGAGAAGGGACGGTTGGTGGTGAGTGGTAGTGGCGGAGATGACTGGCGGCGGTGTTGATGAGTGGCGATCGAAGGTTGATGTTGATGGTGGTAATCGACGGTATGTGGTGGTGTTGTTGGCGGAAAAATCGAAGGGGAGGGTGATGTCGTGGTGATGATGATCAAATGGGATGGTGATGTTGTGGTGGCTTCGGATTGAGAAGGGGTGATCGATGGTTGATGATTGTTGGTGATGGTGATGCCGTGATGAGTGATGGTGGTGGCTTGGGATTTAGAAGTGAAGTGGCGTTGGTGAGTTGTGTGGTGTGGCTCGTGTGTGAGAAGTGGAATGCTAAAATGGGGATGTGGACATGTGGTGAAGAAGAAAAGTAATGAACATTCTAGACAAAGGGTAAAATAGATCTCACCGTAAATAGAAAAAAATAATAAAAGGGTAAAATATAGTAGTAGATCTTCAATTGTAGAGTATTGAAATTTTCCTAATAAAATTATGTACAAATGCAAAATTCAAGTAATACTAAATATATCTGTTGGCATGAGTAACAAATAGATAAAAAAAAATTATTTAAAATGTAGTTAGTTTTTTTGGCGGTAAAAAAATTTGGTTATTTGATGGTGGTTATATTGATAATAAAATAATATAAGTGTGGGGTATGTAATGGGACCCATTTATGAACGAAAAGTAGGTTCATGGGTGAAGTGAAAATGTGATTAAAGTTCATAAAAGTTCTTAAAGTATGAAAAGATGTGAAGAATAATAAAATATTGTGTGAGATTCATTTATGAACGAAAAGTAGATTCATTGGTGGACATGCTCTAATAGGTTTAACTCCATCTAAATCTTTATAAATTTGTTCCTCTTCGCAGTAAAACAAACCTCTTCCCCACTTAAGTGACCATCCCACTACCCCTCCCTCCATTCTCCTAAGTCCGTAACTGTAGTTGTCTTGTCTTCGGCTATCCCATACAACCTACTACCCCATTCAGCCTAGGAAATTTTTCTTTTAGTGCTTCATTGCCCAACTATGTGTCTTCTCGAAATCTAATTCCCCTTTCGTCTCTTAGTCTCTTACTAATGCTCTCACTATCCAATTCACCTTTCCTCCCTCCTCTTCTTTCTCAATATCTCCTAGCCCTTTAATTTCCATCATCCTGATCCTCTCCTAAACACCTCTTTTTTTCTCCCCTGGTACATTTTCTAATAGCCCCTCACCATATTTGGTTACGACTGCGTTTTCCACAACGCCTCCTCCTCACCCAATAATCTCCACCTCCATTCCTCTACCAAAACCCTGTTGAATAACTTCGAATCCTTAACTCCTAATCCTCTTTTTTTTTTTTTTTACAAACCTCCTTTCATCTAACCCAACTCACTTTTCTCTTGTCATCACTCCCACAAGAATATCTTTAGATCTTATTTATTATATTGTCTTATTTATTATATTTATAATAAATTCTGGAGCAACAAAAAACGAGAAAAAGTACAAAGGGATAAAATTAAAGAAAGTACCAATTTGAGGAGGGTGACACGACCACAAAAAGAAATGAACTTTTGCTTCCAACAATATAATTTTTTCTGCAAGGAGTGAAAGTTCAGCTAGGACAAGCACCAAGGGAATGTCAAGATATTTAAAAGGAATACTCTCGATTCTGCAGTTGAAGCTATGAATTAATTCAAGTGAGTTACCCTTATACCTACCAAACTGCTCTATGATAGTTTAATTTTTAAGCAAGATGCAAGCTCAAAACATCTTAAAATACACTTGATAGTTTTCACATCCTCTGCAGAGTTCTCACCAATTAATATTGTATATGTAAATAAATGAGATAGCACCAACCTCCTCCGCCAATTCGAAACCCCTTAAACAAACTTTTTTCCACAGGACTTCTTACCATCCCACTAAGACCTTCAGCAACTATTAAAAACAAGAATGGTGGCATAGGGTCTCCTTGTCTCAATCTCTTATGCAAGCTCCCGTTCACCAGGACTGACACAGAAACATAGTTGAGGCAGTTATATATTAACCCATAGTCTCCATTTGTTGTTGAAGCCCATCCTGTTCATATGTAATCTAGAAAGCCCCAACCTTGAATATTACATAAGGCTTCTTTTTCCTTTTCTCTTAATCAATTGCTTCATTTGCCACCACCACCCCATCCAGAATAGATCTTGCTCCTATGAAAGCAGACTGTAACTCTAATATTGATATGACTGATTCAATTACCTCTTTGAGTATCGAAGCAAGGAGTTTTGTTATTATTATCTGGTAAATCACACCAACTAGAGAGATTGGTCTCTACTGGTTAAGACCACTAGGAGATTCTACTTTGGGATTAAAACAATGAAGGAAGAATTACTGCCCCTTGGGAACTTCCCGTTAGTATGAAAGTCTTACATTAATTCTATAATATCCTCCTTTAAGCGTGACCAGTAGCGTTTGATGTATACCGGTATGGTCCAAGACTTTTGTCACCATCGCAAGACCAAATTGCTGCCTTGATTTCCTCTTCATCAAAAGGCTTGATCAACATTTGAAACTCCATTTCTGAAAACCTACTAAATTGTACTCGATCAACTGCTGGTCTATCACGCATCTGCTCTCCCTGAATCTTTCTTCAAACACCTCCTTAACATGATCTTTAATCACATCTGGTTCATCCCTACAAGTGCCATTTATATTGACTCCCACAATTTCATTCCTTCTCCTATTCCTGTTAATAGTAGCATGGAAGAATTTTGAATTCGTGTCTCCAAGCTTCAACCACTTGGATCTAGATTTCTGAAAAAAAAAAAAACAAGCATTCTTTCATCTTAGATGACTTCCAAAACTCCGCTGATGCCGCTCTTCTCTGTTCTAACTGCTCTGCACTAAGATCACCTCCCTCTATCTGCTGGTCCCAGTAATTCATGGTTTCCGCTTGTTTTGCTATTTTTTTATCAAGCATGCCACAGTTATTTTTATTCCACTCCTTTATGGATCCTTTGATCTGCTTCAATTTTTCTTTTAACACATAAGTCCCATTACATCTTATCTCATTCTTCCTTCACAAGCTCATCAAAGCCAAGTTCTTGAAACCAAAAATTATGAATCCTAAAAGGTTTTGGTCCCCAATCAGCTTCGTTACTATTCAACATAATTGGACAATGATCGAAGAACTCCCTTGGTAAAGCTTGCTGTATCAGATTTTGCCATTGTGAAAGCCAATCATCATTTATGAGGAACCTATCTAATCTGCTGATTGCCCTCCTATTTGGTTTGTACCATGTGAATTTTCTTCCAAAACTAAAATGAATTGGTTAAACTCAATCCATTCCTTTTTCTCTTCCTCTATTACCACACCTCTTCTCTCGTTTTGATTTTTTACACAATTAAAATCCCCTCCAATACACCAGTTGCCACCACTTCCATAGCTACTTTTGACATTCAAGCTTCATTCCAGAATCTCGTTTTGCCTACCAAGTCACATGGGCAATAAACATTCGTAATGTGATGCACACATGAGGAGTTTGAACATTTACCTGAGACCAGAATAAAATTTGTTCCTAGATGAATGCACTCAGTAGTAAAAGAATCAGATCTCTAGATACTAATTATACCGCCGGATCTTCCATTGGCTGATGATACTCAACAGTGTTAGTACTAAGGGTTACATTTGATCTTTTCCGATCAAAATTATATTCTGGAAATTTTCGATGAAAATATTAGTTTAGTTTAGGTAGTTAACTTTATATATATATATATATATATATATATAATATAATCTTTTCTTTTTTTAAAAATATTTTTTTTTTTATCAAAAGTCAAAACGATCCAATTATGGTAAACCCAAGAGGGTTGGCCCTAGTGATTAACTGGCTGGGGTGCTGAGGGAGTGCGGAACCAAAGGTTCGACTCCTGCCTGAGGTAACAACCCATGTGGAGATCTTGTACCACAGAGTCAAAGACTCGCTCAATTCCAGAAATCGGGGTAAATTAGTTGGACCACAAAAAGTGAAGCCTAATACCACGTGGGTAACAAAAAAAACTAGGCAGGGAGAAGAATCTATTCATACCATAATAGGGTCAGGTGCCGCCACAAAGTTTCAAAATTTCTTTATGTGTCTATTACAATTTGGCTTATTTATGTCTTTGGTCCTTGAAAGTTGGGATTGTTTTGATTTTGGTCCCTGTAAGTTATTTTGACATTGACTCATCCTTAATTGTTTTGAAAATTTGGTTGTAGTCCTAACTGTTAGGAAAAATCTGTTAACTATTGATGTGACTATCGAAACGTCACATCAACATACATGTGTGTAAGTACTGCATATCACGGTAGGATGACGTAGATGATTCGGACCCGCATGAGCAAAAAGGTTAAAACTCAACCCAAATGCATGAGCAAAAGGGTCAAAACCCTACCCAAATGTGTTTGTGGTCCAATCCAAATGTGTTTGTGGTTTGGGCTTTGGCCATTTTGTTCATACGGATCTGGATCATCGACGTCATCCTACCGATGACATGTTGTACTTGCACATTTGTACGTTGATGTATCGTTTTGTTAATCATATCAACGATTAACGGATTTTTCCTAGCGATTATGATTAAAACCAAATTTTCAAAACAATTAAGGATGAGTCAAGGTGAAAAAAACTTCTAAGGACCAAAACCAAAATACCTCCAACGACTAAAGACATATAAGCAAGATTTCGAATTCGATTCATTGTGGATGTAGATAATTCATGTTGAGAGATTCATCTAGCATATCCAAGCACGCACGCGACTCGGGTCGAATGCAGACATACCTAGAAATTATCTCTCAATCAATCATCATAAATATTATCATACTAACTATTTTTTCCACCATCAACATTATTCCACTAACTATTTTTCAATTTCTTGTATAAGGGCATAAACGAAAAAATAGTTATTAATACCTCTTTGAACTTTTGAAAGGATAATTATTTTAAAACAAAAATTTTTCTTTCGAAAGAATAGATAAATAAAAACGAAAGAAATAAATATCCATGATACTATAATTTTAATTTATGTACGTATCGCTCCTATAACTCAAAATTCCAGGATCCGTGACTAAAATCAGGGACTATTGTAAATCTTATTCACATTAGATAAGCACTGCTGGACAAAAAAAAATTGTATATAAAACAGAAATAACTTCATGCTCTAGGTTCCTATAAGAAAGGGGCCACCCCAAAAATGTGAACTTAATTGGTTACCTCTAAAATAATTAAACAGTGGCCAACCCTTCTCCAGTTAAACTACCAGCCGACCAAGAAACACGGCTATATTTATAAGAATAAACTAAACCACAAGACAGAGAGATCACCTCGGAGTTTGACACATGCTGTTGAAGCAACATGTTAAGTTTTCACCACTCACAAAATTATATGTATTAATTAATGCATATATATAAACCTTAAAGTACTTTTAAGTACCTTACTCATCAAAAGAATTTGAATTTTTACTGATTCCACCGGATAAAAGAAAAAATGGCAAAATTGCAGCTTGTAGCTGAAATTTCCAGATTCATCTCCATCAAAAACACTAGGAGCTGCAGAACCTTTATCACTGCATCTTCCAGACCCTTGCAGGTTAGTTACATGCATGCAAATGCATGGCTCCCTTCCATTTAATTTCATGTTATAATAAGCTATTACAAATTGAGCTTATTAAGTGCATGTTTGGATGCACTCTGCATTATCCTGGAATTGATTTTGGGAAATAAAGGCTACTCACAGTTGCTTCACATGCATCCAACGTGATTTTGAGACCAAACGTGATTTTTCACTGCGAAACCAAACATGCACTAAGTTTTTAGTTAATAGTTTAATTTGGTAATGATAAAATAAAACAGGAAAGTAGAAAGGATGATAAGATAAGGAGAACGGAGAAGAAGGAAAAGGCAGAAGATAAGACAATAGAACAAGCAGAAGCGGTGAAAGAAGCTGCAAGAGAAGTGAGGAAAACATGTGAATTCGTTAGAGACACTGGTGCAAGCGTAAGATCCTGAATTTGCTGTCTCATAATTTGAAAGTCTTGAGGAAATTTTACTTTCAACAAATTTGGAAAACATTTTGGCATTAGAGAGATAATTTTTATTTCCTTCTCTTTCATACATATAATTCTACCATGCAACCAAATTTTGGATGGTTGCATAACAATCCCTTAAATGAACCAATGATTGTTTGACACGTCAGCTAATGAAGTTCTAAGTTACTGCCATGTCAGTTCAGATTAGCTGATTTGTCAAACAAACATTGGTTCACTAAGGGATTGTTTTGCAACCATCCAAAATTTGGTTGCATGAAAGTAACGCCCTTGTTTTAATATTTAATTTGTTAGTGAATTTATTAGTAAACTTATAAAAACTTGTTCATTTTCTTAGAAAATGAATAAGATCTTTATTCCGTTTATAATGCTATTGCGAGTCCAAGCACTACTACTCTTCGTTTTATTATAAAGTGAATAGCATTTCAGCGTTTAAATAATTTAATAATATGCTAAAATATTGAATTAAAAGCAATTTTTTAAAAAATTAATCTCTTAATAATATTAAATTTATAATTTTACTCTTCAAAGATTTTGAATATAAATTTTTTTCTTGAATTCTTATATTACGATACATGCTAATGAAACAATAAATTTGTGCAATTTTTATGGTAGATATTTACTTTAAAAAATCACATTTATGATGAATAACATATTTTTTATTTCGTTAAAAAATTGGAGTATAAATTAATATTGAGAATTGATACATTTCTAAAATTTATGTGGATTGGTAATGTGCTAAGTATTTTTTAGAATACTTTTTTAAATAAATTAAAAAAACAATAATATCATCATTCCTAAATAACTGTCATATTAAGGAAAAAAATGTTATTATTTAATTACATGTTTTAAAAAAAAACAATGTTTACAATTTTATAAATACATTAATTTTCAATACAAACTTATCAATAAATATAAATTTCTTAAAACATGTCCTAAAATATACATTAAAAAAAACTCTTTTTATTTTCATACAAATTTTTTTACTTGCATCTTTGTTTACCCCTTACATCATCTCTTCTTAATTTCTTTTTACATCACATCATGTTTTCTCTCTCTCTCTCTCTCTCTCTCTCTCTCTCTCTCTCTTTTTTTTTATGTCTCATTCCTCTTTTTATTAAAAACAAGTTGTGCATTTAGATTCTTATTATTAATATGAATCTTTTGCGGTGCTAAGGTGGTCGAGATGACCAAGAATGCATCTGAGAAGGTGTGTGAAGCCTCTGAAGCCGTCACAGAGAAAGCAAAGGGTGCATGGGGCACAGCAAAAAATACCACAGACATCATCAAGGATAAAATTATCGGAAAGTGAACGAAGAGAGTTTTTGCTGCACTAGAAAACAATGTTGCTGTATATCAACACATGTTTCTCGATAGGTTTTTTTTTCCTTGCTAACAAAGTATACAATACTCTGTTTTTTATACATACAAAAAAATAGTTTACTTTAAAATCAAATAGTTTTAGCCCTTAACTTGATAACTTTTACTATAGTTAATAAGTGATATGCCTTTTTTTCATTTATAAAGTCCAAATTTGACTATGAGTTCTTTATTGATGTTTAATTTAACTATTTTACTCCTTTCATCACTTAAGTGATGTGACATATCTTCGATCATATCATCACTTAAGTGATGAAAGGACCATTTCCAAAATTTGAGAAAAGTTTAGGGACTCAAAGCATCGAAAAAAAAAGTTTAAGAACCAATTCCAAAAAAGCACCTAAATTCAGGGACTAAAAACTTAAATAAATCATTTAACTATTTAACTCCTTTCATCCTATTATCTTAATAAAAAATAATTTTCTTTTCCTCCAAATTAGCGTGTCAACAAGAAAAACAATACTTGTCAGTCACATTCATATTATCATGTTTTTGTCTTAAAATAACTATAAAAGATAAAAAAAAATTATTCAAAATTCAAGTTAAAATAAGAAATCAAATATTTAAAAAATGGTATATTGCTATGAAGGAAAATGTGATTCATTAACATTAAAAGATAAAAATAAAGAAAGCAGTCTTTTTTTTTCATTTGTAATTAATGAATTCATTAACTATTGCTTTCCTCAACCTTTCGAACTTTTACTCTTATTTTCTTATTTCATTCATATTTTTATATATAACTCAAGTTTTAGCTTATGCAATATCTTCTACTTGTTCCGAATTAAAATGTGAAGCACTAGTAAATGAGATCAAATATCATGGTCTGTATTATTTTATGTGTTGAAGTATTATAAATTTGTGATTGACTAAAATATAATAAATTTAACTGAAAATTTAACTATTTATAATTTTATTACACATGGAGCGATAAAGTGTGAGTATGTGCAGATTTCCTTCCTTGTAATCGTATTAGTAATTAATAATTATTCTCTCAGTTTCATAAGTATTGTATTTTAATGTTATGTACGTATTTTAAAAAATGATTAATTGATGTAAGAATTTGAAATATTTTGACTATAATGTCTTTATATATATAATCATTATTGAAGAGAAAAAAATAATAGAAGTAAAAAAGAGAATGTGATAAATATATAGTGGTGTGTTGAGAAAATTAACATTAATTATATATTAGGTTTTATAAAAAAAACAATACATATAAAACATAAGACAAAATCTCTATAAATTGAGCAACATATGAAACAAAGGGAGCTAGTAATATTCTTTATTTATATAAAAAATTTAATAATATAAATTTGTGCATGTATCACCTTCATCACCTAAAAACCTTTAGAATTATTCCACAATACCCTAGTTATCTTCAATAGATATGTGTAGTATCAGCACTGGACAAATATATAAATTCATTATCGGACAAATATTATGAAAGGATCATGACAACATCGATGTACGTGAATCTCACAAGTGTAATTCATCAGGAGACTCAGAAGTGAAATCTTCCAAGAAAGCAAAAGACGTGAAGGGAATGACAAGTTAAAATTATCCCCACTACGAAAAGTAATGATTGAAAACAATAATTCCAAAGTTTGTACGTCACACAAACTACAAAGTATATCAAAAGTCCAACATTAATGAGTGTGTCCCTTCATTCACAAAGACAACATGCACACCTACCTGAATAAATGAATGTCAAATCTTAGGTATTCACGATACACCAAACAGATGGCTCCAGAACGTAATCCGATTTGATTACCAAGAAAGCAGAAATCATTTTTGACTAGGCTTGAAGTTCTCCACCTTCAAGATTGGCAAAAAAATGTTTCCTAACATGATAATCCAAGTTTAGCAACCCAATTGTCTTGTAGAAGCAGCTTAGCTCATCAGCGGCATACAAACAATTTGGGGATAATAACAGCTCAAGATGATGGACTCTAGCTCGAAGAATAGCTTTAGAAAAATATCATCAATGATGGACAAAAGACTTCCAAACAGATTTGGAGAGATCACATATTTTGATGAACTTGGGGCTATAGAATTGAATTATCAGACTTGAAGAACCTAGACATCAATGGCTTTAGGGCTATTCAGGACTTCAGAGTAGCTTGTAGCTTAGAGAGTGCTTCCGAGCAACGACCTAAGGGCTTATGTTTCGGTCCTATCATAAGATAGGGTTACTTGCCCCCACGTAAAAGGAGAAATTATTAGTTGGTCACGGACTACCACGTCATATGTGGTCCAAGCCAATTATCGTTCGACACATAATACAAATAACCACCCACTCTCTTTATTTTTTTTATTTTCCTACTTGGCAAATTAGGATTGGCTTGGACCACAGATTACGTGGTGGTCCAAGTCCAAGTAATAACTTCTCACGTAATAGCCATTCATCAACCTAGGAACCCTTTAAAAGGACTACATTCAAGCTCACGTTGGGACACAAGTTAGATAGCTCGCTCGAACCCGGACTAAGGCTTGGTCAACGCGCGGGCAACAAGATTTAATTATGAAGTATATCTCCTACAATAATGACAGATTCTATGAAGATATATGATGAAATTATCTCAATAAATCTAGAGATAACAAAAGATATGGTATTTATCTAAAAGATTATCTATCATAAATAGGTAATTCAATCTTCCCAAGTAGATAATATAAGGGAAGATTATTCTTAGAGATAAAATATTTATCAAGGATTATACAGGATTCCACGAAGACTCTATAAATATCAACCCTCATCAAAGGGTGAAAACACAACTACAACAAAGAGATCAGTGTGATCAATACACACTAAATACTCAGAATTACATACTCATTGAAAGCATCATCAACACTCCCCAGAGAAAGATCCAATAGTAAGAGAGTCAAACTCTTGTTGTCTAAAGAAAGTGATAGTTGCATCTAACCCCACCACAAAGGTTCATCAACCATCCAAAGCTCATTGTCCAAGCAGTGAGCTACTCTATCCACGAAGGAGTTCCTTAATCACATAGGCCTCCCTAAGAGTAGGGGGCATATTGCTTACTACTCTCAGGGACATCATTGATCAGTTGTTCACCACCTGATGCATTGTTTATGCGTGTCTGATAGAATTACGTAGTCTTGATCCCCAAAACCTAGTTCGAACGGGTACATAGGACCAAGAGCCTACTCTTGTTAGAATAAAAATCATTCACAAGGACGCTCGTCTTTAACAAGGGATCTCTGTCTAATCTGGACAAAACATGAACCTCATTGAAAAATATATTTTTTTTGACGAGGTTTAGTCGGAAAAATAGAACTGGAAGAAGAAAAAAGATGGATAAATGATGGGGTTGGCGAAGACACATGGTCAACGAATCAAATGTTGTGGAATATTGCCTTATTTTACCACGGGTCATGGCAAGTTAGAGAAACTATATGATGGGGACTTTCAGTTCTTGAACATAGAAGATTGCCAATATGACTTGAATTCATTTTTTTTATATATATAACAATGGTTCCGTAGAAGTACTAAAGTCAAAACACCTCAAATTCTTATTTCATTTAATCATTTTTTAAAATCAATGGATACTTTTAAAACATACTTCCTCCGGTCCCTAATATAAGCACCATTTGACCAATTTCACTCCCTTTAAGAAAGTTAGTTAATATTGTTAGTGGTATTGAAAATGTAAATATTTGGTATACTTTTTCAAAAGTACCCATATAATTATTATTGTAAATTTAAAAAGTGTTGAGTAAATATGGGTGTTTGTGGAAAAGAAGTAATTAATATACTATTGAAAATTGAAAATAGGGCTTATATTAAGGACAAAAAATAGGTGCTTATATATAAAATGGAGGGAACAGCTAATAGCTATAAAAGTGAGCTTGTGCTTCAGTATGTGAACTATTTTAACTAGGGTTAATTAAATTTTTATCCCTGTAAGTAAAATCAATTTTGCATTTAGTTCTTGAAAAAATGATTTTAATTCTTGTAAAATTCAAAATTTTGGAATTAATCCATCATTTTAATTTGGTTTCGTTAATGTTCTGTTTCGGTAAACAAAGTCCACGTCAGCACTTACAAGTAATCGACCACATAAATCACATATGATACGTGAATTTCTTTTAAATTATTTTATAAATGCTATAAAAATAAAACAAAAAATCAGAAAAGATAAAAAAAATGGAAAGTGACAAAAAAATATATCTGTATTTTTTCAAGTATTTATTGATCATTTATTATTTTTTAAATCCAGTGTTATTCGCAACATTACTGAACCAATGGGGTTTGGTTCAGTTGTTGTAAGGCCTCAACTGAAATCTTGGGAATGGGACACGGGTGCTAGTAGCCCCGGGTTCGTTCCCACTAAAAACATCCCGCTGGGAGAGTCAGCCACGCAGTTCGCTCCGGATTAGTCTCAAGGGCTCTCTGGTATTAAGGGTGCTATTGGGGATACCGGTGGTTCCACAAGGAATACGGACAAAAAAAAAGCGCAACATTACTAAGTTGAATTTTCGTATGTTACAATATTACATCAATATTTAAGGAATGAGATGCGTCAAGAATTAATTCCAAAATTTAAACTTTTCAAATACTAAAACATGATTAAAAAAGAAAAAGCTTATTACCTTTAACTAAATGCAAAATTAACCTTACTTGTTAGGACAAAAAAATTTAATTAACCCTTTTAGCTAAACCCACTTTGGAAATCCTAACAGCCATTTTATTTTAGATTATACCGTTACTTTAGTCGCTCACTTTAAAAGGAGCTAATAAAGTGTTGGGCCTTAATAGATCCATTATCAAGATGGGAATAAGATAGATATTAGTATTATTGTTTAGGATTATTAAATAAATAAATAAATACTAAATCTAGAATGTTCTAATGTCATAGGATTATGCCACTTGTATGACTTAGCTTTATTTTAGGGTTTACTATCTTCCTATATAAGTTCATGTAGTCTTTATTTCCAATCAAGAAATCAAATGTTATCTTAAATCTTTGTTATTTTGTTATCTTTTTAGGAGTAGAGTAAATTTAGTATTCTTGATAGGAAGTCCTTAATTTTCTTCCTATCAATTTGGTGCTTTCATCCATGAACTCACCATGGGCCATGAACCCTCCACCCTCACCCTTCCCTTCCTTCCCAACGTGGCCACCAACACCACAGCCACCACCACCTCAACCCTTTCCATTCTCAGAATCACATAATTCTTGTACACTTTCATCACACCAGCAACTATCACATACTCCTCCTTGGTTGTACCCACCACCAAAACCACCCTTTTATTCACCATCGTTCTATGCTTCACCACCGCCGTTCTATATTTCACCCCTCCATCTTTATTGTTCATTCTACTATCAACCACCATCATCATCTCAACATCAACAACAACACCAACCAGAAAAATACACCAAAAAAAAGAAAAAAATGAAGACACTGCATCTCAAATGTCGGCCACCTCTGATGAAGCATTGGGGACAAGTTCGACACTGCCACCATCAGCCACCGCGGTTCTGCGGCACCGACACCGTGCAACACCGATGATTTATCCTTCCCCAAGAGTCAGAAGAAAGTACAAGAGACCTTTATAAGCCACCGGAAATCGCCACGGCCACCGTTGAGCCACCGGAAACCGCCACGATTGCTGAGTCCAAAACAAACACAACATCGAGCACCGACTTGGCAACTGATCTCTCCGCCGCCTGCTCCACCTGGGGAACCGCCACAAGGAGTAAACTCCACATGCCACCACGTTCTACAATGGAAGCCACCATGGGATCTACGAGCTGCATCACCGGAACTTGTCACCGTCAATGGAGAAGGGAGAAACACGCTCTCTACCACACTCGGAACAGAAGCTAATGTTCAAGAGGGAAAATGTATTGCTGGATCTTAAAGTTCTTTTGAAGAGAAAGAAAAGAAAGTGTCTGAGTTTAAAAAAATGAGCGAAAGAAATGAGTTGATGGCCGCAAATTTTGGAAAAAAAGGGCTTTTGGATGTGCTGTTGAATCCATCCAAAACGAAGGCTCTAGATGCAAGTGATGTGAAACAGGAACCGTTGGATACTAAACTGCTCAATGACCAAGATCTATTCCTCATGGGTCCATATGATCTCAACATAATAACCAACACACCCTTCCATGACAACTTTAATGCGCTGGATTCACCACATAAAGGAGATGCTCTTGTATGGGGCCCAAATGAGACAAAACTAATGGGTTTTTTTCTTCATATTTGTAGAGCTTCACATCATGTTCAGGTGTTACAAATTACAATTCATGGTTCAAATTATATCTTTCAAGTACTTCAGGGAAGTAATAAAACCCATATTCCAAGGGCACACACATCTTTGCAAGTCAACATGCATAATGGATTTTTTGCCCTCTCACAAGTTGAGCCCACTTCAATATTGGAGACAATAAATTATTTTGGTCAAAATAAAGATAAAAATGCAGAATTGCTAAGCTCAATGAGGGAATTTGAGTACTTCTTCAACCTTGAGGACAAGGTTGATCTTCAAGGGGTTGACAATAATAGAGTGTTGGGCCTTAATAGGTCCATTATCAAGATGGGAATAGGATAAATATTAGTATTATTGTTTAGGATTATTAAATAAATAAATAAATGCTAAATCTAGAATGTTCTAATGTCATAGGATTATGCCACTTGTATGGCTTAGCTTTATTTTAGGGTTTACTATCTTCCTATATAAGTTCATGTAGTCTCTATTTCCAATCAAGAAATCAAATGTTATCTTAAATCTTTGTTATTTTGTTATCTTTTTAGGAGTAGAGTAAATTTAATATTCTTGATAGGAAGTCCTTAATTTTCTTCCTATCAATTTGGTGCTTTCATCCATGAACTCACCATGGGCCATGAACCCTCCACCCTCACCCTTCCCTTCCTTCCCAACGTGGCCACCAACACCACAGCCACCTCCACCTCAACCCTTTCCATTCTCAGAATCACATAATTCTTGTACACTTTCATCACACTAGCAACTATCACATACTCCTCCTTGGTTGTACCCACCACCAAAACCACCCTTTTATTCACCATCGTTCTATGCTTCACCATCACCGTTCTATATTTCACCCCTCCATCTTTATTGTTCACTCTACTATCAACCACCATCATCATCTCAACATCAACAACAACACCAACCAGAAAAATACACCAAAAAAAATAAAAAAATGAAGACACTGCATCTCAAATGTCGGCCACCTCTGATGAAGCATTGAGGACAAGTTCAGCACTGCCACCATCAGCCACCGCGGTTCCTGCGGCACCGACACCGTGCAACACCGTCGCCGGGTTTATCCTTCGCCAAGAGTCAGAAGAAAGTACAAGAGACCTTTATAAGCCACCGGAAACCGCCACGGCCACCGTTGCGCCACCGGAAACCGCCACGATTGGTGAGTCCAAAACAAACACAACATCGAGCACCGACTTGGCAACTGATGTCTCCGCCGCCTGCTCCACCTGGGGAACCGCCACAAGGAGTAAACTCCACATGCCACCACGTTCTACAGTGGAAGCCACCATGGGATCTACGAGCTGCATCACCGGAACTTGTCATCGTCAATGGAGAAGGGAGAAACACGCTCTCTACCACACTCGGAACAGAAGCTAATGTTCAAGAGGGAAAATGTATTGCTGGATCTGAAAGTTCTTTTGAAGAGAAAGAAAAGAAAGTGTCTGAGTTTAAAAAAATGAGCGAAAGAAATGAGTTGGTGGCTGCAAATTTTGGAAAAAAAGGGCTTTTGGATGTGCTGTTGAATCCATCCAAAACGAAGGCTCTAGATGCAAGTGATGTGAAACAGGAACCGTTGGATACTAAACTGCTCAATGACCAAGATCTATTCCCCATGGGTCCATATGATCTCAACATAATAACCAACACACCCTTCCATGACAACTTTAATGCGCTGGATTCACCACATAAAGGAGATGCTCTTGTATGGGGCCTAAATGATACAAAACTAATGGGTTTTTTTATTCATATTTGTAGAGCTTCACATCATGTTCAGGTGTTACAAATTACAATTCATGGTTCAAATTATATCTTCCAAGTACTTTAGGGAAGTAATAAAACCCATATTTCAAGGGCACACGCATCTTTGCAAGTCAACATGCATAATGGATTTTTTGCCCTCTCACAAGTTGAGCCCACTTCAATATTGGAGACAATAAATTATTTTGGTCAAAATAAAGATAAAAATGCAGAATTGCTAAGCTCAATGAGGGAATTTGAGTACTTCTTCAACCTTGAGGACAAGGTTGATCTTCAAGGGGTTGGCAATAATAGAGTGTTGGGCCTTAATAGGTCCATTATCAAGATGGGAATAAGATAGATATTAGTATTATTGTTTAGGATTATTAAATAAATAAATAAATGCTAAATCTAGAATGTTCTAATGTCATAGGATTATGCCACTTGTATGGCTTAGCTTTATTTTAGGGTTTACTATCTTCCTATATAAGTTCATGTAGTCTCTATTTCCAATCAAGAAATCAAATGTTATCTTAAATCTTTGTTATTTTGTTATCTTTTTAGGAGTAAAGTAAATTTAGTATTCTTGATAGGAAGTCCTTAATTTTCTTCTTATCAGGAGCTTTCACTATAGTCCTTGATTTTTCAATAATTCATCTTTAGTCTCTCACTTTGAAAAAAGTTACTCACATTAGTCCCTAACAACGTTTTTCGTTCATAGACATTAAATGATCGTTAACTTATAATATCGAGTATTTAATTATTATCACTTGTGCTAAGTATTTTATTAAGATAGGGAAATTTATTTTGCAAACCTTTGACGTTTTTATTTTTTTTTATTTCTTCTGGACTAGAAAATAAAAATATATGCCAAGGGACTAAAGTGAGGGACTGGATACAATCTTGTAAAATTATTGTTATTACATTGAAGAATTAAAGTGAATTAAAATTTTCATGTTAGGGATTAAAATGAAACACGATACGTATCATAACTTAACAGTCACTTAACGTCTTTGAACGGAGAACGTTGTCGGGAACTAACGTGAACTAACGTAAGGATCTTTTTTCAAAGTGAGGGATTAAAGAGAAATTATAAAAAAAATCAGGGACTAAAGTGAAAACACAATTTAGTCTTTTTCTTTTTTCTATTTGTTTCCATTTTTCCCAAAACACGTTTTTGCCTCTGCCTCTTCAGTGCAGCTCTAACCCACGACTCCAAGGTAAATCTCGCCTCTACTCAATTGGTGTTAGATCTTCTTTTTCACCCTTATATATATGTCTGTGTGTATATATATATATTATTAATTAGCAGTTTTGTGATTGTTGTTGTATGTGTTTCGACCAATTGGGATTAAATTCAAGTAGTTTAATTTAACATGCCCATAAATAAATAAATAAAAAATGAGAAGAAAAATTGTGTGTTTTTCTCCCTGTATTGAGTACTTTATTTTCTGATTGATCATGTGATTATTGTCAAGCATGGTAGAATCAATGGAATGTGATGAACTGAAGAGAAGAGCTTAGTGAAGAACTTGAGAGAGAAAAGATGAAGAAACTGAATGTCATTTTAGTGATCTATGAATATCAATTTCTCAACTCAGTTTAAAAATTTTCACCTAAAGCTTTGTATATATAACTGTACAAGTACCATAATAGTTGGAGATCTAACTAACTTTAAGTTACAAAAATGTGGGTCAAGGTTCAAACCTCATTCTCTTTGTTGTTGTTTTGCCTAAAACAAAAAAGTTACAATAACTTTAAACTTCTTATACTTGATGACAGCTGAATTACTAGCTTCTAATTGATCAGGAATTTGAGCTGTGATCTGCTGTGACAATTATAGTTTTACTTGTTGCCATCCCAGAAAATCAAAGAGTAATTTAATTAGGAAATGGCTGCTGCAAGAGCTTCTGGGTTGGTGCTGTCTCGTCCGGTTACTTTTGTCACTGGCAATGCTAAAAAGCTTGAAGAAGTCCGTGCCATCTTGGGCCAGACCATTCCTTTTCAGTCCCTCAAACTTGACTGTATTAACATCACACTTTGCCTGTACTTGATTTCCTTTGGTCATTTCTTTTTGGAAACCTACTTTTTGTAGGCTGGATTCTATGCTGTCTTTCTTAGAGGTTATTTTTTTGACAGTGCCAGAGTTGCAAGGAGAGCCTGAAGATATCTCCAAAGAGAAGGCTCGATTGGCTGCTGCTCAGGTACTTTAATAGACAGCCTTCGTACTTTCAGAATCATTTCTAGCTGTTAGGTAGTTAGTTAAGTCTTCTGTCAGTTTTCTTTCCACAACAGCATTTCGCTTGTGTGTTTCATTGCATGTATGTTGTCTGATGTATGATGCCTTTTTTATGAAAAAAATCAGACATGTCGAATTCCAGTCCAATTTGGGGTTATGCTGTGTTTCAATCATGATACCGAGATTATGAAGGCTTTGTTATACTTAGTTATTATAATTTATACATAACAAAAGTTCCTAGATTTGTGATTTTAGTTTGGTTTCCTGCATTTCTCTCTCTTTGACCTTTCTGATATATTTTCTTTTCTCTGTATGGCAAGGTTAATGGACCTGTGTTGGTTGAAGACACTTGCCTCTGTTTCAATGCCTTGAAGGGTCTTCCAGGTAGATATAGTTTTGTTATTGTTCAAGCTATGTAAGCTGGCATTATAGAACTTGACACTGTTTTTATCTGAATGTGTCAAACATTTGCAGGACCTTACATGTAAGTTCTCATTCACTCAAATCCTTCGACCTCAGGTGTAGTTTATTCCCCCTCTTATCTAAGTAAACTTGAATGCCTCAGGTGTAGTTTGTTCTCTTTCTTATCTAAGCTAATAATCACAAATCTGTGACTTGGTCATACAATTTTTTTGTCTTGGTGAAATGTGCATCTTACTGATTGATGTTAGGCTCACTCATGTGTATTACTCATTATTCTGGTTGGATCATGACCTTATAGATCAACTTGATAGCTAGAAAAAAAAGCTAGTATCTCTTTGATTTTCTCTTACCACATTAAAATTACCCTGATCTTGCTCTACCTTTTCGGAGACTTAAGGAATCGATACAACTTGTCTTAAAATTGTATTACTCAGGTTGGATGTAATTTTTCAATGTTGGTGAATTGATGTTGATTGAAGTTTGAACTAGTCTTCCAATTTACTGTAACACAACCGCCATCTTTGTTGTTTTTTGGACTCTTCTTGTCTCTCCTAATCCCTTTGCCCTTTCTAAATCAGCTGTCTTTCAATTTTACAACCTACCTAAGATTTCGTGATTGGTGCTGCACAGGAGAAATTTCCTTATTGAAATTTGATTGTTAAACCTGACAATAAAGACAAATTCCATAGTATTAACTTTTAATAAAAGCAATGTTTGACTCAATGTAAAATGAATGGCTTCCATTAAGAAGCAACCTCAAAGAGAGCATTTCCTTTATATATTATGGGTGAAAATTTCTTGTTGCATACCTTTCTCACATAGGGTTTTGTTATTTCTTTTGTATTTGTTTGTGAGGATGCCTTATCCTCTATCTTATTTTACTCATAATAATTATGTTAACAACAAACCCTAATTCCAGGGTGGGGTTTGCTCGATGGAATCTAGTTTGAAATTGTGCTTGCTCCTGTATATTCATTGAGCTATATGTACCTTAAATCCTTCTTGATAAACTCCCACCTCATTGTTATTAGTCTCCCTCTATCCTGCTTCATGTTTAAAAAAATTTGCATGGGCTGGCTGTATTCTCACATCTCTTACAGGGCATGTGGAAGTCTCCCAGCAAAGTTATTTTCCATCATTTTTTTTTCCCTCTATAGGAATGGCACGAACCTTCTCCCTAATTTTTTCATTTCTAATCTTATACGTTATAGTATTCCGCTTCAGACACCTTCATCGTTTTTCATGATTAAAATTCAGTGACCCAGCATTCTGATCCGTACAATATTGTCGGTTTTGTTGTGGTTCTATAAAACTTACCCTTTGGTTTTATAGACACTCGGCAGTCACACATTATGCCTAACACACTTATCTACTTCAACCATCTTGATTGCGTGTGGTTCTACTTGCCAGTTCCTCTGTCCTTTTGTATAATGGACTCAAGTATTTGAAATACTTGATTTGGGTTCTTATCTTTTTCATAAAAACTAGTTCAGCCAAAAATTTATTGTATAATGTTGCATTTGCATTGGTAATTAGGTATAAATTTCTTACTCAATGGTTCGGTAGTCTTCAGAATCATATTAGTATAATTTTATGCCAACCCTGTAGGTTCTTCCTGGCTGCTATTGTGTTAATTTTTTTAGTATGATGTGTGGCTGCTAAAGGAAAGATCTCTTGATGAGCTAATTCTCCAATCCTGTTGGTTCTTGCTGGTTTTGTGTTACTTCTGTTCAATTTATTTTCAGTGAGCCTATTTAGTTGCTAATGACTAGGCAAAGTCTCTGTGATCTTAGTCAAGTTGATTTCATTATGAAGAATGGGTTTGGCAATAAGTTTTTGTGTTTCAGATAGAGTCAGTTCAATCATTCTGAGCAACCTTCCGAGTTGAGTAGCAATAGGATTAGCTGAACACGTGAAAGGTTGAGTGATCCACGATGGATAGTAGATACCATTTTAAAGTGTAGCTTTGAATTTTTCTTGTACTTCTCCTTGTTGGTTACTTGGTTTTTGTTTCTGTCACATACAAGAAATTGATTAAGGTGCGGAACTAGTTGGAGCTTTTTCATAAATTGTTTAATAGAAATGCCTGACTGACCTCACCACATTCGCTATATACATGGTTTTTATTAATTTATTTGTAGAATCTAGAATGGCCTTTTTATCAAATTTTATAGGTGGAGCCTTTACAAGTTACAACTGCCCTCTTTCAGTGGTTTCTACATGTCTGTTGCTTTTCTGCAAAATATAGTGGATTATATTTCAGTGTATATGTTATCCTTTTGTGTCTTATCATAATGTCAAAATGATTTCCTCTCAACTTCTTGGTGTTAGACAGCTTAGATTATTTAGATCTAATTAATATTGGTTAGTTTCTCCTACTCTTGTTTGCCCTATATGAAAATTATGTCCTGTATTTGTGGCTAGACAAGCCATAATACTTTATCTATTGTGGTTGTAATGTCCAATCACATGGTCATTTTGAGAGCCAAACCAAACTTGCACTTTGTCAACTAAGCTAGTGCATTTGATTTTACACAAACATGTAGTAGAGTACCCGAGTTTAGATATTGGGAAAAAGTAAATGTAATCGTGCAAGAGATCAGCATATAGCAGCAAACATGGTAGACTTCGCATTTCTTGTCATGGTGGCGAATGTTCTTTAGTATCGAGTATTTGAATACTGAAAATAAACATATATATACTTGAATTCTTTCAATCTTGATTAATTTATATGTTCATACAAGTCTTATTAGTTTCTGATCAGCTAGTGAAATTATTTATATTCACTATAAGTATCTGGATACGACCTAAGTTTTTATGCCAAACTTAATGGCCATTGTCTAATGAAATCGAAAAATCATGCAGCAAGTGGTTTCTGCAGAAGATTGGTCACGAAGGTTGTGCCTTAACTGCATACTGTTGGTTCAATTTTCCAATTTTTTTTTGAAATTCTGTGGCAGGATACCTCACAGAATCTTACTCATTCCTCTGATTTGTTTTCCAGGTCTCAACAATTTGTTGATGGCGTACGATGATAAATCAGCTTATGCCTTGTGTGTATTTTCCTTTGCTGTTGGTCCAGATAGTGAACCTATCACCTTTTCTGGAAAAACTCAGGTATCTCTTTGAATTCCCATATGCTTTTTGATTAATATATGTACATATTTATTTTCAATTATATTAATCACCAAATTCTTAAAGCCACTTCAAAAATAGATAAATTTATGTTGGAGCCTGTAATATGATAATTATGTGGTTTCCTTTGTTTGATCTGTTGATTCTTCCACCTGGCCAGACTTTACTTTTATGTTATTCTTGAACCAGAAGAGGAGATGCTAGCTACTAATTTACTCTTTCAAAGTTGAAAATTTCAAATGGTGTTTGATCCATTGACGCACCAATTATGCACTTGCTCTACTAGAAAGCCGTCAATAATGTGTATAATTTATAACCAACTCTTTTATTTGTTGCTTGTATGATAGGGGAAGATTGTTCCTCCAAGAGGACCCAATGATTTTGGATGGGATCCTATTTTTCAACCTGATGGCTATGACCAAACGTATTTCCAAGTTTCAACCCACCTTTTCTTGTCATGCTTTTGTTCAAGGGTTTTGGTTATTTACAAAGCTAATATATTTCATTTGTTCTCATTGTAGTTATGCAGAGATGCCCAAAGAAGAAAAAAATAAAATTTCTCATCGCTCCAAATCTCTTGCACTTGTGAAATCTCATTTTGCTGAAGCTGGATATACTTTTCAGATCAACAGTGTCTGAGATAGCCATGGTATTTGTTGTTATCAGGGTAGTTTATATGGAAGCTTTTAATGTGCACTAGTTAGAAAGTGGTGCATACCATTATTTTTTTTCAAAACTAGGGAAAACCCCTTTTTGCCCCTGCCCCAACCCACCCTTATCCGGCGACCACCCATCACCACCACCTCTGTTGGGGGTGATCAACTTTGCAAGAGATGATATCTTTGAAATCCCTGGTCATATTCTGATTAAACTTGAAGCATTGAAATCATGTTAGAGGCATGTTTATCTAGTTTTGGCAAATGGCATTACAACCTTGATTTTACCCTTTTGTTTGTTTTTGGAAATGGCTTTTTGGCCCCCATTTCATATTTCCGTGGATCAAAATACCCTTAAGGTTTTTAAAGTTTCCGGTAATACCCAACCGGAATCATTCCGGTTTACCTGAACCGAAATTAATGTAGCCCCCATTCCGGTTTCGATTGAGCCAGTTGCGCATAAAAAGCTATTCGGAATAATTCCGACTATGTAGAACCGGAAGAAATTCGGTTATCCAAAACCGGAATCAGTTCGGTTATGTAAAACTGGAATCTGTCCGATTAAGCCAAACCGGAATAAATTTAGACCCCATTCGGGTTTTGATTGAGCCAGATGAGCGCACAGAACTGTCGGAATCATTCCGACCAGGCCAAACCGGAAGACATTCGGTTATTTAAAACCGGAAGAGGTTCGGTTCAATAAAATCGGAATCTTTCCGGTAAAACAAAACCAGAATAATTTTAGACCCCTTCCGGTTTTGTGTGAGCCATTCGAGCTATCTATTGCTGTCGGAATGTTTCCGACTTTACCAAATCGGAAAAATTTCGGTTCGACCGAATCGAAACGATTACAAATCTAGAGGGTGTTTTCGTCCACACAAATTACAAATGGGGTCAAAAAGTCGGAAGTGAGGGCGAAAAGCAATTTCCTTGTTTTTTGGTTGTTGCAACTTTGCACATTCTGTCCGATTTATCCACCTTAAGCAACCCAATTACCATTGGCTTGGTTTTGTTTGGTTTGGGGCCCTCAAGTTAAATGTTCATACCAATTATTTTCACGAAAATCGGACCGACATCATCCCATGTGCTCCGGTACTTATCAAGGGCTATTCTGATTGACATGTGCAATATTTATATATTGAGGTTTTTCTTTTTTCAATGACTAAATTAATAGGATATTTTTTTTCTTAATGACAGACTTAAGTAGTTATATATTGCAAGATCATGTTACAAAGAAAAATTGCAAGCATAAACTAGTTGCAGTATTATATATTACTAGCATAATATAAAAAAGGGTATTGTTATAGAGCATTTGTTTGAGGTTCCTGTGATCAGAAAAAATATAACAAGTCTCTATTTATTTTTTTTGGAAATATTAAAAGTCACAATTTTCAAGAATTTTCTATTACTTTTTTATTCGTTAACAAGTGTCTTATTTGTTAGCATTTTCTTAAAAAATTAGTACATTTAACGTGAAGACACGTACTAAAGACCCGCCCCAAGGATGGGTCAGTTAAGTAAGCTAGTTCTATTAAAAGTATATAATACGTGGTAATTTTGCAAGTTTGCAGTAGGCATGGTAATTAAACTTACATCCCGAAGCACCTACCTATACTCAACACAATTTTAATGGAAAAAATTTGTTTTGATTGGGCTTGGGAAAATCCAAATCTGAAACAACCCCCCACCCCCCCCCCCCCCCCCCCCCCCCCCCAAAAAAAAAAAGGCGGGATGGGATTGTAAGTATCTACCTTGCCCCTGCTTCTTAATATGTCTTATATAAAAATTAAATAGTAATTTAAATTATAATAGTTAATTGGTGAAGTTAAACTAACATATTTGACTAAAATTATGGTTTAATTAGTTTTTAGATATTATTAAATTATTTACATTTATTTTTATATATTATTTAAACTATAATGTATTTCATGTTTGATTTAATTTCAAAATAATGAAAGATAATTTATAAAAATAATTGAAAATGAGCCACACTACCAGCACACACCAGTATCCAGATTTTATTAATTCCTTGAAATTATCTATTCCCCTTAGATCTCTGTGACTCCAAGACATGATCACAGATTCACAGGAACAAGGTCAATACGAATCAATGTCACTATCAATTTTACCGCGGTAAAAGCTTGAATTTTTTTTTTTTCATTAAGAGTTAAATTATTTTTCTTGGAAAACTGTAATTTCAATTAAGGATATAAAAGTAAATTACTTTTATTTTTTCTCACCTTGCTTGCAAACCAAACAAGTTTTTGTACGTGACCAACAAGGCACTCCCCTACTGGTTGTTAGTCATCTTATGCCTGAATCAGTGAATCTCTTATCCAACATTGGTAGAGCGTGTGGCTCTATCTGGTCCATCGAGACCAAGTGAGTTGATTACCGATCAATGAAATGCTTCCAGCTCATTTAAAAACACTCCCTGTGATCCGAATTATAAACAACTTTCAACTGAACTACAAATACACTTTTTATTTTTCTTAAATATATATATATATATATATATATATATATATATATATATATATTATTACAATTTACCTACATTAAATATTTGAGTATGGTATAGTTGGTTATGTCGAAACTAACAGATTTTCAATATACATCGATTAAGCAAGAATCCAATTGGTTTCTTGTTAATTAACAACATAAAAAGTTGAGATAGATAAATCAGTTAATAATAGCAAATAACAGAAAAGTATATAAATGATTCACAAAAATTATCAAATATTTTTTTGAAAAGTTCATGAAATTCTTTTAAAAAGTGTCTTATAATAAAGATTGGAAGAAGTAAGTATCAAGCAGTCCTTGAGACAATCAATAAAATGCTTTCATCTCATTAAAAAAATAAGTATGCTAAGGGTTTCCTTGTTGTTTTTTTTTTTTAAAATTGCCAATTTAATGTTGTAGATTTTTTTAAAAAAAAAAATTTGCCATGCCTATTAAGCGTGTGATTATAGTAGAGATGACAAAAAAGCTTAACACAAGTAAGATAAATAAGCGGGTTTAAAACTCTTAAAAATGACTTGAATAAATGCTGGGCTTTTTTGGCCCATTTAAATAAAACCCGAAGTAGTGGAATTGGTGTCGGGTTCAGATTGACCGGCTAATATTACCTAAAGACCAAACCTAACCTAGTTAAAATGTTTGGAAATTGCTTTTTGATCCTCATTGTAGATTTTTTGGCCCCATTTTTATTTTTCAAGGACAAAAATACCCCATTGTAGACTACCAAATGCAACTGATCAATCAAAATAGGATAGAGAAAAGAATGAATGATCAAGATCTTCTCCTATTTTTTCCACTTTGTAATTTGTATGTGTTTCACGAAATAATTTTGTAGTATTTATCTTTTTCCTAAAAACAATACTTTTAAATTTTTTATATCGGGATAATAAGCTTAGATCTTACTCAAAATCTATTAAATAACATTTTAAATTTGGTCAACTTAGTTTTGTAGTTGACGTTGACGTATAATACTCTCAACGTGGTTGATAGGAACTTCTTTCCTTTTACATGAACCTATGCATACACCAATAAGTTTCAATATCAAAGCTTATTTGCATCCCAAAGTGTATTAGTTCACTTGGAATCATTGCTTTATAAACAAATTAGGAAGCATATAAGAGAGTTGCTATTATTATTATTTTGAGATTTAACTTTAATTTTGAGTGGAACCAACATTCTTCAGCTGACACCAACCCTTAATAATCATATTATGTTTCACATCTTCAGATCAGACTTCAACTCTCTCAATAATAACAATAATAATTATTTATCATATTATTCAAAACCCAAAGTAACCTTCTCAGAAAAAAAATACTAAAACTAAAAAACTAAAGTAAAATCTTGCCATGTGGGGCACTGTTGGATCTTTTGGGATGATGAGAGTTTCAACTTTCAACCATGCCTAAAATTTTCACTAACCACTCATACAAAGTTTCCAAGCATGGAATAAAAATAATGAATGAAAGAGCACATTCAAGTATTCAACGTAATCTGAAAGGGTTCTCAGCTAGGTGACATGTGTGGGTGTGTCACTGACTTGACCTTTTGTGAAGGTTCTTCCTTGTGCTGTGCTGATAGAAACTTTTTCTATATCCACAGGGACCATTAGGACTAGGACTACAGCTCAATTCCAAAAGCCATTGTCGGTGCTACAAATTTTGATTAACCCACTAATTATTCTCTTTCCTACTTTTGGCCTCGATTACCATTTCACAAATTTGAGTCATTATTTACTAAAACAATTATGAACTGTTTCTTACTTTTACAACATTAGAAAAAATTTATAGCTAAAGCGATGGTAGGCAATGATTGATTTCTTACTCCGAAACATCTCATAATTTTACAAACAATTTATTCTCATATTAATTTTTTACACCATTTTTAATACTAAGATTAATGCGAGAAATTTTTTTGGTTAATCAAATGTGTGTATTAGCTGCTTAATGAATTTTAAATAAATTAATTATGAATGATGACTAACCTTACTAAAAAAATGCTTTAAAAAAGTAGTGTGAGATGGAAATTTTGTTTTTCATTTGCAAAATTTACCAAAAAAAATGGCAGTACTATGACTCACTTTCCTCTAAGTACCCGTACAATTTCCACCCGACACGGTTCCCTGTATGTTTCCACCCCCATTTTTCCCTCTTCCTTGTTTAGAACGTATTTTAACACTTTTTAGAACGTCAAAATCAAAGTAAGTTACAATGTTGAGACTTGAGAGTTGAGACATTCTGTTCTTCAAGTCTTGCACCAATGAGAGCTACTGGCTCTTTTAACAAAGAATGCCAATATTATGAAACTCCTCTGAGGCTAGAGATATAAATTTCTGGCAATCTTGGGGCAACAATCAAGAAAACGATTGGCCTAAATGCTTAACTTGAGCAACTGAATTGAAGTGACAGGTTTCTATGTACCATTACTTATGTTCCTACTTCCTAGACCCAAGATATAGAGTGGTGCTACTTTGCTCAACTTTTCAGTCACAATTAGCACACTAGTGTAATCAATATGAACAACATCTCTTTCACTCAAACAATTAGCACACTAGTGTAATCACAATTACTTATTTTAATTTTCTTGACTTTAAAAGATTTAATGGCTTAATTGGTGCAAAAAAATATCAAATGGCTAGAATTTGTGACTCAGAATTGGGATCATAAGAAAACAATATAAATGTACGGTCACTAGTTGAATGCAATTGTTGGTGTAATGCTGCCTAAATAGGATTTTTCTCCAATGAAAATGTGGTGTTAGAAAGTGAATGGACTAGTGGCCTAACTCAAACCCCATATGTGATCTGTAACCCAATTTTTGGCAAGAACTTCCCACATGCCATATGGGCCCTATCTCACATGCAGAAGTAGTGTAGTCTTTATTATACAATCTAACCATGTGTATTGAGCACTTATTCGTGCCATGTTTAGCACTGTCCCTTGCCCTCTCCGTAGGCATTTACTATGTGCTCCCAACAGCTTGTGAAGGGGCAGACATCCCAGAAGAAAGACAAAGAAAATTGAACAATCCCATTTGGTTCGGCCATTTCAATTTGCATTGCTTACATTTGTAGTAAAAATATTGACATTTAATTCAAAAATTACTTGATCAGTGATACTAATTTCTCTTTTCAAGTAAGAGTACACGTATCTATATTATATATTTTTTGGATATTTCTTCAGTTGTACTAGTATAACTGTGTCTATATCATATCTGTACCCCGTGTCGTGTTTACCCATTCTTGCTCTTACTTTTGTGGAAGGTTACTTATGGCAATTAATACTACTTTCTTGGAGACTTTTTGAGACTATTAATTGTTATAGAAGCAAGCCTTTATTAGAGACATGCTCATATGAAGTGCACTTTTGGAAAAAGTTAAGAAACAGAATTTACTGAAAAACGACACTTGATGAAATCATCACATGGTCCTGTTCATAATTTTCAACCGTGATAGAGTAAAAAGCCAGGGAAGAATTCTCAACCTAATAGGTAGTTAGCATTACTGTACATCATTTTGGGGGGAGACTGTAGGTAAAAGGGGTCATCATCATGTTAATTGGAAAGATTATGACAGAGTATCTTGTGCTGCACATGCACAAATCACACATGCTGGTAGAAAAACCAACATTAGCATATAAGTTTAATGATTTACAACCATAATTGCATTACAAAAAAGTAAAGATTACTCCCATTGACAAAGAAAAAGGCTAGAAAGTTAAAAAGGTAACACCAAAAAATAAAAGGTAACACATTTGATATTGCTATTCCATCATCACCATTAATAGTGTGTTTCCATAACTCAGTTTGACAATCATACACTTTTGCTTGTATAATTAAGCCAACATAACAAAGTAAAAAAAATTGCAACAATGAAGTAGAAGAAAAAAAATATATATATCTCAGCTCATTCAAATCCTATAAAACTGAAAAAGACTGAACTGAATTGTAAGAGGGACAAGATTTGACATTTGAAAAAATATGCATGTGAATTGGCGGGTAAGGTTGGTGAAATGAGCTGTGAAGGACCAAAGAAGAAAGTAAAAGATGACAATGGACCACGCTTCTGCACCTGCTGGAGCAAGTCGAGCAGCTGAGGTTTTTTGACCAACAATGGACACACAATGTGAACAGAAATAGGTAACATAACATATTGACATGTGTAATTAATGTACACTTGTCAAGAATGCAGGATATGGATATATAAGATGCAGCTATAATGTGGTAAAAATGAAAAATGAAAAATGAAAAATCAAACACAGAAAAAATAAAAATGGATGTTTCATCCACATGAGTGATATGATATGTGCTAATGCTAGCACTGACGTCCTCTGCGGCAGCCAAGTGCACCAGCATTTGAAGTCATGGAACCAACCATAGAAGAAGATTTAGCTCCTAAGCTAGAGGCCCTAGCATAGCTTGCTGAAGCTCCAGCACCAGATGGTGTGAAATAAGCACCATTCAGCAGCAAATCTCCCTCTGACCTCCAATTCCAACCCTTCCACTGGCTTTCTGCTGTTTCCACTCTCTTAGTCACCTGCCAACATCAGTTTTTGTCTCTATCAATCAGCAAATTCAATATTAATCACGATTTACAGCATCACATGGAATGATTGTACTACATTTGTATACCTCCTTTGCAAAGGGGTTAGTTGGAGCATTGTATCTATTGCCCTGGCTGTTGATGGTGGGGTTAGCACTTCCACCAATGGCATACATCTCCCAGTGAGTGTAGTCATTGTTCACCACATGGAAATATCCATGTCTACATCTGCATAATTAACAATAAATATCTTGTTAGATTAACTCATATTCAATTGAAATACTTAACTGGAGGAGAAACAACAAAAGGTCCAATTAAGTTGTTGGTTTAAGCTAATGAATGCACCACATGACCCTATCCACTTATTTCTTCTAACACATCTACCAAATTTATGATAATTTTTAAGCAGAAGGCAGCTTAAAAGAAAATTAATGCTTCAGAAGGGTTGCTTGCTGCATCTCCAAACCAACCTGTCTTGTGTAAAGACATTTATTTTCATTTAAAGTATACAAAGGGGGAAAAGGGAAAATAAAGGGGTTTCAATACAAAAAGTGACATTAAATGTTACCTTGGCATTCTCTGGATAAGTCCCTCTCCAAAATGGTTATATGCTATTGTCACTTGCATTAGCTTGTCTCTAGTGTAAGAATCACTGTGGCCCAGCAGAATCACCTGAATTTGCATACAAATAAATAACAGAATGAGCCTTACACCAAGATAAAATTAAGTACATCTTAATACTTAGGAAATGCAATGAAGGGTACCTCATTGTGGTGGGTGAGGTGGTTGTTGGAAATTGTTATAGCTGTTGAGCCCATGACAGCATCCACAAGGCCATCCGCACAACTTGACAAAGAATTGTGATCAACCCAAATATGGCTTGAGCCAAATATTGAGATTGCATCTCCATCAGCCATTGTCCTCCACCCGAAATGCGAGGGCGAGCTCCTCACCATGGCATTTCCGGTCGGTTTGCAGTCATGGATGTGCAGGCCATGGATGATGATATTGGTAACAAACTGGATCGTGATACACGCGCCGTTCGCGATGTGCACATTTGCTCCTCTGCCATCAATAGTCTTGAAGCTGTTCATGATGAGCTCTTGTTTCAGCTGTATAACCATATCCCTCTGGAACACAATCCAGAGAGGTTGATCCTGGATAACAGCGTGGCGCAAAGTGCCTGGTTTTGGGTTAACAGGGTCATCGTCTCTGGGGTCAGTGACAACATAGAACCTCCCATCACGACCACCGATGGCATTTCTACCGAAACCAATGCCACAATTCGCTAGACGCTTCCTGTTTTTGTGCCAGTTTTGGTCGCAACGCCAGCAATCATCGATGGGGTTACCGGTTCCACAAGAGAAAAATCCCAGCTTCCTTCTTTCTGTGCTATTCTGAATACTCCTGCAATATCAAACACATTGTTTCATTATTCCCTTTGATCACATTAGTATCTTATAAAAGTTCAATCAAGCTACACAAACTAAATTTGATACTAAATCAAATTCAATCAAACACATTGTCTTTTAGAATTCTTATATGATACTCAATTTGCTTCCAACATTAATACTATGTTAACATGCAGTGTTCCACAATAGCACACAATTGCACATTCCTGTATGGAATGCTGTTACAAACAAAATGTACTAGCTTTTTATTAGTACAGGTAGCAAAAAATGAAACATAAAACAACCAACCCTTATTTCACTAGCTAGACTTAACTACATGAATTAAATAAAAACATAAATGAATCAGATTCTATCAAACATTAAATATTTTTAACAAATCTTTTCAGAGCTATGAAGAGGTAACGAATAATACTGACAAAAAATAATTTATCTAGTTGGTGAATGAAGACGCGGAATTTCTCAACTTCAACGGCTAAATATTCTTTGGCTTTATTTTGGAATAGAAGATGGGTGTGCCATCTATTTTCTCATAGAAGATATGGTAAATATGCTTTTTTGTCGTTACAAGCATTTTGACCCAAATATGCTGTGGTCACTGGTCAATTATCATGTTGTTAGGAATCAAATCACATGGTAATTTTTTTTATACACAAAAAATTCAGTCACATATTAGGCACACAAAAAAATTGAACACAGAGAAACAACTAGGAAAAAAAACAACTAAATTAATAATAAAATCGGAGAGAGTAAGAGTTGTACGAGTAAGTACAACATTTGGTATAGGGAAATATTTTACTTATAGGCAAAGGATTAGGTTAAAAAGGACAACAAATGGAGTATCATAAAATTAATTGAACAACCATTTTCACTAACTCCTAAATAAATTTTTTTTTATAAACAAATAATTATCAAATAACACCTCTCTGAAAAGTGCATGTGGCTGATACTACATGAAAAGGGAATAGCCAATAATGTACTACTAATTGATTAGGGACAAGGTAATGGTTCTAAGTTCTAGCTTGAATCTCAAAAGGGTAAAAAGAAAAATGGGTAAGTCGTCATAAATTAAAATCCATTCAACTATGAAAGTAACGTGACAGAGAAGAATGGGTTAGTTGTTGTGGAGAGTTAGGTGTCATTTCACAAGGGATAGTTATTAGGCCCAACAATCCCAGGGCACACCTCTACCCTACCCCCCACAATTCCAATCATAGTCCCTAAACCACGTGAACATATAATTATATAATAAATTAACATAGGTTACTACTATTATAGAAGCATGTAGTTTTACACTTTAGCTTTTAATTTGTTTCTTAGCTGTCAATGAATAATGAATCAAGGGGTTGTAAAATGGTGCAAATGCAGAAAACAGATAGAGAGAGACTCTCACATCTCAACCATGGAAACAACTTCCTCTGGGTCAGCCACAGCAGCACGCTCATTCAATTCATCAGCCTCTTTTGCCCTGAATGAAATTAACAGTTCCAACTTAGAACTCAAGATCATTAATGTCACTATGCATGCATATATAAGAAAAATGCTATTCCCTCCATTAAATTAATTTTTTTTAGTAATGAACTAATTTGATAGACAAAAATATTAAAAACATTTTACTTTATTTTTGTTAATTTTTTAAACTTATACAAACATTATATGAGGAAGGGAATAATATAACACTAGCAACTGCTGTTTCACTACGTAGAGTTTGCTATATGTACCAATTTTTTTGCCATGTGTACCAATCAATAAAAATAGTTAAACTTTATGATAATATAAGATATTATTAAAATCAAAATTGTAAATTAATTTGTTAGTACTTACTTCCTCCGACTCGGATTATAAGCAAAATCAACTAATTTTACGCTTATTAAGGCGGTTAGTTGATTATATTTAATTTTCTCAAATTTATGAAGAATAGTGGTATTTTAGGAAAGTTGCATTGGAAATGAAACAAAAATTAAATAAGATAACAATTTTCTAGGGATGTTTTAAGAACGTGACATTGGGAATGAAATAAAATTTAAGAAAGTTGGTTAGTTTTGCTTATATTTTAAATCAAAAAGAAATATATTTTTTTTAATTATATTTCGAGCCGGAGGAGTATCATATTAGAAATGAGACAGCCAGATGAAAGGAACCATGACTTAACTACTGTACTCTGTGCAACACATTTAATATTAGTAAAAAGTTAAAATTTAAAAAAAAAAAAATTTGAGCAAGTCCACGTGTCAGTAAAACAGTGCAAATACTAAGAGACTCGGTGGTAGGACAACCAAGGACTACACCGTAAAAAACCGTTAAAAGCGTTTTACAGTGAGAGAGATGAGAGAGAGCGTGGATTTTTATTCCCCCATACGAAATGACCAAATTCACCCATAGCTCAGTGGAGGAGACGGAACCGTGTTGAGGATAATTTAGGGATTTGAAAAAAGTTTATCGTTGACGGTTAACTAGCTTTTTATTTTTTCTTGGTGCGGAGAGTTATTGCTTGTGCTGAACACACAACATGGAACAGAAAGAGAAAAGCACCAAGGAATCCGAAGAACCAACATAACGGAATAAACGATCCAGATTAAGGAACAAACTATTTTCAACGGCTGTGATCGTTGGTTACGGTTACTGCATCCAACGGATCGTAATAAAAGTTGGAGAGGGAACAGACGGTCCAGATTAACCGAGGCTTTATTTTTCAAGGGAAAAAGGCTAATCAACAAAAAAAACGTTGAAAAAGTAAAAAAATAAAAATGAGAGTATACCTCGCCGCCATTGAAGAGTTGTTCAAGCTCTGTAACCTGTGTGCTTCAGCTTCAACATTCCTATAACAATTAAAAAAATAAATAAATAAATAAACAAGGGATAGTCTAACAGTAAGATCTATTTACATCCAAAATTGAAGGAATGAAGTGAGATTGAAAATGGGTATCTAATATATTAAACTTCTATTTATTTATTTATTTATTTTATAAATAAAATAAAAAATAACACAATGTCGGTTCAATGCAAGATGGTATAGTTTGTCTTTGAAAATGTAACAAACATTACACAAGGATGCCATTTTTTTGTAAAACATTATTAAAATATAAAATTAGACCAAATTTGAGAGTATAATCATTCACATTTGCATACAACGACATATTAAAGTATACCAGTGCTTCTTGATGTCTCAACTACCTAGGAAGATGAAAAGGAAAATGGGTTTCCAATTTGGGACTTGAAATTGAAACATTTCTAGTCATGCTAATAGAGCACATGAAGCAAATTCCAACCCCATTTTCACCAAAAATAAAAAATAAAATAAAATAAAATAAAATCCCAACCACATTTTTTGTTTAGTAGAAGACACGCAAGAAGCACAATGCAGTGAAAAAACAGAGAGAGACTCTGCTTAGCAGGAAGAAACAGAGAGGTGTAGAAGACTAGAAACCTGAGCACTCCAATGAGGAGTAAGAAAAAGAAGAAGAAGAAGAAGGAGTTGGCAGAAATTGCCGCCATTGCTGCTTCAAAATCTGAATTTCCCTCTCTTCTTTCTTTCTTTCTTTCTTTGTTCTCTCACAAGTGTTGCTTTTGAGAATGTGGAAGCTGAAGAGAAAAAGAGAAGAGTAGCAGAGAAAGAGAGAGAAAGAGAGAGAGAGAGAGAGAGATGAAAATAGAAGAGTGGACTGAGAAAAACAGGTTCCAACATAACGGCCCATTTATAGAGCCAGAGAAGACAAATCACATAACGCCAACTCTTCACGCCGTTAATCAACTAATCGTTTTTCTTGTTTGGCTCTCTTACCATTTTGTGGGACCCACCTCACTCTCACGACGTTAACAGAGTCGTTGCTGGTTGCCGCTATTTCTTATTTAACCCTAACTCACTTTTACAGTGTTAGTTTTTTTAATTTACCCAACATGCTAACCGTAACCGCTACCCCCTTCTACCTCTCTCTCTGGCACGTGGGTGCAGTGACAGTCACGTGTCGTAGCTGGGTCTATTGAGTGATTCACTGATTTGAGTCCATCACCATATGGATTGGATTATGGGATGACTATCACTTTCTCTTTTCTTTTTTTTACTTTTTACTTTTTTTTTTACTTTATTCACTGTTAGTTTATTTGGTTTCCTAACTAACATAAACTGTTTTTACTTTTTTCTTTTTGTGTACTATATTACAATATTATTGCTTATTGCTCTCTTCCTTCCTTTTTTATTAGAACTTATTGTGACACATAATAATTTTTGTTAATGAGTAAGGGAGAAGCAATATCACTATGATCGAATCCAAATTTCATTATGTAACTGGCAACGTTAGAAACCGAGCTGACTGTTTAGGACATTAATATACTATATACTCCTCCGTCTCATTATCTTGGTAAAAAAATGCACTTTTTTTTGTCCCAAATCAAAGTAAAAATAATAAATGAAAAATCTTAAAGATTGTATATTATATTCATGATTGAATAAGTAAGGAAAGATACAATTAATTACCAAAAAAAGAAAATTTGATGATCCATTAATTTTTCAATTATTATTATTACATCCACTAAATAAATTATTACATCCAATTATTATTATATATTCAAATATGTATTAATTATAATAATATGGAAAGTTGTGTGATTGAAATTTGTAATCATACATTATATTTGATTTTGAAAATCGAATCAAGCATTGTATCAAAAAGATATTTTCTTATTTTTGTTGACTTCGTTGACTTTTACCAAGATAATGAGACGGAGGGAGTATATATTTATATATTTGAAGTAAATTTAGACTTACATAAAGAGACCTACTTATAAGTCTACACATTAGGATCTTGACATTTGTCATTTAAATTCTTTTATTTAATTTTTTTTAACTTGAAAATAACAATTGTCATAATCTTATGTGTATATTTGTAGGCTTGTAGATCTGTAAAACAAATGAAGGTGTGTCACAACTCAGAAGTTTATAAATGCTACGGTGCTATCATCATAATAAATGTAGAAATAAAAAATGATTAAAATTGTGAGAATAACAATTAACTTGCCTAAGTTTTTTTTTTTTTTTTGGAAAGTCTTATAAAAAAACAAATTTGTTTCTTAGAAAGACTTCAAGAATAGGATGAAGTCAGTAGTAATTACTGGTAACTACTGACTTACGAGTATAGTATAAATTAATGTTTGTTCTGACGTTATTTGACCCTATTTTAATGTTTTATGTAACATGTTTTACTTAACAAAAATTAGATTTGGGAGACACTTTCATACACGTAAAAGGACGTTTTTTAAAGCGTTGAAGGCTTGAAGTACCTCACAATGTGACATTAAAGTGAACTGATGATGCGTATGGTTATGAAAATAGATCGAAGCTTCTTATTAAATAAGATTTTTTTTAATTCTTATTAAATGAGTTTACATGTAACATATTACTCACGCACATTTTTAATATGATATTTTTTTGAAAAAATTCACGAGAATAAAAAAGTTAGTTAATATTATTATCAACATTGAAAATGGTAATATTTTATATATATTTTTCAAAATTACTTATATAATTATTATGAACATTTTAAAAATTGTTAAGTAAATATGAGTGTTTGTAAAAAAAAATAATTAGTCTTGTTGAAAATTTAAAAATAACTTATAAATAGAAGTATAGAACAAAAAAAAAAATCCTAAAATAGACTTATACTACTTCGTCCGTCCCACAAGGATGGTTAAAAAATTCAAAAATAAAAAAAATTAAGGAAACATGCATTTAATGGTTTGTCTAACACATCAACCAATTATCAAACAACTAATTTAATGCATTTTGCATGAATCAACCAATCACAATTCAAAGTTTACAATTTCTAAACTTTTCATTAATTATTTTAACTATAGTTTGAGACAAAAATCTTAACCATTTTTTACCATCCTTGTGGGATAGAGGGAGTATTAAGGATCGGAGAGGATAATATGCTATTTTTCTTGCATGCATGGTTGAATTGTGGATCATAAAAACTATGTGCATTAATATTATAACTTATCTATAACGATAAAATGTCATATTAGAATAATTAAGTCTAACTCCATCAAATAACGAACCCAACAATTTATAGATCGGGGGCAAAAACATTATACATAAATAAATTTTTAATTGATGAGGGTAAAAAAATTATACAAGTACAAATATATAAAGTAAAAAATGACCAAAAACAAAAGTATCATATGTAGTAAAAAAGAAAAATTACTAATGAAGGCATTAGCCTACACTAACTTGTATTATTGTATGTACGTCTATCCCTGACTCCACCCATAAGCTAGTTCATATGAGAAATATTTCCTAAATCATTACAAATGATCATTAACTCATGTTATCATCCAATTTGAAACTTGGTTACTTTTACAATTTCCTTATGTGGCATAACTCCAAGACTTCAAAGGAATATCAACTCTCGTTGAATAGTGGTGCATGTGGCAATATGTGAATGAAAATAGGAATCACAAAAAATGAGACTCAATTGATTTTATTCACCCCAATATTCTATTCTATATAGTAGTATATATTATGAACAACAAAAGTGAGTAGAAAATAGCAAATGAGAGAGTAGTAGTGGATAGGAAGAGGGACCACGTGAGAAAGTGGGGCATAGAAAGAAAATCCCGGATGGTTGGGGCCGTACCATTTGGATAAACAAAGAGAGAGAGAGAGAAAAACACTAATGTCACAGTTTCCTGCTGATTTCACGGCAGCAAGGCAGTGCAGTGCTCAAACAACGCGTAAGAATAAAGACAACACAAATAAAATTTAAATATTAATTGAAGAATAAATCAACACAAAGGAAAAAAGATATAGATATATATATATTATTTTTATTTAATTAATTATTTTATTGTTGGTGATTGATTCCGCGGTAACGTACGTCCATGGCGCGCTAATCACGGCCAGTGCCTTTCTTTTGAAGTTTAATGAATTTTGACGATCTGTTATTATTCGATTCCATCCATCCACTACCGTTCAACTCTTACCAACGAAAGTTAGACCTTGTTTATGTTTAACCTCTTTATATTAATCCCATAGTCAATAGTGTTACCTACTCAATTAACACACATTCAGTTTTTCTCTTTTCATTTTTTCTAAGGGGTGAGTGCGTGGGGTGGGGTGGGTTACGATTTGAAAAATGAACATATATGTTAAGCTTTTTTTTTTATTAATAAAATTAATTATTATAAGGGATACTTAATTAAAATAAATAACAACCAACGAGGTTTGGTTCAGTTGGTGTAAGGCCACAACTGAAATCTTGGGAATGGGACACGGGTGCTAGTAGCTCCGTGTTCGATTCCCACTAAAAACATCCCGCTGAGAGAGCCAGCCACGCAGCTCGCTCCGGATTAGTCTCAAGGGCTCCCTGGTATTAAGGATGCTCTTGGGGATACCGGTGATTCCGCAAGGAATACGGACAAAAAAAAATTAAAATACATAACAAGGGATACTTAACCAAGTACATACACTTGGAAAATACATAATAATCGGCACACATATTCCGGTGGTGAGTCACACTAATCCGAAAAAAGGTATTAAAACATCTCCAAATTGTTAAACCATTCCAAGACCTATATGTTTAAGCTTAAAAGCATGATTTTAAAATTAAAATGTGATTTTTGCTTATGTAAATTAGAAATATTATTAAACACACTTATCAGCTAATGACAAAATTGAGCCGACCAAACTAGTTCGAGCCCCGTATAAGGATGACGAAATAAATTGTACTTATAGGAAAAATCCAAAACAATTTTGGTTCGGATTTCAAATTTCTGTTCATGAATAATGTACTTAGCGTGTATTTGTTTATCGTTTGGACTACTCAAAATGTATGTTCTGCACAAACTGCTCCTCAGTAGCTTCTGCGTTTGCGGCCCACAAACGCACATACAAACAAGCTTATAGTCAAGTTTTAAAACTCCGCTAATTAAACTAAGTGAGGATGAGCATTGATATATCTCATGTTTGTGGATGGAGGATGAGCATCAATAATGACTCTCATGCCCTTTGACATTCCTTGCCCAAGGTATATGTGCTCCCCTAAACATCTTGAAAGTAAATTTTGTCAGACATTTTGATTCTACTCGATTCACTTCAAACAATATCACATCTCATAAATGATATATTGTGATTTACATTAAAATAAGTCATGAATTGTTTTTAAGTTTGATTACAATTAATAAAAGGTATACTAATAATTTTTATATTATCTCTTTTCTGTTGTAAATTGATTTTATAAAGTTTTTTTGTTTTAAATAGATCATTTTAGTTTTTTAATTTTTTTTAAAAATTGACTCTATGTTTTATCATTATGAATTTAGTGATACTAAAATTGTGAATTCTAATTGAGAGTTGAAAAAGTGATGAAAACAAACATGTTGGTAGGATCAAAATGAAAAAAGAACTTAGAATAACTTAGAATAACGCCAAATTAAAAACCCAAAATAACTTAGAATACCAATTGAATAGTTTTGCATTTTTAATGCATGTTGAATTTCAACTATTTTTTAGCTCATATATTTTAAAAGTAAAATTTCAACCAAATAAACATGTATATGTTAGATGAGTTTATTGGCATTGAATCAGCTATTTACATTTTTCACCTTTTTCGAATGGGCTATTTATTTATCCATTGAAAAATGAGTGTTGATAGATATTATTTAAGAGTGTAAATGATGTTATTCGCATATATATTATGAGCCTATTTTAAGTTTAAAAAAAAGCTTTATTGTATTTTTAGTCCCCAATTTATTCAATTTGGTAAATTTAGTTCATTTTCTATTTATTTGGTGAATCAAGTTCGTCAATTTTTAGTTTTTGACCAATTGAATCTTTCGGTCTAAATTGATAGTGATGACTTTTGAAACATGGGTGCTCATAAATTGGTGACTTACCCGTACTGGGTATATCTTGGGTACCGGTACACGTACCGTACTTCAGGATATTTGTAACTGATGTATTAAGGTATAGTTTAGGTGTATATCATACCAATAATGTCATTTTTGTCTTAAAATTTATATTTTAATGTAATAATCAATCTTTCATCCTTATATTTTAACTTATTTTGATCATCAATTTCTAATTTTGCGATACTCATATGCTATTTCCATATTAAAATCGTTTATTTACACTTTGTTTATATATATTTATTTATAAAATTAAAATTTATATTGACGTACTCGTACCTTAGTTTTTTTTAGAAAATGTGGTACCTCGTACCTGATACTGTACCAATATCTCCATATTGGTGCAACATAGGTGACGACGTTGACATATCTAGCGATAAGACACGTGTCACACTCACAGTGTTTGACGTGAATTCTTTAATTAAATTTAATCAATAAAATAATAAAGATACTTAAAAAACTAAAAAATAAAACCTACCTTAGCTTCTACCTCCTCCCTCCCCTTCGGCTCCCTCCTTCATCCCCACCCTCCTCCCTCACCACCGACCACCACCACCTTTAGAAAAATAAAGCTGTTTTTTTTTTTGAACAAAAATAAAGCTGTTTGATCGATAATAATTTCCACTACGTTAATTTATCACCCTCCCCCAAACTTGTTAAGAAGATAATAAATTAAAAAAAAAGGTACAATAATTATCAATCTCATTGTAAAAAAAACAATTTTTTTTTGGTGAACCAGGGGGCTAACGCCCAAAAAGAAAAAAGGAGAACAAACTAAACTAAAATAGAATCCCTCGGGAGCGCAGTCCCGGAATAATCATGAAATAAAAGGGGCCTTAAACCACTAACAGGTTCATCAAGGAAGAAGCACCCAAAGGTTTTGTCAAAACTAAAATTAGCCAGAAAGTCTGCACAACAGTTGCCTTCACGCTTGGTGTGATAGAAAAGGATTCTCCAATTCTTCTTTCTAAGATGAGAAATATGCTGCAGAATAGAGTTCCTGTCACCTTCTTGAGTAGAGCTCTCCTCTTCATTAAGTTGCTTGACAATGGTGAGGGAATCACATTCAACAAGGATATTTTTATAGCCTTGATTCCATGCTATTTTGAGGCCAGAATATATACCCCAAAGTTCTGCATTATAGGCTGTTGTAACACCAATTTTGTTGTAAAATCCGCATAGCCATCTTCCAAAGCAATCACGAAAAAGGCCACCACAACCAGCTATGCCTGGATTTCCTTTAGATGCTCTGTTAGTATTAAGTTTGATCCAGCCCTCCGACGGTCTATTCCAGTGAATGAAGGATGTATCCACTTTCTTTATCACCCCTCTACTACTGCATCCGGATAGCTCCTGAACCTGCGAATGAATAGATTAATATTGTTTGGAATTTTAAAATCTGGGTCATATATAGATTTATTTCTCCATTGCCAAAGGAAGAAGGAAATACAAAGAAAGATAACTTTCCACTCCTTTTGGAAATACTTCCCTTTTCCCATACTGAGGTTGTCTCTGCACCACGTTTGAAGGTCAGAATTGAAGAAACAATTTTGCTCCGATTGAGGGATGAAATACATCCAAAGCTGACGCGCATGTCTACAGTCTCTGTAGGATTCTCATGTTTTGATGCTAACAATCTCTCTCCAAGCAACAACATTGGCAACAAGCAAGCTACACCACATGAAGATTAGAATTAGGATTTTTTATTAATTCTATTTCAATGTAATCTTTATTTTTATGCAATGCATCTCATTGGTGTGGGTAGCTTAGGTGATTTTAAGAATATTTAAATAATGTTTGATTAAGAGTGAAGATACTTTAAATCTTGATTAAATAGCTCTATTAAAAGTTTTGTGAAAATCCTTTTAGAAAAACTTTGTTTTTATTCAGATTCTGATCAGTTTACTCGAGAATGAGTATTGGGTCACTCGAGTAATTTATGTCATGACAGGTTAATCGAGTAATGGTTTACACATCACTCGAGTAACTTAATCTGACATGTTTTAATCGAGTGAAGTTATATGGTTTACTCGAGTAATTCAATCAGTGTTTGAAAATTTTAAAAGGACTTAATTTTCTCTTTCACAAATGATACACATTCATTCTTACAATTTTCTATACACTTTGAAAGGCAATTCAAGAGCTATTTTACATCTTTCAAGAGCTATCAAGATTCAACAAGAAACTTTTCATTCTTCACTCTATTTCTCTCATTGTTCAAATATTCTTGAGATCATAATTTTTGTTCTTAGTGGTTGTTGAAGATTTGCAATTTGTGATTGCATCATTGAAGTTTCAACACAAGTGAAGAATCTCACAAGGAAGACTTTGAGGATCAAATCAAAGCAAGAAAAGAGGATTGGTTGGAAGCATCTTCAATCAATTTGCAAGGAAATCTAGAATTCTCAAAAGGGGTAGATTAGATCAAAGTGTTTGGTACACACTTTGAGTTGGGTTTTAAGATAGGAGAACTAAGAATCTAGTTGCATCTTAAAACATTGTAAAATCTACATTTGAAGATTTCTAGTGAAGAATCTCTCTTGATTCAAGAGGGGACTGGAGTAGCTTTCAAGTGGGTGAAAGTGAACCAGGATAAATCCTTGTGTCTCTTTTATTTTCATTCCTTGTATTGCATTAATTCATTAACAATTGCATTTTTAGGTTAGAATTGGGGTTTTCTTAATTCTACTCATTTGATCTAAAATTGTATGTTAATATTACTTGAAATTGTTCATATTAATCATTCATAATTTGTTGAATCATCATAGCATTGTTATTCTTGAAGAACTCCATTGAAAACTGAGTTTTAATTGAATTTTACCCAGTTTACTCGAGTAAAGTTCTTGTCACTCGAGTAATCTTCTTTCAGTTTATGAACAATACTCGAGTAGGTTTTCTGTTACTCGAGTGATTTAAAAATAGCTTTCGTAATACTCGAGTGATTTGCTGAATACTCGAGTGAAATTATTTTTGCTTGCGTATTACTCGAGTGAAGTCTTGAGTTACTCGAGTAATCTGACTTGAATTTTTAAGAAATTTTATTTTCATAAAACCATTCTCTTAGGTGGACGAAAAATCTGTAATAAGGCTTCAATATTCTATTCACCCCCCCTCTAGACTATATTGAGCCGCTTGTTGGTTTCCAACAGTCTCTTAAAGCATGTAGGGAGGTTTCCTCTGTTCCTCGGCAGATGGCACAATCAGCCCCTCCAAGACCCCACTTGCTTTTACGACTATTGGTCATGAGGCGGTCATGACCAGCTTTCCAAAAATGAAACTTCCATCTCTCCGGACATTTGGAAGTCCAGATTTCCTCCCACGGAATAGAAGCTGCAGTCAAAGATTCACAAGACAGCAATCCATAGGCCTGCTTAACAGTAAAATTGCCATGGGTAGATCCACTCCAAATGATCCTGTCTTCTTCCATCTCCTCATGAGGGCTAGGGATAGTTCTAATAATATTGATGAATTGAGGCTGAACAAGAGTCTCCAGGAGCTCAAAATTCTAGTTTCCTGAATCACCGACCATATCTTTGACCAAGGTAAGATCCTGAGACAAATCAATAGGATGCTTCGAGAAATCTTTAAGCATTATATTATTGCCTATCCACCTATCTCTCCAGAACCAGGTCCCTTTACCATTCCCTATCGTGTATTCCAGGTTGGCAGTGAAAGATGGCCAGAGCTGAACAAGACGCTTCCACAGCACAGAATCAGTATTGGACGCAGCAGCATTATTTAATAAATCTCGACAACTCGCATATTTTCCTTTTAAGACTTTCACCCAGAGATCATTGGGCTTGGTAATCATACCCCAACCCAATTTCATTAAAAAAGCATCATTCATAACAACAGCTCTTCGGAAACCCAGGCCCCCATGAGAACGAGGGAGACATAAGTTATCCCAGCTAATGACATGAGCCTTTCTTTGGTTCCTTGAGCTTCCCCAAACAAAGTCTCTTTGGGCTTTATCAATTTCCCTGCAAACAGAAAAAGGCAAAACAGAATGCTGCATTATATGATTTGAAATAGTTCCAAGAACAGATTTGGCAAGGACAGATCTGCCTGCCATAGAGAGACAATTAGCTTTCCAGCCAGCCAATTTATATTGGAGCTTCTCCATAAGGGGTTTAAAGGTCTCCTTATTTCTTCTACCTCCTTTGTCAATGGAGCCAAGGTAAGATCCAAGACCTTTAGTCCATTTAAAGCCACTGCAATTGACAATATCTGCACAAATATCTTGCTCAACATTTTTAGAAAAATAAATACTGGATTTAGCATAATTAATTTTAAGACCAGAGCAAGCAGTAAAATAATCAAGACAATTCTTAATAATAATATACTATTCCATGGAAGCTTCAGCAAATAAGAGAAGATCATCTGCGAACATCAAATGAAGGATTTGGGGACCATGCAAACCAGCTTTAATCGGCTTCCAGTGACCTTTAGAAACTTCATCCTGTATCATATGGCTTAATTTGTCAATACAGATAACAAACAGGAAGGGAGATAAAGGGTCTCCCTGTCTAATGCCCCGGGTAGGTAAAAATTCCTCTCCTTTCTCTCCATTCCAAAGTAATTTAAAAGAAGAAGAAGAAATGCAACTATTAACCAGATCGATAAGACTTAAGGGAAGATCGAGCTCAACCAAACAATCCTTAATAAATTTCCACGATAGACTATCATAGGCTTTTTCCAGATCAATTTTGATAGTCATAAAACCGGTTCTACCTCTCATTCTCTTCATAGAATGAGTTAACTCTTGAGCAATGATGATGTTGTCTTGGATATTCCTTCCTGGGATGAATCCAGCCTGGTAAGGGGAAATCCAGTCACTAAGGAACGGTTTGAGGCGGTTGGCAATAATTTTAGTAAGACATTTGTAAATAACATTGCAAAGGGCGATAGGACGAAATTGAGAAGCTCTTTCTGGAGGATCAACCTTAGGGATAAGGACCAGGAGAGTGGAATTGATGGCTCTAATAGCCTCGGGGTGAAGCCAAACATAATGAATGAAATCAATAAAATTGTTTTCTACCAAAGGCCAATTATGTTTGTAGAATATACTAGGTAAACCATCCTCACCAGGCGATATTAAGGAACCCATAGAAAACAGAGCTTTTTTGATTTCATCCCTGGAAGGTATATTACCCAGTAAGGATAGGCTAGAGTCACTTTTGGGGTATGTATTATTGCATTGAAAAACATCTCTATTGGGGACTTCCTCATTATAGAGTTTGACAAAGAAGTTCTTAAGCATCCTCTGAATAACATCATTTTCAAAACACCAATCACCCGAATCATCCATGAGAGCATGAATTCTATTCTTTCTTCTTCTGGTGATCGTTCTAGAATGGTAATATTTGGTATTTCTATCACCACCCTCAATCCAATCTTTCCTAGATTTTTGATACTAGATTAACTCTTCTTGTTTCAACGTATCATCAAGTTGAAGCTTGAGATTGTTTTCAAGATCCTGCAGATAAGGATTAGAGAAGTAGTTAACTGATAACTGAATCCCCCTAATCCTAGCACTAAGCTTTTTCTTACGAAGAAAGACATTACCAAAAATATTAGAATTCCACTCTTTAAGCTTAGGCACAATATTCTCAACAGCATCAATTAGGAGAGAGTCTTTTTTCCAATTATTAAGCATAAAATTATCAAAGTCTTTATGATCTAACCACATAGCCTGAAATCTAAAAGGTCTAGCAGCATTATTATAATTAACAGGAATAGTATTGATAAAGAGAGGATGATGGTCAGAGTGTACCCGGGGAAGAATTTTGAGAACTGCACCAGGGAAGCGAATACGCCAATTGACACTGCAAAGGCCACGATCCAGCCTTTTAAACACGCGATCGTTACCATTTCTAGAAGCACCCCTCCAAGTATATTTGCCTCCAGATTGGCCAATATCAATGAGATTGCAGGCATTAATCCTATTAGCGAAATTAAGGCACTTTGAGAGGTTTGTAGGAGAGCCACCTCTCTTCTCATTTGGACTAGAGATCTCATTAAAGTCCCCAATGAGAAGCCACTCATCAACAGAGTCATGGGCAATATCAGATATAGTATCTCATAAATTACACCTTTCAGTTGCACGCAGACTAGCATAAATGGCTGACAATAACCAGGGCTTGAAATTTTCTTCTTGAATAGTAACATGAATAATTTGATTTTCAATGCGAACTGGCTGAATAGAGATATTATTGTTGTTCCAAAGAATCCAAATACCACCAGAGAAACCAACAGCTTCACTAATAATAGAATTTCGAAATCCTAGGTTCCTGATTATGCGACGAGCACGATTACCACTACACCTTGGCTCTTGAATAATAACAACATCAAGATGGTGTTCAATGACCATATTACGGAAAAATCGCCCAAAATCCTTACCCATAGCACCTCTAACATTCCAAGAAATAATTATCATTGAATATTAGAAATGGGTTTGCCTTTCAAGGCTGAGGCCTCGCCAACTGATCCTGAAAGCTGGTTTTCAATCTTAGAAGAAGAAGAACTACCAAGATCGATTTCCATACCAGAGACTGTCGCAACATTCAAATTCTTGTCAGGAGGTTCGGATTGCCTAGCATCATCCATGGTTCTTCTTCCTAGAGAGCGCGCGACTTCAATGGTTTCAAGGCTGGGATTCCATACTTGAAGCATACTGGTCTCTAATCCCGTTATTCCACTCTTCTGAATCGTACTCATCCTGTGCAAGATAATCTTCTCTTTTTCTTTTTGTTTTATTTTATCATCTGTAGAGACAACTTCCTTTGGGCCTTGAGAGTTGCTATGGTCAATTTGTTCCTTTATGGGCTGCACTTTAGAAAAGGATGGAATGGGCCCAGATAAGGCCTGCTTCTGTTTGGGGCTAGCATTTTTATTAGAAGGACTATTTCGGCCCTTAGTGAATCTCTTGGGCATGGACACGTTTTCTTTACCATTGGTGGCTAAATTCTTCTCACTATTACGATCCTTCTGAGTATCAGCCATATCTTCTTACAACACCTCATGATTCTCTATTAATGAAACAAAACGTGATCCCTTGATTGTGCGATTATTGATATTATTTTGCACAAAATTAGATTTCCCTTTTTACGAACCATCATCCAAGGTCCAAAGGGAGAAGGATCTGGCTCATAATGAGGGATTCTATTTTTTCCTTATTTTCCTCCAACTGAGAATCAGGAGCATTAACAACAATTAACCTCTCATTATTGTCAACCGTTACATTGTTCACCTTCTGTGGAAGACCTACCACCGCCGCTGGTTGCTCCTCCACCGTGATCTCTTTGCATTCCAGTGAAGAAGAATGAATCTCTTTTTTTCTGGACAAAATTCCATTCTATGGCCATACTTACCACAGTGAAAGCAAATCAAATGCAAGCCCTCATACTCAAGACTAATTTCCATCCCAAAAGCTTTGACACGAGGGAATATTTTTTAAATAAGATCAATCTCAACACAAATTCTAGCGAATTTACCTCTAGAATGGATGGACATAGTATGATCAATCTTTAGCATGGTACCAATTTTTGCGCCAACCTTTCTTAGAAAACTTGGATTATAAAGCTCCATATCAATGTTAGGTATCCTAACCCAAACAGCTGTTTTCCTTATTAAGTGCTCACCTTGGAGAAATAAAGGCCTCCATCTCTAGACAATCAAATAGTGGTCCGCCACCTTCCAAGGTCCCTCAAAGAGAGCATGACGGTAATCTTCCTCTGAAGTAAATTGGACCAGAAAATATCCTCGGGGCATCTCAATGATCCTTATAGAACCTGACTTGACCCAACTTCTTTGAAGTTTATTTTCTAGAATCCTCTGATTTACTCTTTTGTCGAGCACATTAACAATTAGAGAATTACGCCATGGTTTGCACCATTCGTCATACTCCTCCTTAGAGATCTCAATTTCTGGACAAGGATTAAAGTCATCATCCTTGATGTCTTCTTTTGGTTCATTATACCATCTATTCTCTGGTAACTCCTCGTCTTCACTACTATGAATTTCCCATTCCATAGCGGCATCATGATCACGTAAGAGAGATTCCTTGTATGAAGGTTTAGACCCCTTCTCTTTTGCATAATGATTTTCGTTCATGGTGGAGGAGGCCATTTCGTCACCCGTCTTAACTTTTTTATTGCTACGGATCTTCAGATCATCTTCTTGGACAGTAGAGCTTTCACTCTCATTCTCACCTGGCGAAACCCTAGCAGAGCTCATGATTTGACATGAAAAGTGTTATAATTAGTGTATATGGTGATTTCTAATATGTATTTTAGAACATAAAAAAATAAAAAAAATAACAATTTTCATCCAGAGTGCATACCAGAATTGCCATCAATATATTTAATGCTTGCCGGTTTTATCCTCATCGTGGAGCCGTGTGTTCAATTGGGTGGGGACGAATTTTTTCCAAGTTGAGTCAATTCACGCTTCATATTGGAAATTTGGGGGGCTGGTTGATTAAAAAAAATTAAAAATGGAATGCAGGTTTGGCTTAATGATTTGGAGGACAATTTGCTGGTCTACATAAAATGTTTAAAACTACAACACACTTTATGTAACTTGTGTAATGAAGACTAGATTTTTATTTTTATTTTTTTCAAACATTTTTCTTTAAGCTAATTCATAGTATTTTCATTCGTCCTGCTTATGTTGTCCTACCAGAGACGGGGCCAGAAATGGACATTAAGTTTTTTGGTTTCATGATATCTTTGCAAAAAGTCCTTTAGATCAAGGAAGGACTGATTTCTCCATTACACAACAAATCACAACAGTTTCCAGGGAATAAGTATCAAAGTTGGGTAGTAATAATGTGTGTGCTCTCAAATTAATAAATTCATACTTTTCTAATGTAAAACTATATTGTCAAACTTCTTATCCTTAACTTTAATTGCCAAGCTTAACACTCTCATTTTTAAGTTGTTCTACAATTCATGTTACAATAGCTATTCCTTTTTTCCATATATTGTTTTGCTTAACTTCATAATCCATGGGCCAAGCCACACTATTATAATTATAATTATTTAATACAAATCACTCTCAATCATAAATAAAAAAAAGTAATTGTTGAAAATTATAATATTTTATGGCTAAATCAAGTTTTTTTTCCTATAAATTTACATAGTTTTGATTTTAGTCCATATCATTTATTTTATTAGTCTTAATTCTTAAAAATTCAAAACCTTTGATTTTGATCTCTGCCGTTAGACATATTCCATTAAGAATATTTCTATTATTCAACATAATTTTGGGTTGTTGTTAAACAATCCTATGTTGGATTAATGATTGTTTCCATGTCATCTTTTAAAAGGTCAAAATTAATTTTTTGCAATTTGATCCAACATGAAAATTAGATTATTTCAATTTAGTCCTTTGAACTTTTGGATAAATTATAATTTTTAATTTCCTAAAAAATTATTTATTTTTATAATATTTTTAATCAAAGGTAGGATAATGAATAACATAAATGTTCCCGCCATTATTGCGTTTAACATAAATACATAATGTTTTTGGAAATTAAAAACTATAATTTATCCAAAAGTACAAAGGACTAAATTGAAATAATCTAATTTTTATATTGGACCAAATTGCAAAAAATTAAATTGATTTTCTTAAAAGATGACATGGCAACAATATGTGAGGGTCTTTCATCTGTTGTCGTTGTCACATGTAGTATCAAAGAAAATTTTAAAAGTAAATATATCAATGGATAAACAACATGTTTCTTGGTCTCCACAAGCTTTATAGAAAGATTAGTGATTCCCCCCAATTCAGAAAACGCATTGTTCAGAGCACACATCTACGAGAATAGTTTTCAAGTTGACTATCAAGGGCCAAAAGTTCAATTGGAGAAAACTCTAAAGATAAAATTGAGCCAAATGAATTAAATTCTTGTTAAATGTAGAAAAGGAATCTCTAGGATTTAAACATGCTACGCAAGGAAACAATTCAGTATTCATTTTTGTAAACCGATTATTGAACTCTTGAAGCTGTTAATAATCAATCACTTGATAGAATAATTCAACTTTAAAATGATGCAAATTTAAAACTTTATTCATCTTGTGCCTTGATTTTCCAGGTATTTCAATGGTATCATTCATATTTGGAATGATAACATCATGTTTTTCACAGAATAATAAAACCTCGCTAAGCAAAGAATGGTAATCGTCATCATACCTCATAGCTTACAATCTCTGTTTTGCCAGTTCTATAAGGAGCAAAATACCCCACCTAACCTATCACTAAAGTAATGCAATAAGAAGCAGCAAAATTTGAATAATGATTAAGATTAATGAAAAGTGAGAGATTTATACCAAAACAGAAATTTAGGGTTGAAAACTTGAAATTGATCAACACAAATGGAGTTGGGATTTGGGTATAAAAAGCTCTCTTCAAATTGACTTTGCGTTGATATTTGGGGGCAGATGGATATGGTGGAAAATTTGAGTTGAAATTGTCTTTGATGCATATCAACATATGTTGCGATACTTTTGATGTATCATCCCCAAGTCTCTTCAAATTAACTTGCCTAGTTGCCTTTACATGAGGAAGAAGTAGCATGTAAACATAGAACATGTTTGAATTTGGTTTAATAGGCCTTTATTTTTTTATTTAACCTGACCTAATTTTTAGGACACCAGTATATATTATTATATTAAAAAAAATTGTAAAAACTTAGTGAGGGCAATTGACATCGCTATCATCTACATAGGCCCACCCCTGATGAAAATAAGGAATTACGTCGAGGTTATCCAACCATACCCTTCCTATAGAAGTTTTCACTGCCCATTGAGCTAGGCGATTTGCAGTAATGTTGAATATCCTAAGTACAAAAGGAAATAGGCAATAATTAAAATATTGAGCTCTACATTTGATATCAACAATCATTATACCAAATTCACAGAGATCAACAATATTAGAATGAATAGCCTGAACAAGGACCTTGAAATCTCACTCAATGTGAACATCCCTCTGACCTTTATCACGAGCTACTTGCAATGTAGAAATAATCGACCATGTTTCTTGTAAAAGAGGAGATAAAATACAATGATCCTTAATGGTAACGCATAACAATACCTTACCATGAAAATCATGTGCCATCGTTGTTGTTCCAACGACTCTTTTTTCGTCCTTAATAGTAGCATCCAAGTTGATTTTAATGTAGTCAACTATTGGAGGTTGCCACAAACCAGCTTTGGGCATTGTTTGGCTGGTCATGGCAATGTGGTGCCGCAAATAAGGAGACCCTGGAGAGGTACTGACACCACAAAACTCATACTTGTATAAAGCAAGACTAGAAGTATGTTTCATAATTGATATGCTTTTATCCTTGAAGATAAAAGTATTTGTATCAAACCAAATTTGCCAAACAATAATAAGAAACCAATGCAACATATTAATTGGTAAATTATTGGATATGATGAAGAACTAGCTTGATGTATTAGTGCATGACACGATTTATTAAATCTCTAAGATCAAATGGTTGCCATAGCACATGCACCCTCAAACAATCCCACAAGCAATGTCGCGCTGTTTCCTTTGAATGATCACAACGAGTGCATATCAGGAACAACGTTCTTCTCAAAGAGATTTGCTTTGGTGGGTAAAATGTTTTGAAAAGCCCTTCACCAAAATAGCTTAATCTTTTTAGGAATCTTATGCTTTCAAAACAAATGCCATACATCATTAACGTTTTATCATGAGCTTCCAATATCACTGGTTGCTCATCTCAAGATTATAAGTACTCTTCACCGTGAATAAACCACGACTATGCCAAATGAGTTGTCTGTGGTTGGCAATATCAAAAAGTGCGATACTAAGAATAGTTTCGTTATCATGTTGCATGAAAATATTATCAATAACATTAACATTCCAAGACTGTGTATAAAAATCAATTAGTGGAGACACAAAAAGGTGCAAAGAACCAAATGGATTTGGGCTAGATGGTCGGAGCAACCTTGGACACATTCCAAGACGCTCAAGACAATAAGAGAACATGAAGAAGTAAACTTAGACAACAAATATGATCGCAATAGCACCTAGTGAACTGTCATTCATTACAGTGTTCACTAGATATCTCCACATTTATATGGCCAAAAGAGAATGAGCAAAGAGTAACCTAAATGATATATTTTTTTTATAACAATGTCAGACCACCACTTCTATTAGTGTCACAATCAACATCCACTATAATCACGATGCCCAATTGCGTTTTAAGAGCATCCATCTCACTGACAAAAGGTTGGTCTCAAAAACTAAGACTAAATTGGAACTTGGAAGTCCTTGTATAAGACATAACGCTTGAATTTCATGGGGGTTCCCAAACCCTTAACAATTCCAACATAATGTTTCATGATGGTTGACGACACTGATCAACATAACTTACTGATGATAAAGTTTGAAGCTCTTGAACAGTGACTCGTCTTTGCTTCTTCACCCTCTATACTACAACACTAGCAAATTCATCATCAATAGCCAAGACAACATCAAAATCTTTACGCTTAATTAGAACATGTTTCCAACACAATATGAGAAATGGAATTTTGCTATGCACGAGCTAATTTCTTCCATTTTTCCTTTTTTAGAAATTGTTTCATTGGATGGAACCTACTTTACTTTCTCACTCATTATTGAGATAAATTCATGTTGAAGCATCATAGATGAACATAGACCATATTTTCCACAGGAACTACACTTGCTATCTTCTTTGATGGAGTGAATGATTCTTTTGATAATAATGACACATGTTGAGACCCAATACGAGGTGTAGGAATAACGGCTTTTTGACCCTTCTTCTTGCATAATGGAGGGAGCACAACAAGTTTTGGAATCTACCATTATAGGTGAAAACGCTTCCTCATCTATAGAGTACTTACTCCCTGAAATTTAACATATTAAGTACTAAGTCCTCTGGGTGCTATATACCCAAGCCACGATGTACATCATCAGTTCCTATACATGTCATATGCCCATGATTAGAAGAAGCACTTAACCAATATATATAATCCTCATACATCTTTTTTTTTTTTTTTTTTTGCTTTTTTCCTTCAATCCATTCTTAGTCATTATCTTTCTCTCATGACCCAAGACACCACAACAGTAACAAAACTTTGGAAGCCTCTCATATAACACCCAGTATCAAGCCTTTCTTTCATCCTTCCTGTTACCCAAAAAAACACCTAGTATCAAAGGTCATGTTATGTCGATATGAGTTTGGACATGTAGATATGGACCCAGTGCTTGACCCTGGTCATTAACTTCAACATCTATAAAACCACAAGCAGGATACCCATCTCTTGTCGAATTTCTAAGACATTATACAGTAGGAAGATCGAAGTCTCACACCCAAAAGTTGGCTTGTCTGAAACTAATATCGGAAATCCAAGTCACTTAATCATACTCTTGAAACATAATTAAGGATCTATCAAATAACCAAGGTGATCCTTTCACGACTCTTGTTCTTCAAAGCACCAAAACGAAACAAGAACATGTTGTCATTGAAGGCGCTAATGTCGATAGAGGTTTGAGTAGGCCAAATTTTGCAAAGTACGTCTTCTAAACCCTCTACTTGAATCACCCTTTTTGACAAAACCTTACCAACAAAACAACACGTCTTCGTCACGATCTCATTCACCTTGTTCTCCTACACCAATTCTCCTCCTCCTCCTTAGTTTACGTAGATTGACCTTCAATAATGACTCTACTCGATAAACAAGATTGTTCTTACAAACGTAAGACTAAAACTCATACAAACTAGAGCATTGTCGAGAACCGTAGCATACCCATATGGAAGACGAGACTATAAACAACATTTATGCGTTGAAAAACTAAAAATTTAATAATTAAGAGCTGGTAGACTTAGATTTGCAATAAATTTTTATTACTTTTTAATATCTTATCATTAATCATAAGGGCTTAATTAAGCAAATCCTATACCATATGTGTCAAATGTGTACATAAAAATTAAAATTTTTCATTTTACCCTTTGCGTATTGTTAAGTCTTGAAATACAAAAAACAGAAACATTTCTCTTGTTTTTTTTTTAAATTCAAGGAAGCACAAATACTTCATATTTACTCCATGTCATGTCACACGTAACGTGTGTGTTATACTTGTATCGGACACACATTCATTTTAGATATCCCGACCTAATCACTTTCTTTATCACTTTATTATATTTCTTTTATCGTGTTCTATGTTATATTCATATTCCTTGTCGTATCCGATCTTCATTGATAAAACCCTTTTTCTTTTGCTCGAAAATAAAAATTAGGCCTAAATACTCTTTTGGTCCTTTATTTTATTTTTAGGTTTCAATTTGGCCATTTATCTTTAAAAAAAGTCAATTTAGTTCTCTATGTTTCTAATGTATGTTAATTTCATCATTCTGTCATGACAGTATTAGAATTTTACCGAAATATATTGATTTTACCGGAATTTCATTTTCAAATCAAAAGAATCTGCATTGACATTGACAAGAAAAGCACAAATATAGATAAAATTTTACCCAGAAAAGGAGAACAACATCGACTTTTTACCAATAAAAATATCAAACACAATGGAAAAATGTAGATCTCGACCTGAAAATGTAGATTTCGATGGCCGGAAGAAAGAATCTTTGACAAAATCAGTATATTCGGATGAAAATCTAACATTATTATAGCGGAATGATGAAATTGACAAATATGAAGAATATAAAAAATTAAATTGACTCTTTCTAAAAAATAAAGGACTAAATTAAAATCTTTAACTAAGAAAAAGAATCAAAAGAGTAATTAAGCCTAAAAATTATAAGGAATATATAAGGACTTTATGTAGCAACTAACGCTGTCTAACGTCTAGCTTTACACTTTATTTTATTATATTTTTTAGAAAAAGATAAACAAAAATAGAGAACAATGTCCAATTCGCACACCAACCGTGATGACCAAATCATTCCCCAATCCGTGCCACATCTCTTTGCTTATTTTCTTTTCATTGTTGAAGATTAGGATTCTCTCGGGAGATCGAAATTGGGTATGAAATTTGCGGTCAAAACCTGAAACGTAGCCAATCCCTAACTAAATCGAGAAAATTGAAGATAAAAGACATAATGGACAACATGTGAATGCATCTATTGGTGCATGTGACACACAGACACAGAGCGAATTTCAGAATTCATGAGGAAATTAATAATGTACCTTTCAGCATTAAGGTTCAGGCACACAAACAGAATGACTTGTGCCATCTTCAGTCAAACTATACCAAACCCTATTTACACACACAAATACATACTCTTGCTAATTGTTACATTATCTTCTACTAATAAATAAATAAATACTCTTGTAAATTTTAGCAAATTGTTTAGCCTCGTTCAGGGTGGTTTTCTGCTTGTGCAGCAGCAATATATTGATGACAAAAGAGGAGCCGTACTTGCAAAAATACTTTGAAACTTAAATTAGGATGCCTAGAATAAAGTAGCATAATTGTGTAATCAGTTTAGTGAATACTCGTTCGATTGTACATTAATTGACCTATTGTACGGAGTACATAAATTTGAGAAGTTCGGGGAATTGCTAAGTTTAAAAGCATAGTTCATTTTAAAATTTTTTTAAAAAAAAAGCACAGTTGTGTTTTTAAAATTTACCTGTAGTTGGAGGAGACTTTTTTTAGAGGTCAAATAACAGTAAAAAAAAATATTAGGAAATTGCATACCAAAAAATATAAAAATATTAGGAAATTAAATTCTATTAAATATTTCTTCTTTTATTATAAATTACTTTTATCTAATTCACGTAAATTAAAAAAGTAATTATTTCTCAAATTTATCAACAAAAAAAAATATATTGATATTTCAAAGCTACCCTTATTTAAAATTTTATAACTTTATTCCTTTATTTTTCTATTATAATTATTACCCTATCATTTTTGAGTGTATTTGATATAAACTTTTTAATACTGTCTAAATATTCTAAAATACTTTTCCAAAAAGTGATTTATAATAATTTTTTTTTTCAAAAAAGTGATTTATAATAAGGGATGAAGAAGAAATACTTTATTTAATTCCTTGTGATAAACTCTGAGTACTATTATAAATTTAACAGAATCAACTACTCGTATTATAGTGAGTGTATTTGGTATGACAAACGTATAGCTTATCTTGTAGCTTTTAGCTTATTGATTTGGTCAATAAGCTACTAAAGCTGTTTGGTGAACAAAAAATAAAAGAAGCTTATAGCTTTCAAAAAGGAAGCTTATAGCTTTTAGAAAGCTACATCAGGTAGCTTTGAGAAAAAAATAAGAGCTTTCAATAAATCATATCTCAATTTTACCCTTTTTTTTTATTAAATTATATTATTATTTATTCTGGCCCAAATTAACATTATCCGCCAAATTTTTTACTTTTTTCCCCTCAAACCCAAAAACCTAGAATCCTTCTATATATTCAACATTTGTATGATATTTTTTTTTATGGTGGAAATCCTATATTTAACTATTGATTCAGGAGACATAAAGGTATATGATATTTATTTTAACATTGATCATCAAATTTCTCTTTCACTTTTTTGTTATCCTCAATTTTTTATTTTTTTTATTTTGTGAATTTGGTTCAGATTGGATTTATGTGATTTAGTGATTTTTTTTATTTTTGTGAATTTGGTTTAGATTGGATTTATGTGATTTTGTGATGGCGGTATGTCCAATCAATAGGCTAAAAGTTTTGTCCTTCTTTCGTGTCATTGTTAATAAAGATACCATGACAATTTTATAAAAATAATAAAAAAGTTTAAAGTGCAGTAGCACTTAGTAATAATTATGAATGTTATAATTTTTTTTATCATTTATATCTATATGAATGAAGTATATGACTTTCTTTATAAGCTACTAGTGTAGTATTATGGTCATTGAAATATGAATGTCAATGTTAATTATTATTCTACATGTTATGTACTTTTCAGTCATTTAACATGTTTAAATTAGTTGTACAGCTAGTTTTGTCAAACAACTCTAGTTCAATAAGCTAGCTATACAGCTATAAGTTCACAGCTAAAATCTCACAGCTATAAGATAGGTTCACAGCTATTAGCTATAAGCTCACAACTATCAGCTACAAGCTCACAACTATAAGTTAGTTTTGCCAAACAAACCCAATAACATTTATTCTAAGAGATTGAAACTGCACATTTAATTCCAGAAAGTGTTTGTCATCATTCAGATAAATCCCTTTGTCAATTGAGAATTTGAGATCAATTAATAATGCTACTCCTTCCCTTTCATACATAGTGTGTTTTAAGGTTATGCATATGTTTTAAGAAATGATTAAATGATGTAAGAATTTGTTGTATTTTGACTTTAAAGCCCCTATATAATCATTATTGAAGAGAGATAAATGTATTAAAAGTGAAAAAGAGCGTGTAATAAATAAAGATGTGTTTGGAAAAATAACATTAATTATGCATTGAGTTTATAAAACAACACGACTTATGAAACATAATATAAATACTCAAACAACATTATGGACGAAAAATAGGGAGTAGGGAGTAGTAACGCTGTGTCATGTAGCCATGGCCACATGTCATACACATGGCAACCATGAGCCATTTATCATCAGTCTCCAACGAGGTGACTATGGCCCAATCACACAATGACACGTGGCAAATGGAATTTTTACAAAAAAAACCTCTAATTTCCCTACTGTTAGGTATAGAACTAGTGACCCATCGGTTTAAGGAACAACCTCTACCGTGCCAATAAGCTATTCGCATAACCTAACACTAGAGGTTGAACAACTAGATGGTAAATGTTGTTGCATTAAACTAGCATGTTGCTGGTTGAATACCCAACAACAACAACAAAATTAGTGTTTTCTTGTGTAAAAGTTGAATTTGCCACATGTCATTATTGGATGGTTGGTGAATCTTAAAAATTGAATTGATCATACTTACATCCCTAGGTATTAAAATGATTATAGGGGATTAGTTTTCGATCGTCGGCTAAAGGATACTTTTGGTGTATAAAAAAATATATTATTTACTTGGTATTTTTTTTCTTATTTTTCAAAACAATTAGATTGATCTCTTAAATTATTTTAGGTTAAAAATCGGTTTCTTAATTTTTTTTCAAATAAATTTCGTAATTAAGTTGTTGTTGTCCAACAAATCCATCATTTCCATTATTTTTTTATCAAGTGACATGTGTCACTTAAAAAATGGTGTCACGTGTTTAAAAAATGGTTTAAATATTTTTTTTTATTTTCAAATAGTGTAAAAAAAATGACAAATTTATCATACCATAACAACTTGCAAAACTTAAAAAACTGATTTTTAAAATAAATTATAAATGACTTAAAAACTAATACTCCACTTTCTCAATTCCAATTTAATTGTCGTTTTAATATTTTTAACTTGTTTCAAATTATTTGTTACTTTAAAATTCGAGGCTACATTAATTAATTTTTACCAACTATAACATTGTTTTTAAATGTTTTGAAATACTCCATCCGATTCTTATTATAAGCCCCTTTCTCTCTCACAAAAGGGGTTTATAATAAGAACCGGAGAAGTATATAAAATATGCGATAATTAATATAGTATGAGAATGATATAATAAAATTGTCTTACTCTTTTATTGAAAATTAAAATACTAATTAATGTTATTAATCCGTATGAAACTCTTAATTTGCCTTTTTTTTTTAGGTTCTCTCACTCTTTGGATGTGCTCTGTCTCGATGTTGACGCTAACAGATTTGTAAATACAATATAAAATTTTATATTAACAATACACAAAGCTTTAATTCAACTTAAAATAGTTTATTTTTTTTATATTATCTTAATTAAATCAATTCCAGTTTAAAAAAATTAAATCAATTCATTAACTTTAATAACATAATTAAAATTTTTTAGTCAGTAAATTAAAATAGAAGATTACTCAATAAACTTGAGACAACATCAGCTTAATTCACAACTCTTCCTTATAATGATGCATAAATTAGTAGGAGTATGAATATAAAAACAGTGAGACATGTAAATTTTTTCTCTTTCATCCATCAAATCCTATATTATAATTTTGATATATTACACTTGAAATTGTACTTCCTTCTCATCGTTAAAAAAAAAGAGAAAAAAAATTTTGGTTATAAAAAAATTTGAATTTTTATTACTTCATTACTTTAATATCTAATTATTGTGATTGATTGAGATAATATCTCATTACGATAGGTTATGTACTAGTTTTTAATTTTTATCCTAATAACCAGCTCCCAATAAATTGGTAGAGTTATAGGATATACAGTGTTGAAGATCGAGTTTCATCCCTGTGACAACGCTTCCCCTTCTTATCAATAAATATATATATATATATATATATAACTTTTTTTTAGAAAAATAATATAACTCTTATTCCACTGAATCTTTTCCTTTCCATCTCAAAATATGTCATTAATTAATAAGCAAAGGGCTATCTAATCCCTCTATGATATTCATTTCTTTTCTCCGTAAAAAAAAAAATGCTCAACTTATTCATAAATGATAATACAATCTTATTTCTCTATAATCCATTTTTTCCTCTCTCGTAAATACCGTAAGAGTGATGATATAGAGACTTAGAAAATGAACCTACATATCAACATACATCATAAGAATGTGACATGAATTACCTGTTAACTAATCAATGATAGGCAAGTGACAGATGTCACTCTTTTTATGGTGTAAGTTGATTTGTAGGCTCATTTTATAAGTTTTTAAATATTTTTAATACCGTAAATAACAACCCCATGTTTGCAAGGAAATCCAAATCCACTATTGGGAAACTCGAATTTAAGTAATGGTTTTGATTTTTCGAGCCCTTAAAAATTTACTACTGCTCTTTTTTGGGCAGCACTGTTTTGTTCCCGATTCCCATGCACAGCCAAGGTGGCTCCCATGATGACAAAGCCCCCACGCTGTGTGGCTGTGGCTAACAATTTTTTCCACGTAATTACCCTTTTCCCTTTACGCTATCATCGCTATGTATCATTATCAAAAGGTACACGCAGCATTATGATGGAATGCAAGCAAGGAAGACCTTTGATTAGGTGGACCAAAGCTTATACCTCGCATGGGTTAGTTATGAGCTTTTGACTTTTACAGTTGAGAAGTTAAAACCCAATCATATGTTTCAAATAAGTAAAGGGACAAAATCATTGTTTTGCCATAACTCTTCCATTAAAAACATTTTTGGATAAACAATACGCTATAATCTTATACTCCTTCCGGCTCGAATTATAAGCAATTCTAACCACTTTTACGCTTATTAAGGAGGTTAGTTGATTGTATTTTATTTTTGGAAAGTAGTATTGGAAATGAAACAAAAATTAATTAAGATTACAATTTTCTAGAGATGTTTTAGGAAAGTGGCATTGAGAATGAAACAAAATTTAATAAAGTTAGTTAGTTTTGCTTATATTTTAAACCAAGAGTAGTATGTTTTTTGTTGCTTATAATTCGAGCCGGAGGGAGTAAGACATATTTAATCGAATTGCACATATATATCAAGAAAAATATTACCTTCGTTCCTTAACTTTTGGCCTTTTAGAGACTTGAGCACACATATTAAAAAAAATGTTAATGATTGTAAGTTTTATATATGTTTTGTCTAAAATATCTCTATTTAATCCTTATTGATAATTGTAGTACTAATATTTTATTTTTATTAAGAAATGTGTTCATTAATTAATGTATGGTGGTTATAGATGAGAGAGAAGATAAAAGTATAATTAATGAGGAGTAAGAGAAATGATTGAATGAAGAATTAAAGTTGGAAAGAAAAATATGTTTATACATTGAAATCATAAAAGGACAAAAGATATCGAATGCGAAAAAAAGCCTAAAAGTCCAAAATTAAGAAACGAGGTTTTCTTTTTTTTAGTTTTATGAATTCAATTAGAACATATTATAACATTATAATTTTACCCTCTAAAATTTTATTGGAAAGTTCACATTCATTAATGAACAATAAAAAAAAATATATAGTCAAAACATTTAATAAGGACAAAAAAGAAAAAAAAAACAATAAATGATGCTTAGGAAATATAAAGTGACTTATAATTAAGATCAAGAACATCTTTTAGATTTTTTTTTTTGGATAAGATAGATTTATTTCAAGGAACATATTTTAGAATGTGATTTATAATAAGGATTAGAGGGAGTATATATATATCAACAAGGGGTTGGTCAAGTGGTAGCTCACTTGGTCCCTTAACAAACTAGTATCGAGTTCGAGCCTTGGGTATGAAGCAACCCCGCTGGGAGACCCCTACCGCTCAATGCGAGCTTAGTTGGGTCAGATCGAATGAGTCGAATTTTGGGTAAAACCAGATTCGGGTACCGATTGGTGTACACCAAAAAAGAGGGAGTATATATTAGACAAAGTGGAAAAACTTGTGTCATTTAAACATAAAATCATGAGTTCGACTCTTGAATTCATGCGTATCTAAATCATATTCCCTCCATTCCTTAATTTTTGTCCTTTTAGGTTTGGACACATATATTAAGAAAATGTTTATTATTGTAAGTTTTATATGTGTTTTTTTTGTAAAATGTCTATATTTAATTTTTATTAGGAAGTGTGTCCAATAATTAATGTATAATAGTTTAGAGATGAGAGAAATGATAAAAGTAAAATTAACAAGGAGTAAGAGAAATGATTGAATGAAGAGCTAAAGTTGGAAAGAAAAATACGTATACATTAGAATTATAAAATGACAAAAGATATAAAATGAGAAAAAAAGGTAAAGGGCCAAAAGTTAAAGAACAGAGGGTGTATTTTTATAAAAAGTCTTTGTTTAGATTTCTCGTGTTTCAAAAGATTAATATTTCACTTATCGGATGGAAGGATAATCTAAAAAATCAAATATATTTTCATTGGCAATTAAATTAATGTATTTTATAATACGTTAGGTATTTAAGCATGATGTCAGGGGTTTGATCTCTATCGTAGGTATGAAAAAGATTTTGTTGATAGAGGTAATAAAACTCACTTCGATGATTTCTAGCCTCGAAAGAGATTAGTTTTCGACTATCAACCGGATGATACCCTTGATGGAAAAAAAAATTTAATAATGTATTTTTTTTTTTGGTGAACAATAATAATGTATTTTAATCATATGGATAGATGATATTAATACGAAGGATTAAAGTGATATTTTACTAATGAAAAAACTTGTGATAATATTAGTACCTACGTTATTTGCTTAAATAAAAGTACCTACATTATTTGATTTCCCTTAAAAGAAATATTCCTATCGAATGTAAATTGACCTTTATCTTACGGATGCAATGAAGTGCAGATAAAGAATTAAAGATTGGTTCCAATGTTCCATGCAAAAATGAAGGAAAAAAAAAATGATAATTATCCACAACATTCACGCCACTGCTAGATATTACTATATTTCATCGATTACTTAGCCTTAAACCAAGGATAATCTTAAGCACAAGGTTACTAGCAAACCATAAATTGAAAACAATCCATGATTTGTTCCTCAACCTGCGCACTACTTTTAAAAGAAATAATTGATGCTTAATGAAAAATCCATGTTTCATGTCTTTAGTTATGTGAGTAAACTTTAAACTGTATTTAGCCCGTATTTTTATTTTTTTGACAGGAATCAAAAAGAGAGACTACATCCTAATAAAAACGTGCCCAACAACATCTAACTCCAAGTCCCACACCATATGGCAAACGGAACAAAGGAAGCATTCAAAGAGCTACCCATCTTCGCCAACTTGTCTGCACAAGAGTTCGTCTCACGGAAGATATGCGAAATAGCCACCTGCCAATTGAATGCCAACAACTCACGGATCTGCTGCACCATTACCGCAAACACATGGAAAGCAAGATCCTCAGCCATGGATATGAGGCGATACACCTCCATTGAATTTGTTTCACAAAGTACATTCCGAAATCTAGCCTCCCAAGCCATCAAAAGCCCATGCTTCAAACCCAGTAACTCAGCCAAAAGAATACTAGTTGAGTTATGTCTTCCAGAGAAACCTTGAATCCACCCCCCTCTATGGACCCGTAACAAACCACCGAATCCCACAAATAGTTCTCCACTCTTGAAACTATCATCCACGTTCAGTTTAACACAAGAACTAGGTGGTTTACTCCAAGCCACCTCCCTCACACCATGCGCAGGATGAGATTCCATATTAAAGACCGTAGACATATCTGCAAGCAAAGTATTGACCCGGAAACAAATTTGCTCTAAACTCCAGTTTTCAGAATCAAGAATGATGCATTACGCCATCTCCAAGACCACCACAACACAACAAGGAATTTACTTGGAGTCTCACAAGCTAACATCTTCCTAATCCACTGATGAGTCTCAGGAAGGAAGAAATCCGGATTAGAAAAACCAAAACGCAGCCAAAGGTCCATGCTCACTGTGCAATCACGAATGAGCACAACCACACCTAGTGCATTGAGGAGACGAAGCCAAATTCCTAGAGAATCTTAAAGAGTTCATAGGTATAACATCAAGAAGCATAACCCATATAAACACTTTGATTTTTTTCGGGCATTTGACCTTCCACTACCATGACCAGGATGTCTCCATATCAAAACCACCTCTCTGATGACATAACCACCTATACCCACTTGCCGCCGTATACTCCCCATCCGTTTTGAAAGACCAACTCCACACATCTTCCACATTGCCAAAGCCCAGAATCTGAATATCACTCAAAACCGACCTTATTTCACTAGGGACAATAGTGTAGAGGTTATCCCATTTCCAAGCTTCATCCTGCCACACATCCGTAACAGACTTATCCGTGTCAGTAATGTGAACAAAAGAAACATAATCACAGAACTTACCAAGAGTACTCCACGATCCAAACCAGAAGGAAGAATTACCATCACCAAACCGAAACCGAAAAACCATCCTTCAAAGCCATCACAGACCGAACAATAACCAGCATAGTGCTGGACATCAGGCCATTAATATCAAGGGAGAGGATATTCCTACCTCTCAAGTACTTGTGGTCAAGCATGTTCTTCCAAATACAAGAATCATTAGACACCATTCTCCAGACCAACTTACCCAAAAGAGATGTGTTTGCCATACGCGTATCACGTAAACCCAACCCGCCAAACCTCTTAGGTGTAGTGACTTTCCTCCAACTCACAAGGTTCAAACTCCTTGTAGCACCCTCTCTTCCCCATATGAAGTTTCTTGACACCCTATCAATATCATTGCATATACTCTGAGGAAGCCACATAGTCTGCATGGTATAAGTAGGTATAGATGCCAACACTGACTAAGTTAGCCAAATCTTGCCAGCACGATTCAGTAAATTCCTCTTCCATGAAGCCAGCCGCGTATGGAGCTTGTCAACCAGAGGCAAGAAGTGATTTCTAGTAACTCTTCCTGAGATAAGAGGGAAACCCAAATACCTCCCCAAATCCTGACAGAAGGGAATGTTCGTTGCTTCCTTAAAGTCATGAATCACATTCTGGGGGACTTTGTTACCTGCAAAAGCTTTGGATTTTTCATAATTCACCTTCAAACCAGAAGCTGAGCAAAATTCATCTAAAACCTCAACAATAAGATGCTGCTGATTATTTCCAGCTTTGCAAAACAAAAGGACATCATCAGCAAAAAGCAGGTGAGAAATTTGCGGTCCACCTTTAGAGACGCTGACAGGGCACCATTTCCTCTCCTCAACCTTCCGATTAATAAGAGTTGAGAGTTTTTCCATACATAGAGAAAATAGATAGGGTGACATAGGGTCCCCTTGAAGGCCTAAACCCATTAAGCTTTTCACCATTCCACAACACCGAAAGACTAGACGAGCACACACATTTCATGATGAGAGAGATCAGTATGTTAGGGAAGCCAAAGTCACCTAAAGTAAACTTTAGGAAATCCCAACTAATGCGGTCATAAGCCTTTTCCATGTCTATCTTCATAGCCACCAAACCCACTTTACTGTTCGATTTTTTCATAAAGCAGAGGATCTCTTGGGCAATTATGGCATTATCAACCGTGCCCCTTCTTGGAACAAAGCTACTCTGAAGAGGCCCAACCAGATTGTTCATAAATGGGTGCAAGCGGTTAACAATCACCTTAGTCACAATCTTGAAAAGCACATTACAGAGACCTATAGGTCGAAAGTGCTTGAATTCAGTAGGTTGAGGAACCTTAGGAATCAAGACCAAGAGAGTCTCACAGAGCCGAGTATCAATAGTACCTGTAGTAAAAGTTTCCGAAACCAACTTCCAGGCATCCCAACCTACCACATCCCAGTATTTCTTGAAGAAGATAGGCTGAAAACCATCCGGTCCCAACGCTTTGAATGATTTCATGGACATGATAGAGCAACGAACTTCCTCCATCGAAACCGGACCCACTAGAGAAGCCTGGTCACTACTACTCAACTGCAGAACCGGAACATAACTCAGAAGACTAGGGCTAGAGCCAATAGGAGATGCAAACAGATTTCTATAGAAAGATTGTGGCTCTGCCTTAAGCCGTGCCTCATCAACACACCACGAGTTATCAACAAGAAAAAGACACAGAATCTTGTTGCGCCGTCTCTGGATATTTGTCTGAGTGTGGAAGAAATTTGTATTACGATCACCATATTTAACCCAGTTCTCTCTCGATTTTTGCAACCAAAGCATCTACTCTTGAGCAAGAATTCTAGCATGGTCTTTGAGTAAACTCTTCTCAAACAATAATAGATCACTAGAGCAATGCACCTCAAGATATCTTTGCACCCCAGCAATTCTAGCTTCTATACGACGTTTATTTCGGAAGATATTGCCAAATTTCTCCTTATTAAACCGTAAAGCATCAGTTTTCACTTTCTGAAGAGCTTCAAGCACCACCCCTTCACCTGTATGCCAAGCATTACTAACCACCTGCTCAAACTCCTCTGCATAGTCCAAGCAACTTGGAAGCGGAATGGTCTAACACTTTGGGGTGGGATAAAACCACTGCATCTGACAAGAATAGGGGAGTGATCAGACTGTATGCGACAAAGATTCTCTGCATGTGCATCGGGAAAAGCATGCTGCCACTGAACATCCACAAGAGCTCTATCTAGTCATTTCATGATCAACCTGGTGTTCCCTTCTCTCCGCAGCCAAGTGAACTTCGAGCCCATGGCACCAATATCAATTAATCTACACTCATCAATTAATCCATTTCTCAAGAAACGCCCACTGTAAACCTCAGAAGGAAGGAGAATCTCATTAAAGTCACCAATCAGTAACCAAGGAAGAACAATAGAAGACCGTAGAGAGATTAAATGGCTCCAAAGGTTCTCCCTTACCACAGGAATCAGGCTACCAAAGACTACACTGGACAACCACGATTGACCTTGAAAGGAGATACTGATAGTAACACACTGATGAAACACATCAACAATATCAATAACCACACCTGCTTGGACATTGCTAAGCACCCAAATGCCTCCTGAATGCCCTTGAGCTTCCATGATTACACAAGGATGATAACCCAAAGCATCCCAAAACCTACTAACATTAGTATACTGAACATGCGTCTCAACAACAATAAATAAAGAGGGATGAAATTGTTGAATCAAATTTCTCACATGACGCTTACCACCATTATTAGCAGCGCCACGAATATTCCAAGCTATTATTTTGAAGTCTTTAAAAACTATCATGATAACAAGAAGAAAAGAAAGAAACCGCAACTCGGACAGGACCTCAATGGACATCAGAGACCACTGTGTTGCCAATTCCTTCCAATAGCACTTACGGCACATAATCTTCCATTCTATCATCTTGTAAACTATCCATCTTGTTTTTTTGGGAGAGAAGCATTAATTCCTTTCTTCCCAGACAAGTCAGAAGGTTTACGCCCCTTGTTGCTTCCTTTGTTGACTTGAGTGGCAACACCACCCAGGAGGTTTGGGGATATAATAATCTCCGTACCCAAGTCAAACCCCTTCACAGGACCACCTGTGCCTCTATCTTTCTTCAAAACAGTGTTTATTCCTTCTCTTCTAGAAGAAGTGTCGAGTCGACTCACCGAGTTGGGTGCCAAAGACTCAGTTATGAGTTGCACGTCCTTCCCCTTACTAGATTGCATGGATGTGACATTAGTTTTAGGAGTATTGATACTCCCATTATCTTTCATGCGACCCACTTCCTTACGGGCCCGCTTTTTCTCATTCTTCTGAGATGTCCCACTAGAGGAGTATGCTCTAGGGGTATTTTCGTGAATAGAAACACCATGTGCTTTACCCACATTAACTGTCAAATGATTAGGAATCACCACTTGATCAGTAACTGTGGCAGGTGATGATTAGGAAATTATCTCCTTATTCCTATCAACATTAAATCCCTTATTTTTCTCTTTCCCTCCTTTTTTCTTTCTCCGTACAATCAGCCAGTCACCATGCACAGATTCCTCCTCATCACCTTCCTTAATTTTCTCCATTTCGTTGATAACAATCAACTCTTTCCCTTGATTATTGTCCTGTGGCTGCGTGTTCTTCGGAGCTTCCTTATTCAACGCTCCGTCAACAACCACCGTCGGAAGAATCTGGCTGACCTTGAGTGGAGCGGTGGTGCAATTTCTACTCATGTGACCATAGCATCCACATGAAGCACAAATCAAGTGCAATCCCTCATACTCCACTTTGTACCAATGATCCCTGAACCACACTTTCCCAACCACAGGCATCGTTAAATCAATCTCAACACATATTTTTGCAAATTTTCCTCTGGCTACATTGACAGTCGGCATGTCAACCCGATGCGGAACTCCCACTGCCGATGCCAATCCACTCTTGTCAAAAACCATCAGGTTTAACCCCGGAAAACGAATCCAAACAAGTGTTCTATTCACTTGAGTTGTCGGGGAAACAAAGTCAGGCTCCCAACGCTCCACTGAAAGGTAATGATCAAAAATCATTCACAGGCCTCCTGTCATGACTTTCTCTCTTGCTAACTCCTCCTCAAAGTTAACAACAAAGAAACCATTGCCAACATCCATGAGATCAAACCAGCTACTCAGTTTCCAAATCTGTTTTAATTTATCCCTCATAGTCATAAAGCCAATAGTCTTCCCCAGAAGCTTCACTATTACAACATCTTTTCACGGGAGACACATTTTCTCAAACACCGACTCATCCAAGTAGACTTTAGGGTTCAGTCTATTACCACCTTCCGGCACGATCCTCATGAGGTTTTCCTTCACTAGGTCAATCTCTTCCAGTCTCGGGGGTGAATGCTTACCACCCATCATTTTGTCCCTAAAAGAAACTCCATATTGCACCAAGTTGGTACTCAACCCCCTAAAGGAAACTCCCTAAGGAAACTCAGATTGCACCAAGTTGATGCACGAACATATATTTTATTTTTTATTTAATATTAAAATAAATAAATTTATACTCACCATCTTTAATTGAATATTTTCTTTATAAAATATATCAACATTACTTCTTATCAATTTTATAAAAACGATCTCCGCACATTCTCGATGTTGCCAAATATGCAACAATTTTCTTTTATGGGAACACCTTTGTTTAAAAAAATAATTCATAACCACATTCCATTGTTTAGACTTCAAGGAGACTTAATAAGAATATAGTTTTTTTTAAATTTTTTTTATAGATACTTACAAATATTCTTAATATATTTGTTGGCAGGACATAATGCATAAGATTTCAGGTTCAAATTTTAGTAATGACGCAATATTTGCTAATAATATATATATATTTGTTGACATGTAAAATATAGTAAAAAAATCATTAAAACATGTAACTTTTTATATTTTTGAAATATAAAATATTGTGAACCTATCTTTATTTAATTTTTCCTATTTTAATAATCTTTATAAGTACTTTTAGCAAGACCTTTTCTAAAAACTGATTTGCATACCTCTGCTAATAATTCCCAACTCTAATTTGAAAATGCAGAGAAATTTAACTTTTTATAAATCTGAATTTTATGCCTATACTAATTCAAAAATACAAGTATATAAACCCACAATAAGTTTATGGCTTTTCTAATTTTCTAAAAGTATTATTTTTACTAATACAAGTTTAGGGTGTTGAACCTCAAGAAGTTTATGAAGGTTAATTAGGGTATATCTCACAGCTCAGTTGTTGACGATGTGATAATCTTGTCAGATGAATAATTTGTAAACTTTCGTTAAAAAAAGATAAAGAAAATAACTAATTATTTAGGAGCCCACAAGCCACATCTTGTTTGAATCCAGAAACCAATCTCGGTCCACATCATTACAGTTTAAGCTTGTATTTATGCCAAATTAGGAGGGAAGACGATAGAGCTGAGGGTAATCCATGCACCCGAGCCCTAGCTCCCACATCTCGCATACAGTACATTGTATATAATTATTTATAGAGCTTTGCTATATATTACAAAACAAATGGCCTAGTAAACTTGATATATAGTCAATAGAATTCTAGAATTTGTTATAAATTATGGTTGAATGTGGGGTCTAGAAGAGATTGAATGGACAACTAACGGTGCAACTTTTACATTGTTTTTAGTTTGTATTTCTGGATATATATGTATATATATATATATATATATATATATATATATATATATTTATATATATAGTTCAATTCGCAGTATACAACATTTTTAATATTTATACATATGTCATATATTTTTTTAATTATGTTTAAGCTATTTCTTGCATATACTTTGTTTAACTAATTACATATGTACTTTTTTTTTCAATAATTTTTAAAAAAAATAATTTTTGTTACATCCGTACGTGTATATAATTTTACTTATAGGGTCATCACGCGTATGCATGACTTCTGGATCTTCACGAGGACAATATAATAGGCAACATTTGGAATTCAATGACATGAAGGAACTTTCAGCTTCAGGGCTGAGGGAGCATAGTTGATAGTACCCAAACTCCAAAACCGGCACACGGTTGTTTGGGGTTGAAAGCCTCCATAGTACGTGCCGTTCATGTCAGGGTTCAAGTTGGTCATCGACCATTACGGTCTCGTGCGGTTGCTATGGCTGTGGTCCCATTTAATTGAGATTTGGAAGAAAATGGGATATTTTTGAGACTGACTAACGGTGACATAACATGAGGGAATAATATAAGAGATAAAATTAGAAAAAGGATAAAAGAGACCATGTGGTATTGTAGTGGTAGATTATTCGGACCATTAGATGAACTTATGATGCAAACATTAAAAATCAAAAGATTCTTTTCTTTAAAAAAATTAGCTCAAGTGATAAATATGTGAGATATAAGTGTTAAGGAATTCAGTTCAAATAATGATGAATGGTGTTGTGTCTAGGATATTCGAAGTGTCTCGATCAAAGTTCTCAAGATGAAGATTAAGACTGATTTTGATGTATGACGTTGGCGGCTCGTCCCTAATGAAGGAAGGTAGCAACCCAGGTCAATATTTTTTTGTGTGTTTGTGACTTGAGAATACTTGAGAGTAAGGGTGTTTGTGGTTCGTTTCAGTTCGGTTTTGAGGCAAAAAGTCATTCGATCCAATCATAAAATATACATGCGGTTTGGTTTGGTTTGGTTCGGTCCAATTACATCATCAAATCCAATACCGTCCAATCCAAAATAAAACATGTGGTTTCGGTTCGGTTCGACCCGGGTTTAATTTAATTACAACTTTTATGTAATTTTTATAAAAATTGATTATTTGGTCATAAATATATATTTCTTTTACTACAAGTCATAAACATATATGCATGAAAGCAGCTTTCATTGCTGTTGACATTTCTAATTAGCACAATCTGACATAACAATGTCCATATGTGCAATGTGTGCGTAAGTATTAAGTCAAATCCAATGTGTTTTTGTGCACGTATTTATAAGTAGCGGTCCAATTGGGTCCGAATCGGATCAATTCGGTCCGAATCGGTTCAATTTGGTCCGAATCGGTTCTTAGAACTAAAACAAAAAACCAATCGGTTTTTCAATAATTAGTCCCAAAAAATCCAAACAAATTCAAATTTTTTTCGGTTTTCGGTTTTTTGGATCGGTTTGCGATTTTTTTTTAGATCTATTTGGATATATATGAACACCCCTACCTGAGAGTTCAACATGTATATATAGGATTTTTAGGGTGACTCGGATCAGGGTCCATTCTTGCCCAGATCAAGCTTGTAAGGTTGTTGATACCGCGAGAATCTCGGAAGTCGTCGTCATCCCAATCAGCTTATCAGTTAAGATAAGCGACTAGGAGACATGACGATAGACATGACCTGGTCAACCCTAAATTAAATAACTTGGATCAGAATAAAGGCTTAGGCATATGGGCTCGGGCCATTATGCTAATCTAGTTGTACCTGAGTCGAACCTTACCAACGTGGTTATTTTGTTCACCTTGGTCAGCATGGTCAACTCGATCAACCTGATTTAGTCACAGTCCATAATGAATGATAAATGCACTTTCTTCTCTTTTCTTAAAAAAAAATCATATACAAAGATGTATTTCTTCATATCTCGATAATAATATATATATATATATATATATTAATATAAAAAAAATATTTATTATTAAATACTAACATTTGTAAAATACCTTTATTTAAACTTGTTGTTCAATTATTTTTTGTTTCATTCTTAATTTTGCATTCTTAAAATACCTTTATTTTTTTATGGATTTAAAAAAAAAATTAAATACACTTAACTAATTTTCTTAGTATTTATAAATTTTATTTTTTTTATATAATAAAGACAGAAGGGAGTATAACGATAACATTCAAGGCTCAACACAGTTTTTTGGTACATATTATGCTCAACACAGTTTTTTGGTACATATTATACTAAATTATAGATAGTAGAGTTTCTTAATGTTTTTGAGACGTTGAATAATTTCATTGGCTTAATTATGTATTTAATCTTTGAACTTTAGAATTTTTTGCCACATAATTTTGTTTTTTTATTCAATGTCTAACTCCTCGAAGTTACTTTTGGGTCTGTCATGTACTCCTTAGCTTTTACCATTTTTGGCTAAATTTTGTGATATGTCACATAAGAATTCTAATCAGACGCAAGAGGCTAACCACGTGATACCATATGGTCGAAGATCCTTTTTTTAAAAAAAAATTAAAGAAACTAAAAAAATTAATATTTTATATTTTAATTTAGTTTAGAGTGAAGGGACACTTTGGTCCCTCAAGTTTTTCGACAGGGACATTTTAGTCCCTCAAGAAATTTAATTCATTTTTAGTCCCCAAAGTTTTCCAAAAGTATCAATTTAGTCTCTGTCCTATTTCCGTTAGTCACTTCGTTGAGGGACTAAATTGGTACTTTTGGAAAACATGAGGGACTAAATTGGTACTTTTGGAAAACATGGGGACTAAAAATGAATTAAATTTCTTGAGGGACTAAAGTGTCCCTGTCGAAAAACTTGAGAGACCAAAATGTTCCTTCACTCTTTAGTTTAAAAAAAGATTAGAGATATTTTAATTTACGTGGTGTCTTCGCTTAGGTGACACCACGTAACACTTCGTGACTAACCTCTTGCGTCTTACTAGCATTTCGGTGAGACATTAAAAAAAAAAAAAGAATTCCGGTTTTGGCTGAAATTAGAAGTAAGAATATATGGCAAACCAAAGATAATTTCAGGAAGTCAAACATTAAAAAAAATAAAAAAATTGAGGACTTAGTGACAAAATAATCTCAGAGTTCAAGAACCATTTATATATTTAAGCCTAGCTTCATTTCACTAGGAAGCAACTGAATTTACATTAAGGTTCAGGAGATTTTTTTTTATACCAACCGGTATCCGGATCTGATTTACCCAGAATTCGACTCATCTGGTTCGATCTAACTGAACTCGCACTAAGCGGTAGGGGTCTTTCAGTAGGGATTACTTCATACCCAAGGCTCGAACTCGAAATCAGTTGGTTAAGAGATACCACTTGACCAACCAACGTTGATTTAAGGTTCAGGAGATGAATGAGGAAATTTCGAATCTCTTCCACAGTCCACCCAAATACCACCCCACTGAGAAAGAGTTTGCAATTGAATTATTACATAACCTAGAGAAAATTAAAAAGAACGTAACTGATTAAAATTTGTTGCCAGGGAAAAAATATTTTAGTGAGAAAGAATAAATTTATTTTAATAATTTCAATAATTTATTTGCCTCCAATGATTAGTTTCTAACAAAAAAATTGAAAAATAGGAGAACAGCAATGGATAAAATCTACGGGAATTAACTTGTTTTCTAAGAGAGGGAGAGTAGTGTTTCGAGCAATGAATTTCAAGTGGAACCTAAATGTTTCCAACCACACCCAAAGAGTGCACATGGGGAGAACCAATGAATTTCAAGTGGAACCTTTTCACAGTTGGTGTGGATCACCAATCATGCATGTTCAGCTTTGGAGAAATAATTTTGGATATATTTATTTTTGGTTGTATTATTTTGTGTTTGAGGTTCAATTTGAACACGTAGAGCGGATTAGAGGTATATGGTTCTAGAATAATCAAAGAGTTGATGATGGTCCATTTTAGCTGACATATTCGGCCAAGCATGTGAGCACTAATTAGGTATACCATTCATGCTTGCCTCACATGGCTGAAAACGCTTTGACACTTAATTTCTTCCATGTTAATCTTTATACCTCCAAGCATATAATGAATCTAGTTGGGACTTTATATGCCATAATATAATATAAATATGCAATACTTTTTCATGAAGTTGCATAGGAGTGTCTTAGTCACACATTAATTATCAAGGAAATTATTTGTTGTGGTAGAGATATTCAAAGATATAATCTAGATTCCAGGCCCGCAAATGGATAGAGATTTTGGCTTTCTTGAGGATATAAAGTGGATAGAGCATAGTAATTGGAAATCCAGTTTGCTTTAAACACACTGAATCTCAAATCCTACGTGATGTTAACAAAGATTCACTTTTCATATATATATATATATATATATATATATAAAGTCACAAAAACAAAAGGTAAAAATAAATTAAAGCAAAAAAAAAAACAATAATAGAGAAAACAATGCAATGTTTAAGTTGGAAAAGAATTGACAATATACTAATCATGTATAGGACCCACAAATTTAATGTTAGTATAAGGTTTTGACTTAATATGTGATGTTACATGAATTGATCTATTTCTTGTAAATTCTAAAAGTGAGTTAGATATGACTGAGAAGTTTCATATTGGTTAAGTTTGAATAATCGAAAAGCTTTACAAGTAAATTGATCCATGATCCAATGCATTAAAGTTTTTAGTCAAGATATAATGTTAGGGCCATTAATAATTATTTTTCTTTCATTTTACTCGTACAAATCTCCTCTGCTTTTGAGTTTCCACAAACCTAACAAATAGTATAATCAGAGCGAATGATTTGGCTAGACCAAATATAGATATTTGGAAATGTTAACAATATATGGAACTGCATGGTACAAGGAGAATTTGTGGTGTTAGATCCACTTATAATGATTATTCTTTGGCCAATTGTATGCAAATTTCCCCTGCTTTTGAGATACTCCAATCCTAACAAATGATTTCGGAGCGAATGGTTTGATGGGTGAGTATTATGAGTGACAATTATTTACTGATAAATGTGTTGAAAGTCTTCCTAATAGTATGTTAGTTAGATAATGTATTCCATTGAACACAATGGAGAGCCATGGTAAATGTTTGAAGATAATTTGTGGCCCAATTTGGAGGGAGTGATTTTGGCTCTTGAGAGCGTCGTGTGACTCTTAGGGACAAATCCATGAATTTTTGGATGTGAGAATTACGTATATAAATCAGTAATATTAGAAGTATAGAACATGTTCTTTATTAAAAAAAAAAAAAAAGGTTATTTAAGTTATTAGTCCCTGAATTTGGGTGCTCTTTTGGAATTAATCCTTAAACTTTTTTTCGATCTTCGAGTCCCTAAACTTTGCTCGAATTTTGGAAATGGTCTTTTCATCTTTTCATTACTTAAGTGGCGATATGATCGAGGATATGTCACGTTATCTTTGTTACATCGACATGTAACGTGTCAAATGATGCCATGTGAATTTTTTAAATTTAAAAAAATTCAAATTTATTAAAAACAATTAAAAAATATTTTTTTAAAAGAAAATCAAATCTTTTAATAATATTTAAAAGAAATGATTTTTTTATATCATGCAGTGTCACATGACTCTACATAACATATCACTTGTCGATATTGTGACAGTGACGTGATATGTCGTCAGCTATATCATCATTTAAGTAACGAAAGGACCATTTCCAAAAATTGAACAAAGTTCAGGGACCTAAAGCATCGAAAAAAAAGTTTAAGGACCAATTCCAAAAAAACACCTAAGTTCAGAGAATAAAAAGTTGTATAAGCCAAAAAAATTCAATCCTCACAAGCATAACTAATACACCGATGCTCAAACTAAGGCAATATATATATACAAAGATCATGTCTTACAAGCACTCACATAACTTTTATTCCAACATCATCAAAAAAGGGAGACTATATAACCAAATCTTATAATGAAAAGTGAAAACATTGTATTGCAACAATGACAACTTAAAATAAAGGAATATGCACAGAAATTTTCATTATTGTTATTTACAAGTTTTCATATTTTCGAAATATTGAATAATTTTCTCATTTTAATATCGTAAAAAATATATATTTGGCTATATTACCAAAAAACATCATTCAGCCAACCCCTCTTTAAGAAATAGAATTGGTAGCATAGTGATGAAGCCTTAATTCATCTTTGCATTGGAAAAATTAATTGTTATATGTAGGTGTTGGCTTTAAAACATCGGAAAAAACATAGTGCATACAAGGGCGAAGGCAGGTGGCCGGTAGCTTGTGGGGGCAAGTGCTCCCACAAAGTTTTTATTTTTTAAAATTCATATATGTAAAAATATGTTATATATTTATCTTGTGTTAAAAACAAATCAATGTATACTCCAACTTAGCGGACAGTTATTTTTTTTTATTTTTTTTTGAAACCAAGTGGTGTTTGGGCTTCACATTTTTTGTGGCCCAACTAATTCATCTTGGATCCGCGAATTATGCGAGTCTTTGACTCAACGGTATGAATCCTCTTCAGGAATTATTGTCTCACTGGGACTTGAGCATTTGACCCTGGAGTCCTTAAGCGCTCAATCAGTTTCCACTAGGGCAATCCACTTGGATATAGCGGTTAGTTATTGCTGATCATCCAATTTGCCACAAGTTTGAGCCTCGCCGGAGTTATTTTAATTAAGATTTTTGCAAGTTCTCATTGTTGATACTTATGTTTAATGAAGCTAATACTTAATTAGTGTTTTTGATGTACTTTTTTCTCTTGTTCTTATCATAAGTTATATTTAACAACATTACAAAAATCAAGTAGGGTAATTATATTTTTTGTAACTTTAAAAAATACTTTAACATGATAATTTTAACATCTTAACTTATATTGAAAATTTTACTTTATTTCACATTAATGAACAAATGATAAATAAGAAAAAAAATAAATGCCTCATAAAAATAGAAAATAACATATAAATAGGATCGAAAATTTTTTCTGAAAGGCGACTTATAAATAACACGAGGTGAATATATTTATAATAATACATATTTAAGTATATTTCGCCCCATAACTAAAATTTTCTAAATTCGACATTGGGTGCATATGCACCATCTGGTTTGTTGACCCAATAATACTCTTATACATATTTCGTCTCTTCCGTCTCTTTCATTCATTCAAATATCCACAAACACCATTTCTCTTCCCTCTTTTATATTCACTCCCATTCACTATGTCGTGGAGATAGACGTCGCCACCGCCCCATTTCCTTGTAGGTACTTTCCCTCTCTGTTTCAGTAAATTCTAACGAAGCAGTCTCAAAAAAATCAAGTTCTGACACGGGGGTATTGAAATTTACTGAAACAAGTTTTTTAATACAAATTTATGTGAACAAGAAGTTGTTATGGCATTGAAAGATATGCATAAAAATAAATTATTCGGATAAGAGTATATCGAAAAACACTTAGAGAAATAATTGTGAAAATTCCGACATACCAATCATAATAAAATTCCGACACTGACTTGTTAAAATACCTTCAGTTATGAAAAAATAGAAAGAGAAGAACGTTACCTTTAACAACATGTATACAAGCTTCAATTAATGAACATACTTTTGAATGTAAGTGAGGGGAAATAGCCTTTTTTTTAAGGAGCTTTCTTTTTTAGAGTTATGAGAGGTTTGGGGGTGGAAGGTGAGAGGATGGAGAGTGAAAGGTGAAAGATAAGTAAGAAGGTGGAGGGATATGGGGTTTGGGGTTTGGGTGAGAGATTGAGTAATTTTGGGGTTTGGAGGGAAAATAGGGGGAGGGATATTTCTTTTATTTCACACTTAGAATGGGGACCAGAGCTAATAGTTGGGGTTTGGAGACTAGATCTCATTTGTAAACCTCCTCTCTTTTAATTTTGGACTCCCTCAATTTAACACGTTTTGCCCAAATTAGTCCAATATGGTATTCTAGCCCTTTTTGTTCAAAACAATATAGTGTTGTGTGAGTATTTGAAAGAGATATATAAGTTGCTTCGCCACACTTCAAAGTTATAGAATATTTAAAAAATTTATATGAGTATTCCTTGTTGATGTAGAAAATTCATGTTGGGAAACTCACCTGCCATAGCCAGACACGCGACCTAGGTCAGATCCAGATGTACCTAGATAATAGTACCTGAGGAACCATGTGGGCAAAAAAAAAAAAAACCCACTAAAATATGTATAATTTTAATGATGAAGTAAGAAGCCTAATCATCGACCCTTGTCTAAACGTGTGTATATAAATATTTGTGCTACTTGAATATATATTTGGTATTATTTTTTATCAGCAAAAGAAATTTATTAAAAATTGAGTATAGGGTTACTCAACTATATACAAACAAATTTTTACAATAGAGATTGAATAGAGGATCTCAGACTCATACATCAATCATTATGAGCGAAACAATATGTTTATCACCCAAAATATTGAGCCAATGCCAAGATCTAAATTTCAATAAATCTATCAACCCCTAATTTCCACCTTCCCATATAGGGAAATGATTTTATTTTTTTGTAGCTAAATAAGCCAAGCACACCCACACCACACATGGCACCCATATTTTTGGTCTTTTTGCCAACAAACATCCTCTTGTGCAGTGTAAAGAATTCAGCCGCTGATTGTGCAGATGGAAAAGAGCATTCAAGGCACAAGTACATCTCTTGCCAGATTTGCTTGGATCTTGCACAAGTTACAAAAATGTGAACAACATCTTCAACATGATCTTCACACACAAGACGCATGCCTCACCCACCTCCGATCCTTTTTCATAATATTTATGCATATCATACAGAAGTTGCTAAACAAAAACTCTACTATTTAAGAAACCTTTGTTTTCTAAACACTGAGAAGGTAGTCATACAGAAGTTGCTAAACAAAAACTCTACTATTTAAGGAACCTTTGTTTTCTAAACACTGAGAACGTAGTCGTATAACGTAGTTATAAGTCCGTTTCGTGTCGCAAGAATACACAATACCATTTCCAATTCCCATACCCATCAAATATGGTCTAACCACTATAACCAAACTAATATTACCTATAACACTGTCAGTTACATTTTACGTTCCATTTCTCATTCATATAACACCCTACTCTAAAATAGCTCCAAGTATAATATCCTTTGGATCACTCATGCACCTTACTTAAAAGCAAAATGTTTTTTTATTGAACAAATAATACAATATTTCCATATTTGAAAAGGTTATGGTAGAAGTAAATTTAGATAATGGTATGATAATTCATAATTAGTAAATTTTGCTTAATTTTTTTACGTAATTGTGAATCGATGTTGATATAGTATATAAAAGATTGTTTAAAATTGTAGAATTTTGTTGAGTACTGATTAAATATATCTCGCTAATATATCATTTACAGTTTTGTTTGCGGTAAGTTTCTTGGTGAAGTGTCATACGAAATGAATACAGGGAACAAGCTTTTTAAACTTGAGTGTCCAAGTATGAGTCCTCTCAAAACTCACACTATATCACATAGAATAGTCCTACATATGTTGTTTTCAAACTAATCACCACCCGGCAGTCTTTCTTTGCACATTATAATCTTCTTCCAACAACAACATAAAGATGTCATTGTGATTCCACGGGATAAACATGATTTTTATATAAGACTTCTCCTACGTTCCCCTCAACCTTCATCTGCAAAGACCCTCCATCTCCATTTTCTCTTATCATTATGACGGCATATTAAGATTATATAGTATGATTTGTGTGTCTATTACATTTATAAAATATTACATTTATAGGATATTCATCACCACATTTATCCGATCCTCTAACTATCAAATTGCGATTTCTTGTTATGTATAGAAAGAGTTATGATTTACGTCGAGTTCATCATTCAGGATAAAGTTGTCAACACTAAAGAACAAAAGTCGTTTTTGTATTATATAACCCTATGTTAGATAGGGAACTCAACAAATAACAAATATCGTCCTGATTTAGTCCAACAACAACGTGAGGATACAGCGGTGATGGAGATGCATTTAATTATATACCATATTCAGAATTTAAATTTACATAGGATTAATAGGGATGTCTTAAATGTTTCGGGTCTGTCCGAAATGCCCTCTTGAAAAATAATAATAATAATAATAATAAATATTTATATAAATATAAATTAATTATTGTATAAATTGTTTTATTATATAACTTCTCAGCTCACTCCTACAACTAAATTAAATCTGAACTTTTACTTGGAAAAGTATAGTTTTCATAGCTTTCTATAATGTGAAATTGAAATACTCTCTAACTTTGTTTCCAATTATTTAATAAAATCAAATATATTAATATATATTTGAAGGTTCGAGAGTCTTTACGTAGTCTTTGATATGCATTTAGTAGGGTCTAGAGTGTCACAATTTGGTTTAGAAATAAAATTCGGAAACTGGATAATTTCGCTCAAGCGAGATAGGCTCGCTCAAGCAAAATTATCCAGGATGAACAAATGATGGATTTCATGGTCTCGCTTAAGCGAGTTTTCTATTTTCGCTCAAGCAAGTCCCACTCGCTTAAGTGAAGTTATAAGTTTAGAATTTTCTGGAATTTCCTGCATTTCTTGCTCAAGCGAAAATGTTTCACTTAAGCAAGATTAGTCAGACTCATAATTGTCAAAAGGGCCAAATAAATCGGTTTGGAGGGATATAAAAGAGGAAACATCGACATTCACTCTCAACTAACCCCATTTCCACAAACAAAAAACCTAAGCTCTTAAATCACTCTCTCATCTACTCTCTCTTCCAATCATAATAAGTCTCTACGAAAGTAATTTTAAGCTAAAGAAGCAAGAAAATCCTAGTTGATGGTGGAAGCTTTACTTGTTGGTACGTATGAGCTTAAAGGCAAGCCAAGGTTTTTGAAGTTCTTGTTCCTAATCTTAATTTCAGATAAGCTAAAGTCATTGTACCATTAGAATAGTAATTAAGTGACTAAGGAACGTATGATTGGTACTATGACAAGGTTACTTGATTTGGAAATCATGATCACGTATGCATGGTAATGTTTTGAATATGTTAGAATTATTATTATATATATATATGCTAATTTGGAATAAATTATATATTGAGGTTTGATTTGGATTAAAATATGATATAATCAATTGTTGTAAAATTGGTACTTGATATAATTGAGATTTGATTTGGACTGGGGAGTGGCTATGTGGCAGTGAGACCACTGCTCTTATTGGGAGTAGGGGTGGATTGCGGTCTGCGAAGCTAGTTTTGAGGAAGCAACTTAAATGTCCTGTATATGTGTTAACAGGGATAGGAAGAAACTAAAAGAGCTAAAGAGGAAGCTTGTTGTGGCCTCATGCAGAAACTATGTTTCTGAATGAGGGTATCTGTGATCATTCACCAATTATCATTGATTGGAAGGAGCAGCAGTCATCTTATCCTTCATCCTTCAAGTTCTTTAATATGCTTGCCAAGGATGAGAGTTTCATGGATATTGTTAAGGAGACTTGGGATGCTGATATTCAAGGTCATGCCATGTTTAGGGTGATGAAAAAGCAGAGACTTCTTCAACATCCCCTCAGGGATTTGAATAGAGCTAAGTATGCGGATATTGATAAAAAGGAGATGGTGTGCAGGCAGAATTTAGAGAGAGCTCAGAATGCTCTTTCTGATGATCCTGAAAATGTGTATTTGCAGAACCTGGAGAGAGAAGCAAGCAGGGAATACATGAAAATATATGTTGATGCTAACTCTTTTCTCCAACAGAAAGCAAAGGAGAACTAGCTTAGGGATGCTGATCAGAATACTCGGTTCTTTCATGATGTCATCAAGCTCAGAAGTTACAGAAACAGAGTTCTATCCATCAGGGATGAGAATGACATTTTGAAGACTTCCCAGCCTGAGGTTTGCAATGTGTTTGAGGAGTATTTCACAAAGCCGTTGATTTGAGCTCAATATATGATGTTTTTGGATGATATTTAACCCTCTTTCTTAGTAATTTTAGCTTGTTTCTCAAGTATTTTAGGATAAAGATTTAAATTTTGATGACTAATATGAAGAACGAGATCTTTGAGGATTTTGTATCGATTTGTTGTGAATTCCAGGTTTTGGAGGCTTAATTTGATAATTTATGGAAAAGAAGGAAAAAGCAAGCCTTGGAATCAGGAGTTCGGAGCAAAGCGGCGAAAAGCTGGGAAAAAGTCACAGACTCGCCCAAGCGAGTCTATCACTCGCCCAGGCGAGTGGGGTTGAACGTTTAAAAAGAATGGGTTTAAGAGATCAATTTTCTCAGGCAAAAACTCACCCAAGCGAGCCTTATTCTCGCCTGGGCGAGCAAAATGCGAGAAAGTGACAATGTTCTCTGTTTTGATCATAACTTGAGCTACGCTTATCCAAATGAGGCGATCTATATACCATTTTAAAGCTAAGGAAAAGATCTATAACTTTGCTAGAAATAGCCTTGCTCAAATTCGTCCATCTTGGGGGTCAAAATCAGTGCCGAAGTTACTGCCAGACACAAATACGAGATTCTAGAAGGATTTTAATGATAAATTCTATTTGTAGATAAGATTCTTAAAGATTAGTTTATTCTAATAGGATCATATCAGATTTAGGATTAGTTTTATTCAAATAAAAATCTTATCACATTAGATTGAAAATTAGGTTAGTTTTTATCTATATAATAATAGGATTAGGATTCATTCCAGGAGAGAAGAGACACTCATACAACTCCATAGAATAATAGTAGATTAGGATTTGAGACTTGGAGAAGGAACAAGGATTGGAGGTTTTTGTGAAGAACACGGAGTTTGCTCAAGGATTCATGGTAATTATTTTTATCATGTTTATTGTGTTTTCTCTTGTAAGTATGAACTAATTCCATCCTTGGGATGTAGGAGTAGATGAATGGAACCTTTTCAATATTTCTAGTAATAAATTAATCTTGTTTTCCGTTATTGAATACTGTGTTTGATTATGTTCTAATTTGTTTCTCATGAAAGAAGCTGTTTCATGACTTTTGGAAATCCTTTATGAATAGACATATGAATTTAGGATTTAGCCTAATAATCAAACAGTTCAATTGCATAGGCACAGACATGTTTTCTATGAATTGGATAATTTTTACAAGTTTTGATTGAACTTAATTAAGGGTTAGGTTTTTAAGGCTCTCTTGAGACATCATTGGGAGATTAATATCTAAAATACGGAAACGTGCTAAGACATTAGGCGTTTTCTACCTTTGCAAAACAAATTCAGAATTTAGGAAAACAAATTAATTTGTTATAGAATATTTAGGAACCTGCATCGAAATTACATCCGGGCCTTTCCCCTTGTCCAAGAGTCATTTATTTTAATTTCTGTTTTTATTTACAAATTCATAAATCCTTTGTCTCGTTCACTAAGTAATATTAATTATGTGGAATTAATTAAACAGTCACTCCCTTGGGTACGATACTCGGACTTCATTGTCTATATTACTTGTACGATCTGGTACACTTGCCAGAATCCCAACAAGTTTTTGGCGCCGTTGCCGGGGAGTGATTTTGTTTTAATTAATTTTGGTACTAATTTAATTTTACTTAGTGTAACTTGGGTATATATTTTTATTTTTTTTTATTATTATGTAACATGGCTTATTCTCATGATGACATAGAATTTATCAAATTTATTTTGTCGTCACCTATTCCATCCTGTTTTGCACAAAATATTTTTGATGAGATTAAAGTTTTTGATGGTCTTTTAGAGGAGGTGGTACAAAAATCTTCTATTATGGAAGACCAAAGTGCTTCCCTTTCTAAACCCATAGAAAAAGAAGAAATTGTGCATGATGAGATTGAGGAAGTGAAACAAGATAAATTGAATAATGAGATGCGTCTAGGGGTTGAATTAGGATCCACTTTGCATGATGAATTTTTTGCTATTGCTAAATGTATTGGATTGCATGAATATGTGGAACCCTCAAATTTTTTTCCTTCAATTTACCCCTTAAATTTTTATGACTTCCCTGATGCTCATGATGATGATAAGCCATTGTTCTCCTTTTTAGAGTCTGAAAAGGCAACCTTGCTAAGCCATGGAAGTTACACTTTCATAGACTCCATGCATGATGGAAAAGACAAGCACCATGTGATGATGCTTGGAGTGAAAAATGCACCATTTGACCCGGGAGGGTTTGAAACTATTTTTAAACATTTGCTCCAACATCATCCATGTATATTTCCATGGGATCCAGGGATAACTTGTTATTGCTGCATAACATGGAAGTTGTGCTATAGGATTTGGGATCCTGGTGGATTCTCTGTAGTTATGCAGTAGTGTAGGTTTTGAATTTTGTTTTAATTGAATAAAGAGTTGGAACTTTCTATACGTGACTACTAATGAGGTGCTTTTAGCACCATTTTTAGTTGTTCATGTGACACATGTGAATAAGTTTAGGGAGTCTCCTCCATGGTGCATCAAGAGAGAATACTGTGCTACAAAGGGAAGTTTCCTAACTCCTTGCATTTATTTTTATTTTTATTTTGTAGTGTAGGATTAGAGTGTTGCTTGAGGACAAGCTAACTTTTAAGTTTGGGGGAGTCCAACAAAATAAAAAATTTTCTAGACTTGATGATTTCCCCTAGCTTTGTGTTAGTTGTGTCATGGTAGAAGTAGGTAATTATTCTAGGCTTAGGATTTTCTTTCTGTTGATAGGTTTAGATGTCTGGTTTAGGAACGAAGCTCACTTCTCTAACATAAATTGCTTGGATTGAATGTGTAATTCTTTTAAAAATTGGTTACTTGGGACAAACTCTTTGAGAATATGTGTTTAGCAAACTGACCTTACCTGTGAGATCTTGGGCTTATACACAAAAGGGGTAATGATTAATAATTGATAATTGATGACTGAATTTTTAAACCCTCATTTCTTCCATGAGTGTGTTCTCTTTTACTATGTGTTCTAGAACTTGACTTGTGACCTTTTCAAAATTGACAATTGATTGCATGCATGAACATGATTAAGGCACTTAGGTTTGTGTTTTTGTGGCCTTCAACATATTTTTGAGACATAATGATCCCTTAGTTGCCCATTTTGAGCTTTGAGATTTAGTGATTTTCTTTGGTACGTTGCATGAATTGAATATTTTGAGAAGTACCTTTGAAATTGTGAATGAACAGTTAAGTGGAATGTGGAAAAATGGTGAAAGTGTAAGTGCTGAAAATTTGTGTTTCTATTTCTCTTCTAAAAAAAAGAAAGAAAAATTTTTTTCAAAAGAAGAAGAGAATAGAAATAGAAAAAGAAAAGGAAAAATCAAGTGAATTGAGTTGTGATTGTGTAAGTACACTATTGCTCATTTCATAATTTAAAAGGGAAGTGTTGTGATTTCATTGATAAAGCCCTTTGTTTATCCTTTTATTCTTTTATCCCACCTGACACTTTTAGCCATGGCCCCGTTACAACCAAATAAAGACCTTATGATTTGTGCATGTTGTTAATAAATTCAGTGGAGATGTAGGTCTATAGTCAAGCTTATGGTAACACATTGTTAATTGTTAGAACTTGAGTGCAGAATTTTAAACTTTGATACACATGAGAGGAATTTGTGAGTTGTGAGTTGTTTGCTAGCCACATTGTTCTTTTGGAGATTGCCCCTCTAACCAGTTTTGATTGGATTATTTGTTTGTGAAGAAAAGTTTTGAAGAAAGTGAGTCGAGTTTCTTGATTGGATTGATTTATCTTGATAGAGGAAGTGTTCTTAAGTTGTGAATTTTTGTTTTACTTTTGCCTGAGACATGCAAAATGCTAAGTTTGGGGGAATGATTTGAGCTCAATATATGATGTTTTTGGATGATATTTAACCCTCTTTCTTAGTAATTTTAGCTTGTTTCTCAAGTATTTTAGGATAAAGATTTAAATTTTGATGACTAATATGAAGAACGAGATCTTTGAGGATTTTGTATCGATTTGTTGTGAATTTCAGGTTTTGGAGGCTTAATTTGATAATTTATGGAAAAGAAGGAAAAAGCAAGCCTTGGAATCAGGAGTTCGGAGCAAAGCGGCGAAAAGCTGGGAAAAAGTCACAGACTCGCCCAAGCGAGTCTATCACTCGCCCAGGCGAGTGGGGTTGAACGTTTAAAAAGAATGGGTTTAAGAGATCAATTTTCTCAAGCAAAAACTCGCCCAGGCGAGCCTTATTCTCGCCTGGGCGAGCAAAATGCGAGAAAGTGATAATGTTCGCTGTTTTGATCATAACTTGAGCTACGCTTATCCAAATGAGGCGATCTATATATCATTTTAAAGCTAAGGAAAAGATCTACAACTTTTCTAGAAATAGCCTTGCTCAAATTCGTCCATCTTGGGAGTCAAAATCAGTGCCGAAGTTTCTGCCAGACACAAATACGGGATTCTAGAAGGATTTTAATGATAAATTCTATTTGTAGATAAGATTCTTAAAGATTAGTTTATTCTAATAGGATCATATCATATTATATTCAGATTTAGGATTAGTTTTATTCAAATAAAAATCTTATCACATTAGATTGAAAATTAGGTTAGTTTTTATCTATATAATAATAGGATTAAGATTCATTCCAGGAGAGAAGAGACACTCATACAACTCCATAGAATAATAGTAGATTAGGATTTGAGACTTGGAGAAGGAACAAGGATTGAAGGTTTTTGTGAAGAACACGGAGTTTGCTCAAGGATTCATGGTAATTATTTTTATCATGTTTATTGTGTTTTCTCTTGTAAGTATGAACTAATTCCATCCTTGGAATGTAGGAGTAGATGAATGGAACATTTTCAATATTTCTAGTAATAAATTAATCTTGTTTTCCGTTATTGAATTCTGTGTTTGATTATGTTATAATTTGTTTCTCATGAAAGAAGCTGTTTTATGACTTTTGGAAATCCTTTATGAATAGACATATGAATTTAGGATTTAGCCTAATAATCAAACAGTTCAATTGCATAGGCACAGACATGTTTTCTATGAATTGGATAATTTTTACAAGTTTTGATTGAACTTAATTAAGGGTTAGGTTTTTAAGGCTCTCTTGAGACATCATTGGGAGATTAATATCTAAAATATGGAAACGTGCTAAGACATTAGGTGTTTTCTACCTTTGCAAAACAAATTCAGAATTTAGGAAAACAAATTAATTTGTTATAGAATATTTAGGAACCTGCATCGAAACTACATCCCGACCTTTCCCCTTGTCCAAGAGTCATTTATTTTAATTTCTGTTTTTATTTACAAATTCATAAATCCTTTGTCTCGTTGACTAAGTAATATTAATTAGGTGGAATTAATTAAACAGTCACTCCCTTGGGTACGATACTCGGACTTCATTGTCTATATTACTTGTACGATCTGGTACACTTGCCAGAATCCCAACAGCTGTTTCAGAGAGCTAGACCTAATTGGAACATGTCAGAAACTGAGATTAATCAGGGGGCAACTCTTTCTTTTGACCAGCAGATTACTCTGATAAAGCTGGTGACTGATGATGAGATTAGAGATGGGTTCATAAGTATGGGTAGCAATAAGTCTCCGGGTCCTGATGGTTATGGTGCTGAATTTTACAAGGTTGCGTGGGGTATTATTGGTTCTGAGATCTGTGAAGCTATCAGGGACTTTTTCACAAATGGTCAACTTTTGAAAGAGGTAAACAACACTTCTTTGGTGTTAATTCCTAAAAATGATTGTCCAAACTATGCATCTGATTTTAGACCCATAGCTTGTTGTAATTCTATTTATAAGTGCATAGCAAAAATCTTGTCAAATAGAATGCAATCCGTGCTGCCTAGCTTGGTCTAGGACAATCAAACTGCTTTTGTTAGTGGTAGGAGTATTATTCAAAATATTCTTATTACTCAAGAGTTGCTTAGATTGTATGGTAGAAGACATGTTCCGCCTAGATGCCTTTTGAAAATTGATTTGAGAAAAGCCTATGATGTACTTGATTGGTCTTTTGTGAAGAACATGCTTATTGCTTTGAAATTTCCCATGAAATTTGTGGATTGGATTATGACTTGTATATCCTCTGTTACTTTTAAATTGGTTTTGAATGGCAAGTCCTTTGGTTGCATTAAAAGCCAGAGAGGGCTTAGACAGGGTGATCCAATGTCGCCTCTCTTGTTTGTCTTGGCCATGGAGATGCTTACTAGAAAGCTTCAGGTTGCCTCTAATTCCAGAGATTTCAGATTTCACCCCCTTTGTAGGAATTTGAAGCTGGTTAATATAGCATTTGCAGATGATATTATGCTTTTTTGTAATGACAGTGAGACTAGTGTGAGGATCCTTATGAATGCTTTCCATCAGTTTTCCAATAGTTCTGGTTTGTTTGCAAATAATGCTAAATCTCAGATTTATATGGCTGGGATTTCTGAGACTAATCAGGACGATTTGGAACGGGTTACTGGTTTCACTAAGGGGACTTTTCCTTTTAGGTACTTAGGCTTGCCTATATCTATAAGGAAATGGACTCCTCATACATACCAGATGCTTGGGGATAAGGTAACAAAGAGGATTAACTCTTGGAAGACCAGACATCTCTCTTATATGGGGAGAGTTCAGCTGATTAATTATGTGCTTCTCTCGCTTCATGTCTATTGGGCTAGTGTCTTCATTATCCCAAAATCCGTGATGCACAAAATTGAGCAGCACTGCAGATTGTTCCTTTGGGGTTCTAATCGGGCTGGTAGAGCTAGATCTGCTGTGGCTTGGGATATTTGTTGTAGGCCTAAGAAAGCTGGTGGCTTGGGTTTTAAAAATATCATCATTTGGAATCAAGCTGCTTTAGGCAAGCATGTGTGGCATCTTGCTCTCAAGAAGGATACCCTCTGGGTTAAATGGATTAGCTCTGTTTATCTGAAGGATATTGATTTCTGGGATTATCAGGCTGACAATCAAGACAGTTGGCATTGGAAACAGCTTATAAAAGTCAGAAACAGCTTCAGGCAATCCTATTTGCATGGCGTCTGGGCAGTGGTGGAGTATACAATTAAAAAAGGGTATCAGTGGCTTCTTGGTAACCAGGGCACTGTAATTTGGCATAACACAGTGTGGAATTCAGCTTCTATTCCTAAACACTGTTTCATTTTTTGGTTGGCTATTCAGGATAAACTCAGAACTAAAGCAAACATGGCAGCATTTGATGATTCTGACCGCACTTGCATCTTGTGTAATGATAACTATGAGGACAGGGATCACTTGTTCTTTGATTATGCTTGGAGTAGAGATCTCCTGGAGTTGGTTTGTAACTGGATTGGAGTGGAAGGGTGGCGACACAACTTTAACTCATGGACCCATTGGTTGACATATGGCTTTAGACATAAGAAGAGAAGGCAACCTGTTCAAGCAACTATGGCTGCAACTTTGTATCACATTTGGATGGAAAGAAATTGCAGGATCTTTTCAGACAAGGCTAGAGCTCTGTTTCATGTTTTTAATGTAGTGAAGAGGGATATTGCTATTAGACTTAGTACTTATTTCCCTAGTTTAAATTCTTGTTGCAACAATGAAATAGCTACTAGAATTTTAGCTGAACTTTAGCTATGTGTTTGTTCTTAATGCAACCTTCATAATAGGTGGGTATTAAGAACAAACGCGTTTTATTTGTTCATGGGATTTGATGTATAATTTTGTTTCTGTTGGTTAATGAATTTTTCGTTTACCAAAAAAAAAAAAGAGGAAGCTTGTTGGCACTAATAATATGATTCCTTCTTCTTTTGTAACAATAAAGTGAAATTCACTTACAAATCTCCTCTGTCCCTTTAGTTTTACCGTGAAATACAGAGTGGAGTTTTTTTTTCTTAGTTTCAGTCCAAGGCTTAAAGTTTATGATATTGAACCCTACTATTATATAAGTGTGTGTATTTAAATATTTTTAATTTATAAATATATTAATACTAATTAGTAATAGTTTTTTAACATTCAAAAGTAAACTTTAGTGTATATAGTATGAACGATTAAAAAAATTAGGTGCCCTCAAAAATGGGGACCCTGTGCGATTACACGTGCTCCGAGACGACCATGATAATTGGGATATGGTTAGGGTGTCTGATTTAAGTCTTGGTTATAAAATTAGATTATTGAAACTTGTTTTTAGGTTGATCGCTATGATGCAAATTTTATTCTTGGTTTTTCTAATTCATACCTTCAAACATATATAGGATAAAGATTAATTAAAAAGTAATTTGACTCCCGATATTGATTTAATATAATCTGATCTCCTATCAAATCAGTTAATTTAAAACATAATTATGTATCCAAGTGGATTGCCCCTAGTGGAAACTGGCTGGGCACTTAGGGATTTTAGGGTCAAAGGCTCGAGTCCTAGTGAGGCAACAATTCCTGGGGAGGATCCATACCATTGAGTCAAAGACTCGCACAGTTCGCGGATCCGATATGGATTAATTGAACCATGTAACATCCTAAAATTTAATTCCAAGAATAATTTTAGTTCAGTATAACCAGAACCAAGCTGAAACAGTGGCAGCAGCCGCAGCTGCAGCGGCAGTGGCAACAATTAATCAGCAGCCACAGGCACCACAGAATGTAGTTGAAACAAATTGGTTGGTGGAGTTCAGGAGGAACGAGCCACCTAAGTTTAAGGGTGGCTACGATCCTAACGGAGCACAAAGGTGGCTTCAGGAGGTGGAGAAGATTCTTCACACCATGACACCACCAGCTAGGTAGAATGTTCTTCTGGCACAGTACATGCTCAGTGGGGAAGCGGAACACTGGTGGGAGAATGTGCGAAGGGGCCTGAAGATTGCTAAAAAGGAGGTTACCTGGGAGATCTTCAATATCAGGTTTCTGGGAAAGTACTTCCCAGAAGATGCGCACCAAGAGAAGGAGCTTGCTTTCCTGAATCTAACACAAGGAAGTATGAGTGTTGGGGAGTATGCAGCTCGCTTCGAGGATTTGATCCGATATGTTGGAAGTTACAGGGATGCTGATGAGAGAACGAAGTTTATCAAGTTTTAATTTGGTCTTAGTACCGAGATCAAGATTGCATTTGAATATAAAAACATCAGTGATTTGTCTCAACTAGTGAACATGACTAGCACATATGAGAAGGGTTTGAAACAGAAGGCGTCTGAGGACAGGAGCAGGAGTATACAAGGGGCAGGAGGCCTTATCAGGGGTAAGGAACCGGCTCAAGAACCAGGTCCATATGCCAATACCCACACCAGAGCAGCAGTTCCAAAGGATGCGGGCCAAAGTGTGACCACTCCAAGTATTGGGCCACCACGTCCATACTATGGACAATCTCATAGACGTTTATGTTGGTTTTTGGACCAGGGCAGGAAAGAGGGCCTCTGTTTTCAGTGCGGGCAGCCGGGACATGTTTCTGCAAACTGTCCCCAGAACACTACGAAGAAAGAAATGAATACACTACAGACTTAACAGGAAGGTGGGAGCCAACCATACAGAGAGGTACATGTTATGTTAACAAATTCCCAAGTGGTGTACTATTTCACTGTAGTGTCGCACATTCTTTCATTTCCCTTTAATTACATGAAGAGACTAGGACATTCCAAAAATAAAAATACTCTATCAGTTCTTGGTATCCATCTTCACTAGTCCTTTAGTAAAGGCTTCACGAAGCGTACTCTACCTAACCTTCCCAAATATTTAGTCAAGAGTCTCGGACTAAACCAATGTGCAAGCCCAACTGAATGATGTCAAGTAACCAATACCTCCATATCCTTCTGGAAGCGGACTTCGCACGATTTTGTCTCGCGATTGCTATTCTTAGATTAAACTTATAGGAAAAGCATTTTCCTGAAAGCCATTAGCGATAGGAAAAGAATTAGGATACTTGATCCTTCAAACGAAGGACTGTGAAAATTAAAGAATATGTAGATTTAGTCCAGTTTATAGGAAATCGTGAGAAGCCTTAAAAAGAATTAATAAGTTACATAGCTTTAATTGAAGTCTAACCAAATCCTGCGATGGTGTTGTCATTTAATATAATGCAAGGTTAGAGCTGACCACTCTGATTCTTACAACCTTGCATTCTATTAAGTGATGATGTTATCAGCAAACCCGTCAATGATGTGATGTTGATAGACGTGAGGTTGGGATTGGTCATCTCAATCTTTGCATCTACTAACGGGTGATATCATTGTAACCTTCCAAATGAAATCGAAACAACTGAAGTAGGAATTTCCAAAGAGAAACAACCTTTAGGAACTTGGTCCATTGACCACAACAAGGTATGTCGATGCCAAGTGGGGGTGCGGAACCAAAAAGAAGTAAGTATTGTAGTCGAAAACCCTGTTTAATGGGATGGTTCTCCAATTACGGAACTGAACGGAATTTCGGGGACGAAATTCCAGTAAGTGGGGGAGAATTGTAACATCCCAAAATTTAATTCCAAGAATAATTAGGCAAATAATACGATTAGAAAAATGATAATGATGCTAAAGAAGAGTTAAGGTGATGGATTTGGATCTCTTTGAGTGCCATGGAAGGATTTAGGAAGCATTGGTAAAGAATAAGAAGTTGAAAGAGGAGAAAACGAGTGTTAGAAACTGCGTTTTCGGTGTTATAAACACGTTATATTAGGAAATTAAAAATAAAATATTGACAACTCTAAACATGAATTCCACTGTTGGATGTGAAGGTTAGTATGTAGGTAAGCTTGCTTTCAAATTTGAGCAAGATCCGACGGGTAACGAAAAAGTACGTCATTCTGAAATGCAAAGAAAATAAATAAAATCAAAAGCACCCAGACTAATCGATTAGTCAGTGGACTAATAGATTAGTCCGCAATAGATGGGGAAAAAATAAAGCGTTGGGGTACGCGAAATCACCCCCACTCTTCTCCTCCAAGTTAGAACTCAAACTTCCATGAGAAGCGAAGTCTCCATGGCCAAGAACTAAGCTTTCTCTCTTCCATAACCACATCATCCAAGCTTACCATCATCATCATCTCCTTCATCATCACCACCATAGCTCTTAAGCTTTCTCTCATTAACTCATTAATGGAGTCTTTCTCTCTCTCTCATGCCTCACAACACTCAAGAGGTTCAAGTGAATCATCTTCCTCCATCAACCTCACATTTAGACACTATACCCACTCACTATTTGGTAGCTCTCATCCGGTTGCAAGCAAAGCTAAGGAGGTTCAAGTTCTTGAGCTCTAAAGCTAGGACAAACACAAGGGTTTGAGGTTTATCCTTCTCTCTCTCCATTTGAGGCAAGGAGGGGGTATTACCTTTACTTAGGGAATGAACTCTAGAATGCTTATACTGATAGCTAAGGGTAGAAGAATATACATATATATATATATCAATATAAGTTAATGAACCTTAGGGTAGTTAATATTGATAAAAGTAGAATATTTATAATAAAGAAAGAAAACTCATTTCATACTTATGAATATATGTGATATATTATGATGTCTGTGATGTTTATGAAAATGATATTTGATGATTGTTGTCGAATAGATAGAAGTGAATACTTAGGGTTCAAAGACGAACATGGCGTATTTGTAAGTTTTGATTATCTTTATGTAGTGGGCTGAGTAAGTGATGAATCACTTTAGGTTAGAAAAAGGGACTTAAGCTTATTGTAATTAATTGAGGATTAGTTAAAAGGTTTTAGGCACAGATGAATCAACTAAGGTAGGATTGATGGAATTAGGATTGATGGAAGTTAGTATAAAATATTAAGTATGAATTGGGGCCTAGTCAATAAATAGGAAGAATGAAAGAGAATTTAAGGATCGGTAATATGTAGATGATTGTGTATGTATAATTTGTTTGCTAACCCTTGAATGATAACATGAAAATAATAATAAGCTACAAATGAAAAGAAAGAAAGAAGAAAATGATTAATGGAAATGAAAGAAAAGTAAGAATAATTAATAACAAAAAGGAAATATACCCCAGGCGGTCCGTGCGACCCTGTGGTCAATTAATAAAAGGAAATATACCCCAGGGGATCCATACGACCCTGTGGAAAATTAATAAAAAGGAAACATAATCCAGGCGGTCCTTACGACCTTGTGGATAATAAATACAACCCAGGCGGTCCATGCGACCCTGTGGATAATGAACATAACTCAGGCGGTCCTTGCGACCCTGTGGATAATTAATATATTGAAACATAACCCAGACGGTCCTTGCGACCCTGTGGATAATTAATAAAAAGGAAACATAACCTAGGTGGTCCAAGCAACCCTGTGGATAAAACATAATCCAGGCGGTCCTAGCGACCCTGTGGATAACTAATAGAATGAGAACAATGAAAAACAATGTATGGATAAAATGAATTAAAAGGTGAATTAAATATGAAAATATGCATAGGAAGATAAATAGAAAGAAAGGAAGTAAAGCGGATATAATAGAGTTTGAATGCGAATGAATTGGGCTCGACTTAGTTTATTACTATGTCATTTTAGAATTCATTTACTAAGTTCTGTGTAATGTTCACCTCCTTGCTGTTTTTATACAGGTACAGAGACTGAGCATACACCGTCACAGGCCGAGCAGGAGTACACTCCACGGGTGTAAGTAGTTAGGGTTGGGGACCATATCCTGGTTCGGGGTGCTAATCTGAAAACTTTATTTATATAAATTATCTTTTGGGAATTAAACAATTCCAAGGACTCGTAAATATTTCAAATTATGTTATCAGGTTGTTCTGTGGTTATGAAAATATTTTAATTACAAGTTAAGCAGGAAAACTTATTTTTGGAAAGTCCGATAAACAAAGGAAATTCCGTCAAATTTTATGGAGAATTTTTATAAGTAATTAAGTTTTAAAACGAAATTTTCAAGTTACTAATTAATTAATCAGGATTAAGGGGTTTTATTTTTTAAGGTGTCACAAACCACAAAAAATATGAAGCCCAAACACCAGCTGGTTTCGAAAAAAAATAATAATTATGTTATCTTGCATATGTAAGAAAAACCATTCATTATATCACTTAGAGATAACATTTTATCAGTACTTCGACTCACACTGATTCTATGAAAATTGATAACTCATAAGAAAAAAGATAGCTCAATAAAGATAGTTCACCTGCAGACTTTTGGACTGTTAGTCTGTAAGAGCAATTATCAATTTGTTAATAGCTTGTCACAGGACAATATTTAGGGAGGGATCCAAAAATTTAAGGATGATGATTAATCTTTCGGATATGGTTTGGTTTTTTGGAGGGTGATTCTCTCAATTGAAATTTTTTACATTCGTAAAAGTTTTGGGGATTGAACCTCCAACCATTTGCTTAAATGACACAGTCCCACATCAATTGTACCAATCTCAATTAGTATATTTATACATGTATAATTATATGGAAAATGATGTGATTCATTTGGATTCATTCTCATCATCTCATATGGTGATGTCATAATACTTGTTAAAAATATATTTGTTGAATATTTAAGTTTTATATATAATATATTTGTTGAATATTTAAATTATATATATATATATATATATATATATATATATATATGGATTTGCTCACATGATCTCATTTGATTTCATGAAGGGTCATGTTAGCAAAGATTTCCCAAATTAAAAAAAAAACTTTTATTGTTTTGATAATAGAATAAATTTACTTTAGTTCACAAAAAAAAAGAATAAATTTAATTTATAAGGTTACTTTGGTAAAATACTTTTTTAAGAATTAAAAATAATTAAGCCTTATTCATATCCTTATTTCCTAAAAGTTTAACGTGTTTTGGTTTTTATCCCTAAAAGTTATCCACATAGCTGCTGTCGATGTGGTTAACATAACAAAAAAAATTTACCAGAAGAAACCAAAACGAAAATGTTTAAAAAAATAAAAATTGAGAAATAGCCCGGTCAAAATTACTTTTAGGAACTAAAATCAAAATCCGTTGAATTTTTAGAGAAAAAAACATAAATAATAAACCAATAAATAAAAACCAATTTCTATCTCTCCTAACACACCCAAATCTCAATCATCCCTACATTCTCTCCCTCTTTCATTCTCATGCTAAGAAAGCACAAAATTGATTGTTTTTTTATTCTTATGATATTTTTTCTTTCAGGTTTTGATGTCATGAAATTATTCGTAAATCAAATTAAAATTGAAACAGAATGAAGAGAATGCTTATTTTTCATTCAAGAGAGCATCAAGAATTAATGCATGATTCATTTAAATTTTTTTTTCATTTGGTTCTTTTTGAAGTTGAAAGAGAGAGAGGGAAAGAGATTTTTCATTTGAATACCAAATGAAAGAAACGGCGGATGGAGACTGGAGAGCTTGAAGGGTTTGGGGAGGTTTGGGTTTTAGAGTTTTTTTTTTATATATAAATAGTTAGAAAATGAAATTATTGAAATATTCTTAGTCATTAAAACTTATTTCCATATAACATATATGAAAATTTTTGTCTAAAATAATTTGATACACAATATTAATATATTCCAACTAAAAAAAATTGATTACTCAGGTTAGCGAATCCCATAAAATATATATGAGGAAAACAATAGAATTTCTATACAAAAGTATATGAGGAAAACATTATTATTGTTATACAAAAGTATGTAAGGAAAACTCTAGAAAAATTTATTTAAGCAACATTCTTGGTAAAAAAAATAAAAATATGAGAATTTCTACTTTTAAAGTATCGAACAAGCATCATTCTCCATAAAAAAGTATAAGATATTTTATTTTTAAAGTATCAATTAGTGTAAATGTAAATCAATTTAAAAATAATTCGATGCAATTTTTTTTTTAAGATTGTTGTCTGTTGAGGGGATGGGGATGCTGGCCCCCTTAAATCCATACTTGGCAATACCTGGATTAAGTTAAGAAGAAGAGTAAATAGAAATAACAAATTCTGGATTCTAGTAATAAATTTTAAAAATGCATACATTTGGAGGGAACAAACCCCTTAGTCCATTCACTCACATTTTTATCCATGAAGTGACATAACTTATGAGACAATTGATCATATAGTTACTATATCAAAGCAAGGAAAAAAAATGGAACATTAGGTGTTAGGCAATTTTGGGAGTGGTAGCTTTATAGATTTAATTTTTCCTCCATATTCACTTTGGATGCTTTAAATCTAGATGAAATTTTCAGATATTGTTATTGCTGCATTTTCCTTTCAGCTAACATTACTAATGCTGTAATTATTTTCAAATACCTTCTCAAGTTACCACCTCTCATTTTGTGAGCACAATGTCCCTTTGCTCAACAGGTTTGGTTTATGTCCCCTGTAATTAATGTCGAATGTTTCCCCTGCATTGGATGTATGTACTTCTTCTCAGTTGATTGGTATTCATAATTTTGATGAGAAGAAGCTTTTAAAATTTGTAATTCTTTTTTTTTTTTTTTTTTTGGTATTCAACTAGTAAACTTCATTAATATATGGTAAGTTATGAATATAGTACTATATGATTAGACAAGTTCCAGTTCAATCCCCACCCCTAAGATTTATTTTTATTTTTTTTTTTAATCTGGCTGAATCTGAAGTCAATCATCACCATGTATTTTTTTTCACACAAAACATTCCTGCACTTTCAAAGCAACCATACAAGGGGATAAATTAACTGCATGCAATTGAATACAGCTATCTAAATTGATAAAGTTTTGCAAAAAGCAATGAAAAGGTATTGGACCCACATGCAACATATAATGAATTGTGCAACAAACAAACACCCACCAGATGACAAGTACACAAACTCACATGGCTCCAACCCAACAACGTCTTACCGCTCATTAAGGAGCAGTGAGAGGAGATCAATTTAAATAAATCCATTGCCCAACAAAATTCAAAGTCTCTTTATTCCCGATCCTCGTTAGATATGGTTGAATATTTGCTTCCAACCTGCTATCATTAATTCATGGAGTAAATTTTTTCATAATTGTTGATGATTAGTTCACGTTTAGAAGTCAATTAACCATAAGATCGATGATATATGCTCCGGACATATATTTCACCAATACAATTACGGTATACTCTCTCCGGTTTGAAATATAGTAAGCAACAAAAAAAACACATCTATCTTGATTTAAAATATAAGCAAAATTAACCAATTATCTTGAATTTTATTTCATTCTCAATGCAACTTTCCTAAAATATTCCTAGAAAATTGTTATTTCATTTAATTTTTGTTTCATTCCCGATGCAACTTTCCTAAAAAAAACCTTTATTCTTTTATAAATTTGAGAAAATTAAATACAATCAACTAACCTCCTTAATAAACTCAAATTTAGTTAGTTTTGCTTATAATTCAATCCGGAGGGAGTATGAGGTATGATTATATATTTCAAAAATTAAGGTCGAAATACAACAATACAAATTCAAGATTAATATATATATATATATAAAGAGGTACAAATGAGCAATATAAACTCCAACATAGGATACAATACAATTTATTTTTTTTTACACCAACCGGTATCCGGATCTGGTTTACCTAGAATCCGACTCATCCGGTTCGACCCAACTGAGCGATAGAGGTCTCCCAGCGGGGGTTGCTCCATACCCAAGGCTTGAACTCAAGACCAGTTGATTAAGGGACCAAGTGAGCTATCACTTGACCAACCCACATTGCTTAATACAAATGTTTTAATATGAGAGATTGAGGATCAAAATTAGATGAGATATAAAGACAAAAACTGATGATTAGATGACTAAAATTTAATATCATGGTGTAAGTATAAGAAAAAGAAAATAAACACAAATTCTTGGAAGTTCTATAGTGCAGTAATTTGAAACTAAGGGATCATACAGCAATACAAAATAGCCCGTTATAGTGGAAATAAAAGGTAAAACCCGGTAACCAACGAGGTGTGGCACACTTGGCTCGAGACTTTGTCCTCTATCTGTAAGGACACGGGTTCGAATCCCACCTCAGCGGTATGAGCCTGTCGCACCTTCGGGAGTGATTGTTCTCCTCCGGGTAGTTTGAAGGCGGGGTTGTCCATCATTGTCGTCAATGTGCGGCAATAACGATGAGATTTCCCTCGTAAAAAAAAAAGGTAAAACCCGATAGTGCTTTAGTGGCAATTTCATTTGCGACGCTACCCTGCAATGTATAAGGTTGGTTTCATGAATTTGATCCACACAAAAATTCACACAAACTAAGCTTGGCCCTAAATGTGAATAATAAGTTTATTGTATGTCATTTATAAAAAATACACGAGAACATTCTTAACCATTTTCTTTATTTCCATATTTAAATTAATATACTCCATCCGTCTTACAAGGATGGTTAAAAAATTTAAATGTCAAAAAATTAAGGAGATCAGACGTGCATTTAATGGCTTGTCTAACACATCAACCAGTTATCAAATAACTAATTTAATGTATTTTGCATAGATCAACTAATTACAATTCAAAATTTACAATTTCTAAACTTTTCATTCATTATTTTAACTATAATTTGGGAAAAAAATTTAGTCATTTTTTACCATCCTTGTGGGTCGGAGGGAATATTGAGTATCAACAAAAAATTGGTACAATGTTGCAAAGTTTTGCAAGATCCCAAATTTCGAACAAGATCTAAGAACAAAATTTGATACTGAGTGCAATATTTGCTTAAAGGGTCGCAACCAAGCACCCAAAAAAGTGATTAGTTATTTGTGTATAGACTATAGAATGAGTGAGGACTGAGGACTAAGGATGGCAATTAGCTGCAGATCAATGCCACAAAAATTTATCCACAACGGGGAGGGGTTTACTTAGTAAATGATTTGATGATCATCTTTTCAACGATAGGTCTTTTCCACACATATCCAAATTATCTAAGGCATGATTTGATCATATTTTTTATGATAAGTGTAAACCCAATTTTCTCTCAAATGCACTCATTCCTAATTCTATTTAATCTAATATGTCCACTCATTCACTGCAACACCCCATCTTTGTTACATAAAATGTACCGTATTTCATGAGCATGAGTTAATGGTGGCATGAAAATTAATTTATAAATGCAAAATTAATTTATAAATAGTGTCGAGCATACACGAAGCCAGCTGCGACACTCATGATTGATGTCCATAAGCATAGCCTTGAGCTGCACAAGGAGGATGACAATCTTTGTCAGCTTCACATTCCTTGTATTGAGAATCTATATATGATATAATTTTTTTAAAAAATAATGATTTCGAATGAGATGGAAAGCATATATGAAAGGAAATAAAAATTAATATGCAAAGTAGGAGAAAAAGACTTGTTCACCGATGATTGAAACAAAAAAGAAGAGGAAGAATTAAAAAAGAATGGTGCAAATAAAATGAAAGGGTTGATTTTATTAAATACAAGAAAAAGGTATTTATACATAGCCAGTGAGTACACTAGTTAGGCTGCTCATTTGGCGCCAAAATTCTAATGCTATCTAACTAACTACCTAATTCTAGAAGCTACTTAATCATACAATAATTAAGTTGCTAAGCTACTACTATCCTATACCATCTAATACCCTCCCACAAGCTCCAGAGTGTATGTTCAACACTCCAAGCTTACCCAAAAGAAGACGAAACGGATTAGGATCCAAGGGCTTGGTGAAGATGTCAGCAGGCTAATCAACACTGGAAATTGGAAGCAAATGAAACAGCTTAGATTGCAACCTCTTTCGAGCAACATGATAGTCTATTTCAATATGCTTAGTACGTTCGTGAAAAACAGAATTGGCTGCAAAATATGCCTTGTTGAAGCATTGTCACAAAATAGCAAAGCAGGTGTGACAAAAGGAACACGAAAATCAGTGAGCAAGTAAGTAAGCCACTGAATTTCACAAGAAGTGACAGCAAAAGCGCGATATTCAGCCTCCGAAGACGAACAAAAGACATTGTGTTGTTTCTTAGAACGCCAAGAAACCAATGAATTGCCAAGAAACACGCAATAACCAATGATAGATTTGCGGTTGTCAGGACAGGCTGCCCAGTCAGAATCACTAAAGGCTTTCAGCTGCAAAGAAGAATCAGCAGGATAAAACAAGCCTTCAAAACCCGAATAGCATCTTGATGATGATAAACTGTAGGTGTAGCCATGAATTGACTTAGCTGGTGAACAGCAAAACTAATGTCAGACACTATCATGCTGATGCAAACGAGTATTCTTCACCATGGGGGAAGAAACAGGTTTGGCAGCCAAGTAACCAGTATCTAAGAGAATGTCAAGAGTATATTTCCTTTGGCAAATGGAAATTCCTTTATAAGAACGTGCAACCTCAAGACCAAGGAAATATTTGAGAGTGCCTAAGTCTTTGATTTTGAACTTGGCATCAAGATAAGACTTGACAGAGGCAATCTCAGTAGCATCATTCCCTGATAATATCAAATCATCAACATAGACCAGAAGTGCAGTGAAAGATTTGCCAGACTTCTTGGTAAAAAGGGAATGATCATGTTTGGATTGAGAATAGCCAAGTGTAAGTAAAGCTGAAGAGAGTTTCGCAAACCATTGACGACTGACTTGCTTTAAACCATAGAGAGTTTTGTGCACCTTACACATTTTTCTAGGCTGAGAGCATACAAATCCTTCAGGAATTGCCATATATACATCCTCATCCAAATCACCATGCAAGAAGGCATTATTCACATCCAGTTGATGTAGTAACCAGTTCTGGGAAGCTGCAATTGCTAACAATAACCGAACAGTGGTTAATTTCACAACCCGAGAAAATGTGTCAAAGTAGTCTAAGCCTTATGTTTGGGTGTAGCCCTTGTCAACAAGCCGAGCCTTGAGACGTTCAATAACACCATCAGACTTGTACTTGGTTCTGTAGACCCATTTGGAGCCAATAGCAATTTTACCAGGAGAAAGGTCAACCAAAGACCAAGTCTGATTATGTTCAAGGGCTTGTAACTCACTCTCCATAGCCTTAATCCATTCCTTAGACTGAATTGCTTGCTTATAGGTTTTAGGCTCATTAGATGTACTTATAGCAAGTGTAAAATTTAGGTGAGATGCAGATAAGGCTATAGAAAGAGGGTAACAAACCTTACCTGATGACGATGGAGGGCATGAAGACAGAACATTGCAATGAAAATCTTTGAGATAAGTGGGTGGATGATGGTGTCCGGTTGATCTCTTTAAAGGAGGATCAAGTAAGGGTAAGGAGGTGGCCGGTAATGGAGGATCAGGTAAGGGTAAGGGAGGTGGAAATGAAGGATCAGGTAAGGATAAGGGAGGTGGTAGAGGAACATCATAATCCAGAAAAGCAAGAGATTCAAAGAACCCAGATGAATTATGATCAGTGTTGAGGGATGAAGAAATATCAGAATGAAAAGGAAGAGATTGTTCATAGAAGATAACATTTCTAGAAATAAAAATTGATCTAGAATGCAAGTCTAATAGCAAGTAGCCTTTTGTGCCAGATTTGTAACCAAGAAAAACACATTTCCTGGCTCTAGGACCTAATTTGGTTCTATGTTGCATAAGAGTAGAAGCAAAACATAGATTACCAAAGACTTTAATATCAAGCAAAGTAGGAGGTGAAACAAGAAGAAGCTCTAAAGGAGTCTTATTGTGCAAAACAGGTGTGGGAAGTCTATTGATTAAGAAAGCAGCATGTGTAACAGCATAGCACCAATACTGCTTAGGCAAGGATGAATGAAATAAAAGAGCTCTAGTAACATTCAGCAAGTGCCTATGTTTTCTTTCAACAACATAGTTTTGTTGTGATGTTTCAACACATGAAGTTTGATGTAAAATACCATGTTCAGAATAGAAACTAGGCATGGCAAATTCTAAACCAATATTAGATCTAACGATTTTGATATGACAATCAAACTGAGTGGAAACAAAATGATCAAAGTTTTGCACAATAGATTTGCATTCAGCTTTAGACTTCATTAAGAACAACCAAGTATGTCTATTAAAATCATCAACTATGGTAAGAAAGTATCTGTGATTATGTATAGAGGAAATAACAAGAGGTCCCAAAATATCCATATGAACAAGTTCAAAACATCTAGAACTTTTATGTTCACTATCAGGAAATGGTAATTTTGCTTGTTTAGCAAGATGACAACAATCACAAATATTATTACAATTAGATTTCACAAATGGAAAAAGTTTACAAATGTTATGTAAAACTGCCTTAGAAGGATGACCTAGGCGAAAATGCCACAGATCAAAATAAGGCAAGGAACTAGTAATAGTTGAATTGATTGTAGGTGAAGGCTGAAAAGGCTTGGTTAGGATGTAAAGATTATTTTGTACTTCAGCCTGTCCAATCATCCTCAAGGTAGTTGTATCCTGAATATGACAAGCAGATTTATCAAAGATCAACTTACAATTAAGAGAATTTGTAAGTTATGAATGGAAATGAGATTGAATTTAAATTCAGGTATGTAGAGCACATCATATAGAATTAGATCAGCAGAGAACTTAATAGTTACTGAGACTTTAGCAAGCAATGTGTTGCCATTTGGTAACCTAATAGTAATAGGTTTGATGTCATGATGGCTCAGGAAATTAGACAGGGTGTGAGATACATGATCTGTAGCACCACTATCAATGATTCATTCATGATAAATCTGTTGTAAATTAGGATGATTACCTGTCACCTGAGATTGGGACAATTGATGATGAGCATGGTTCTCACCAGTTATATCCTTACTCACTTGATTCAAACTGTGATTCTGATTCTTGTTGCCAGAATTGTTTAACAATGCAGAGAGTTTGGCGTAATCTTCAGGACTGAAAGTCATAGTCTGTTGTGTAGATTGCTAAGAATTGTTGTTGACATCACAATTTTCTGGCTCAGAATCATTTTTGTCTTCATCATTGTTGACAGCACTATTGACTGAGGTATTGTTGCATTTGAAATAGTGTGGAGGGAAACCATGCTTAAAATAGCAGGTTTCTTCTGTATGTCTTTCCCTCCCACAATATGTGCAACTTTAGTGTTAGAAGACTTAGAGTAGGATCTGTTGTTTTTGGTTGCTGAATTGGAAGAGTTTCTGCTTGAAGAATTAGAGTTATTATTATTTTTATAATTCCTTTTATCCTGTGATCCAGAGTTTCTGGAATAATTGGAGGAATTTCTTCCTTGAGCATATTTATCAGCAGAATTATAGAGTATTCAAGAATCAGCATTGGTGTTAAAACCTAATTGTCTCTGTTGTTGTAAAATCATCGAGAATACCTTGTTCACAGGAGGTAAGGGTTCCGGCCATGAGAAGAATTTGAGCCTTAACTGTGCTAAATTCATCATTCAAACTTTTGAGAAAGCAGATTACATATTCTGAATCTCTATATCGTTTGACAGATTTCACCAGATTACATTTGCACTTAATGTCACATGTGCACGAAGGCAATGGCCTCAATGATTCAAGTTCTTCCTAGACGACCTTCATAATCATGAAGAAATTTGATACAGAACGATCTCCTTGCCTCATGGAGTGAATTTCTTGAAGTAAATCCGAAGTTCGAAAGTGATCTCCCTTCGTGAATCTTTCTCTCAAATCCTCTCATAGATCTTGTGCATTTTCAATATGAACGATGCTTTGAGCAATCCTTGGTGATAAACTTCTGGTAATCCAAGAAATCACCATAGTATTGCATCGTTCCCAAGCATCAAACCGAGAATCATTTAAATCTGGCATTTGAATGTGTTCGTTCACAAATTTGAACTTATTCTTTGAAAGAAGAGCTTGCCTCATAACTTTACTCCACGTGTGGTAATTCGCACCATCAAATGCAGGAGATACTAGAACAGCTCCTGGATTTTCACCTGGATGAAGGTAAAAAGGACTCTTTGAGGATTTTGAGATGGCCCAATTCCATTTCCGATTTCAGATTCGTATTCAGCTTCTGACATTTTCGATTTTGAACAATCGATTAGGTTTGAAAAGGAATATCGAAATCAAACGAAATGATTTGCGATAATAGAAGAAGTGATCGAACAAATTCAGCAACGAATCGCAATGCACGATCGCAACTGATATGAAATCACGAGTAACAGATTCTGTTGAATTCTAACATAAAATGACTCGAATGAGAAGAAGATTCTGGCGGAAGAGTATGCGCAACAAAACTCTCTAGAAGAGAGCTCTAATACCATAAAAATGAATTGTGTAAAATGAAAGGGTTGATTTTATTAAACATAAGAAAAAGGTATTTATACACAACTAGTGAGTACACTAGCTAGGCTGCTCATTTGGCGCCAAAATTCTAATGCTATCTAACTTGCTACATACCTAATTCTAGAAGCTACTTAATCATACAATAATTAAGTTGCTAAGCTATGCTATCTTATACCATCTAATAAGAATACAAAGCCATAAGCAAGTATGAGAGTTTTAGTCATTGTTGAATCTTCTTGCAAACGAACAAGAAATGCTTTATTATCTTTATATGAAAAAAAAATCGTATTATATATGTTGACATCAAATAAATATTTTTTTATCATTTCTTGAATTGAAAGTTACCCTTCTAATATTAAAATAATTATTATAAGCCTCTTTAATACAATTGTGTGATGCGTTTATCCCTTTATCTTACCATGGATTAGCTAGCTCGATGGCTTAATATATATCCCATATTATTCGAGAGGTTAACTTAAAGGATTTTTCCTCATACCCTCTAAAAAAATGGGTTTATGTACCCTTTTTATGCGATTCAATAAAAAAGCGTCACATGTTTTTTTTTATGTCATATCAATTAGGCATATATATAAATTATAAATTTTGCAATTAGGTCCTTGGATTATTAACGTAAAAATAGTATATTTAATCCTAATATAATTTACCCATAATACCTCTATTCATTTTTCATTTTTCATTTCTTCTTCATCATGTAATTACGTACATTATTCATACATCTGATTTAACAAGGGGGACAAAGACATGGGGGCAGGACACTTTGGTACTTGGGTCAGATTGGCGAAAAGAATGGGCCTATCAACAAGTATAAAATAGAGTAGAGAGTAGTAGTCTACAAAACTTGGTCTTTAGGTCCCAAACCCTTTTTTTTTTTTTTTTTACGGAGTTCTATCAGAATATTTTCTGATACCCCAAATCGAAAAAATGCATTTTTCGACTTTAAAAATGAATTTTTTAATAGGAAAGTATTAGTAAAAATGCATTTTCTGACTCGAGGGTATCGGAAAATATTCCGACAAAACTCCAAAAAAAAAAAGTTTGGGGACTAAAAATGGAGTTTGGGACTAAAACACCGTAAAATATAGCATCTTTGAAGAAAAATCCAATTCGGTCCCTGAAACTTTTATCCAAAAAATCTAAACTATTCCTTTTTTTTTTTCTGATAAATTTTTTAGGACATTATTTTACTTTCTATTAGAGATGATCTGGGAATTGAAATGGGAATGTTCAATTAGAAGAAGTATTATGAGTGGCAGCGTGACTCGTGAAAGAGGGAGTAATGAAAAATGAAAATTTAATGGGAAGTATTATGGGTAAATTACATCAGAGGTAAAAAAATATTACTTTTACGTAAATAATTCAGGGACTTAATCGCAAAATTTATAATTTATAGGTACACCTAATTGATGTGGCATAAAAAATATGTGATTCTTTTTTATTAGAAAAAAAAAGAAAGATAAAACAATCCTTTTTTTAGAGAGTACCAAAGTAAAGCCCTAACTTTAATTTTAAAAATCAGAACTGGATTTGATTTAAGAACTTCTTAATTATATTTACGATCGACAAGAAAAAACATTTTATTGAAAAAGTGCATTTACATATAATATTTGCATGATATATTCTTTTTGTTTTAGGAGTTGTTGTTGTTAAATTATATATATATGTGTGTGGTTGCTTTGATTTTTCGATGTTTAAATACCAAATTGGTCTTAATTAATGTTGACATCTTTGAAAGTAGTCCCTACATTTTATTTTCCTATTTTTCTGTTTCGTTTCAGTTTTGATCCCAACCAGTCAATTATGGTTTTAGGATAATGGAAATGCATTTTTGATTTTGCTCAAACATGCATATTTTCACTATCCTTTTCCATTTCATTTTGGTTGTGTTCCCCATCCTGTTAAGCCACGCACGTCAGCATTTTTCATCTGTAGTCGATGGTGGGAACCGAAACCAAAATAGAACCAAAAAACAGGGATCAAAACACAAAACAATAAAATATAAGGACTAATTTCAAATAAGTCAACATATAAAGGGACCAATTTGATATTAGGTCTCTTTTGATTATGTATCTATTTTTATTATATATCATAAGTTATTTTAAATAAAAAAATCTTTTCCGAATACACTCATCCATAATTAAATGTGCATGTAAAATTTTGAGGAAAAAATATGTATCTTTTCAATTAATCATTTTGAGGATGTTAAGTAGCCTTGTCAGGGTCGGCCCAGGGGCAGGGCAATAAGGGCGCCCGCCCTGAGCCCATGATTTTTAGGGGCCCGAAAATATTTTTAATTAGTGTGTGTGTCTCTCTCTCTCTCTCTCTATATATATATATATATATATATATATATATATATATATATATATATATATATAATGTTAGATAAGTTAACATTATTTATAGCTAGCTGGTTAATGGGCCTTATAATTTGGCTGCTGCCGTGAACTTGAACCCTCTCGTTTTACCTTATTTTCATTAACAGTTATTTTGGTCAAGCTCCCTCTTACTTTTTGTTTACCTTTCATTAACAATAATAAGATTTAGCCATTCTTTTCATTAACAATAATAAGATATATAATTATATTATTGCATGATATTTTATTTCAACTCCCTCTAACTTTTTGTTCAAGCTTTTTTTTACTAATTATATTGTTTTAAAAACCCTCTTTAGTACCAAAAAAAAAAAAAACTTCTTTATTCTCAAACTTTTCTACTAACAAAATTGTTTAAACTGTTGAAGCCTGTTTTTCTTTATGGTTGATTATATTTTTGCAAACATATAGAGCACTAATAACATTTTGGAAAAGTCCCTATCTTAAAAGATATTTTATTCAAACTTTATTGTTAGAATTTTATTTATTTACAAATTTTTATTCCCTCCGTCCCACAAGGATGGTAAAAATGGCTAAATTTTTATCCTAAACTATAGTTAAAATAATTAATTAAAAGTTTAGAAATTATTAACTTTGAATTGTGATTGGTTGATCTATGCAAAATACATTAACATAGTTGTTTGATAATTGGTTGATGTGTTAGACAAACCATTAAATACATGTTTCCTTAATTTTTTAATTTTTGAAATTTTCAACCATCCTTATGGGATGAAGGGAGTAATAGTTTAAGGAGCCCAAAAATTTTTTTGCCCCAACCTATAACATGTCAGGACCGACGCTAGCCTTAGCAACGAGGTCTATATATTAGTTGGAACTGTCTTGATACAGTGTTTAAAATCATATTAGTTGGCTATGGGAAAATATTACTTGGTGACAAAGTCTTTCAACACAAAGGCTTTTCGGTAGTGCCTATGGGCCTATTAGGATCTTCTAGCCCAACAGGTTATTTGCTTGCAATGGACCATAGTGTTAGAAGGCCTGGGGAACTAAGTTTGGCAATGGATTTTAGTTTTTTGACACACCACTTTAATTAGTTAACCCTCTTTTTTCTTTTAATACCTTATTAGCCTTACTATAAAATAAACTACCCAAAATACCCATTTTTCTCTTATTAAATAGAAACATATTTTTTCTTCTCTTCTTATTCACGTTAACTCTCCAGCAACCTCTTCCAACCTTCGTCAACCCAAAACTTCTTCTTTCCTCCATCTTTCTTCAATTGCAAGCAATTCATAAACATTCATTAAGGTAATTCTATGATCATAAACTTGATTCTTTATGTTTTTTCTTTGTTCAGTATGTGTTTGAAGTGGTTAACATTAAGCAAACAATACAAATGCTGTTTTTTTTCATCGTTGCAGGTGAAAGCGAGCCAAAAAAAAACATAATCTCGCTGACCCCCCCGCGAGCGTTATAAAATTAAAATTTAATTTTATAACGCTCGCTGACCCCACAGCGAGTGTTATAAAATCAAAATTTTATAACCCTCGCTGGGGGGTCAGCGAGCGTTATAAAATTTTAATTTTATAACGCTCGCCGGGGGGTCAGCGAGATTATGTATTTTTGTTTTCTCGCTTCACCCTCAGCGAGTTAATATTTTTAATTAATTATTTAAAATTAAATAAAATTTTTGTTATTATATATTTGATATTAATATTATTTATAAAAATATATGTTATTATATATTTTATATTAATATTATCTATAAAAAAATCAAGACGCTACTTTTTAGATTTGAATTTGTTTATGTTATAATATTGATATGAGCAAAAATTAAGAGGATTATAATGTTGATTTGAAAAAGGAATAGGAAAAGGATTATAACTTTGGGTAATTTTTTTATATATTTTTTTTTAATTATGTTATTTTATTTTATTATTATTTAATTTTAACTTTTTATTTAATTTTATTGTGATTTTAGTTATATTTTTTATTTTATTATTTATAAAATTATCTGTTATTATATATTTTATATTAATATTATCTATAAAAATATCAAGACGCTACGTTCTAGGATTCAAAAACTTTAAATTAATTTCAATGCATCCATCCATATTATGATATATTTGAATGCATCCATCCACATATATATAGGAGATTTGAATTTGTTTATGTTATGATATTGATATCAGGAAAGATTAAGAGGATTATAATTTTGATTTGAAAAAGGAATAGGAAGAGGATTATAACTTTGGGTAATTTTTTTTATTTTTTTATTTTTTTATTTATTTTAATATTTTTATTTTATTTTATTGTTATTTAATTTTAACTTTTTATTTTGATTTTAGGTATATTTTTTTATTTTATTTTATTATTATTATTTTATAATTTTTATAAATATTTTGATTTTGTTAATTTTATTAGTTTTTTTTATCCATATTAACTTTTATTTGTGTTTGCAGCTTAATCATGCAAGACAACAACCATGATGAAAAGGTCCAATATCCGGATTTTACTAGTGCGTTTGAGACGGGCATGATTTTCCCCGATTGTGAAGCTATGGTGAAATGGGTTCGTGAAGTTGCATATTCACAGGGACATGTTCTAAGGATCCTTAGGTCTAATAGAGAAAAAATCGCGCAGAAGTAAAGGATTACACTTTGTTGTGAAAGGTTTGGCATATACAAACCAAAAGAGATGGAGTTCAAGTATGTCTCTGGCACCAAGAAGAGGAATTGTCCATTCAAGGTGCATGGTAGACCATATTCGTCAATCGGAGCGTGGAAGGTAAGAGTATCTTGTGGGTTCCATAACCACGATAAGTGTGACTCATTCATCGGACACTCATTCCCCGGAAGACCTACGCCTGAAGAGCATGAAAAGATCATCACTATGGCGAAGAATGGAGTGAAGCCGAGACAAATATTGGCGACATTGAAGGAGGAAAACCCAAATAATTGCACCACTTTGATGCAAATTTACAACATCCTCAGTAAATGGAGAAGAGAGGTCAGACGTCCGAGAACACAGATGCAGCATCTTTTGAAGACTTTGAGGGATGATGGGTATGACACCTGGTACAGAAAGGACGATTCCACGGATATTGTGAAGCAAATTTTTTGGGCTAATCCAAAATCTGTTACTCTTTTTAATTTGTTTAACATTGTGCTCATCGTAGACAACACCTACAAGACTAACACATACAAATGGCCTTTGCTTGAGGTGGTTGGACAAACATCTACCGAGAAGTCATTTACTATTGCATTTCCTTACATGGAGGCGGAGAAGTATCCAAGCTTCTTATGGGCATTTCAACAAGTGAAGAGATTGTTGAAAGATGATGATGTCATGCCCAAGGTCATTGTCTCTGATTTTGAAAGTGCAATGGTGAGAGCAATCCAGACCGTTTTTCCAACTTCGGCGCATTTGTTGTGTCAATTTCACATTAAGAAGAACGTGACAGCACGTATTAGGAAACATGTTCGTAATGACGCTGATGTGCCGTTACTTGAGAACGTTTGGACCAAGGTAGTCCATTCCAAGGATGAGGATGACTATGAAGCTTCATACACTCGACTTAAGAATCTGTCTTGGAAGGCGATTGGTCTACTTAATTATGTGGATGATACTTACTTGAACTACCATAAGGAAAAATTTGTTGATGCATGGACAAGTAAGCATATGCATCTTGGTAATACTACAACAAACCGGTAAGTTTTTTTTTTCTTCATTTGGATTATTGTATTAATTTGGCATGTTTCTTTACATATTATAATACATTTAAATTCCATCATTTTTAGGGTGGAAGGTGGTCACTCGACGTTGAAGAGATTATTGTCAACCAGCAACGGAGATTTATGCACGTGTTTAACAGCTATGCAAAAGATGTTGGTATGTCAGCATACTCTCATTATTGATTCTTTTCAGAAAAGCCTCACAAGATTGGAGCACAGGGTGAATATTCCGTTGTTCCGGAATTTGCATTATTATGTGTCAAGGGAAGCATTGGCCATTATTTTCACCAGGATGAAGCAGTTTGATGAGGGTGACAATTGTGATTGCAAGCTGAGAATCACACATGGCTTACCATGTGCATGCGAGGTTGATGGATACAGGAAAAGTGGTCAACCTATTCCTTTGACGGCAATTCATGATCATTGGAAAATTCTGACAGTCAACAATAAAGAGAAGAAAGAAGAGGTACACATTGACCCAACTCCTTTGATCGAGGAGTTTTGGCGAGTATTTAATGGTACCAATGATGTAGGAAAAAAGATTTTGACGGACAAGTTTCGAGAGGTTAACAATTTATATTATTACCAATTTTTTATTTTAACATTTTTTTTAATATTATTAATTTTCTTAATGTTGACAGTTGATTTTGTTTTGTTTAGCTTGTGGATCCAGCAACTACCTCATTGTTGCCACCGAACAAAAAAGCAAAGACAAAAGGGCGTACAAGTGATCATGAGAGATCAACAAAGCGTGATCCATCGGGATGGGAATATGCCGAGAAAGAATCAAAAAAGGCTTCACAAAAAGCTTCCCAACAAAGCTCTCAAAAATCCTCCAAAAATTCTCCAAAAGCTTCTCAACAAAACTCTCAACAATCCTCCAAAAGTAGCTCTCAACAAGCTAATGTGATATCTCCATACTTACAACAATTTCCCTCCTGCATGCAACAATATATCGATAAAATTGTTGATGTGATATCAGATGGAAATTGTGGTTTTCGATCAATTAGCTTGTATGAGTATCAGTCTGAGGAATCTTATATGCTTGTCCGGAATGATCTTATACGTGAGATCAAGCAACACAAGGAGATGTACATCCAGATGATTGGGAAGGAGATGTACATCAAGATTATAATCCTCTTAATCTTTTCTAATCTATAATATTTAATTATTTAAATTAAGTAATATTTATCTTATTCATATTTCAGATCAAGATTATAATCCTCTTAATCTTTTCTGATCTATAATATTTAATTATTTAAATTAAGTAATATTTATCCTAATCCTTTTTCAAGATTATAATCCTCTAAATCTTTCCTAATCTATAATATTTAATTATTTAAATTAAATAATATTTATCCTATTCCTATTTTAGATCAAGATTATAATCCTCTTAATCTTTTCTGATCTATAATATTTAAATATTTAAATTAAGTAATATTTATCCTATTCCTTTTTCAAATCCTCTTAATCTTTCCTAATATCAACAAATTCAAAACAGCAAATGTTTTTATAAATATTATTTTTTATAAAATATTAAATACATAAATTTTATATAAGTTTAAATAATTATTTTTATAAATATTATTAAAATATTCAAAACATTAAATAATTAAAAATAACACCCTCGCTAACAAATTCACGCTCTCGCTGCACCCTCAGCGAGGGCATGAATTTGTTCCCTCGCTGCACCCTCAGCGAGGGCGTGAATTTGCGCTCTCGCTGCACCCTCAGCGAGGGTGTTATTTTTCTCGCTGCACCCTTAGCGAGGGTGTTATTTTTCTGGAAAAAAAACACTCTCGCTGATTACTAAGCGAGCAAACCTTCAGATATACAGCACAGACAAGATAAAAACTCAAACAAAAATTCAATAAACATGACCTAAACACTAAACAACACAGATCTATAACTATTACTCAATGAATCTAAGATTTCTAAACACATTATATAATTAAATGAAAAAAACGAAAAAAAAATAACAGTTTGCGAAACAAGAAGAAGAGTAATGGTTAGAACAAACTAACCTTTGTAGGAGGGAGTTCTTATGTAGAGGTGGGAGCAGAACGTGCAGCGAGCAGAGGAGGGAGTAAAAAACGTTAATGAAAAAGATGTAGAGGAGGGAGTATTAACGTGCAGAGGAGGAGGAGGGTGTATTAAAGTGGAGCAGGGTGGTTCCTTGTTCAACGTGCAGAGGGGAGGGAGTAATATTGGAGTAGGAAATTTTATTGGAGAATGTGAAAAGATATATTTTGAATTTCAAATTTCAAAATAAGTAGAATAATGGGAAGGATAAGGAAGGAATAAGACAAAGGTTATTTTAGGATTATTTAAAATTTATAAGGTTATTTTGGGATATTCATTTAAAAAAGGGGTTAACTAATTAATGGTATGAGTCAAAAAACTAGAACCCTTGGCAATTAGTTACCAAATCCCTTTTTATCTCCAAACCCCATTTTTTTATAATCCCAAAATTATCCTCCTTTAAATTCCCCTTTACACTCCCTCCATTATGAAGCCCCGATATGTACTACGACACGGATACGATACGACACAGATACGAAAATACGAGAATTTTTGAAAATTCAAGATACGACACGACATAGGATACGTGAATACAAATTTATATATACCACAAATTTAAAAGAGAGATTGTAAATTGATAATTTTCATTCATATTGTCATTAGTTCAAAATGACATTAGTACATTACTATAATGATCGCAATTTAGAGAAAATAGATAGTGCACCGTGCACCGACAGTGTAAAGTTTTTTTACACCATTAGTTCATCATTCACCTTTCATTTATATTACTTTTATCAAAAAGTCAACGACGAAAAACACATGAATGGTGGATGGTGGACTAATGGTATAAAAAACTTTACGCCGTTAATGCTAACATATTAATCTCCACAATTTAAAGGACTTAAAAAATAGGGTTATTTAATTTTATTAAAAATACTAATTAAAAAGTTACTTTTTAAAAAACATAATTATTAAAAAATTCAAAATAAAGTCAAACAACAAGTATCTGAGAAGTATCGGAAAGTATCCTAAAAGTAATTTTTTTTTAAATAATAAAAATTAAATAAAAAATAATTGGATACTTTTGGGAAACGTATTGTAAAGTATGTATCGGTATCGGACACGGATACTTTTTTATTTTTGTAGTATCTGGGCTTCGTCCATTTCATATTTTCATTTCCCAAACCCCGCACCTCCAACTTTTCAACTTACTCAATCCACTCAACTTCCACCGCTCTTCTTCCTCACTGCCGCCGCCGCCACCGCCGCGTCTGGGACTCCCTCCTTCAGGTATGAACTTCCTCTTTCCTGTTCATGTAGGGTTTGGTTTGGTTTTTCGTTTTTGCTTTGTGTTATTTGATGTAGATGATTAATAGGTTGTTTCAAGTTAGATTTTCAATTTTTTAGTAGTTCTTTTTGTTCAATTGTTATGTTTTAAGCAAACCCATTTGTCTTCTCTTCTTCGTTGTTAGATGATTACGGACCGGACCCCTCAATTTAGTATGAACTGTCCGGTCCGGTCCGATCCAGTCTATTTTGCTTTTTTTCCTGTTTTTTTTCTTTAAAATCAAGCAAAAATATGAAAAAATAGCATAATACATACCGCACACTAAAAAGCGGTATTAAATGCAAACATTGCTACAATACTAGAATGTAATATTACATGCACAACCAAGTTTTAAGTGCCAACATTACTAGTTTACTACATCACAACAAAGGACTACATCACAAGACAACAACAACCAACATTATTACATTCCAACCAAGTTTAAATTCCTACATTACTAGACAACATAGTAGCATTGATTGATTCATTCAAAACAATATTTCAAAACACTACAACAATTCATAACAACAAAGCAATCATAAGACCACAATAGCTCCAACTTTATCACCAAAGATACTCCATCATTCATTCATTCCAATTTCTTCCGGTACGGCATCTACAAAACATTAAAAATAAGTTATTATGTTATAGACATTACATGAATTGGATATAATTAACTAATCAAATATTAAATATAAATTCTAATTTCTAAATATCAATCAACTTAAATTAAAGATATAGATTGACCATTACCACTAACATTTTCTTGTGGTAATCCGCCAATGCTTGACAACTCTTTAATAAAAAAAAAAACATAACAAATATTAGTGCAAGTCTATAAGGTATTAAAATAAGGGCATAATGGTATTTTAACATTATACATGATTCAACTTGAGCCACATGATATGACTTGCAAAATCAATCACTTTTTTTGGTTTAATCTTCAAACAATTTTGAGTACAAATCAAAGCCTCAACTGTGTCACTGTAGAAATAGGAATAGCTAATATATCCTTGCCATTTGTGAAAGAACATGTTACTTATGTGACTTGCCCTCTCCACCATTTAAGAATATCAAAAGTACCAGAAGATTCCTCAACATCATCATCCAAATATCTATCAAGCTCATCTTTTTTGATCCCATCTTGCTTTTTCTCTACAGTTTGTCTAAACATTTCCTTGGCTATAACACTAAGGTCATCATCATCTTCATCGCCTTTTGTTTGAGTAGAAGTATCTTGTGTTTGGTCACTAGTGTCACTGCTTTCATTGGGTACATGATACCATACAACATACTCACTAAAGATCCTTTTAACTAAATCTTTCAAATTTTGTGATGCAATCTTAGCTTCATATTTTCCATACATAAGACCAAAGCAAAGCAAAGCTCAACATAAGCTAACTTATACCTCAGATTAAGGACAACAACAACAAACAATAGATATATGTCCTAAGTCCCAGTATCTATTAAATTTTTGCTTCATATTTGTTGTCATCTTCTGCAGCACATAATCTAAACTTTGCATCCACTTATCCAATATAGCTTGAATTTGTAAAAACTTATCAAAAAAAGCATTAGAAGTGACATTCAATGAACCAGAAAAAGCAAGGGTAGCCTCATAAAAAAAAAACTTTAAGAATTTGACAAAAACACGAGCACGGTCCCAATCTTCAAATGTTGGAGTCCGCCCTTGCTAATGAGAGCTACTTTAAAATCTTTATCATCCTTGTTTAGACGAGCAAATGTCTGTTCATATTTCAGTGCAACTTCTAACATCAAATGGGCAGAATTTCACTTAGTAGGCATATCAAGGATTATCTCCCTAGTTTCAACTGATCTTACAAACTCATCACATTTTCTGAAAAATGTAGATCTAGATGGAGATGATCTCACATATTTGCCAGCAGCTCTTGTCCTAACAATGGAACTATCTATTTCCTTCATGTCATCACTAACAATTAAATTTAATATGTGAGCATTACACCTCATATGCATGTATGCACCTTTCAATATGGTAATACTATTCCAATCATCAATTCCTCTAATCAAATATGATAATTATGTGTTGTTAGCACTTGCATTATCTATAGTGATGGTGCAAATCTTAGAGATTCCACAATCCTTCATGCATTTCTCTAAGGCCCTTCCTATGGTTTCTCCCTTATGATCGGGAATCAATTCAAAACTCAATATCTTTTATTTTAACTCCCACCCTTCATCAATATAATGAGCAGTTACACACATGTAATTCATGTTTTGAATGGAAGTCCAAGTATCAATTGTGAAAGAAACCATTTGATGATTAAGCTCCAACAAAGATTTCAATTTTACTTTTTCTTCCAAGTAATGTTGAAAGCAATCCTTAGCTATAGTTGCGCGGCTAGGAACTTTGAATCGAGGTTGAGCCTTACTCATAAAAGCTCTAAGCCCAGGATTACAAACTTAAATGGAAGCTCATCGACTATTATCATTTTAGCCAATTCAGATCTACAATATTCTTGCTTAAATTCAACAAGCTTCATAGTTACAGTTCCCTCACCCTCACTTTGTTTTCCCAATGCTATGGTCTTTTGCTTTTTATCAATTTTTCTACTTGGGTTCTTGTAACAAGAAATAATATGTCTAGACAAGGTTGATGTTGCACAAGAGGATGCATAAGGTTTTCCACAGTAATTGCAACAGGCCTTATCATCTTTTTTAGTGAAATGATCCCACACAGAAGATGAAGGTCTACAAGCTTTTCGTTTACCAATTACCTCTTACGAAGTTTTCTTTGATGGCACTTGTGGTACTTGGGATGAATCTTCCACATGCGTTCCACTTGGAGGTGTTCCACTTGGAGTTGGTGCACTACCTGCTTGAGTTCCACTTGTATTTGGTGTTTGAGTCATCTTACCTATTTAAAAAACAGCAAAACAAAAAATTAATACTAAATAAACATAATACCAAATTAATACCTCACTACATATAGAATGATATTTAGTTCATTTTCACAACAAAAGTTTTGCATTTTATAACTACACAAAGCATAGAATTCTATATCTAAGCTACTTTTAACTAGTTTAATAATTCATAGGCATATATTTCACACAACTATAAGTTAATATCCTGAAATAGCACAAACCCATAGCTAGTTGTACATACTCTATATTTGCATGTGCACAATCTACTTAAAATAATTATAAAGATAACTATAGGAACCCTAATGCTATTTAAAGGCTTCATAATTAGAAGGATTTTCAAAACCTAATGCTAATGAAAATCTATGTAAAACAGTAAAACACAAAAAAGGAAAAAATGATTTAAATGCTTAATTAGTTAATTATTGGATTTAAAAAAAAAAACAGATCAGCAAAGGAGAAGGGAGAAGCAAATCGCTGGAGGCGAAGGCGACGACAGAGACTCGGACTCGAACTCGAACTCGAACGGGACTGTGACGGGACTGCGAACGAATAAGACGACGAAACGAAGGCGTGTGAGAAGACTGAAGGATCTGGGCGGCCGGCGTTTGAAGGTGGCTGAAGGAATAAAGTAGGGGTGGGTTGTGAGAGGGGCGGCTGAAGGAGTGAGAGGGGTTGTGAGTGACTTAAGATTAGGGTTGTGAGTACTGAGTAGTGACTAATTGTCTATCTGTAGGTTTTTATTTTTTTTAAATTATTAACCCTATCGGTCCCAGCGGTCTAAGAATATCTTGGACCGTGGACCGGACCATTCAAGTATGGTCGGAACTTTTCGGGACCAGACCGGACCGTGAGATCGGACCAGACTGCATTTTTCGGTCCGGTCCGGTCCGGTCCGAGCGGTCTCGCTGTCTCTGACCGGATCACTTACACCCCTAACTCCTTTAGAACGCGAAGGAGAAAAAAACTTGTTTTTTTGGATTTTTTTTTTGAGTGAAGGAGGTTTGATGGTGGAAGATGAGAAGAAGAAAGAGGGGTTTGTGAGATGGTGAAGGGATTGAGTTTGGGGTTTGGGGTTTTGGTTTTTGGGTTTTTTTTGTTTTGAATAATAAAGGACAATATAGACATTTCCCATTTAAAATGGGGTTTGGGAGATAAAAAGGGGGTTTAGGGACTAATACCCACTAAGTTTCACCAGAATTCTCCTTGAGACAGGTTGCTTGTAGTTAGTCAATGCTTGGAACATACCAAACAATCCAGCCTCATATTTCCAAGAATTCTAAAGGCTATATTTCATTCTTGTAATTTCGCACATGACACTTTATGTTCTTATGAGCAAAGAATCGAATTCGTGCTTAATATATAAAAGACATAGATTTCGTCCATCTATAGCAACCTCTATTGATAACAAATTTTTTTTTTAATTACTGTAATTCAAATTGGATTGAAGATGGACCAGATGATGTGTTAGACTTAAAAAATCTAGATGTTGCATCTCTTTTTAGTTTTAATGCATGAGTTAACTATTAAAAAAATTTATTTTTTTAATTTTAATGAACGTGAATTTATTTAAAACGATACTATTAAAATAAAAAAATTGCTATGAATATTTTAAGGTTAATAGAACAAGAAAAATAATTATAAGTGCATATTTTTTTATGTCTCAAAAATTGATTATACTTTTCAAAAATTTTGGCTAGATTGCTCATTTGATCCGTTACTTTAATCTTCATTATCAAATTTGTCCCCCAAGGTATTTTGGTATCATATTGATAGTCACATTTTTTCGTTATTAAGTTGGTCCCCAAATCATTATTCATCAATATCAATTTGGTCTACATTTAATTTGCATCGTTTGAGAGAAAAATGACACGTGTGTATCATATTGGATCACGTGAAGATAAACAGTGACTCAAAGACCAAATTGATAGTGAAAAGAAGCGTGACTGACCTATATAATACCAAAAAAACATGAGAACCTAATTTGTTAAAAAAAAGGTAAGGGACCAAATGAGTAGTTTAGTCAAAAAAATTTTATTATACTTTGACTACTAAGAGCGTCTTCAACCTATGGTCTTAGACCCTATTCTTGTGAAGAATCGAAAGCAAGAAACGGAACAGGTGTTGGAGCATGCCTACATAATGTGTTTTGCCAAGGCTTGTCCCTTAAGCAAGGGACGTCTCTTGAGGAGCAGAGGTGGTCCCTCCACCGTATGGAAGAAGAATAAAAATATATAAAAAAATTTGCCTTTATTTTGTTCTTCCTCGGTTCAATGTAAAAAAAAAAAGCTTGAAAAAAAACTTCTTTGAATCAAACATTCATCAAATAATCAGAGTCCATCATGAATACAAAATAAAATCCATATTATAAAATGGAAATAAAAGGAGAAGAAGGAGAGGGGGTTCTCAACTGAACCCTAGAATCCCAAATTAATGTTGAAGCTTTTGCCAAGTGGGTTAATTGATGCGGGGGGGGGGGGAATCAAGCCACATGCAGAGCAAAAAATGATGATCCAGAAACATCTTTGAGGGATTTAAGGTGTTTGATGATCCAAAAAAAAAGGCCATCGCAAATTTGAGGTGTTTGAAGGAAAGAAATCGTGTTTGAGGGTGATGGGATCGCAAATTTGAGGTGAGTGGAGGTGATGGACTTGGAACCGTGAGGGAGAAGAAGAACGTGCGTGAGAAGGGATGAGGGAGTGTGAGTGACAATGAGGGAGAGTTTCTACGAAGGCTATGAGTTTTTGTGAAGGAGAGTGAGAATTATGAGGGAGAAGAAGGAAGTGTGAATCGTGAAGGATAAGAAGAAAGAATTTTTTATAGAAAGACAAAAGGGACGAGAGATTTTTTTTTATGAGGGAGTATTTTGTGAGGAAGTTTACATTTGTGAGTGTTAAAGAAAAAAATAGGTGTTTCTAAGAGTTGTAGTGCCAATGTTATAAAAAAAAGCCGCGATCAATTTAGAAATTTTTCTATAAATATTTATGTATTCCATCAACATTTCACAACCAAAATTTCAATTTTCTCTTTTCTTCTTTGTTCATACTTTGATTGAAACTTTTTCCTTTTTTTTTTTAATTTCTTGAGCGAAATGGATCTCAATCAAAATCATTATAATGCTTACTTCAATTTTTTACAAAATCATCCATCTTCACCAAATAATAATTTCTCATACTCTCTAATTATCCCCGATTTCCTTATTCAAGAATCATGATCGGGTTCTCGGAGTTAAAACAAATTTATAGTAGAGTTACATAGAATCTTGAGAAATCCGAGATAATATAAAGAATGTTGCAAGTTTCATTTAAGAACGATAGGAATAGAGATGCTCTAAGTACATCCTTCGCTAGCATTGGCCTCTAATCTATACTATATAAAGGCCTGTGGGTATCCCATAGGCGGGAGCATCCACCGTGGGACCCACGCCCCAGTACTCAAGGAGTACTTCTTTTTTTTCTTCTTATATTTATACTATAGCAGCGTGGGTATCCCACAGGTGGGAAACCCACTGTGGGACCCACGCCCAGTACTGTTTACTTTTTTTTATAAAGGGAAGTATTGCTTCTTAAAGTGTTTCTACCATACACTTGTTTTTGGTACTTTGGCTTTTTTTTAATAAATCTAATATAATAAAAAAAATATATGCTTTGAGTTTTCTGTGTTCTTTTTATGTACATGCTTTTTTTATTTGGATTTGAAATTTTTTTATTATATGCTTCCTGACACAGGTAATGATCCAAACAAGTAAAATATAAAACAAGGTGCTTCTACCATGCACCAATTTTTGGTGCTCCGACTTGTTTTTATCTTAATAAATCTAATATATTAAAAGAAATATGCTTTTGGGTTTTCTGTGTTCTTTTTATGTACATGTTTTTGTTATTTGAATTTGAATTTTTTTATTATATACTTCCTGACGCAAGTAATGGTCCAAACAAGTAAAATATAAAACAAGGGTGCTTTTACCATGCAACGGTTTTTTGGTGCTCCGGCTTTTTTTTTTAATTTTAATAAATCTAATATATTAAAAAAAATATGCTTTGGATTTTCTATGTTCTTTTTATGTACATGTTTTTGTTATTTGGATTTGAATTATTTTTATTATATACTTTCTGACACAAGTAATGGTCCAAACAAGTAAAATATAAAACAAGGGTGCTTCTACCATGCACTGGTTTTTCGTGCTTTGACTCTTTTTTTTATTTTAATAAATCTAATATATTAAAAGAAACTTGCTTTGACTTTTCTGTGTTCTTTTTATGTACATATTTTTGTTATTTGGATTTGAATTTTTTTTATTATATGCTTCCTGACACAAGTAATGGTCCAAACAAGTAAAATATAAAACAAGGCTGTTTCTACCATGCAATGTTTTTGGTGGTTCGGCTCTTTTTTTTATTTTTTTTATTTTAATAAATCTAATATATTAAAAAAAGAACAAAAAGGTTTTCTGTGTTCTTTTTATGTACATGTTTTTGTTATTTTGATTTGAAATTTTTTTATTATATGTTTCTTGACACAAATAATGGTTCAACCAAGTATATAAGATTATACTTATTGTATATCAATATGTTTTTAAAAGAGAAGAGGAATAAGATTATACCTATTGTATTTTTTATTTTTAAATGGAAGATGATTTTATAAGATAAAGAAACTATTTATAATATCATACAAGTTATGGAATAATAAGATAAGGAAACTATTTAAAAAATTACATTGTAATATGTACTTATATTATTCCATAGTAATTAATTAACAATTAATCCGTACATCACACCGGTAATTTCATACTTAACATAGTTGATTATCTTATTGGTCTAGTGAGTGGCATAGGGTTTTTCTAGTAAAAAACAAAGATAGGAAAGATTTCTATGTACTTCCTGCGGTCCTATACTTTTTTTTTTTACTGAAATTAGTCTGTATTCGTAATATCAAAAAAGGAAATATTTGTTATACTTTTTCAAAAATGCTTTCATAACTATTATTAATATTCTAAAAAATATTAAATAAATAAACGTGTCTGAGAAAAAAATATCATTAAAAATTTTAAAAAAATGCTAACCAATGTCTTAAGGGCATTGTTTAAGCAATCAAAAGTAGTTATTTTGTGTTGGAAATGACAAGTTTAAGATACCAAAAACGGTTAAATTTAGTTTTTTTTTTTTGGTTTGCACCTTGCTATCCAGCCCATTGGATCGACTAATCCAATTCGAGTGGGCTCCCGGGATTAAGGTTTTATTAACGGGAGATTGAACCGTGATTTGTCCTACTAAGTGCAACCCTTATCATCACTGCACGTCTGCACTAACAGCTTATTGGTAAATTTAGTTTTTTCAATATTTATTTACTCATTTTGTATTCCTCACAGGCACCTATTAGTAACACCCAAAATTAAAAATAAAACCCTCCAAAAGGAACTTAACTTATTTATGGCACAGTAGTTGGATTCACATGCTGCGCTGAAAGAAACACTTGTGAGCTGCGAACACTCACACGTGACACGTGGACCCAACACACACACATACACATAGTCCCTATTACGAATCTCACACCTTCTCTCTTTCCCTTCTTCTTCTTCTTCTTCAATACTCAATAGATTCCCCTTTTCCCAATCTCCCCTTCCTTCCTCCCTCACGCGCCATGAGCACCCCCACCCCCACCACCAACATGCAGTACAAAAACCTCGGCCGATCAGGCCTCCGCGTAAGCCAACTCTCCTACGGCGCGTGGGTCTCCTTCGGCAACCAGCTCGACGTCAAAGAAGCCAAGTCCCTCATGCAATGCTGCCGAGACCACGGCGTCAACTTCTTCGACAACGCCGAGGTCTACGCCAACGGCCGAGCGGAGGAGATCATGGGCCAGGCCATTCGCGAGCTGGGTTGGAAGCGATCCGACCTCGTCATCTCCACCAAGATCTTCTGGGGGGGCCAGGGCCCCAACGACAAGGGACTCTCCAGAAAGCATATCATCGAGGGGACCAAGGCCTCGCTCAAGCGCCTTGATATGGAGTATGTTGATGTTATTTACTGTCATAGGCCTGATACGTCGACGCCGGTGGAGGAGACGGTTAGAGCGATGAATTATGTGATTGATAAAGGGTGGGCTTTTTATTGGGGGACTAGTGAGTGGACTGCTCAGCAGATCACTGAGGCTTGGAGTGTGGCTCTTAGGTTGGATTTGGTTGGACCTATTGTTGAGCAACCTGAGTATAACCTCTTATCAAGGCACAAGGTTTTTATTTTTAGTTTTCTTTTCTTTTTTTTTTATTTTATAAAATGATTGGATATGGAAAAAGTTTTGATTTTGATTTTGATTTGAATTGGGTTTCTGGGAATGGTGGTTAGATTTGATTGATTTTAAATTGCGATTGCGATTGCCGGTACTGTTGCATTGTGTGGAAAAGCAAAATGTGATAAGGTTGTAATGTCTGGAAATTGTTGTTTTTGGAACCCTGGATTTGATTTGATTTAGAGTTTAACTAACTGCGGTAGTCTGTGAGGATGCAACGATAATTAAGGTTGCGTTGCGGTCTGAAGATTGCAGCTTTGGACTATAATTTGAATCCATGGATTTGATGTAGGGGTATGACTAAGTGTAGTAGCGTTTAGGAGTATGTAAAATGGTTGAAGATTTATTGTGATTGGGGTAGGGAAAGTTGTGATTTTTTTATTTTTTTATTTTTTTGGAAATGGGTTTGTGGGCGAAGTTTAGATTTGATCATGGTTTTAAATTGTGGTTGTGGTTAAATATTGCTGTCAGATGTGGATGCTCTGATTTCCAAAACTGCGATATTTATAAAAATCATGAATTTGATTTGAGTGTTTGAATGATTGAAGTCGCAGTCTAGAGGTATATAAGAATAACTCTTCCATGGTAAGGTGTTTTAGAAGTACCCTGTTATATTTTTTTACTATTGGAGTGGGGAAAGTTCAGATTTTGTTTTAAAATGTGTTTGTATACATTTTTATATTGGATGGGAAGGTAATTGCTTATAACTATTTGGTTAGTCGCGGAACATTGATCGTTGATGGGAAAAAATTAGATCTTTTTTAGTGAGTCAGTCGGTTGCGACTATCCATTTCATAGTCTATGTGTGGCCTTTTGTTTCCAACTTGTTTCTTAGATTTGATGAAGGGTTGTGAAGGATATGTGGAAATAAGTTATTTGATTCATTGGTGATTGTTGGGAACTAGAATCCAATTTAAGCTATTATTGTTTGTCTTGTTAATAGGGGTGGGTTGAATAAGTTAACAAATCATGTGTGTGTTTTAATTTCTGTTCGCAATTTTTTTGGTCATTAATAATACTCAATTGTATCTTTGAATTGACTCTTGACTGTAAGTCTGATGTTTATAGGTTGAGAATGAGTTCCTCCCACTTTACAACAACTATGGCATTGGTCTGACCACTTGGAGTCCACTTGCATCGGGTGTGCTCACAGGAAAATACAAGAAAGGATCTATACCACCAGACAGCCGCTTTGCATTGGAAAATTACAAAGTAAGGCTTGATTTATACACATACCCTCATTCTTTAATACATTGGATTAAGAAAGACAGTAGTACAGTACTACAGTGTATGCATAGAAGAAAGATATGAATGCCAGAATCTCCTAAGTTTAATCTTCTTTTTTATCACGTTCATTTTTATTACCTATCAATGACTTTTGTGCACTAAAAAAACACATCCACCACAAAAAAAAAAAGTAACTGTTTTCTATTCGCCTATGTTTATTTAAAACTAGGCTTCATTTTAGGGATAGGTAGTCCCTTGTAAGTTATCAAGATGTCTTGGACTCTTGGTGTCAATCACTGTATCATTTTTATGATTTCCCTTCATTTCTCGGTTGGAATCTTGATCTATGCTTGCTGAATACTGTTTCTTAGTCCTCTTGATTTGTTCATATAACTTGTCTCTGCATCATGTTGCCTGGCACAACGTTTTTGCCACAACTTACATCCTAGTTGATAGAAGTATAGTAATTTTGATGTGGGATTTTGATAATTGAGAGACTTTTGATTTCTTTATGATGATATTTACACACCTATTTTGGATGTGTAAATGTTCCACCCTTTTTTGTCTATACACTTGCGCAGGTATGATATTGTGCTATAAAATTAATAAGTATGGTTGTGTGCACACACTCCTGAAAAAAGGTTTATGAACCATTTATACTTTTCATTTATTAATATTTGTTTGGTACAGAAATCTGTGTTGATAATATGTATTGAATGCTGCTGGGATTATTCTGTTCCCTTCTTTAGGTTACTTACTTAGCAGCTAATCATTTACCCCCTTCTGCTCATGTCCTGTAGAATCTGGCAAATCGATCACTGGTTGATGATGTGCTCAAAAAGGTTGATGGGCTGAAGCCAATAGCAGATGAACTCGGTGTGCCATTATCACAACTTTCAATTGCATGGTGTGCTGCCAATCCCAATGTTTCATCAGTTATCTGTGGTGCTACAAAGGAGTCTCAGGTTAGTTGTCACATGTTCGAGACATTTATAAGGAGATCATTGAGGAATAGGAAGCATTCACACATATTTATGTCATTATTTTCAATGATATTTAAACCTTCTGCATTAAGCACAACATACTTATAGCTACTGGTGAATGTTTGATAAATTATCTCGGGGACTGGCATTCTGGATTTCAATTTGGTTATATAATTATATTTTTGGATTTCTCATTACACTTTAGTTAGCAGTAATATTTTTACCTGTTAAATTTATGTCTGCCATTAAAGAGAGTAATTGTTTTTTATCAATGGGTTATGTCTTATTCTGTTGCTGAAATCAAGACTTTAAAATATTATAGTATCAGTCGCAAACTCACGATTAGTTAGAAAGCATCATGGGAAACTGTTTGTTAAGATTATTCACTTGAGATCTCTGTGTATATGAAACCAGGAGTAGTGATCATTTTCCTTATTCTTCTTTGTGCCTTCTATCATCTCTGCTTACCTTTTCTTTACTTTTGTTCTCCTAGTTCTGAGATCAACTGAGAAATGCTTACTTTTCCTTTGATTATGAGTGGCATTAGTTTGGAGAGGTTTTCACATCTTCAGAAAAGAGCATGGTGTCGAAGGTGTGCATTGTTCTGTTTTACTAACGGTGTGATTATTCTTATTAAGAGGTGAATGAAGCTAGAAATAGCTTGGTTAATGAGATTGTGTTAAACCTAAAAAGAAGTTAAATTTCTAAATGGTGCTTTAGTATGGAAATATGGAGCTTCTGTACTCTATATTTAGTTTGTTTGATGAGTCATGGATCTGCCTATGGACTTGCACTCTTTCCTGCTTACTCGGTTCACAGGGTTTGACACTCATAAAGAGGGCCAAATTCTTTGGCAATGCTCTGTTTTTGCAATCCTTTGGTGTTTTGGATTGAAAAGGAAACAATAGAATTTTCAATGACACCTTTTCATCTCTAAATTATGTTTGGGATAGGGCTCCTTTTTTGGCTTCCCTTTGGTGCAAATCCCAATGGGTTTTTTTAGTGATGTTCATTTGGTAGATTTGCAGTTAAATTGATATGCAGTGTTGCATGACCCATTTTGCGTTGTTTTTATGTGTTTCTTTTGTTCTTCCGAGGATTTCTTATTTTCTTTTGTATTATTCTCCCTTCTCTTCTAATAATATTTTTGTTATTCTATCAACAACAACAACCAAGCCTTTGTCTCACTAGGTGGGGTTGACTACATATTAAACGACGCCATAAAGGTCTATCATAAATCATGTCCTTTGATAAATCATTTATCTCCGTGTCCTTCTTAATGGTTCCACCTATAATTTTTCTTAGCCTTCCTCTTCCTCTAGCACCTATAATAACATCCATTTGATCTATCCTCCTAACCGGGCCTTTTATTGGTCTCCACATGCCCAAACCACCCAAGACGAGATTCAACCATCTTTTCTGCAATAGGTGCAACCCCAACTCTTTCTTGAATACATTCATTCTTAATCCGATCTTGTTTGGTGTGCCTACTCATCTACCGCAACATCCTCATCTCTGCTACATGAAGTTTATTCTCTTGTTGGTATTTTGCCACCCAACATTCGGTCCCATATAACATCGCCTGCCTTATAGCAGTGCGGTAGAACTTCCCTTTAAGCTTGCGTGACACATTTTTATCATATAACACACCCGAAACGCTTCTCCATTTCATCCACCCAGCTTGAATCCTATGATTTACATCCCCTTCTATTTCCATATCATCATGCAATATGATAGACCCAAGATACTTAAACCTTGGGACTTGTACTGTGACATGCTCTCCTCAAAACAAAAAAGAAAATCTATATATAGTTTTAGATGGAACCTCTGAAATATAGAATCCGAATTGTTATTTCTTTCAAGGCATGTGACATAATGATAATATAGCCTTTTTTTTTACATGTGGATAAACTTAGAAATCAATCACCACAGGCTGCTGATTTTACATTGATAATCAGATAATGAGAAATCAACCTTCGCCGTAGGGAAAAGTGTTAAAGATACCCCCTGATCATACATGATGCATTTCTATTTTGATAAACATACATGATGTGTATCTTAAATTTGAGGTATAATTTGCCTGAAAGACTGGACTTTGTCATTGTTAATTAATCTTTTTTTTTTCCTTTAGATTCAAGAGAACATGAAAGCAATTGATGTCATTCCATTACTGACTCAAAATGTGATGGAGAAGATTGATGCTATTGTCCAAAGCAAGCCAAAGCGCGCTGATTCATATAGATAAATTTAAGGCATATGCTATACAGCATTTATGTGAAAGGTTCTATGATCCCAGTGCACCATAGTGACAATTCAATTGCTTGATTCGATCTTATTGAGAGTTCCTCCTTTTTAGTCCCTTATCTTCCTCTCTTTTATTTTCATCTTTGGTGCTTATTATTATGCCTTTTCTTATGGGAACAACTACAAGTGTTCCAAATTGATTGTAAGAGCAGTTTATTCCTTGGATTGAAGAGTTTGGAATTTCGATTCAGCAGATTATTTATGCAAATGGCTTGGATTGGATACTCACGTTATTATTTGCCTTTTTGTTGAGTTTAGTTTCTTTGTTGGATTAAATTATGTGTTGGTTCTTACAAATATAGATAATTTTGATTTTAGTCTTTAGATCCTACTTTAGTTTATCATTTTGGGTTTAATCCCTGCTGGTGATGTACCAATCCCACAATTGTCCACGCAATCAATTAACATGACACATGGTACAAATGGTACTAGTGGATGTTAGTCATATTATCGACAAGGACTAAATCCAAAAATAATTATTTAGAGTAGGGACTAAAAAAATAAAATTAAGAGATTAAAATCAAAATTACATATATTTTTGGGGAATAAAAATTAAGGTATGAGTATGTCAATATATACTCAAATTTTATAAATAAGTGTGTGTATATATATATATATATAAATATATATATATATATATATATATATATATATAAAAGGTTGGTTAAACTGCTCATTTGATCTCTTATCTTATTTTTCTCTATCAAATTAGTCCTTTATGTTCTTTTGGAATCATATTGGTTTTATGTTTCCTTTTGTTGTCAAATTAGTCCCATATTTATTATACATCCTACATATCAATCTCATATTAGTTCATATTTGCATAGTTGGAGAGAAAAATGACACGTGTACGTATTGTATTGGTTCATGTAGGATCAACAGTGGATCAGGGACCAAAGTGATAGTGAAAAAAATACGAGGGACCAATATGATACCAAAACAATGTGAGGGACCAATTTGATTGCAAAAAATAAGGTAAAAGACCAAATGAGTAATTTAGCCAACAAGGTACAAAGGAACATTTTTAGCACTTACATACAAGTGTTTTTAGATGAGAGGTTGGTGTTTAAAATAATTTGAGATATAAGAATGACAGATTGATTAGGAGCTAAATTTAAACTCATGGTGCAAGTGCCAAAAAAAAATACAAATTCTAAAGATAAAATTAACTTAGTTTTTGTATATTCTAAAAAAAAGTATTATATGTAGACATACCTTTTACAAGTACTTATGTGTATCATGGGTGTATCGGTTAGGGTACATCATCAGTTTTGGAGTATCCATCGAAGGAAAATTTAGCTTCAGTCTTGTTCGGTATATAAGATTTCTATCCAGGCAAGAATTTGACTCCGTGAGATGATCATCTCCACACCATAAAAATTAAACATGAATGTGAAATATCTTGAATGCTTCCTATTTTATTATATATATATATATGATTTTTTTAAAAAAAAACTTGAATGTCCTATATTTAGTTATAAGTCAATTGATCATATAGTTATGCATGTTTTGAAGTCTACTCAAGCATCATTATCATTTGCTAAATACTAGGAACAGAAACTGAATACATGAACCAAAGCCCTCAAAAACCAAAATGTGAATACTAATTCATCAAAATACTATAGCATACATCGTGTGGTGATATGTTTTATTTGAGTATCAATTATCAATATTGATAAACTTATGTAAATAGTTTGATATTTATGTAAATTCTTTTAGTTCATTTCAATAATTTTAGCAACGAAGCATTAAAAATATAGGATTGCTTACGTTTTTGGCCTCTGAATATTTAAGATGTTTTGGTTTTGGTTCTTACAAATTAATTTTAGTGGGACTAATCCTTAACTGTTCAAAACTTTTAGATTTTGATCTCTATCATTAGAAAGTCTTCGTTAACAATTAACCCTATCCTTTGCCACGTATGTAAGTTAGTATGTGTTTGAACAAATAACATGGACATGGACCTCCCTTACTACCAAAAATGGGCCTTTGTGGACATGGACCCCCGACTACCAAAAATGGGTCTTTATCCAATAAAAAGCCCAACCTGTGGCCATAAACCCAAATTTTGTTTCTAGCTTTTCAACATGGCTAAGGTATATAAAGCCTATTCTATTACGAGGTTTATCCAATGTGGGATTACATTCAATAGCTTCTGTACCTCAACTTTATCTACCTTCTGCATTATCCCTTCTTCCATTCTCCTCATCTCCAACTCAACAACTTCTAACTAGTGTTAGCTTTGTAATTGGTTTCTCCACCTTAAATTAAGTTTCATAACTATGTGACAAAGTGTTCAGTTTTATGTCATGTGAAAATAGTTCTCTTTTTATTCCATCTTGATAACATTTTCCTGCTATTAATCATATAGTTATGCAGGTTTTGAAGTCTCACTTAATAATTTTTTATCTTGTTTCAATTCACAATATTGTATAGTTTACTCATAATATCTTAATTCGAATAATAAAGGTTGGATAGAGAATAACGTACTTCTCGATTTTTGAGCAGCTTGAGAAAGAGAAGGCTAAAGGTGTCAATTTATCGAAGTATGAATCATCGAAGGTTGTACAAACTCAAGCTCCGGTTCAACTTCGCTTCGCTTGCCAGATAGCAAAGAATAACATGCTCTCATGTATCTCTTTAGCAAAGTGAGCCTAGTTTAATTAGAGCTTGAGTTTGTACAATCTTCGATGATCCATTCTTCGATAAATCGATACCTTTAGCCTTCTCTTTCTCAAGTTGCTCCTTAATCCAGAAGTACATTATTCTATATTAAACCTATATTATCCAAATTGAGATATTATGAGTAAACTATACAATATTGTTGATTGAAACAAGATAAGAATAAATTACTAAGGAGACTTCATAACCTACCTAACTAAAGGATGATTGGAAAGACAAATTTGTCAAGATAGAATAAAATGAGAACTTATTTCACAAGAACATATAAAACTGAACGCTACATGGCATACATATGAAAATGAATTTGAGGTAAAAAAAATGGATTCAAAGCTAACACGGGTTAAAAGTTGTTGAAAAAGAGAGGAGAAGAATGGAATAAATGATAGTGCAGAATAATGAGGAAGTTGTTTGATTTATATATTTTAGATGGATCTGATGTATATTTGCCTTCCATACATGAACTTTTCTTTTAAGCCACTTGATTGGAATCTATCATCATAAAAATAACACAAGTCACTAAAAAATTATATAAAAAAAATTCTAAATGTTTTGTGAAGAAAAAAGCAGTCAAAGATTATATAGGAAAAAATTATAAATATTATGAATATGTTTAGCTCCATTAAAAAAGCAATAACTAGAGACTAGTGAGAGGAGTGTCACCTTGTAGTATGGCAGTGCCATTCATAATGCTCTTAGCTCGTGCATATGGCAGTGCCACTCATAATGCTCCATCAACGGAAAATTTAGCTTCAATCTTGTTTGGTATATAAGATTTCTATCCAGACAAGAATTTGACTTCGTAAGACGATCATCCCATATCATAAAAATTAAACGTAAATGTGAAATAACTTGAATGCTTCCTATTTTTTTTTCAAACTTAAATGCCCTATTTTTTGTCATAAGTCCATTAATCACATGGTTATGTAGGTTATGAAGTCTACTCAAGAATCACTATCATTTGCTAAAGACTAGGAACTGAAATTGAATACAAGAACTAAAGCCCTAAAAAAATGTGAATATCAATGCATCAATATGCTATAGCATATATCATGTAGGGATATGTTTTATTTGAGTATCAGTTATCAATATTGATAAACTTATGAAAATAGTTCGATATTTATATAAGCTCTTTTATTTCATTTCAATAATTTTAGCAACGAAGCATATAAAATATAGGATTACTTACGTTTTTGGTCTCTGAATTTTTTGGGTGTTCTGGTTTTGGTTCTTCTTACAAGCTAATTTTACCGAGATTAGTCCTTATTTGTTCAAATTTTTTGGTTTTGATGCCTGGCATTAAAAAGTCTTCGTTAACGGTTAACCATATCAACCTTGCCAAGTGTGTAAGTCAGTATGAGGTTGAACATATAACATGGACATAGATTCCCCCTACTACCAAAAATGGGTCTTTATCCAATAAAAAGCCCAACCCGTGGTCGTAAACCCAAATTTTGTTTCTAGCTTTTTAACTTGGCTAAGGTATATAATGCCTTTTCTATTATGAGGTTTACCCAATATGAGATTAAAGTCAATAGCTTCTCTACTGCAACTTTAACGTCCTTCTGCATTTTCCCTTCTTTCGTTCTCTTCATCTCCAATTCAACAATTGTTAACTAGTGTTAACATTATAACTGGTTTCTCTACCTCAAATTAAGTTTCACAAGTATGTGACATAGTGTTCAGTTTTGTGTCATGTAAAATTAGTTCTCTTTTTATACTATCTTGACAACATTTTCCTGCCATTGATCATATAGTTATGCTGGTTATGAAGTTTGCTTATTAATTTATTTTTATCTTGTTTCAATCAACAATATTGTATAGTTTACTCATAATATCTCGATTCGAATAATATAAGTTGGACAGAGAATAACGTACTACTCGATTGACGAGCAGCTTGAGAAAAAGAAGGTTAAAGGTGTCGATTTATCGAAGTATGGATAATCAAAGGTCGTACAAACTCAAGCTCCGGTTCAACTAGGCTCACTTCGCTTGGCAGATAGGAAAGAATAACATGCTCTCATGTTTCTCTATAGCAAAGAGAGCCTAGTTGAATTGGAGCTTGAGTTTGTACAACCTTCAATGATCGATACTTCGATAAATCGATACGTTTAGCCTTCTCTTTCTCAAACTGCTCCTTAATCCAGAAGTACGTTATTCTCTGTCCTACCTGTATTATCCAAATTGGGATATTATGAGTAAACTTTACAATATTTTTACCTAAAACAAGATAAGAATAAATTACTAAGGAGACCTCATAACCTACCTAACTAAATGATGATTCGAATGAAAAATTTGACAAGATAGAATAAAATGAGAACTTATTTCACAAGAACACATAAAACTGAACGCTACTTGTCATACCTATGAAAATTAATTTGAGGTAAAAAAACCTAGATGAAAAGCTAACATTGGTTAAAAGTGATTGAATATGAGAGGAGAAGAATGGAATAAATGATAGTGCAGAAGAATGATGAAGTTGTTTGATTAATATATTATAGATTGGTATAGTGTATATTTGCCTTCCATACATGAACTCTTCTTTTGGGCCACTTGATTATAATCTTTCATTATAAAAAATAACACAAGTCACTAAAAAATTATATAATAAAAAATTCTAAATATTTTGAACATGTGTAGCTCCATTAAAAAAAAGCAATAAAAGATTATATAGGAAAAAATTCTAAACGTCATGAACATGTTTAGCTCCATTAAAAAAGCAATAACTAGAGACCAGAGAGAGGAGTGTCACATTGTACTACGAGGGAGAAGGATTCAAAAAATTATATGGTCTCTCATGCATATGGTAGTGCCACTCATAATGCTCCATCAAAGGAAAATTTAGCTTCAATCTTGTTTGTTATATAAGATTTCTATCCAGGCAAGAATTTGACTCCGTAAGACGATCGTTCCACATAATAAAAATTAAACGTAAACGTGAAATAACTTGAATGCTTCCTATTTTTTTATATGCTATTTTTTTAAAAAACTTGAATGCCCTATTTTTTTGTCATAAGTCCATTGATCACATAGTTATGCAGGTTTTGAAGTCTACTCAAGCATCACTATCATTTGCTAAAGACTAAGAACTAAAACTGAATACATGAACCAAAGCCCTCAAAAACCAAAATGTGAATATTGATGCATCAAATACTGTAGCATATATCATGTGGTGATATGTTTTATTTGAGTATTTGTTCTTAATACTGATAAACTTATAAAAATAGTTCGATATTTATATAAGCTCTTTTATTTCATTTTAATAATTTTTGCAACGAAGCATATGAAATATAGAATTACTTACGTTTTTGGCTTCTGAATGTTTAGGGTGTTTAGGTTTTGGTTTTTACAAGTTAATTTTACTGGGACTAATCCTTAATTGTTCAAATTTTTTGGTTTTAATCCCTACCATTATAAACTCTTCATTAACAGTTAACCATATCAACCTTGCCACGTGTGTAAGTCAGTATGAGGATAAACATAAAACATGGACATGGATTCCCCCTACTACCAAATATGGGCCTTTATCCAATAAAAAGCCCAACCAGTAGTCATAAACCCAAATTTTGTTTCTAGATTTTCAACATGGAATTGCTTTTTGGTCCCATGACTGACTTTTTGGCCCCCATTTCAAATTTTCATGGACCAAAATACCCTTAACAATGTTAACACTATTACGGTTTTGCTGAACCGAAAATATGATTCTGACTCCGAAGTACCGGAAATATATATTTCCGGTACTACAGAACCGGAAATATTGGGCACCTCAATTTCATCTTCTTCATTCTAATCAGAACATTCAAAACACCTGCACACACACATTACTTTACTCAATTCTGTTCCTTCATTTATTTATTTATTATTACACACACCTGCACACACACATTACTTTCTAATCAGAACATTCAAAACAGAAAGAACGTTGAAACCCAACAATTCATATACTCATCCATAAAGCTAGTTTCATTGCAAAGTTTACATCTTTGACTTCAGTTTGGAAAGATTATTCGGTGGCGTAAAAAAGGGGCAATGGATTGTAGTAGTATGTAACAGTGAAACGGTTCGTTATAATTTTGATGTAAAGTAAATATGAATGAATAAAGAAGAAGAATGCAAAAAGTACCTGCTCATAAGTGATTAAGAAGGGGGATAAAAAACAAAACAGAGGTAGAATGAAGAAGATGAAATTGAGGTGCCCAATATTTCCGGTTCTCTAGTACCAGAAATCTTTATTTCCGGTACTACAAAGTCGAAATCATATTTTCGGTTCAGCAAAACCGTAATAGTGTTTAAATTGATTCCGGTTCAGCAAAACCGGAAAGACTTTTCCGGTTTCATAGAACCGGAAATGTTAACACTGTTAAGGGTATTTTGGTCCATGAAAATTTGAAATGGGGGCCAAAAAGTCAATCATGGGGGCCGAAAAGCAATTTCCTTTCAACATGGCTAAGGTATATAAAGCCTTTTCTATTATGAGGTTAACCTAATATGGGATTAAAATCAATAGCTTCTCTACCTCAACTTTAACGTCCTTCTACATTATCCCTTCTTCTGTTCTCCTCATCTCCAATTCAACAACTTCTAACTAGTGTTAGCATTATAACTGATTTCTCTACCTCAAATTAAGTTTCATAAGTATATGACATAGTGTTCAATTTTATGTGATGTGAAATCAATTCTGTTTTTATTCTATCTTGACAAAATTTTCTAGTCATTGATCATATAGTTATGCTGGTTACGAAGTCTCCTTAGTAATATTTTTTTTATCTTGTTTCAATTAACAATATTGTATAGTTTACTCATAATATCTCAATTCGGATAATATAGGTTGGATAGAGGATAATGTATTTATGGATTAAGGAGCAGTTTGAGAAAGAGAAGGCTAAATGTGTCGATTTATCGAAGTTTGAATCATCAAAGGTCGTACAAACTCAAGCTCCGGTTCAACTAGGGTCACTTCGCTTTGCAAATAGCAAAGAATAACATGTTCTGATATATCTCTTTAGCAAAGTGCGCCTAGTTGAATTGGAGCTTGAGTTTGTACAATCTTTGATGATCCATACTTCGATAAATCGATACCTTTAGCCTTCTCTTTATCAAGTTGGCCCTTAATCTAGAAGTACATTATTCTCTGTGTAACCTATGTTATCCAAATTGAGATACTATGAGTATACTTTACAATATTGCCGATTGAAGCATGAAAATAATGAATTACTAAGGAGACTTCATAACCTACGTAACTAAATGATCAATGGAAGGAAAAATTTGTTTAGAGAGAATAAAATGAGAAGTTATTTCACTAGAACTTATAAAATTGAACGCTCCTTGGCATACATATGACAATTAATTTGAGGTAAAGAAACTGTATGCAAAGCTAACACTGGTTCAAAGTTGTTGAATAAGAGAGGAGAAGAATGAAATAAATGATAGTGCAGAAGAATGAGGAAGTTGCTTGATTAATATATTATAAATGGGTATGATGTATATTTACTTTCCATACAGGAACTCTTCTTTTGGACCACTTGATTGGAATCTATCATTATCGAAAATAACACAAGTCACTAAAAAATTATATAAGAAAAAATTCTATATGTTATGAATATGTGTAGCTCCATAAAAAATAAAAAAAAGGTAATAAAAGATTATATATATATATAGGAAAAAAATGCTAAATGTAATGAAAATGTTTGGTTCTATTAAAAAAGAAATAACTAGAGACTAGAGAGAGGAGTGTCACCTTGTACCCTAAGAAAGGAGGAATCAAACAATTACATTGCCTCTCATGCCTATGGCAGTGCCACTCATAATGCTCCATCAAAGGAAATTTATGCTTCAATCTTGTTTGGTATATAAGATTTCTATCCAGGCAAGAATTTGTCTCCGTGATATGATCATCCCACACCATAAAAATTATACATAAATGTGAAATAACTTGAATCCTTCCTATTTATTAGTATGCTACTTTTTTTCAAACTTGAATGCCCCTATTTTAAGTCATAAGTCCACTAATCATATAGTTATGCAGGTTCTGAAGTCTACTCAAGCATCATTATCATTTGCTAAAGATTAGGAAGAGAAACTTAAAACATGAACCAAAGCCCTCAAAAACCAAAATGTGAATACTGGTGCATCAAAATATTATAGAATATATTATGTGGTGATATGTTTTATTTGAGTATGAATTATCAATACCGATAAACTTAAGAAAATAGTTTGATATTTATATAAGCTGTCTTAGTTCATTTCAATAACTTTAGCAATGAAGCATATAAAATATAGGATTACTTACGTTGTTAGTCTCTTAATGTTCAGGGTGTTTTGGTTTTGGTTCTTAATTACAAGTTAATTTTACCGAGACTAGTCCTAAATTGTTCAAAAATTTTGGTTTTGATCTCTTCCATTAGAAAGTCTTCGTTAACAATTAACCATATCAACCTTGCCACGTGTGTAAGCAAGTATGAGTTGGAACATATAACATGGACATGGATCCCCTATACTACCAAAAATGTGCCTTTATCCAATAAAAAGCCCAACATGTGGCCATAAACCCAAATTTTGTTTCAAGCTTTTCAACATGGCTAAGGTATATAAAGCCTTTTCTATTATGAGATTTACCTAATGTGGGATTACATTCAATATCTTCTCGACCTCAACTTTTTCATCCTTCTGCATTATCCCTTCTTCCATTCTTCTCACCTCCAATTCAATAACTTCTAACTAGTGTTAGCTTTGTAACCGGTTTCTCTACCTCAAATTAAGTTTCATAAGTATGTAACATATTGTTCAGTTTTATGTCATGGGAAATCAATTCTCTTTTTATTCTATCTTGACAACTTTTTGTTGCCTGTGATCATATAGTTATGCAGGTTCTGAATTCTTCTTACTAATTTATTTTTATCTTGTTTCAATCAACAATTTTGTATAATTTACTCATAATATATCAATTCGGATAATATAGGTTGGATAGAGAATAACGTACTTCTGGATTAAGGAGCAGCTTGAGAAAGAGAAGGCTAAAGGTGTCGATTTATCGAAGTATAGTTCATCAAAGGTCGTACAAACTCAAGCTCCGGTTCAACTAGGCTCACTTCGCTTGGCAGATAGGAAAGAATAACATGCTCTCATGTATCTCTATAGCAAAGTGAGCCTAGTTGAATTGGAGCTTGAGTTTGTAAAACCTTCGATGATCGATACTTCGATAAATCGATACCTTTAGCCTTCTCTTTCTCAAGCTGCTCCTTAATTCTGATGTACGTTAGTCTCCATCCAACCTATATTATCCAAATTGAGATATTATGAGTAAAATGTAAATTATTGTTGATTGAAACAAGATAAGATCAAATTACTAAGTAGACTTTAGAACCTGCATAACTATATGATCAATGCAAGCAAAAAGTTGTCAAGATAGAATAAAAATCGAATTGATTTCACTTGACATAAAACTGAACACTATGTCACATACTTATGAAACTTAATTTGAGGACAAGAAACTGGATGCAAAGCTAACACGGTTTAAAAGTTGTTGAATAAGAGGAGAAGAATGGAATAAATGATAGTGCAAAAGAACAAGGAAGTTAAGGTAGAGAAACTATTGAACTTAGTCCTACATTGGATAAACTTAGTAAAAGAAAAGGTTTTATATACCTCAACCATGTTGAATAGTTAAAACCAAAATTTGGGTCTATGGCCACGGGTTGGTATTTTATTAGGTGAGGGCCTAATTTTGGTAGTGGGAGGATCTATATCCATGTCATTTGTACCAAATCATATTAACTTACACGTGTGGCAAGGTTGATGTAGTTAACCACTAGCCACATTAATAATTAACAGAGACTTTGTAATGATAGGGACCAAAAATATTGAACAATGAAGGACTAGTCTAGGTCAAAATAATTTTTAGGGACCAAAACCAAAACATCTTGAACTGTTAGGGATAAAAAATGTAAATAAGCCTAAAATGTAAGCCCTTTTTAGATTTTTATGAAAAAAAATCCTATTAAATAAGATTAATTAAGTTGTTTAGCCTTTCAAGAAGGTGCGTAAAAAATGAACCTGAACTGCATACTCATTCGATGAATGTGAAACAAAACCAACCAGAAATTCTCATAATAGTGCTCACAAAATGTAGCACCATACTTTGAGGTTATTACAAAAGACTTACCTTGATCTTCTCTCTAAATTCTCTCTAGAAATAGAAATTCAATAAGGTTGAGTTGCCTTGGTAGACACAAATTCATACTATTTAACTAAGAGCATCTCCATCCCAAAGAACCAATTTTGGTTCTTGTGTGGTCTCCACAGCATTTTTTATATTATCTCACACTTTCCCATATCCTAAGCAACTCTAACACAATTTTGCTCCATCCCAAAGAACCCAACCATGGTTCTTGAATGGACCCCACACCCTACCCCACATTACTTTTTACATATTATTTAAATATTACATATTATAATAAAAATTAAAATGTAATTCAATTAATACCAATAATTCAACAACAATAATTTAAATTTACTAAATTACATAAAAAAATAAAAATAAATAAATAAAAATACATTAATTTAAATGAAAAATATATAAAAATACATATAATAAAATTTCAATTTTGGTCGTTCATACGCTTGTGGTGCTCCCAAACATGTTCTACTAAATCGGCTTGAAGTTGGTGATGGGTTACTCTATCGCGAACAGCAAATCTCCTTTGCAGGTAATCTTCAATATCATGGTCACGAGCATTATTAGATTCTTCCACCGTGTTGTTACCAACATCAGAATAATCGAATGTACCACCATATGTGTCTCGTTCATCATCGACAATCATATTATGTAATATGATACAAGCATATATTATACGCTCAAGTGAATCTAATTGCCATTGACGAGCTGGGTAACGCACGATTGCGAATCGAGCTTGGAGTACTCCAAATGCTCGCTCGATATCCTTTCTAGCACCTTCTTGCTGTTTGGCAAAAAATTGTCTCTTCTCTCCTTGTGGCATTGGGATGCTCTTGACAAATGTAGCTCATTCCGGATAAATGCCGTCAGCTAAATAATACCCCAAATTGTATTCAGTTCCATTAACGGTGTACTTCACCTCTGGAGCTCGACCATGTAGAATATCGTTAAAGACAGGTGATTGATTCAGCACATTAATGTCGTTGTTTGAACCAGCAACCCCAAAGAATGCATGCCAAATCCACAAGTCCTTTGATGCCACTGCTTCAAGCATAACTGTAGGATTCCCATGATCACCTCGACAAAATTGACCTTTCCATGCAACTGGACAATTTTTCCACTCCCAATGCATACAATCTATGCTGCCCAACATACCTGGAAAACCACGATCTTTCCCTATTTGCAACAAGCGTTGAATGTCATCAGTTGTAGGCCTCCTTAGATATTCTTCCCCAAATATCTTGATCACACCGCTTGTAAATCTCTCTAAGCATTTCACTGAAGTGCTCTCCCCCATTCTCACATAATCATCGAGGCTGTCAGAAGATGATGCATATGCCAACATACGAATAGCAGAAGTGCATTTCTGAAGTGGTGAAAGGCTTTGTCTACCACGTACATCCACCGACATTTGAAAATACTCATCATGCTCACCAAGGGCTTGTACAATGCGAAGGAAAACATGCTTCTGCATTCGGAACCTTCGGCGAAACTGTTCATCCGTGTATACCGGATGTTCAGAGAAATAATCGTTAAATAATCTTGTATGTCCTTCTTCACGGTTCCTTTCTATGTGCCTTCTTTTCCCGGTACGCCTAGTAGAGCTGCTAGCTTGTTCCTCTCTTTGCCTTTCAATAATAATCCTCATCATTTCCTCTTCACTATTGTCGTTAATAACATTGTCAATATACCATTTGAGATTTGTTTGAAACTGAGGGTTGAAAGGATCTGAAGGGTCCATTGGAAGAATTGGAAAGAATAAAGATGAAACAATAACTTGAGAGATGAAAGAAGAATTTTGGAAAGATGAAGGTTGAAAGATGATAGAAGAATTAGAGTGACTGAAGTATATATAGGCTTGTTTGCAACGGCTATTTTACAACGGCTAGTTTACAACAGCTATTTTACAACGGCTAGTTTTTAACGGCTAGTTTACAACTGCTATTTTACAGCGGCTAGTTTTTAACGGCTAGTTTACAACGGCTAGTTTTTAAAAATCATAAATCATAATTCCAGTTGATAAAACAAGATGATAATACATAATTCATAAAACATAATTGAATATAACAATACATAATTCTCCCTAAGATGATAATACATAATTCATAATTCATAAAACATAATTCATAAAACATAATTGAAGATACTAATAAAGTTGATACTAAACTAAGCCATATTTCTCCCTAATGAAGTTGCACAAAACCTCATGATCTCTTAGTTGTCTCTCATTCATATCGGATGTATCTTTGGTGAGGATTAGCAAATCATTTATTTTCAACCTATCCGCATCCATCTTCATCCTATCCTCATCCATCTTAATCTTATCTTGCTGCGCCTTTACCATCTCATCAAATGCACGATTAAAATCTGTCATGGTTTCAACCTTTTTTTGAAAAATCACATTGAATTCTGCAACATCGGTATTATTGGAAGTTTGACCTTGCTTTGCTTTCGCCTTTCTTTTGGAAGCTTTTTGCCCAATCGGACGTTCCAAAATAGGCGATGTTGGGTTGTACTCAGAACTTGTCGGTGTTGGTGGATTAGAAGATGACGAATATGCACCGGAAGCAAAAATCTTTGTTCTTTTTGAAGAACATTCAAACATACCTGCACCCCATTTGGGTTCATCCTTCAACAAACGCCAAGCATGCTCACACTCAAACTTCTTGCCGCCTTCATCTTGAGCGTAAATCTTGTATGCATTTCTCATTATGTCATCATGATTGCTCCCACTTTTTTTATTTTCCACGGCTTGTTTGTAGCATCCGGCAAACTTTTGGGTTGCACTATTCAACCTGTGCCATCTTGATTTTAGTTGGGGTGCTCTCCTTGTAGAAAACTTCTTGTCACGGTACTGGTTGTAATTACTCTCAATCCTTCCCCAAAAACTAGCTGATTTTTTATCCACTCCAACAACTGAATCCTTTGAAATATTTATCCATGCCTCAATGAGAAACCTATCTTCATCTTGAGAGAATTTTTCTCTACCTTTTGTCTTCTCAGTTGCTCCTCCTCCTTCTTGTTCATCAAGATTGATATTGTCCAATCCGACTTCAGTTAAAAATGGTGGTACTTGAGATGAAGAAATTGACCCACCCGGTGTTTCGGGATCTTCTTCAATCGTTTGAACACGGCTATTACTCATGGTGAGGTTGGTTTGTGGTGGTGGATACATGGGGTGTTGGTATGAATGTGGCATGGAAAATGGATGGTTGTAGAAGTTTGGGTTATATTGTGGATTTGGAAAATAGGGAGGATTTTGAGAATTTCTAGTGTTTGAATTACTACCTTGTGTATTAGGAATAATTGGAGAGTATGGGGAATTAGTATTTGGTGGAGGTGAATGATTTTGTAAGAAATTGAAATAAGCATTGTAATGATTTTGATTGGGATCCATTTGGCTAAATGAAAATTGAAATTTTGCTTGTGAAATCTTGACACAATGTATTCATATTTATAGATCAAGAATTTGCAACGGTTATTATTTTTGTGTATGCAACGATCATAAACGGCTATATGTAGTTTTGCAACGGTAACATGAATTGTTGATTGATTATATTTTTTTTTATTTGGTGAATGATTATATTTTTTTAATAGAAATCAAAATAGACTCCCTCACAAACTTGCTTCAAGAAAACAAAATTACTCCCTCAGACCCTCACGGTTTATACTCCCTCACGCTCCCTCATATTACTCCCTCTCTGTTTTACAAGTCCCTATCTCTTCATCTCCCTAAAATTACTCCCTATCTCAACAAAATTACTCCCTCTTAGACCCTTATCTTTACAGCTCCCTATCTCTTCATCTCCCTCATATTACTCCCTCTCTGCCTTCCCTCTCACACATGATCCCTTCCCTCTCCACAACATGCCTCTCACACACGATCCCTTCTTCTCCACTACATACCTTCTCTGCGATCCATTCTTCTCCACTGCCTTCTCTGCGAAAAAATCGAAGCCAAGGATGAAGGAAGCCATGGTGGATCGATTTTGCATGTGGATCGATTTTGCATGTGGAGGATTTTGGCTTGGAATCCCAATTCGGGTTTTTAGGTTTTTTTTCCCCTTTTTGATTTTAATTTTCGATCTTGTATATAGATTGAGTGTTTGTTGTATAATAATTACTTGTTTTCTTCCTTCCCCATTATGATCTTGTTATTTGTTGATTCTCTGTTGTTGATTTCTTCCTCCCCTCCTCCATTTTTGCTATGAACCGAGGAAGGAGAAGAAGGAAATTGTTTTTTTTTTGTTTTTCCTCTCTCCTCCGTACGGTGTGGGGTCCACCGGAGACCTCCACGCACCGTTCCGTGGCCAAGGAACGGTGCTCCCCACGAGCTGCCAGATCAGCTCCCTCCATCCGGCCGGTGCGTTCGTTGCGGGTTCCTCACGGATACCCAGGGTCACGAACCCTGGGATGGAGATGCTCTAAGATATCCTACCTTTTTTTGTTAACACAGGAGTTATGATCATATCCATTGTAACACGCTAGTTGTCATGTCAATGTATCTAAGTCAGAAAAACAAAGCACATGTATAAGAATGAAAAAAAGTAATTACTTCCTTTAGTTTCGTGAAAAGATAGCTTTTAAAAAAGTAATGCAGAATAAAAGGAAAGCTAAGATATCATATATACATGAAACAAGCAATGCTACTGCAAGCCTCGAAAACACCTGATCATTGTAGGCACGAACATAGATAATTTTTTAAAGCACATACAAGATATGATAAGATGTCACACCAAAACATTTCCCTCCCAAGACCATATATGATATGTGAGACAAAGAAACCTTACATTGCACAATACAACCCCAGGATCCATGCCAAATCTCTCAACTATTGGAACAATTTGATCAGGTCAACTGCACGTACTTGCAATTGAAAAGAGAATATTGTTACAGAAAATTTATATTTATAGATGCAGAAAGGACTAAAAAGATCTTAATAGTCATTTAAATTCAGAGAGAGAAAACCATAAAAGTCATCCTTTATCAATTCTAGCAACTTTTCTATTGCCTCCCTGCATATAGAATAGACCAAATATTTCAATGTGCATGAAAATAAGGCTATTACATTTTTTGTGAATGTGTGTGTGTAACATATGACCACAGATATTAACATTTGCTTTACAATATCTTTTGTATTCCAACTGAACTCTAAAGCCATAGAGCATAATGCAACTTAACCTCGGAGGACAGGTTCAATTACAATTACTCATTAATTAATAAAATTTAAAACCTAATTAACATTGCATAACCATATATATTAGTAAGCTTGAGTGGAAACATAGAGATGTGCATGTTGCATTTTTCAAGAACTGAAACACAAAATCTTATCATTAAAATGAACTTCTAAAATTGACATGAATCAAATTTATCCAAAATCATATATGAACTTCTTCTCACCGGGATTCTCCTAACACATCTGCAATTGAGAGAGTCTCGATCTCCACCTATCAAAAGTTAAAACTGAAAAAGAGGAAAAAAAATCAACCAGAAATGGAAATTAGTTACAAGCATAATGGAGGAGACAAATTTTACAAGTCATATAAGAAGTAAATTGTATGAATTAAACACAGACATTGATCTGTTCAGAAGCATATACAATAGTGGAAAATAAATGATAACTCAAAGCAAGGGTGGCAAGATGATTGTAGATTGCATAATTGTTAGCAAAAGCTACTTCAATTTCAACAATGATTCACGATTAAGAACTCTAAAACATGAGTGAGAGAAAAATAACATAAACATAGTACTCATATGAAGATTACTCATATCCTAGCTTGAAACTTGATTAAATAAAAACCCTAAAGTTTGAAGATGATTAAATTAAATATCATGATTCGAAACTAAAAAAAAAAAAAAAAGAAAACTTAGTATATTTTAGGGATTCAGTTACGAACATTTCGAACATTGAGCAACGATCAAGATCAAGAGTAAAAAATGAAAAAAAGTTAGTAGAACTCACATTTTAGGTTTAAATTGTGGCGGAGGATTTGGACGGTGACGTCAACGCTAACAGTGGCGACAACACAATGGTGATTAAAAATCTAGCCAAAAACCACAATTTAACAAACTACTGAACTGGATCTAGTAAATGACGGTGTTTGTCGTTGAATGACGTTGGAGAACAGTGGTTGCGTTGAACTATGGTTGCGAACGATAATACCATTGAATGATGGTGGAGAACGATGGTTCAATTGAAATCGAGTGAATAATCCATGAGAGAAATCAAGGAGAGAGAGAGAGAGATTGAGATAGGTTTTTCTTAATAAGTCAAATGATAAAAATGAGAGAGGAGAAGGATTTGTGATTTATTTTCATGTAATATCCGTGTAAGCAATAAGAACACGTAAGGGGACATAGATTTGACAATGTTAGACAATCTAGAGTTGGATCTAGATTGTCTAACATTGTTAAATCTATGTACCTTTAACATTGTCATTTCATGAGCTGTTGGATCAATCCACTGGTTTTGAGAGTGACACTTGGAATACTATGTTTTTTCATTTGAAAATAAAAATAAAAATAATAATAGTAGTTGTTAAAATTAAAATAGCAAGGAAAGGGATTTTGAATTTGGAAGGATCTGGTCAACGACCTTGCACTCCAAAAGTGACCATGACCACCTCCCTCAGTACCACCAAACCGGTCACAGTCAAGAGAAGTCATAGCAACCGCGTGACTGATAGCCGCCCATCGTGAGCTTAGTGAGCCACCCATCCTTAAGCCATAATGTGAACTCTAATATTTGTTATTCCTCCTTCTCTATAATTGAGATTACAATCTCATTACTAAAACGAGAAGAGTGGTAGAATGATTACATATTGTAGAGCTCTTAGCAAAAGCTACTTCATTTTCAACATCTGATTAATAATTTTATCCCACGGAGAGTTCTTTGGTTGGCCGATTATTATCTGAATCAATTTCAATTTTAATTCATTAATATCAATTGTACTTGAGTCAATAAGTTATTAGTTTTTAAATTTATCTTCTTGAAATAGAAATCTTAGTAAATATATCTATTTTTTATTTCAGTCTTTTCAATTAGTTCGTCAAAACAAGTAAAGTTAATAGCATCACGTGAATCAAAGTAAAGTCAATACTTAATAGCATGAAACTTTTCAAAAACCATTTCGCCAAAAAATAAGAATAAAGAAGATGACATGTACAACTCTATTTTAATAACTTTAAAATACAAATAATTTATAAGATAAGGTTGTTTTTATTGCTTATAGTATTATTGATTATAGCAAAAGATTCTACATTTGGGTTTTTCCTTTCTTTTCAATTTGGGTTTCAAATGGTACAAAAGCTTCTTTGAAATTTTTTAAAGAAAATATGCATGTCTAACTAAAATTTGTCCCAATGCTCACCAAAATAAATAAATAAATAAATAAAATTTGTCCCAATAAGTAATAGTTAAGATCATATTTTGATGCTAATTACATATCATCTAAGGAAAGCATTACAAATTTTTAAAAGATCAGTTTAAACTACAATTATCTTTCTTATATATCCTGTTGGAGTGAAGAAAGTAGTTGGCTTCGTAAATATTTGAGACTTAATATGCAAGTAACGAAGACTAAAATGAGACCTACTTCAAACTAAGACTGCAAATCTAGCTCAAAAATAACATTCATGAGAGTTTGAATTAATAGAATCAACAATAATATATATATGCTGCTTTGATTGAAATCCTGAAACTGAGTTCTAAATAGGTTTAAATATCAAAATGGTCCCTATAAATGTTGATCTCTTTGAAATTAGTCTCTATAAAGATGAATGGAAAGGAAAGGTGTACCTCAAGAAATTCGAAGACAAAAATCACGAAGTTAGGGTTTGAAAAGGCATACGAAGCTCAAAAAGCGGATGATGAAGAGAATGAGAGTGAAACTTTCTAAGGTGAAGGATGTTGGTATTTAGAAAAAAGGGTACAATTGTCAACTCAACTTCCTAGTCGTCATGGAAACATTATGATTAGACAAGGTTTAATGTACACAACTTCCAAACAACACGATTGACAACGTGGTGGAATGGCTATGGATGATAATTTGAAATATGCACAAGAACCCAAGAGAGGAAGGATTGTGAATAGTCTCAACACAACTCTGGAAGAGGAATGATTTTCAGTGCTGTGTTTGGGGCTAATTTGATATTAGGATAGCTCGCAACTCCAAGTTCATTTCAGAGCAATGACCTAATGGTTTATGTTCAAGACATGTCTCGGGTTAAGGACACCTACCTTACATGGTAGCCCCCAGACGACTTATTGTGACCTACAAGAAAGGCCATAAGAGAAGACCGGACCTCAAACGACCTATAACGAAGGACTTAGAGCCTGAACCAACTCGGAGGAACTCAGATATGGGTCTAACACGTGGGTAAGTCACGAGACTTATTTGTGATGACAATCTCCAACATATAAAGAACTCAATTAGAGTAGATTATCATTGGATCTTCTGCAAGTATAAGGGATCACTGCTTATCTAAATAAGATAAGATCACACGAAGATTATCCTAAGAGATATATCAAGCCAAGCTGCCCATGCTTATCCTATAATACCAGCCTCAAACAGAAGGATGAGGACATGACCATTATACAACCACAACTTAACAGTTATTATACACAGAAAGTATACACATATTATATCCATACTTCCTGGAGAGAGAATATTCAGCAGAGAGAGCACTAGACTCCTGCCATCCTGACGGTGGTAGTTGACCACATACAATTCCACCGCAAAGACTTCTCAACAACGTCAAGAAGGCCATTACCAAACAGTAATGAGAGCTACACAATCATGTGCTTAGTATAGATCAAAACCAACAACGAACCAAACAGAAGAGTCTACTTCACGAGAAGGTGAAGCAAAAGATACAACTCCAAACCTACACTACCAACGACACTAGCAAAACCTATCAAAGCATTACTAGGATTTCTAACTCCTTAAAAATCTTGACAGGAAAAACCCAGAGAGAAAAATCATATCAAGGACAAAAGAGTGTAGCAAATCCTAACAAGCACTCGGACTCATACACCAATTCGAGAAAGTTACATTCCATTAAAAAAAACAATAATCTTTAAGAAATGTAATGGTTATTTTGATTTTTAATAAATTAAATATAATTTTTTAACATATCATTTTTTTCTCCGTAATAATTATTTTTTTCATAACTTATGTAAATCAATATTTTATTAAATAGAAGTTAATGCCAATAATAGCAATTATTATATTTTGAACTTTTAAATGAGAGAGATAAATAAAAAAAATCTTTCAAAATGCACACTTTCAAATGTTGACAAGAGTTTTTGGTGTACTTTTTCTGGTATCAAATATAAGAAAAAAACTAATTTCACACTTATAAGAAAGTTAGTTTAATGTATTTAATTTTCTCGAATTCATTAAAAAATTGTCTACTTTAGGAAACATGCATTGGAAATGAAACAAAAGTTAAAAGATATAACAACTTTATTGAGATATTGCAGGAATAATTATATTGAGAATAAAAAGTTAATTAAGTTTTGCTTATATTTGAAACCACTAATGAAATTTTTTATTTGCTTATATTTGAGATACGAGGAAATATTTATTAAGAAACCAAATGTAATAAATAACTATTAAAAAATATATTTTCTTAAATTTTCGAGATACAAAATAATGCATTATTTTTCTAAGTATAAAAATCTAAAACACTTATTAGTGAAACCCTAGGTAAAAACATCAAATATTTGTTGAGGTTTGAGTTTTTTTCTTTTATTCACATTGAGAATCGTAATAATGCGTGTTATCCGGTAGCATATGAAATACTTTAAAAAAATAATTTGTTTATTTCATATGTCTTATAAATTATGTATTTTTAATCATTTTAGTTTGTTTATATGTTATGTATTTTCAGAATTCTAATATTTATTTATATTTTTTTTTTAATCAACGGGGCTAAAAGCTCGAACACAGCGAAAACAAACTACACTAGCCCAGGAAAAACAATCCTATAAGCATCCTCGCACACTAGGTGAAACAAATTAATATGGGGACAACAATCTAAAAAAGTATGACTATAATCACTATCATGACCACAATTCGAAAGAAAATCTGCACACCGATTAGCTTCTCGATAAATGTGACTGAGGGAAATATGTCAATTCAGCCGCATAAGGTTCCGAATTTCCCGAATCAGGTCGGGGAAAACAATGATGAGAAACATCTTTTTTCTAAATATATTCTTATTTATCACATTCTCTTTTTTATTACTAAGTTCTCCATCTCTTTTCAATATATTCTTCGTAGATTTATTATTACTATTTTTTCAATTATTAAATATGGGTAATTTAGTCAAACTATATTCAAAATTCTTACATCATTTATTCATTTTTTAATTTATGTACAATGACTAAAAAGAGATAACTAATGAATCTAATTGAGTAATAATTAAAAAAATAATAATATTTTGAATTTTATTTGTAAATAAATTAGTATTCTCTCTGATACAATATATAAGATTTTTTTTAACTTTTATTTTGACCATATTTATAAGAGCATATTTCAATTCTTAATAGTAGTATTTAATTACTTATTTTTCATAAACACCCCTATTTATTTTAATTTTTTAAAATTTTAATAATAATTATAGAAATGATTTTAAAAAATTATATCAATTTAATATTTCTAATATTATTAGTAAATTTAACTATTTTATTTGATAAAAGGAAAAATCTCAAAAAAAAAAAACTTATTGGATCGGAGGCTCAATTTTTAAAACATGCTTAAAACAATCTCTTATCTATTATCTTTATATAAAAAAGTACATATTCGAGGCACCACGTTTGTCGTTAAAATATTTTTTTGGTTTACATGGGAGCAGGCTCGGTCCTAACCTAATTTGGGCCCAGGGTGGAAAAAAAATTTGGGGCCCCTAATTCAAAAAAAAAAAAGTAAATCAATTAAAAATTTAGTATATATACGAATAATCAATTAAAAGAATGACAACAATCAATAATAAAATTAATTATTAAAAAATAAGATTTGAAATAATATAAAAAGTTATTTAGTAAAGAGGTAATAAAATACCTTTTTCTTGTTGGATTACAAAAGTAAAATTCATTACTTCATATATTTTTAAATTAAGTGAGCAAATGAAAAAAACAAATTAAAATATTACGCTAAAAATCATTGATGGTTAAAAGATAAAAAGAACTTGTAATTATTAATTTTTTTTTCAAAAATAAATGTACCATTAAAAAAAATTATGGGCCCCTAAATTTTTTGGGTCCAGGGCGGCCGCCCTTGCCGCCCTCCCTCAGGGTCGGCCCTGCATGGGAGGTCTGGGACTAGAACCCATGACCTGGGGAGGGGGAAATCCTAAGTGTCCCTGCAGCCACCAACTGGGCTGTCTTAGTTACCATATTTGTTGTTTAAGTTTTCCTCGCACTAGAGTGATTGTACATAGATAATCAGTATCACCAAGCAAAATTACAATTTGAAATTAAATAAATTATTCAAAATTTTCAAATCATTATCTGCATGTAAACTCATTATCCTTATGTTGTTACAAAACAAAAATCATTATCTTTAGTTTGTGGAAAAAATAAATCATTATTTTCAACAAAAATATTAAAATTTGAAATTAAATTGATTATTCAAGTTTTTCAAATTATCATTATACTCCCTCTGGTCCTATATATAGGTCACCTTCTAGAAGAAATCTTTGGTCCTATATATAAGTCACTTTACATTTCCTATGCATCATTAATTGTTTTTTCTCTTTTTTGCCCTTATTAAATGTTTTGACTAACTATGTTTTTTTGCTATTCATTAATGAATGTGAACTTTCCAAGAAAGTGAAGAGGGTAAAATTGTAATGTTACAATATATTCTCATAAAATTCACAAAACTAACTACTTTCCTTGGTCCGGGGAATACGGTTAAGTATGCCCTATATATAGGACCGGTGGGAGTATAAAATAACAAAATTATTTTTATGCTTGATATGAGTATTTTTTTTTCACATTCAATCTTTATTTTTTTTTTCACTTTTTAATCTCTCTGATTCTTAGAGTTCTGGCTCATGTTAATTTATAGTAATATGTTTAGCCTATTTTATTAGAAGATCTTTAGGAAAGTGAAATATGGTTATATCAATTATCAACAACCCTATTACACCGGTAAGAACCAGTTACGTATTCGTGCCCCTTACGACTTGCTTGGAAAGGCACGCATTCCAACAATCCCGGCAAGCACACGCGCCCTTTTGCACGTGAAAACACCTCTGATTTTTTTTTTAAAATTTTTTTTAATTCATCTCATGTTATTTTCTCACTCCCTCCAAGTTTCATATTTTTTGACTTTTTAGTTTTGGACACATATATTAAAAAAATCTTGATTATTGTAAATTTTGTATGTGTTTAGTCTAAAATACTTATATTCAATTCTTATTAAAAATTATAGTATTTTTAATTTTTATTAAGAATTGCGTCTATTAATTAAGTTTATGTATAAAGATTAAAAAATGATTATATAATGTAAAATTTAGGTATTTCGACTAAAATACTTTTACATAATCATTATTAAATTGAAAGAGGAAAAGAAATTAGAAATGAAAAAGATGTTGTAATAAATAATACTATTAACTATATATATTGAGTTTATAAAAAAAATTGCTCTCTTCTTCTCGAATTATAAGCAAAAATAACTAATTTTACATTTATTGAGAGGCTATAGTTGATTGCATTTAGTTTTCTCACATTTAAAAAAAAAATAGAGATATTTTAGGAAAGTAATATTGTAAATTAAACAAAAATTAAATAAGATAACAATTTTATTGAAATATTTTAGAAAAATGACATTAAAAATGAAATAAAATTAATTAATTCTGCTTATATTTTAAATTAATAAAAATATGTTTTTTTCTTATTATTCAAGCCGAATGCAGCACATTATATTATCTCTGAAACGGAGGAATTATATCTTTGTTTTGCTGATAACAAGAACACCGAATTGATTACTCTACAGAAAATTATAAGTCAAAAGTTTTATGGTTGAAAAAGGAAATTGCCTAATTTAAAATCAGTAAACGCGCAGAGTAGTCTCTGAAATTTTTTGTATAATCAAATTTGGTTTTTGAAAAAAATAAAGTCTTAAAATAGTCCTTGAAAATTTTTCATGCGAGACAATTTGGTCCCTAAGAAAATTAAGTCACCAAATAGTCTCTAATATTTTTTTTAATGAGACAAATTGGTCTTTGAAAATTTTGACTTCACATAAGGTCGTCGTCAATTGTGTCGATTTGAGCTTGCTCGATAAATCTAATCGGGAAACTCAAATCAATACCTCTAATTTCACCCTATGTAGTCCAAACTTCTAGCGATTAAATTGTCCCTCGAAATTATTTTAGGGGACCAAATTGTCTCATGAAAGAAAACTTCAAGGACTATTTGGTAACTTTATTTTTTTCAAGGACTAAATTGTCTAGTAAACAAATTTTTCAAGAATTAATTTGGATCTTTATTTTTTTTTAGGGACTAAATGTGATCACATGAAAAAAAATTCAGGGACCAATTTGGGTATTTACTCCTTTAAAATTGTTTCAATAATTATATGATTTTCTTAACCTCAATTTTAGGATTGAGAATAAGCATCTCAAAGTGATTAAGATTTTTTTTTTTTTAAAATGATGCATTTAATAAAGGCAAAACTATTAGATTGGTCCTGTAAGTTATTTTTTGGTTGCGATTTCGTCCCTTAACTTTTTTTCGTTTCAAATAAATCCGGAAGTTTGTAACTTGTTTCAAATAAATCCTTCTGTCCAATTCTGTTTTAACACCGTTAATGGGAGCCTCCTACGTGACAACCAATGGTCTTACAAGGCTAAAAATCAACGTTACACCCCAAAACGATGTCGTAAAGACAAAAATAGAAGCTTATTGGGCTATCCCTAACTGTTTTGGTTTTCTCTTTTTGCCTCATATGACATCATTTTGGGGTGTAACGTTGAGTTTTAGTCACGTAAGACCAATGGTTGCCACATAGGAGGCTCCCATTAACGGTGTTAAGACAAAATTGGATGGAAGGATTTATTTGAAACAAGTTACGAACTTACGGATTTATTTGAAACGAAAAAAAGTTAAGGGACGAAATCGCAACCAAAAAATAACTTACAGGACCAATCTAATAGTTTTGCCTTCAATAAATCATTGAACTTGTATTTTTTTTCAAGACATCCTAACCATTTAAAGATACATATAAGACCGAGGTTATAAAAACCCATGATTATAAACAAAAAGTGTTGTTTTTATTTCCTGCGGACTAAAATATATCTCCACACTAGTTAATCTTGCAGAGTTGCATGGAGATGACAAGTGAATAGAGTTAGGCTTTTAGGTTGATTTTTCTTCACACTCTATATTTAAAAATGATTTTGATAGCTTTTTGTGAATAAGAAATTAAATACATATCAATATTTATTTTTCTTAAGACTCATTTTTTCTTGTTATGATTATTTATTGACTTATTTTACGCATAAATATAGAAATTAGAAAAACTTGATGCATAGAATTATTTTTAATCTATACAATTAATGTATAAGATAAACAAATTTAAAAAAGTAAGTTTATATAAAGAAATAATTTACTTAATGTATTAATTAATAATATTTTTTATAATACAAATTTTCCTTTTTATGTTTATTAATCCTATGCAGAAATATATAGATCAGAAAAACCTCAATATGATATATGTTTAAATGATTAATATATTCACATTTTATATATTTATAATTTCGGTATCCATATATTTAAAAAATAATAAAATAAATATTTTACTCATCCTAGAAGATATCAAATCCAGTAATATGACAATAATTTTTTTTTTTAAATTGTCACTCTTTTTTAAGTCTACTCATAGAGTAAATTTTTTTCCTTCCTAGTTTTTCGATATGAATTGAATTTTGGAAGCTTTTTAATGCTAATGTGACCCATGCTATTTAAAGGACTTATTTAGAGGATGGGATAAAAAAAATATTATAGTCTGTTTTATCTATTACGTATCCAAAGTTTGACAAATTAGTAAGATATGATAATGTTATTCAATTAACTTATTATATCTTATATGTTTTTGTGTATTTTTATCTTATGGAAAAAGATAAGTTAAAAATGAGAGGATATGATAGTACAAGTTTTTCCTTTATATTTTCACACTAATATTATTGACGTAATCATTATTATACCTTACCATCTTATCAATATCATTATCTGTATATACTAAATACTAGATATGGTAAAAGCTATCATATTTACATCTTATCTTATTTCTATCATATTTCCTTTTTATCATATTCCGACCACAAAACAAATTTAAAAAACCGTATTTACAAATGTGATTAAAATAAATCCATCATCGACAATCCTAATATTAAAACAATAAAAATAAAAAAGAAATTTTTTACTTATTAAAATATTCAGATAAGCCATCCCATTTTTTATTTTTTTTTACCAATTTTACACGGTCAAATTGTTGGAGAGTGCCCTAGTGGCAATCGTATTTTCTCTCTTACTTGTACTTATTTCATGTTTATGGATTATTACTATTAATAATAATGAGGCATTTCATTTATTATATTTATGCTTTAATTGTTTAATTAAAATAGATATAATAAAGTCCTTAGGATTATAAGTTCAATGTCATAAGAATATCAAGTACATGACTTGATAGTGAGATCTTATTGATTGATAATTATCCTTAAAGATTCCCTAGTCGAGTATTATAATAAGGACAACTATAATATATCGAGACTAGTATGTGGCAGACTGATGACTGTATCTCACCGGTCATGGATATGGGATATCAAGTATTCACGTAAGTACACATTGGGACAATTGTGTACTGGATTGACCCGCCATGAGAATGCTACATGGGTTATTAAGTGAGTGTCATAAGCGATTCTCATAGTGACAATGGTGTACATGGTCCTTCGACCTGAAGTCGCTACGGTTCCCAACATGAGGAATTATGTGCTTTCACGCAATCAAACGTCATCTTTAACCAGGTGATCATAACGGTTGTAGTCGGGTATATGACAAATCATGTAGAGGGATGTGAGTGACGTAGATGAGATTTGTCCTTCCTTATCAATAGGAATTATATCTCTGGACCCCTTGATTGAGTGAGACGATGAAATGTATGGCCATACTCAAGACAGTCAATATGAGATATTGACGAGACTTGTTTAGACGCGTCTACGGGATCAAGAAACCATAGGTTACACTATTCATGGGTGACACGTTCCATGTCATGAGTGTAACTATGATATTTGGACAAAGGGATTAAACTTACACATGTTCATTGGTCACAGTAAAATGTTTAGTCAAATCACAGACATTCCTGTCACTTGGGTAGCAATGATGTGTTGCTAGATACCGCTCATTGCTTGTAAAGTTAAAATGTGATTTTAACATTACTGCCAACATTACAGGAACCTATAGGGTCACACACTAAGAGCAGATAAAATTGGAGATATCATATTTGATAAAAATACAATAGTTGTATTTTTATAAAATTAAATCTTTCTGATATGATTAAGATATGATTCGTTTTATCTTTATGTATAAGATATAAATTTGATTTTACCTTCTCCATATAAGATAGAATTCGAATTTATCTCCTAAAAAGCCCAACCAGTTGGTCTGATAATATTATAAATATAATATTATTAGCTTTAGGGGTTTTTAGATGTGTGAGACACAGAACGGTAACCCTAGTCGTCATATCAGAGAGCGAGTGATACACAGATTCTTTCTTCTCTGCTAGCATTGAGAAGAGAGACGTGACTCTAATTGGGAATTTGTTCGTGTGGATACCAATAGAGGCACAACACATTGATGTGCTCGTGATTGACGAAGCGTTCGTGATAAGATTCGTTGGTCTCCTCTTCTCTGCAAAAGGTAATTTTATTCCCTATCTCAAATCATGTTTTCACATGGATCCTGGATGGATGGAAATAGGATATATTTATTTATTTATTTTTTTCGCTGCGTATGTCGCATCTTATTTCCTAACACAAATTACATAGAACATCCCAATTCCCATTCCCAAATAACAATAATGATAATAAACCTATTTTTCAAACATGGAAAAAAAAATCAAATAAAAGGACATGGAAAAAAAAAAAAGAAAACAGTTTTCTGTTAATTAATCCAAAAAGCCAAACAAACAGATATTGATTTATATTTATAGAAAAAAGAAAACATAAAACAAATAGAAGAACATAACAATCTCATCTATTTCTCTTGTCTTCTCCGTCTCTCTCACCTTGCATCCATCCTCTCGCTTCCTTTCCCAAATCACACAAAAGATGGAGAAAGCTATCAACAGACAGAAGGTTCTTCTTCACCATCTCAGCCCTTCATCATCCATCTATGCCGACGATTCTTCTTCATCCCTCTCTGTTAGTTTTCCTTTTCTCTCACCTTTTTTCTTTCTTTTCAAAATTTCTTCAATAATTTGTTATTTTGACCTTTACCCTTTTTCGTTTAATCCATTTTAAAAGTGCCCTTTTGGTAATTTTGCCAGAATCAATTCCCTTGATTGATTATGACCTCTGAATTTTGTAAAAGTTTTGAATTTTGATCTTGCATGTGGGTATAATCATTTGAAAAGGTTGTATTGGCATGTGGCAAAATTACCCTTTTGTCCCTTTTGTGAGAAATTGTTTCCTTGATTGGTTATTAGCTCAGAGTTTTCTTTATATGGTCTGATCTTGACTCTGATATATATATATATATATATATATATATATATATATATATATATATATACACACACACACAAAGAGGGATCCGTTTATACTAATTTAAATTACACCAACTCTTACGATGTTAATGTGAATTTCGCTAATTCATCCGTTGATTAATAACTATATGTTATCTTGATCATTTGTGCCAAATTTGAGAAAATCTAAACATAATTGAATATGTATTCAAATAGCTCAATTTTCATATACTTTTAAGACATATATTTTGTTAATTTTGACGTATTTAAATGAAGTACTAAATGATTTTGGATTTTTGAGAAATTTGATATAGACGATCTATTGGATAAGAACTTTCAATTCAACAGTTGATTCGATTAAATTTGATTTGGTATAAGAGCTATGAGTGGTGTAAGAGTTGGTGTAATAATTTGTTTGATAGATTATTAGCTCAAAATCTGGTGAAATGTTTGATCTTTTATGTGTGTAAATATATTGGTATATTCATGTCTTGAGAATTGAATTAGTTATGGTGATTTGATTTTTGTTTGCTTTTTGAACATTTGATCAACTAGGCTTCAGCATGTTTGGCCGGGGACAGCGCTGCTTATCATAGGACGTCTGCTTTTGGGGACGATGTAGTGATTGTGGCGTAAGTTTGACTTTTACTCAAGTTAAACATGTGATTTTTCAGTGAAGAATGTTCTGCTGTGAATGTTGGAGGGTTCTATTTGTTTATCGATCCTGTTATATGAATATGAATAATTGTCTATGGCAGAGCGTATCGAACTGCCCTTTGCAAATCTAAACGTGGTGGTTTCAAAGACACTCATGCTGATGATCTGTTGGCCCCTGTTTTGAAGGTTTGATTTTCACTTTTTTATTCTAAACTATTTTATGTTTGAAATTTTTAAATGAGGCTGAATGAAAGACTGGTTTGTTTAAAGCAGCGATGGTTGTTGCATATTCATTTTACATTTACTTTGTACTTTCGTTCATTTTCCGCTCTAATAGTCTAACAATTTGTATCATGATTCATGAACATTAGGCTTTAATAGAGAAAACCAACCTGAACCCAAGTGAAGTTGGAGACATTGTTGTGGGTACCGTGTTGGCACCTGGGTCTCAAAGAGCCAGTGAATGCCGAATGGCTGCCTTTTATGCTGGTTACCCGGGTATGTCTCAATGTGTTTGTGAACCTGATATACTATTATGTTCTACTATCTTAACGTATGACCTATTTTCCTATCCAGATATTGTGCCTATTAGGACAGTAAATAGGCAATGTTCTTCTGGGCTCCAAGCTGTTGCCGATGTAGCTGCAGCTATAAAGGCTGGATTCTATGACATTGGTAACGGATTTATCAACTTGTTTTGGACTTGTGAATTTATTATTACCATTACTTAGTGTGCCTTGTGTTACCTTAACCATTTTGTGCAGGAATTGGTGCGGGTTTGGAATCAATGACGGCTAACCCAATGGCATGGGAAGGATCAGTCAATCCCAAAGTAAATTATTCTACTTTTTATCATTTCATCACTTTTTCCCTTTCATTGTTTTTAATTTTGGTTTGTGGAAATAAAACCATTTAAATTGCTACAAGGTCCTGATATTTATTACTGTGTTGTGTCAGGTAAAAATGTTTGAACAAGCTCAGAACTGCCTTCTTCCAATGGGGATTACCTCTGAAAATGTTGCACATCGCTTTGGGGTGTCTAGAAAGGAGCAAGATCAGGCTGCTGTGAGTTGGATAATTGCTATACATTTTAATGCAAGTTATGCTTTATTTTTTATTTTTGCTGTCCTTAACTGAACCGTCTCAATAATGTTGATAGGTCGAGTCTCATAGGCGGGCTGCGGCTGCTACTGCTGCTGGTAGATTTAAAGATGAAATTGTCCCAGTTTCGACCAAGGTATTTATCATTACAGAATATATTTAAATATTCTTTGGGGTCTTGGGCTCTAAATGAGACCTTTTTTAAATAGATTGTGGACCCAAAAACTGGCGAGGAGAAGTCTGTCACAATTGCTGTTGATGATGGAATTCGCCCCAACGCATCACTGGCAGATTTAGGGAAGCTCAAACCTGTGTTCAAGAAGGATGGGACTACCACTGCAGGTATAAGTTCATAAAAATGTGGTTCAGTTCCTCAAATCCTTTCCTGTTGGTACATTTTAAATATTTGATACTTGTGTTTTAGGTAATTCTAGCCAGGTTAGTGATGGTGCTGGAGCTGTTCTGCTGATGAAAAGAAGTGTTGCAATGCAAAAGGGGCTTCCCATCCTTGGTGTATTCAGGTGCTTAATGGGTGACAGAAGTACAATTCTTGGCAATATTTATTCCCTGATTCCGAATTGGCATGCCATATGTCCTATAAATGAGGCAGGGCTAACGGATTAACCTCCCCTTTAAAACAAGATAAGAATTGGAGAAAAAAGTTGAAACTTAAATAATGTTTGATTTTTCTGCGTCAAATATTAACAGTGATGAGTTATCAAAATAATGACCGGTTTCTTTATTGTTTTAGTGAAATGATGTACTACATTTTTACTACACCAGATTTCATATTTATATTTCCTTATAAAATGGTTCAAGTTCCACTTGATTTGTACCAACTTTCTTGCGGATTAGTGATTACACCAGTAGTTTCTGAAGCTGGCATTCACCAAAGAGTGCTTGGTTCTTCATGCAAAATAGCACATAACTCAACATATATTGAAACAATAAGTATATTTTCTGGTGGTTGACATGTTCCCGTTTCCTCTTCTATGTTATAGTACCACATCCCTTGTCTCACATAACACTGGACATTTTTCTGTTTATTGATTGTGATGGTATGTATGAAAGTCGTGATTGAGAATACTGAGAAAATAAAAAAAGAAAGTTTCATTAGACTAGAATCGCTTAATGCTAAATCGCCCCATCAGTTTGTGGTGCAAACTCATCAAGCATATCTTTCAGAAATTGGAAGCCTCATAATTACGAATTTATCCCATCCTACAAATCATCAAAGCATATTTACCTTGAACTTGAAATCTGAAATTGTTAAGTTAAGGATCTGAAGATTTTTTTGTTGACTGTTGAGTGTAGGACTTTCGCTGCAGTTGGTGTTGATCCTGCTATCATGGGTATTGGTCCTGCTGCTGCAATTCCACCAGCTGTGAAAGCTGCAGGTCTAGAGCTTGATGATATCGACCTTTTTGAAATTAACGAGGTATTAAGTTAATATGGTTGTCTCATTTTCCTTTTTTTTTTTTTTGGTCCATTATTTATGTACTCACTTGAATAATTTGCATATGTTCAGGCATTTGCTTCCCAGTTCGTATATTGCCGTAATAAGCTGGGACTAGATCCAGAAAAGGTCAATGTTAATGGAGGTGCAATGGCTATTGGGCATCCTCTGGGTGCAACAGGTATATACCTCAACTTCTCTTCTCACATTCCAAAAGCAATAGCACCAATATATTTGTGAAGTGTTCAGCTATTCTCAATGTACATTAAATATAATTTCTCATACTTGTATCCTAATTTTTTTTTCGAAAGTCACCTCTATCTATGCTAGATAGAATAGCCGTTACCCCTAATTCCTAAAGCAGAATTTATTGCTTAAGGCTCACCAATATGAGATGAAAATCATGCACATGTGAAAATTTGGGACAAATTGATAGTTGAAATGAATCAATGATTGAATGATCAGGGGCCAAATGGAAAAATGAACAAGTCAGGGACTTGCAATTTATATTTCAAGAACTTTATTTTGTTTTAGGCAAAAAGGCAATTGTTCAAGTAACAGATATAATCAGTTATATACAATTAGCTTATTTGTGAAGTTTAAGAACCATGTGACCCTTCGTCCCCTTACTCGTTGGTGTCTGGTACTCAACCTTAACTTCATTTGTTGTTGCCTTGACTTTGTTAAATACCAGCAATACCAAGAAGCTTTGTTGTCTTGTAAGCATGTTTTTCCAATGATATTTTGTTTTTGGTTATAGGTGCTCGATCTGTAGCGACACTATTGCATGAGATGAAGCGTCGTGGAAAGGACTGTCGATTTGGTGTTATATCGATGTGCATAGGTACAGTCTTGATTTCTCATTGTGTGCGCATGTTTTAACACATTTTGTGCATGGGTGAACGCATTGCATTTATGTGCGTGCACGTGTGCATATGCTCAAACACATTGCAGAGACTAATGGATATTGTCAATTGTGAACAGGTACTGGAATGGGGGCAGCTGCTGTTTTTGAGAGAGGTGACTGTGTTGATGAACTTTGCAATGCTCGAAAAGCAGAGGGCCTTTTCTTATCCAAGGATGCCAAGTAGAATAATTTAATTCACCATTTCTTGATTTGGTCATTAATAATTAAATCAAAATAAAGCTTGTCCTATGATGGTGAAAATGTCTATTACAGGTCAATGGTTTAATCCTTTGTATTCGTTAAAGGCTTGCATTAATTTGTGAGTTATTCATGTTGACCTTACTAGTGCATTATGGGTTGGTTGGAAAATATTGTACCAAAGGGCTAATGCAATAATATCATTGTGTCAAACTTATATGAGTGGGCTTTTGCCACCCCACTAGTCACTAGAGACACCCCACTAATTTTATTATTTTCAATTTTACCCTTTTTTTTTAATTAACGTCTCGGTCGTGAGCTATGAAGCCCCGATACGGATACGGGAATTTTTGAAAATTCAAGATACGACACGGTATAAGATACGTGATCACAAATTAATTTATATATATATATACACACATACATATATACCAAAAATTTAAAAGAGAGATTGTAAATAGATAATTTTCATTCATATTGTTATTAGTTCAAAATGACATTAGTACATAAATGTAATGATCACAATTTATAGAAAATAGATAGTGTACCGTGCATCGACAGTGTAAAGTTTTTTTGCACCATTAGTTTATCATTCATCTTTCATTTGTATATTGTTATCGGTTTCTCACATTGTGTTTTCCTGTTTGCACTATTCGTCTCAGAATCATTGTTTATATCTTGTGTTTGTATCATATTGATCTACATTGTAGAGAAATGACACATGTATGTATATAAGAAAACAGTACTTTGCAGAGAGAAGAGAGAGAAAGTTAGTTGTAACTAATTTTCTATTATTAAAATCTGAGAGGGGAAGCTTACAATCTTACTATTTATAGATGAATTAAGCCTATCCTAGCTGTCAGTCACCAACAGGGTGACTTTAGCATAGGACACTAACTAACTAACTATACTCTAACAAACTAAACAGTATTTGTACATAATGCACAAGTGAACCGAAGTTCACTGTGTGTGCTCACTTCCTATACTCTATTAATGTATTAGTCCATATAAGATAAACAATGAATTTGGGACGAATGTTGCAAACAGAAATAGGCGTAAGAGACCAATATAATACTAAAAAACATAAATAACCAATTTATTAGTGAAAAATAAAGTAAGATCAAATGACCAATTTAATTTACAAAAATGATTTATAAACCTACAAAATTAACTTACAAATTAACCTATACCACACAAAAAGTGACATATGTCACTTGCTTACTATTGATTGGTTAACAAGTGGCACGTATCACCATCTTGTGGTGTAGAATGATTTGTAAGTTAATTTTGTAGATCTATTTATCATTGCTCTTTAATCTAATTTGTGTTTCAAGATTGGCTTGGGTCCAGAAGAAATTGAGCGAACAATTAGGATCATACAACTTCGGTATAAATGCCACAAAGCATTCATGAGTAACAAGTCGAGTCAAATTTTAATGTTAGCATACATAGACAATTCTAATGCCATGTGACGGTAAATTAGACAACCAATTAATAGATCATTCTTATCAAAATTGCACGTTTCTTATCAAATTGGAAATGAAGTTAAATTTGAAGTTTATAAAGACTAAAATCGATAGCATATTTTGTTTATAAAAACTATAAAAATGTTAACCAGAAAAAGAACAAAAAAATCCAATGCCCATTTTTTTCTTTTAAAGATTATTAAAAAAATAAAATAAAAAACCAGCTATTTACGTTGAAAATAATGCTATTAAGAATCTGTTCGGCAAAACTAGCTTATAGTTGTGAGCTTGTAACTTGTAGCTATAAGCTTCTAGCTGTTAAACTAGCTAGGAGTTGTGAGCTGTTTAGCTGACTATTTGAAATAGTGTTGTTTGGCAAAACTAGCTTTTGAAGTAGCTAAAAGTTATTAAATGATAAAAAAGGACATGCAACATTTTATTATTTTCAAATTTTCAAATTTTTTATTTATTTATTAAATAGATAGCTAATTAATTAATAAAATATAAAATTATTAAATTATAATTAATTAAATTCATTTTTTTCTTAATTTATTAATTATGTAGTTAATAAATTATTTAATTATAACAAAATTATTAAATTATAATTAATGATTAATTAAAAGGTAGTAAAATAATTTTAAATTTAGTTTGTGGATATAATTGGTATATGAATTATTGAAAGCTAGTTTAGTTTCTTGAAAGCTACTTTACTTGAAGTAGCTTTCTAAAAACTAGCTTTTAAAAGCTACAAGCTCTTTCTAATTTGTGTTCCCCGAACGGAGCTAGTATCTTATTGACTGAATCTAAAAACTTCTAGCTAGTTAAAAAGCTTGTAGCTATCCTTGCCAAATACAGCCTAAGACTAAAAAAAAAGTGTTCAGCTAAAATCCGTCAAGAACTAAGGATGAATGTTGGAAAAATCAAAGTTTTGAATGCCACATATTCATTCAAGTGTTAAAAACACCTTTAACTCGGTTGGTTACACCTTAAACCCAAAAAACCAAGGAAAAAATTTCAGATATTCCTTGACTCGTGAATTGAAATTACTTCAAATGATAAAAGATAATAAGTAGTTTGGGACAACAGGATTTTGCAAACATGAGTATTTTTTTTTTTTTTTTAAATTGACATCAATACTATCATCATTCATCAGGTCACATGTAACCCTGCAACAAATGGATAGTATATCACATGGCATTACAGACATGAGAATCTCAAAATCGAGCCTCAGGGCTTCATTGCAGACATAAGAAACAATTATTAGGTTGATTTTTTTTTTCTAATCTCATTTTCACTTATTATAAGGATAATAAATGGCTTGTGAAGGGCAACGACTTGCATATTTCTTTTAAATGTCATGGATAAATGCGAATCTAGATCAACAGAAATAAAGTAATATAGCAACTTAGTTCATAAAACATTGCACTTGGCATGGCCTTCCTGAAGATCATACAAGCAAGTTCATGATACACCTTTACCAATTACCACATGCAAATTAGTTTTGAAACGGTAATTCCAGCCACCAGAAACACATCAACCAAAATATTTGTAACTCTGTCTTAGAAACAATACGGCCTTCCCCTTCAGACTTGCCACTGGTATGCAGACTTCATTAGGACCAGCAGTTGGTGTTCAATAGCAACACCGTGATTCAGAAGACTTACCACAATATGCATATCCCAGAACTAATCATAATTCAAAAGAAAGTAACGGTATGTCAGCGCCATGAAGTTACAACTACTAATTTTTTCCCCTTCCATTTTTTGACATCTAATAGGACAAATAAAAAAAAAAAAAAAACACTGAAAACTGAAATCGATGAGTGCCTTAAATGTTTACAGTTTCAACTTCTAAAAGTGTCACCCATTTTTTACCTTGAAATACCAAAATGACACAGCTGAGATGATGCTGATAAATTAAGCATACAGAAGCCATAATGAATTATGTGATAGATGACTTGCACACTGGGCATGACGGTTTCCTATGGAGCCAAGGATCAATACACTGCCATAACATAAGTTTACAAATTAGCTTTCTACTGTCTATATAAAAAAGCAAATAAATAGTTTCGTTTAACGGTCTTACATCTTTGTGAAATTTGTGCAAACAAGGAAGGTGGCGAATAGTTTCTCCCTTTTCTGGGGTATCAAGACATACAGCACATACCTCTGTGAAGTTGTCAGTCTGTAGAAAACAAAAAGGAACTGTTGTAACTAAAAAATATTTCCTAATTTCAAAGTGCATTGTTGCCAAACCCATTTTTCCCCTCACCAACTGAAAATAGGCAACAGCTTGGGGGAGGGGTAAACGGGACAAAAAGAACTAATGACAATCACAAACTACCTGGACAGTGGACTGTGGCAAACCATTGATCTGATTGGCAGATGCACCAGTATGTTGGTGATTTCCTTCATCAAGAGCTAACAACATTTCATAATCAGCTCTGCACAAAATCATGAGGAAGGCAAGAACCTCAAATTCGGTGTAACATTTCTATACGAAATAGAAGAAATCCAAGAATGTTTTCTGGAGTTACAAGACACAAGAACTTGATTAAATCCAAATATATAGGGAAAAAAAAAACTCATGCTAAACTGAATCTACTATGGGGGCAGTGCGCAACACGGATTGAGTTTTGAAACAATGCAACATGTCTTTGATATATAAACAGAGAGATGACTTTTGCCTAGCCCGATGAGGGATTTCGTATCGTCAATAATAGTGAGTTTGTTTCTTCCTTTTCTTTTACCATCTAAGTTGTGTTTACTAGTACACTAAAATTTTAAAAATGAAAAGTTTAAGAAAGTAGATTTTGAGATTTAAATAAACTTAAGAGGTGAAACAAAAAGATCAACAAACCCAACTTGTTACAAGGGAAACATTTGCCTGACTTGATTCATATATTACTGGTATCCCTACTGAAGAAAAAGTGATAATTTAGCTCTCACTCTAAAAAGGAAAAATATATTTTATTTCCAACCCACATCTATTGCCATTAGATACAAAATATGAATTATGTTAGACATATGAAACCATTCATCTGCCTTCACCTAACAGCTTAAGCTTTTGGGATAGCAGTTTCTTGACATGGTATTAGAGCCTCTATGACCAAGTGGTTAGGACTTAGGAGTTCAATCCTTGTCGTCCCCCTTGTTTTAAATAAATAAAATAAGTTAAATTTCAGCACAAGGTATGCTAGGTCTATACACAATCCACGCTTCAAGCTATTGCATGAGGGGTGTGTATTTAAAGTCATTCATTTGCCTTCACTCAACAGCTTAACTTTATGGATAGTTGGTTCTTGACAAATAATATTAAAAACATACTGGTACATTATTAATTAGAGTATTGCAATCTTGCAATGCACCAATTTCTAGAATTGAAGAAGGCAAGGAGCAGAACCTGTTGGGAATCACTCAACACAAAAATGAAACATCATTCATGTGCACAAATTATTTATTTACTTGGAACTTACTCATTGAAATCACGTCCAGCATGAAAGATGTCATTAGCCATTCCCATATCATTGAGATCCTCTAATGCTTCCAATATATCAAGTCTCTGCACATGACAGATAGATGGCATAGACAATTTAAACTACATTTAATTACGCAACACTGCTTAATCCCGACAGATAACCAAAAATACAAATTCAATGGCAATAACAGTTCTGTACAAAAAGCGATGATATTAAAAGTCACACATCATTATGATGACATTGAGCAGAAGTTAAAATTCTTGTTAATTTGTTATTATTTAATAATTTGATGAAAAGAATATAGAAATTAGGAAAAAAATTGCGCAAGGATACATGTATGAAAAATAAGGTGACCACGAAGAAAACTGAATATCAATAAGGTATAAATTAAGTAAAATAACACTTTCTGTCCCTCCACTTACATTTTAGTTTAAACTTTATCCCTCAAGTTTTATTTGCCCAAAATAGTCCTGTATCATTCAAACATATTGCTTCTCTCTCATATAATAGATAAATAAAATAGGAAGTAGGAAAAAAAATTGCAGCAATGTAGTCCCCGTATAAAGGAAACTCCCTTGAAACAACCATGATTAGAGCACCAAACATGTCATATATATAATGTCATCCCGCACTAAATCTAGGTGGAAAGACGTAATTTCAAATATTGGGGGGCATTATACAACAACCAAATTCAATAGTGAACAATTTATTTATAAAAAAAAGGAATAACAAAAATTACAGCTCACTGAAAAAATGTTTTTTGGCCTCCTTATTTTTACCAAAACATTAAGATGGAGTACAAATGTAGCAAAACTAATAAGGGAAGTCTCATGAAAGGAAAGTCTTGGGATAACAGAGTAGTTTCTTGCGATGCACTTGGAAGTAAAGACGGGTATCACTTGTAAGTCATAGCAATAGTGTAAATAAATATGGGTATAAGAACAGTGTTAAGAATTATAATCATCCAAAACCATGCTATTGAAGCAAACTCTGATCCTCCCGATGAGCTCTAAACCAACAGCGAAGGAAAACATCCAACCCCTCACCTACCAAGGTAAACTAAAACAATGATAAATTATCCCCTTGTCTAATACCTCAGTATCAATGAAACCAGATTAAAGGCCAACCACCCATTGAAAAAGCAGTACAGTAGTATAGAATCAATTGAAAATCACTATCAATTTGAAATTCAATCTTGATATTTTGACATCAAAGTAGTGCAAGAGCAAGTGCGTCTACTACATCTAAAAAAGCAACATGCATGATATTCAAAACATGACATTGTATGAAAATTCACAATTCATCACATTAAGGCTTGCCAAGAGAAGTAAAATGCGAAAAGAAACAAGAATAGAACAAAGGGGAAATAGTAAGAAAGTACCATGTCTATGTCCATATCCAGAGGAAACTGAGGGCGTCTTCCTCTAGTCGACATACGAGGTGTCAAAGTCCGTCTTATAGTGCGATTCGTCAACCGTGACGCTCTATTAGAGAAAGGAACTCGAGGCACAGCTCCCCTACTATTTGAAGGATTTTGACGAGCCCGTGAACGAGGCTGCCTATTTGAAGGTTCCCTTGGCAACAACAACTGTATAATTAAAAACAGATGGTTCATTATAGAGGCAATTGGAAGAGCTTATAGAGAACTTATTTTGGCTATAATGAGAACACCATGTAAAAAAAAATTATGAAATAGCTTATTAAAATAGTTTGTCTTTAATATAAGCTCTTTTTAGCTTATTCCAATAAGCTTATCATAGAACTTCTGAAAAATAGCTCTTTTTAGCTTATTTCAAAATTTCAATACTGCTTATATAATGACCCACTCAGCAATCATTTACCATCTCTATATACATAGCTCATACTTTCAAGAAGAAGGGGGCATATTCAAGATTCCAATATACTATTTCCATTAGGAAACTAGGAAAACATAGCAGCACAGGCAGGAAGGGGGTTACAGATGAGCAATATCATCTTGCATAGGCATCAAGAATAAATGGTCTAACCCAACTAAGTTTTGATACTTTGATATTTATCTTGCAACCTATCAATAATACAGATACGAAATAAGATCAAACCATGATCATCACAGAAGATCACTCTGAGAGAAATATAAAGTTGTTAAGCAAAACAATAAGTAGTTACAGAGATACAAGGTTACATAATATGTAGAGTGTCTTGCTGCCATTCCCATCTTAAACTTTCATATTTACCATCCATAAGCCATCTTTAAGTCTTTTAAAATATACACAAAAGGATTAAATAATCATGATATACAGAACAAAACGTCAGCATGGGTTATTTAGAATGGCAGCACAAAAGAGAGCAGATACAACAATAAACTCAAAATAGTACCCCCTTTTTCCTTCAACAAAAAAATCAAAAAGATTGTTTAATATATTAAAATCAGAGAGAAAGAGAGAGGGGAGCTTAATTACAGAACGCGTAATATCATGACTATCAATTGATGTATGCATAAGATGCCCAAAATTTTGTGCCTCCCGTGCTAACAGTTCATCAATCTGCAGCAAATTAAAACATGACAAATTCTTGTGAATAAGAAGCACATGCTTAAACTACAATTTATCATAAAAAAGTGTGCAAAAGAATATTGCTGACCCCTCTGCCTTCAAAAGATTCATCATGATACAGTTGTTCTTGGAGTTCACGTGCCAATAACTCATCTGCTTCTACTTGTCGTGCCCGAGCATCTGAGCTATTGTTGTCGTTGTCATCTAAATCTATAGAAATCCTGTTGGTGTACCTTGGTTCAGATAACAACTCAACCACTTCAGAACTCAAGACAGGGCTTCTGGATGAGCTTGATGATTCCCCAGATGAACCGAGGAACATAATTTCTGAATTGCAAGACGATGCATTACGACTTCCCAAAGCTGACCCACGTTTCCTTTGCCTTTTAGGTTGTGCTCCTGCTGTAGGATGAATTCCAGTCGACTGGTTTGCCTCAGGAATGATCAGCGAAGTTGCTTGAGCTGCATGATCTAGTAAAGAACCAGTTACACCCGTGCTGCTTAGACTGCCCCCGGTGTCTCTTCTGTCCATCATGTTCCTATTTTGTCTACTAATAGGTCTTCCAACATCATTATGTGTAGTTCTCCAACCACCTTGTCCCTCAGAGAATTTAACTGAATTCCTTGTAGTATTACTTGTACCACCAGCATCTTCACAATTGATCACAGGCCTGCTGATGAAGCATTGAATGTCTTTAATCTCAGCAGTAGTAGTAAACAAAAGACATTAGAAACTTCGAATATTTAGAAAATATCTTGCCTTATCTTTAGGGATCTTATCAAGTTAAGAACCTTATTTTTCTTCTATCGTTAGCAAGTTATCAGTTCCCTTATTTGATTAGGATTTGGAGTTTAGTACTAAACCTCACACATAATATAAATAAAGTTTGGCACTTTGTCTTTTGTATCACATCAAATCAATATCAACCTCACATTATTCATTAGCTTATTTCTCTAATTCACTACTTCCCTGCATAAACAAATCATGTTTTCAACAAAAATAAAGACATGGTGGATATAAACATGTAAACAATCAAAGGAAAAATCGATAAAGTCTATAAATGCCATCTGTTTTGCTTTGAAATGCAAATATGACACTAATCACACCTACCACAGAATTGACAATGTTACACAAAGAACATAATTTGCACCGACGCACTGGTTTAGAAAATATTTGACAAAAAAATTTAGGCAGAATTGAAAAAATCATGGAACCCACGGCAGATATCAAAACTATTGACATCAAAGAAAACTTCCCATGGCCCTTCGTCTCGTACAAATAAATTTGCTTCTTTTAGTCCAAAATGTTGGTTAACTCCTGTCAGTCAGAATTACAATTATAGTAGTGGATGAGTTTTCTCTGGCTTGTTTTTTTTCTTACTCGCTCCTAATTCCTGATTAAATGTCCTTCTATCAATGACTCTACCAAGTTCCAAACTTCCAATAAATCAGTCCATGTTCAATAACAATGAAATACATATGGTGAAGAATAAATATCCACGCAAGTTCCAAAATAAAATTTTGAATTATTGCTGACCTCTATGTAAATGAATCACTTGAATGAATTGAGCTTAAATAACGAAAGAAATAGTCTAACCTCATTTTATGGTATAACTCCAAATCCAACCCATCAAACTAAAGAAAGTTCCTCACCTTTGTTCCAGAAGATATACTTCTATTGTTACCAGCCATAAATACATGAACTTCATTAAAACCCAAAGAACCAATTCAAAATAAATTTACAACAACAACAACAACAACTAAGCCTTTGTCCCACTAGGTGGGGTCGGCTACATGGATCAAACGACGCCATAAAGGCCTATCATAAATCATGTCTTTTGATAAGGCATTGATTGCCATATCCTTCTCAATTGTTTCGCCTATAGTTTTTCTAGGTCTTCCTCTTCCTCTAGCCCTTGTAGTACCCTCCATTTGGTCTACCCTCCTAACCGGGGCTTCCACCGGTCTCCCCCACACATGCCCAAACCACCTAAGACGAGATTCAACCATTTTTTCAACAATAGGAGCAACCCCAACTTAAATGTCAGAAAAAATAAACATCTTGATGCTGACAACAAAGAGACGAAGAAAAATGAGCTTACAAACCCCAAAAAGAAAAGGTGAATATTGGATAGTTTATCCTTCCTAAATTATTAGATTTAATTACAAGGCTGCAATAACATCTATGTCAGTTACTCGGGTTTGTGGTATTTTATGCATTTTCTAACAGGTTAAAAATAATAATTTAATATTCACATTCAGGGAATACTGCACAAGCCTTTATATTATTCTCCCGATGCATGAATTCTGAGACAAGGAGATATAACCTCCAGGTCATCAACTAAGAAGCACTTAAAGGTGAAACACATAATCAGATTACCTGTTCGCTGTGTGAATGGTTCGACGGTGAAGTCCATGGGATGAAGGATGAATAAGTACTCCCTTTCCTTTCACTCTATCAGTTCCTCTCTCTTCAGCAACTATATCATCTACACTAATTGGTGACATTGTATTGCCAGAAACTGAATGCCCTGCATGATTTTGTTCAGTGCCATTGGTCTGACTAATGTTCAGCTCAGTTGATTGTTTTGCCCTTATTGCAATATTTTGCGGTGAAATGCACCCATTTCGGACCAATCTCTTATGCCCTCTGCTTCTTGGATCAGTGGAAAGAAGAGGGCGCAGAGATACTTGCTTTTCACTTTCTTGTGGACACTGAGAATCAATAGCTATAGCAATGCCCTTGCCACGGTCCACAGATGTATGAGGACCTGGAAGTGTTTTATTAACGTTTCCTGTGAAGCCATTTCTAGGTGCATTAGAAGAACCAGCAATGAGTGATAACGAAGAATTTCCAAAGTTTGTTTTCAGCTCTTTCTTGTCTTCATTTGCATTATTTCTTGATACACGGTGTGAGAAAGATGGTTTCAGTTGTTGAGACTCTCCATTCTCTTCAGTCGAACGTAAACTAGAAATAGACCCATTGTGAGATGATCTAGAAGGAGGCCTAAAGCTTACAGTTTTCCCTTTATCTGTCTTTTCAGGTCCATTAGAGCGTGTTGACCCAGGTCTGGAAATTTTCTCTGTTTGGGCTCTCCTAAACATAGGAGCATTTCGAGAAGGGCAAGACTTCTCTGCTGAGGACAATTTTATATAGTTGCTGCAGTTATTCATTTCATCAGCAGCAGGAAAGCCCCTATCCCTCTTATTCATGCACATGATATCCACATCAGAATTACCAACAAACTTTTGATCAACACGCCTGGTAGTTAATCTATCAGGTGTATCTGGAACATCCACAACTTGATCTATATCCATATCCTCCATATCCTGTCCTTACTTCATATACAAGGATCAAGTAAGAAATAATCCACAAAAAAGTCATGTAATAGTTACAAATGACAGTAACTTGTGTGTACAGAAATGTTTTATCAACTATAAGAAACCTAAATACATAATTGTGACAAATGCAAAGAAAACACTTCCCCCGCAGTATTTAAAAAGAAATTATTATCGAGACAATAATGGAAAATATGACATGAATGCAAACGTCAGATCACATGACATCATAAACATACTGTAATCACATTTTCATACTTTCAAAAATAATGAATTCCACTATCAAAATAGAAAAATAAATAAACTGTGTCTAGAGCATAGTACAAATCTAAAGCTTAGTACCAATTTACAGCAACCTTATTCAAGCCCATATGAAATTTCTTTTTATTTACACAAAAAAAGACGGGAACTGTTGGACTTGGAAAAGTTAACGGTATTAGCTTCTGATATTGAACCAAAAATTCCTATGTTTATAATCTGAATATTTTACAATTTTTTCCCCAAAAATAACCGATTTTCTTTATATCATGCAAAAAATCCAGTGTTGCACACCAATTACATTATGCAAAAATAAGCAAATGTAATGGATATTAAAAAATTATATCATGCAATAATAAGCAATTTGAAGTGAAAGCAAAATGGCTACTTAAAAAAAATCACAAATTATTTAAAAATTGAACTTCATTAGGTCTATAAGCACGCTAAAAATTAAGAGAAAAGTTGCTCATTATTCATCTGGGAAAATTAAATCCTAAAAACTATAAGCAATTCATTTGACATCACTGAAGAAAAGCTACAAAAATCACAAGAGTGCAAAAATTAAAATTCACTAAGAAAAGTGAAAAATATATATAAATAGAAAAAAAATAAATAAATTGTCTCACTGTAGTAGCCATGTCATATAATCTGAAAAAATATATAAAAAATAAAACTCGAATCCAATACACAAAATTAAAAATAAAAATTAAAAAAGAACTAAACTTTTGATTGAAAAATCAACCACCTGGATAAGGATTCAATTTTTTTAACGACAAATTGATGATATCGGTAAAGGATTAACGAGAGAAAGATCAAATGAAATGATAAAATATAAATTTAAATAAATAAATAAATAATGCAGAAAATTAAAGAAACGAAAACAAGAATTAAAAATTAGGGCAGAAAATTGATTACCTGAGAGGAGTGAGCGATTGAAAATTTGAAAATTGAGGAGAGAGAGAGAGAGAGAGAGAGAGAGAGAGAGAGAGAGAGAGGAGAGGAAGATGAGAATTTATGCGAGCGATGAATCGAATCTGTGCGTCTCGGAGATGAACCGATTACGTCCCCAGCCGAGGAGTCGGGTCGGGTTGAGCAGTTGTTGGTTGGGTTGTAAGGGCCCAAATGCGAGAAGAAGACGAACCCGCTCTTTCTCCTAATAATTTCGAAATACCTAGATTTTTTTTTTTTTTAAAAACACTCCCGATTTGTTCATTTAGCCATTTTGTCTCATAAATTATATTCATTTAAAAATTTAATATTTATTATATAATTATTTTTTCAAGTATACCCTATTCTATTACATTCTCTTTCTCGTCACTCATTTCTAGATCAATATCAAATTCTTACATCATTCATTCTTTTCTTAATCTATATGCAATTTCTAAATCAACTTAACTTATAGGATGGGGGAGTATATGATAAGCGTGAACAAAACACCGCCGGTCTTTTGAACATGTTTCATTTCAATGATTTTGAGTTAGGTCAGACTTGTCATTGTTAGCACAGAAGGGCGAAAGAAAGACAAAAGGGGGACAAAAATGATACAGAAGTTACGAGTTCAAGTATACCTTAGAGTCACCTGATCCGTCATTTCGTCATCCTAGGCATATCAACGCTTTATTGTGCTTCATTGGTTGGCTTTTGTTTAAAGTTTTATGTTGATAAAAATATTTAATAGTTGAAATGAGCACACAACAACAAATATGTAATATCCCAACTATATAGTTGATAGAGTTAATAGTCACTTTGATCCCCGAAAAATTATATTGGCCATCAATTTAGTCCCTAAAAGATGTTTTATATCAATTTAATCACTCAAAGATCAATATGCCACCACATTGGTTCTTTTATGAACTTATTTGATGCTCATGTAAATCTTTCGGGGACCAAAATTTGGACTTCGTGATGTCGTCTTGATTTTTGGAGGACTAAATTGATGTCAAAAATCTTTTAGGAATTAAATTAATGATCAGTGTATCTTTCGGTGAACAAAGTGACTATTAACTTTAGTTAATAATATAACGTGAGTACTTTGTCTAAAATCTTTGTGATGGCCATAAATTAAAATTTTATTCATGTGTAGGCTAAATCATATTCTGAGAAGTACTCGCTAGTGAAGTATACATCTTTTTCTCTTTGAGTTGTGAAACCTCTGATCTTGATCTTTTCAATTTTCAAGTTGTGTAGAATATTTAAATCATCCAGAGTGACCATAAAAGGGAGATAGTTTGATGACTTAATCAACTATCATTGTACAATCACTTGAAATTTAAATTTTGGAAACCATTTTAATAATCTGACAAATAAAATAAATTTTCCGGTGAAGAACTTATTGCAGCATATCAATTTTTTGTCATTTTTGTCTTAATAATAAGAAATCCATATTTTTCATAAAAAAAATTCTTGTACTTTTATCTCGGGTCAACACAACCCGGCCTAATTTGAACTCGTCCATATTGTATCGCATTCTAATTAGAGACATGTTCGAGTCCAAAATTTGACTCGATCAACATTTAAAGACTTGTTAGGGACAAGCCTAATCCATCCCAACACATCCTACACTCACCCTTAATATATGATGCTTCCACGAAATGGAAAGAGATAGAAAAAAAAAAAAAAAAAGTGATCAATGATGTGATGAGAAAAAATAGAAAGAGGAAAAAATTGTCCTATTTGCACTCTCTTACATGTCACCAGCACCTTATTTTTATACATTTTGAATAAAAACTTCCAAAATAACCCTTGTATTCAAATTCCATCTCTAATCCCTATATTCAACCTCAATTCAACCGCAACTTCCCCAACCTTCTCGACTTTCCCTCCTTCTCCACCACAACATGGCTTATGGTTTTTGCATCGCACTTGTCCACCACAACCTGGCATATGGTTTCTGCATTTTCTGTGATTAGAAAACGGACGAATTGGCCATATGATCATTGATATAGTTCGGCCTATAATTTATCCCGACTGATGGAAAATTAGTCTATGGAATGAAGGTGGGTGTTCGGACACCAAACCTGACCTTGTGGTTCACGTAGGTTCTATTTTAAAGGTTTGGGCACCTCATTTGTTTATGATCATCTTTTAATGTCCATTTATTTTTAACCGACGAATACACAATCCGTCGCTGGATGCTAACTTGTTTTAGCAGACAAATTGCTTATCTGCCTTTTTAAATAGCTAGTGCACATGATGCTATTTGTGTGAACAATGGTGGTTAAGACTTTAGGGTTGGAAAATGTTGGAGCAAGGCAGTGTTGAAGCTGCTTTGTGAGAGATCATTGTCCCACAGTAGTGGTTTTGGTTTTAGGTCACGATGGTGGAGTTGGATTTGGATGAATGTTGAAGATGAAGATAGGAATATTTTAGGTAGTTTAAGACAAAGTTTTTAAAATGGGAGGGTGCAAGCAACATATAGCGAGGTGCTAATTGAACTGGCCAAAAAGATATAGGGTATAAGAGAAAAAGTTGTAAGAGTATATGGATTCTTTTTTATACGACTAAAAGTTTAAGTGAATACCGTTGCGTGGGCTCACAAAAGTCAGACATGCCTAACAGCTCTGTGTGTGCTAACATATGTACTTACACATTATTTTGAAATAAGGTCCTCATGTTGGCAACGAGATTCGAACTTATGACCTTGTAGGCTAGAAGAATGAATATATGATTCTCTAACACAAGGAAAAGCTATTAAATTAGTCCTTTTAAGTTATTTTTAGGTTAAAAATTAATTCCTTAGTTTTTTTTTTTTTCTAATAAGTCTGTCTTTTTTGTCAATTTTCTTTGATAAGTGACACTTGACACCATAAAAAAAATTTTAAAAAATATCATTAAACCATTTTTTAAACACGTGTCATTGTACGTTAAGTGACACGTGTCTTTTAACAAAGAAAGTCAATGAAATTGATAAATTTGTTGAATAACAACAACTTACAAGAGTTGTCGGAAAAAAATTTAATTATGTCACAAGTCCCTGAAGTTTGAGGTACTTTTTTCAGATACCTTTATTTTTTTCAATGTCTGACTCCCCGAAGTTTCTTCTGGGTTTGTCAAATACCCCAACTACCAATTCTAGTCAATTTTGTTGGCATGTAACACCGGAATCCTAGTCCGACGCAAAAGATTGGTCATGTGGTGCTAGGGATGGCAATGGGTCCGAGTGGGTCCTGGTAATGGGGACCCGGACCCGTTCATAAATTAATGGACCCGGACTCGCGCGGGTACCCGCTGCATAATGGGTAGGCGGGTTTTTGGGTACCCAGACGAGTTTTGCGGGTGCCCATTAGCAATTTTTTATAAAGAAAAAATTGTTTTTTAAATTAATTTCTATGTTTTTTTGATATGCCGGGAGATCCTTAATACATCATTACACACTCTACTTAATATTAATCCCTATTACCACTAAACACTCGCAGATATCAAAGAAATTCTCTCATTAAACACAAACATACTAAAATTATATATATATATATATATATATATATATATATATATATATATATAATGCATATATGTAAATATGGACGGATTCGAGTACTTACGGGTCTGGATATCTCAGACCCGGACCCAGACTCGTTCAAAGTGGATACTCAGACAGGTCCATTCTTTGGACCCGCGGGTCTCTTTTTTGGACCCGGACCTGTTGCGTGTATTACTCGCGGGTACTCGCGGGTCCGGGTCCAATTGTCATTCATATGTGGTGTCACATGGGCGAAGACCCTCTCTTCAATCTTTTTTTTTTCTTTTTTTCTTTAACTAAAAAAATAAAATTATTAAGTTTTTTAGTTTTTTAATTTTAAAAAAACGGATCTTCGCCAACATGGCATCACGTGCCTAACCTCCTACATCTGACTAAGATTTCGATGTTACATGTAAGCAAAATTGGTAGTAAGGGTATATGACAAACCCAGAAGTAACTTAGGGGAGTCAAACATTGAAAAAAAAAAGAATAAGGATATCTGGCAAAAGTACCCTAAACTTCAGGAACTTATGACATAATTAAGCAAAAAAACTTAAAAAACTTATTTTTAACCCTGAAAATAATTTAAGAGATCAATCTAACAATCTTAAGCTAATATAATGTTGGAATAATTTAGTCTAACTCCAAAAAAATAAAATCTTACAAGCGATGATGGATACTATTATAAAAGACTCTCGACTCATTATCTTAACTCATTACTTTAACATGAGAATGACTGGAGTTATTCATGAATTATTTCTGTTCATTAAATGCTTGATTAGTTGTTTAATTAACTAAATAATAAAGGGTTATGCTAAGTTGCTAACAAGTACTTTAAATGTATTGATTAATCATTTCAAAATAAGTAAATCCATATTGAAAACTTAAGTTCAATACTTTTTGATACATTAAATGTATTATTTTCCAAAATATAAATACATTTTTTACTTGCTTAAACAATACCTTTATAACCCCAAAATCACATTGTTTAAACAATACATCTTTAACTTGCATTTTCGAATAAGAGTAATAAATAAGTTCAAAGCTAAAGTCATCTACTAAGAGCATGTTTGATTATCCATCCGAAAATCAATTATAACCCTAAAATCACATTGGAATAGAAGTTGACATTTCAAAATTGATTCCATCAATTGAATGTGAATACTATTAACAGTTACTTCTGTTCCAACATAATTTTGGGATCAAAATTGATTTTATAATTAGTAACCAAACATGCCACAAGATGGGTCTAGCTCAATTTTTCCACACTTAAAGCTCGTAATGTGTATATTACCTACAGTTATATTTATCACAATTATTTGGAGACATTTAATTAGTGCCTTGTTGTGTGTGTATATATATATATATGTATAGTATTTTCTACTAAACCTAAACAATCAATGTTCCATTTAAAATTTATGATATATTTTTTTAAGAATTAAATATTAAATTTAAATTAAGCTTAACCTTAATAAATATGTTTAGTTTCTAAAATAATAAGCATAATTTACATATATATAGATAATTCTTTTCAACTCAATGACACAATTATGTGTAAACTCATAACACGTGATTATTATTTTTATTCCCCAAATGTAATAATGAAGAAAATAAAAGTTTTCACTTTTTCATCGACAAAAGTCTTAAAATTTTCATTAAAAAAAAACTCAATTGTTAGCAATAATGTTTTTTTTAATAAAGTTGAGTGATGTTGAGAAGCATCGTATCCCATTATCTTGAAAAAAGTCAAAGTAGTCAACAAAAAAGAAGAGAATATCTTTTTGATATAATGTTTGATTCGGTTCATTAATTGCAAATTTCTATCACACAAATTTTCATATTATTTTTATAATTTTTAAGATTTTTCATTAATTGTTTTAAAGAATTTTAATGTAATATACAATTTTTAAGATAATATACAATCTTTAAGATTTTTCGTTAATATTTTTACTTTGAATTCGGACAAAAATTCCACTCCTCTAATATAAAGTAGGAGATAAGGTAAGAAAAAGTTGAGAATTAAATGAGATAATATAAACATAAAATAAGATAAGAGAAATTTCGCTCCTCTAATAGAGTCAGAGATAAAGAAAGAAAATTTGAGATACTTCTTCGATCCCGTTATCTTGGTAAAAGTTAAAGTTGTAAATAAAAATAAGAGAATATCTTTATGATATAATGCATTATTCTATTTTCAAAATAAAATATAATGTATGATTCATTCATTAATCACAAATTTTTATCACACAAATTTTTATATTATTTTTACAATCTTTAAGATTTTTCATTAATTATTTTTACTTTGATTTGGGACAAAAAAAACTTCATTTTTTTACCAAGATAATAGGACAGAGGGAGTATATGAGAAACAATTAAATGAGATGATATGAACACAAAATATGATAAACTTCACCCCTCTAATATAGAGTAGGAGATAAGGTAAGAAAAAATTGAGAATTAAATGAGATGATATGAACATAAAATAAGATGAGAGAAACTTCGCTCCTCTAATGGAGTAGGAGATAAGGAAAAAAAATTTGAGACACATCCTCAGTCCAATTATCTTGGTAAAAGTCAAAATAGTAAATAAAAATTAGAGAGTATCTTTTTGATATAAAATTTATAAATTAAAATATGTCCGATGACGTGACAAAAAAAAACATGTGGCTAATCTTTCTAATACATTATTATAAATTGGAGAGGTTCTTAGTGATAGTCATCTTTAATTTGAAGAGAATTTTGCAACAACTATGTCAACCTTAAGCAGCTATCTTGCCAAGTTTTAATCTTCTCTAATTGAAAATATATATTCCATTTGTTTTTATAATGCTTATTTTTAAATCAACACTTGCATTGTAGGAAAAAAATGCCTCATACAAATGATAGAGATGTTTGGAAGATAATAGTTCGCGTTGCACGTCTATGGGACACCATCAACCTACGAGAAAGGAGTTTATTAGTACAGATATGATTCTCATTATTAGTACAGATATTGTCTTTGGCAACCTCAAAGACTGACATGGCATAATTGGTTTCTTCTTGGCATTTTATTATGAATAATAGTAACTAACTTTGGGTTTCCCAATTTTTTTTTTAAAAAATAAAAGCAGAGTGAGGTGTGCTTATGCGTTGCAACTATTGATGACGCCTTGCTAACCCATGGTTAGTATTTTAGTGCTTGCCCTCTTTGTAAGAGAAAGGTTTCCACTTTACCAACAAAATTTGAGTGCTCTATTTGTAAAAATGATGTGGAGTATTCCTTGATAAGGTAATCGCATTTTTTTTATACCCAATACCTGGGATCCACCCGGAATTGTTAAATATTTAAAAATTCAAACGTCGTAACCTCCATTTTGTTTATATATGCTAAATTTTAGACCTCATTTCGAGTTTAGTGTTAAAGATTCAACCCACTCAACAATATTCGTAACCTTTGATTAGCCTAAGTAAACCTTCAAGATCTTACTAAAGGCGTCGAAAATGTAATGTACGTGTTCAATATTTAATTGAAAAAAAAATCCATACATTTAGGTGTTCCAATATATAATGTACCAATGTGTTCAATATTTAATGTGTTCCAATAGCTAGTCATAAAAAAGAATTATAAATGTAATTTTATATATATATATCACTTTAATATTTGGAATCATTGATAAAAACACATATCAATTTATAATACTGATTTCCAATAGCAATTAATTATTACCCCCTATTGGTAATTTTTTTTTATTCTGTATTCCTTGCGGAACCACCGGTATCCCCAAAACACCCTTAATACCAGGGAGCCCTTGAGACTAATCTAGAGCGAGCTGCGTGACTGACTCTTCCAGCGAGATGTTTTTAGTGGGAATCGAACCCGGGGCTACTAGCACCCTTGTCCCATTCCCAAGATTTCAGTTGGGGCCTTACACCAACTGAACCAAACCTCGTTGATCTATTGGTAATTACTCATATTTTCCTCAACATTATTTAAAACCCCAAAATTAATTATTAGATAATTTTTAAAAATATATATCATATTCGGATCGAACTCAAGCAATTAAAATAACTCAACTTATTCAGGTTAAAAAAACTTATTCACATTTTCTCTATTTTACTGCATGTCACCACATAGTGTACTCATTCGTTACAATACTAAAATGTTAGCCTTTAACTTTTGAAATGGAAATTTATTATTACCATTACACTCCCTTTTCCAATTTGATGTCCATTACCATTAGCTTTTCTTAAATTTAGCACACTCATTGATGCCATGTGTAATGATTATTTCTCTACCATAACAGTTATACAATAAGTCATTATAATTTTTTTTGCCTTTCTATTTTAAAAATATGTAACCTCCATTTGATAATTATACCATTATTATTATTATTAGCAAATTTAAATAACAATTAATTATATAAGATTATTTTAAAAATTTTATTGTATAATTAAAATTTTATTTTAAACAATCACAATGGATATCACAGATATTAAAAAAATAAAGCGAATATAATGGATATAGGTAATTAATGCAAAAAAAATAAAAAATAAAAGATGAGCCTAACAGATGAGCAGCACTTTAAGCATTAAAATGGATATAACGGATATTTACAAAATAAAATGGATATTACGGGTATATGTAATTAATGAAAAAAAAAAGAAGGAGCTGGAAAAGATGAGCAGCACTTTAAGAATTAACATGGATATAACTTATATTTAAAAATTAAAATGGGTATAAGTCGGATATATGTAATTAATGCATAGATGAATCACAATTTGATAATTAAAACCGATATATATTTAGATGAGCCGCAATAATATAATTTAAATGGCTATAGTACAACAATTTCGGAAGTTCTAATATAAGGAACTTCTAATATAGGCAATTTGATATTAATCATTAATTCAATATTTAAAAAATCCGTAAATTGAACATTTTAATATTTGGAATCTTGATTAGAACCTCCTATTGATAAGATCATATCATACACCATTGTATAATAGCAGTTAATTACTTCTTTACTCATTAAGATTTTTTTTAATATAAGATTATTTTTATAATTTTCTTCTCATATTTATAAGATTACATATTAATTAGCGGTCATTGATTATATCAATTTCCAATAGCAACAATCATAAAAAAATATAAATGTAATTTTATATATATATATATATATATATATATATATATATATATTTATCGGTTTTGATATACTCAGCCCTAAGTATTAATAATTTCCTCTTTTCATTTGTTACAACAATAACATTTATTAGTATTAATTAAAAATATATCTTTTTCATTTACTACCTTTAATTTTTCTGATTTGACATTTTTTACAATAATACCTTTTATATCATTTTCTCTTTCCTCTTTTCTTTTTTAAGTTTTGCTTGTATATATATAAAAAAACTTATAAAAAATAACAACCCACAACTGAACAGAGGGGTTTTCCTTATACAGGGTGATATATATTTTTTTTTTGTAATTTTAAAAATAAAGTTTCAAATAAATAGAGGCATAAAGATTATAGCATAGGTGAAGAATGAAAATGGTTACCTCTCCATTCTCCCTTTATTCAGTTTTTTTTATAAGCAAAAAAATATTATTATTGCTGTTGAGCAATAGTTTAAAATACAACAAGTCAAACCTTGTGCAGCAAAAAGAGCTCAAACATATTACATACATCCCCATTAAATTACAAATACATGACCCCTGTATTCTATTATGTTCCATATAACAAAGTGTTTAATACTGTATTTCACTATTTCTTCCTTGTCAGTCTTTGATCTTTATGCGCAGCCCCAAACATTACCCTCAAATAAATGTATCAGACTCCTTTGTTCAGAAGTAGGTTGTTGTATTTTGTATAAGTTTTGTTTTTTAAAAAGCAAACCTTAAAAGAGATCAGAAAAGATAAATGAAAAAATGATACAAAAGATATTGTAAAAAATATTAAATCAGAAGATAGTAAATAAAAAAGATATATTTTTAATTAATCCTAATTAATACTAATAAATGTTGTTGTTGTAACAAATGAAAAGAGGAAACTATTTAATGCTTAAACTCAGCCCTTAAGTATATCAAAACCGTATATCTATATATCACTTTAATATTTGGAATCATTGATAAAAACACATATCAATTTCTAATACCGATTTTCAATAGCAATTAATTTTTACCCTCTATTGGTAATTACTCATTTTCCGGCCTCAACATTATTTAAAACCCCAAAATTAATTATTAGATAATTTTTAAATATATATATCATCTTCAGATCGAACTCAAGTAATTAAAATAACTCAACTTATTCACGTTCAAAAAAGCTTATTCAGTTTCATTATAGTACATGTCTACATTGAAAAGCAAACATTTCAGAAAAAGTGTCAAAAATACATGTTTAACACAAACCAGTGCGATGCACGAGCTTGATAACTAGTTTAGTAGTATTTGTTAAGTAACCAAAATAATTAATTTTGTCTTGAAAATGATACATTTAATACTTTAAGAAATGTTAGACTTATGTTTTTAATACTTAACTTATTTACTCATTTTGTTTTTCTTATTAATATTTTTAGAGTGCTTGTTAATATTTTTCTAAAAAATATACGACTATCTTGATCACAAGGTTTATGTTGAACAATTAACTAAGAGCATTTCCAATACACTTCTTCAAGAGTATATGCTTATGCTAAACATATGTGCTTACAAAAAAAAAAAAAAAAATTAGCATTTGAGTATAAGCAAAAAGTATGCTTATATATACAATCACATATGCTTGGGCAAAAACAAAGGACATTGATCGGTTAAAAAAAAGTATAAATGGGCCATGTATAAAATATAATGATTGACATAAAAGAACTCTCTTAACATATAAAATGTAAAGTGTAGAGTTAGTTAAGAAAATATACTAAATAATTAATGATGTGAAAAGCAAAAAATGAATTTTAATTGTATATGCTTGGGTTGAAGACACTCTTATTGATAAATATGGTCTAAAAAGATATAATGCTTGGGTTGAGTTAGCAATAAAAAAAACTAATGAGTTTTGTTGTAAAAAGTCAAAAAAGATAATGCCGGGAAGAAATTGTTGTATGTTCTAAAGGAAACACCAAATGCATGAAATACCCTCATTGATAAATATTTTCAGGAGAATGAGTTTGCTTGATGTCAAATGATTCTGAATTTAAAGACTTAAAAAAATTCAATATCTCGTGAACTTAGGTGAGTGATAATAAAGTGTTAATGTCCTCCTACCTATGCCAAGAGGTGATGAAGCAAATGGGATATTGGTACTTTTGTGGCACAAAAAAGCTATACGAAAAAGATTATTGCTAAAAAAATTTATTCAAAGCAACTCTACGTTGGAAAATAAGCTCAAGTTTTTGTTCATCTTAACAAAATTCATGAGTTCAGAGAAATAAAATTCCTACATGGAAATCTTCTGAATACCATCTTCTAGCATCATTCAGGGATTAAGGTTGCTAATGTTTCAACCTTGAAAGTTATGACTTTGGTACCTTTGGCTTGGTCTTTTCATAAGTCTTCAACTTGGCATCCATATTAATCCATGTATAATCAGATGGAATTGCAAACAGATCTTGGCTATCATCTATCCTAGAAGGTTCAGAAGCAGATGAACTTGATTGAGAGGGGCCCTTTATCCAGTTAAACCATGATGGTGATGAAGAATGTGTCTCTGCTTGTTGCTCTTGGCCTCCACCTGTAGGACTTGATGGGGCTGATTCAAACTCATCTACATGCTCATCTACACGCTGTAATTCTTCAAACTTTGAAAATGTAACAATTACTCTAACTGTGGAGACTACAGGAAGGGCAACCTGAATTTTCAATAATCATACATATCAAGGAACATTTTGGAAATAAGTCAAGTCCATAGATAATCATGACAAAATTAGAAAACCAAATGACCAATGCAGGTAAATAGATAAATTAAGGCAATAAAAATTTCCTAGTTTTATCTATCTGTATTCCTTTATTACACATTAACAGATTAAGAATATTTTCAGCTCTAGGAAGTAAGGCTTCTGCAACTTTATAAATCACAAGGAAGTTGGAAACACTAAAAGAAGGAAAGATATTAAGAGCAACTAGTGTTACCTTGCCACTTCACAAGAGTTTTGAAAAGTACCAAGGTAAGACTGCTGAGTCAGTACCTTAGAAAGGCTGCAGCCCTACCCTGGGGGTTATGAAGTTATGCACTATTTTTTCCCAAATCTTTGCAATACCAAAACCATCAAGATTTAATTTGTTTAAGAAGATGAGAGCAAAATAAATTAGTGGTGATGTGCAAATTCTAGAAGTGCAGGATGCCAATGTTATGTCTCCTTAAAATTAAATTAATGCATGGAAAATGCTATGAGCACTCTTTAAGGAACCAAAAGAATTATCCCAACTGTTTGGTAAGTGTTGTAGTCTTTAAATTGAAAAGTGTTATATATGTTTATAATAAAAAAGTTACACTTTTTTTTGTTGATTTCTTAAAAGAACAATCATTAGCAAGACCCTTAATTTATTATCATTAGTCCATCAGGATGGCTAAATTACATATAACACCCTATCAAATTTAAGGAGTAAGCAAATAATCCCTGAACTATCAGTTACCTATAGAAGCATAGCATCGCATAATCCAACTCATGAAGAGACATCATAACAAAAACAAAAATGCTAATTAAACTTAAAAGATATTTTGCAAAAAGCATAAATCAATGAGCACATACCTTGACCGGAAAGGTGTCCTTAGGAAGTTTTGTTGTAAGGAGTTCTCTTAATCGGCGAACTGCTTTAACTTTTTCCGCAAGAATGTCAAGCAATGGCAACAATTCATCAATTTTTAGTGGAAAGTTTGGGGAAAGCCAAAGAACTGGCATCATTCCTTTCTTAAATTCAGTATCACCATTTTCATCTTTTTGAGTAGTACCACTGACAGAACACAGAGGAGATGCATTCGTGTGTTTTCCCTTGTGGTGATGCTTATCTTTTTGTCCACCTGATCGTCCTTTCTTTTCATCCTTCACATTGTTTTTATGATCACTCTCATATGTTGAATTTATTGCAGCTTCCAATTGCTTTTTTTCTTCTTCTGTCAAAATCTTATCAATTTCTTCATTGTTTTTCTTTCTGTCATTAGAAATGTTGTTAGCCTCAGGTGGCGCACCAGGAATCGCTTTCGATGTTACACTTAGAATCACATTCTGCATGTCATACACCTTAGCTTTCCATGGCCCTACCATTTCTTTTCTATCCTTTCTCCTCCATGTGACTTGAGGAACAAGAAGTGCCTGAGTCACATCAATCCCAACTCTTACTATCTTAGACTTAGATTTTCGCGCCAACGATTGCCTAACCTCTCTATCAGATGGTTTCGAAGCAGCAGAAGACGAAGAAGCGATGATCACTTCCTTCTTCTTGTGCGACACCATGCACAATGATCCAGGGATTTTATTTCCATCATCTAAACTATCACCAAGGAAAAGAATGCTCTGATCAGACCTCTTGATTTTCAAACCATCAAAACCAGCCAAAGTCATATCTGCCCTCATATTCCCACCCCTTTTCCAAATTTTGTAGGTATCCGACGGCGCAATCCTTGAGATGAAAGGTATTACAGAACTCTCAAAATGGAATGTAATCTCCATATAAAAGTCTCTCATCCTTCTCATTGTCCCTATATAACGCGGCAACCTTCTATGCCATTTTTCATCATAATCATTCCAGGAATACCTAATCATAATCATTGCTATCCTATCTTGTTTGTTGATAATAGCTTCTCTAAGAGCACTCCAACCTTGCTTGTTCTTCAAGTTATCATTAGCCCCTGCTACCATAAGCATCTCTGCGGCTGCCACATCACCAAGTTTCGCAGCCAAGTGAAGAGGGGTGTCACCATTTGGCACGTCGCGCCTATTTACCACCGCCGAGATGGCAGCAGCCTTCTCATCCTCAGCTATTGAAGCAGCCTCAGTTTTAATCTCATAGGGATTACTAAGTTTTGGGAGACCTTTGAGTATCTCCTTAAGACCACTATAATCCTTCAATATTATGGCCTTGTGCACAGAACTATGAGCATATGCTGAGACTTCAATGCCTGCCATACCTCAAGCACACACTGATTCAATCATCCAATACTAGATAGAATGAATAAGGATAAACTAAAAAAACATAAAAATAAAAATAGACAGAACCACTGAAAATTGATTTTTAAAACAAGATGTTTTTCATGTAAAAATCATATAATCATATCAATCCAATTCTATCAGAATCAAATGTAGCTTAGAACAACAATTAGAAATTTAGAATCCTAGAGGACAAGGATAATGAAGCAGAATTCTGTTATTGGAAAGTTCAAGAAAGGCCAGGCAAATGGAGAAAAATGTGAAGAGGGGAGGTTTCATAGAAAAAGTAGAAAAAACAAATATTTACTTATTAAGGGAAAAATAATGGGAAGTTGGGAGCTAAAAGTGAGGGCAACAAAAACTTATTTGGAAGTAAATGCTTAAAAATAGAAAAGATTGTTATAGGTTAGCATGTTTGTGGGCCTAGGACGTTAAAGGAAATTCTTCTTAACAGATTAATTCGATTTTTTAGTCAATGCTTTGTTAATTATGTCAATTTTCTTATGAGTTTGTGGATGGAATGGATAGGAGTCTGGAGGATTTGAAGTTTGTTAATCCGATGAAAGAGAGAGCACAAATCTTGCATGTTGGCACGCCTAACTCAAATGCCAATTCTCAGTCAACAACCACCAATTGGTTTGATCAAAGCTCAATCTATAAAGGTAATTAAAGTGTTATTCCAAACTAAAAGAAAAAATCTATTATGTAGCATGAAGTTATGTTAGGTTCTAAGGAACAAGCATACTTGGTAAAAAAAAAATTTGGTTTGCACCCTAGTATCCGGCCACTGGACCGACTAATCCAGTTCGAGGGGATCCCGGGGTTATTAAGTAATTGTCACTTTATTAAAATTAATTTGTTCCTATTATTTTTTTTAAATTATTAATTTGTTCCTATTATTAAAAAAAAGAATTTGTTCCTATATAATTATCATTTTACAAAATTAAGATAATATTAAGTAATGCTTTTATAACTCTATCATCATCTAATTAATAGATTATTTTTTTAGTGTGCACCAAGGGTATCCTCCAGCCAATAGTTGAAGACTGATCCTCTCTGAGGTGTAGAGATCACCTACCTAAGTAGGTTTTGAATCTACCAACAAAGTCTTTTTCATACTCACGGTAGGGATCAAACTCATGATATTATGGTTAAGGAACCTATTTACCAATTGTATTGGGTCTTCGTTGGTACTAATAGAAGAGATAATAAAATGAAAAAAAAATCAATTACTATAAAGAGATAAAAGGTGAAAATAAACAAACATCGATTTATTCCAAAAATATATATATATATATATATTAAATATATTTCTTAATTCGTAACTTTAAACAACAATTATTTACAAATGGAAAGAGTACTTTATAAGAATGTGGATTCGAATCCCTCTGTTGATAAAGATGTAGTTGTTGGAGTGCAATATGCAAGAGCTCTATCTGCTATGAGACTTGTATGATAGGTTATCTTGTTCTAGCTCAACTAAACTTTTGTTAAAAAAATAAAATTATTTTGGTACCTTTTAACTGGCCCTAAATATAATTTTTTTTATTACAAGTCTTATATTAACGAGTTTTTGCATCACATATGCTATGCTATTCTTGGATTTTTTTTAAAATTTAGTTTTTCAACTTTAAACAAATTTAAATCTTCATTTTGAAGAAAAAAAAATAAATTTATTCAAAAGAGCATCTACTCATGTTTTAATAATAATATTTATATTTTATTTAACCCATTAGGGATTCTCTCATCTTATAAAAAAAGAAATTCATCAATTTCAATATGTGTGATTGCTTTTTCATCAAGTGTCGCTTTCACTAATCAAATTTTTATATTCCACTTACTACCATACCTAAGGATCATGTGATGATCTTACACCTTGTTGTAATCAAACTATTATCAAAACACTTACATTGGATATTATGGCATAAATAAGACATGATCATGTATTAAAATTTTCTTTTTACTGAGGTATTAGATTTATAAAATTTCAAATTTCAATTAATAAAAAAATTAAATTTCAAATTCATTATAATTAAGAATATGATTATGATTGATTAAAAGTCAATTATATATTATAAATATTTCACAGAGCGGTTCTATTTAGTATGAAGATGAATTTGGCGAACTGGTGGGGAATAAATGATCCTCCCTGCAATCCATGGAAGATTGATGGGGAGCTTTAGCAATTTTTTTTCCTTCTTAATTGTATGGATAATTATACTAAAGAATCTAATTTAAACAATCAAATACATTTTTTTCCTACTTAATTGTATGGATAATTATGAAGAAATAGGGATGAAAGTGGAGAAAACCATAGGGTTGGGGAAGAGATTTTTGTTTAGGGTTTTAGTAATTGATTTTTACTTGCTGGTATGCTTTATTAAATCATCAGAGTAATGTATCTCCTTATATGAGGAGATAGGTTACCTTCTTTCACCAATAAAAAAAGGACTAAGCAAAATAAAAATGGAAAAATAAAACAAAAAAAAATTTTTTGAACCCTCACACATTACTATAAAACCTACCATCGTACCAGACGCCGCTAATGGATGACCCCCACAACAAGTGATTCATCACTTGGGACTTTCTCGTGATTTAAGGCAAATTGGGGTTTTCTTCTTTACTTTACCCAAATTTATCATAAAAAAAACCATCTTAAGTTTTTTCCACTCAAAACAAAACAAGGGAAAGAGAAAAGCAAAAAAAAAATAAAATAAAATAAAATTATAATAATAATACATCTTCATTAATTAACATCATGTCAAAGGAAAATGGTAAAGGGTAAGCAAGTAAGTGAATTCATCAATTTGATTCTGCTTCTGCTTCATATCATATCATATTCAAGTAATAATAGGCAATGAAATGAACGGTGTTGACATCATATACAGTGGTAACATGTTGAAGGTGGAGATTTGGACAGTGATATCGGGTTTTACGGTGGTGGTGATAAAAGGTGAAAAAGATTTTCTGATTTATTAGTGTTTTTTGTTTGTTCCTTTATTTTTTTTCTTATTTTTCATTTTTATTTTGCTTAAGTAACCTTTCTTTTTTTGGGTGGAAGAAGGTAATTTATCTCATCATATAAAAAGATACATCGTTATGTAGCAAAACATTCTGTGGAAAACAAAAACTAACAATAATAATAACAACAACTAAACCTTATTATTCCATCTAGTGAGATATATTACATGGATTAAACGATATAAAGCTCCGCATATCTTATTTGGCTATCAAACCCCTTCGCCATCATAAGGAAGAGAAATGTGATAATCATGTCACCTCACGTTCAATATCCACCTCTTCTGTTTGAATCCCGTTAAGTTTTTTTAAAGAATTATGTTAAGATTTTAGGGTGCAGCAAGAGTGTTTTCCAGCTGGTAAGCTAATTTCGTCCAAAATGTTAAGATTATTGAAATGTATTTTATCTTTACTAATAAAACTTTTTTAATAAAACAACTTCATATTGGTATAAAAACAATTAAATAAACAAATTTAAAACATAAGAAAATGAAAGATAAATGAACTCGTGAGAATGGTTTGCATGAACTGATCAATAACTAAAGTTAACAAGCATTAAACCATAAATTAAAGGTGAAATTGCAGATATGCAACTTTGCACTAACAACACGAACATCCTTTTTATTTTGGGAAATGTCACTCATCACATTTTATTTTTATCAATCAATATTGCACTTATACCCACTTCTTATAATAAATGATTAATTTATTAATGAAAATGTTATGCTTAGAATTCAAAAAAGATATTTATACGTTCAGGAGGTGTCTCACACAAATTTCAAATATATTTGGTGCATTTTTTTCTTTATAATAATATAGTAAAATTATATTTTTTACAAAAAAAATGGTAATGAGCATTCAAATCTCTACTGCAAACCGATCTAAGGTAACCAAGAATTTTGCCAATTAAGTACTGAAATTTTGAGTTCATATATGCCAAGAAATTTTTTGTTGGGCTTACATGCATGCTTTTTATAGGTAAGGTTTTTTTAACATTTTTTTTAGTGGAAAAATTTCATTCAACTAAGCAGAAGGAATTATGTATGAAATCAAGTTTAGTTATCAAACCGATCCGTGACGGAAGATTGCACTTCTATCTTGCTTAGCATTTCTATGAGATAAGCTACAATGGATAGAAGCTCATTTTGGATATAATATGATAAATTGGGTTTTAATTTTGTTATTATTTTTGTAATATTTGGATATGGATGCATACAAGTGATTCAATTTTTATGTATAGTTTATGTATCAATAATATGTGTTTGCATTATTTTAAAATTATTTGGATAAAATTTGTATACAAGAATATGTGTTTTAATAATAAAAAAAAGAGTATATTTTTTTTAACATAAAAAATTATTACATTTTCTTATAAAAAATTAATTTTTTAAATACATTTATAATTTTATCATATTATTATAAAGAAACAATGCATCAAATACATTTAAAATTGGTCTGAGACACCACTTGAAAGTATAAATGTCTTTTTTGTTCCTAAACATTATAACATTTTCGTCAATAAACTAACCATTTATTACATAAAGACATACAAGGTGTCAGTACAATGTTGATTATTAATTAATGAAGGTAAGTGTCATTTCGAAAAAAATTATATGTATTAGTGCAACTTCTCCTAAATTAAATAATAATAGCTCAACATAACGCTTTATGAGCCAATAGAGAGAATCATCTCAAAATATTCTCCATCATGATAATTCTTTCAATTTTTTTTAAGGGAATAATTCTTTCATTCAATTCTATTCAAGGTTTCGCCTTTTCTTCTTAGCCGCAGAAGTTTGCATCACTTCTTTTCCTAGAAATTTCGTGGTGTTCATCCTCTCATCTGTTATGTTATGTTCTGTTTTTATTTATGCTTTTTTTTTTCCCAATTCTTTTGTATCTTTCGTACTGCAATCCTTAATTTTTCAGTGTAGTGTGCTCCGCCTTTGTAATTTCTTTCCATTTCATGCGTGCCCGCACTTATTTTTTACTTTTACTTTTTGAACCCCGTTGTTTACTCACCGACCCTCATTTTTTCCGCCTTGTACAAGGCGGTAGTGCATTTTTCCGTCTTATACAAGGCGGTAGTGTAAATTATCAGTTTTTTCCGCCTCTTTCTAGGTGGAAAAATGGTAATTTTGCACGTCCGCTTTGTATAAGACGAAAAAAATATGATAATTTTACACTACCGCTTTGTATAAAGCGGAAAAATGTACTTCCGCCTTGTATAAGGCGAAAAAAATGGAGACCGATGAATAAACAACGGGATTCAAAAAGTAAATCTCTTGATTTTTAACTTAGTACTTGAGTTTTGGCTTTTGCTTGCAACGTGGCTCAGCAACTTCTCCATCAACTTCCCATGTGTCTCGTGTGCAGGCACTCTTTTGTGTACTTTATTTTGAAAGTCTTGACAGCAATTCAAAATCATAGGTTAAGTTGCAAGTTGATTTTGTCACATGATACATTATTAAATACTCTATCCGTTTCACTTTAAGTGTTTTTTTAACATCAAAATTTTATTTCAAAATAAGTGTCTTTCTACCAAATTTAGGCAATATTTAATATTGTTTTTCCTTATTTACCCTTACATTTAATGTTGTTTTAGTTTTGAAATTTGTAATACTAGTAATGATGAAATTGACAAAATAAAAATATTAAATAGGGGTATTTTTGGCAAAATACACATAAAACTTACAATAATCATCATAATTAACACTTTCTTAATCTATGTGCAAAAGTCCAAAAAGACACTTAAAATGAAACGAACTGAGTAAGGATCTTGTTAATAAGTGTTTTTAGGGCATTGGTTAAGGTTTTTAGTATTAGAAAATTAATCATGAGTAAACATTATTCCATGTCTCGAGAATAGAAAAACAACTTTTTTTTTTTTAAGTTTTTACTATTTTTGACTTGTTAACAAGTGCCTTAAGAATATTTGTTAGCATTTGCAATTAAATAAATATCAATCTTGTATAACTTAATTAAATTAAAAGTATATAAAAAAAAAAGTAACATGTGTATGTCACAACGTGTTAATTTATTTATTTATTAATAATTAATTAATAAGTGACATAAGTAACTTCTGTATGATGTGGATAAATTTGTTGGTTAATTTATAAATTAATACATCACTATTCTTAAAAAAAAAATCAACTATTTTTTTTTATTTTTTTTTAAATTTTGATACCCGCGATGGATAGTTTTTAATTACATCTTGTACGTACTGATCTCATGACCATTGATAATATGTAACTTTTCATGCATATTGTGAAAGTTAAGATAACATTTAGGTTTATCTAAGTTTTTGATCTCTGAAAATTTGGTCTATTTTGATTTTAGGTCTAGAAGTTGTTTTGATTGTGAATATTTCTTAAATATTAAAAAAATTTGATTTTGGTTTTTATTTTTAAAGAATATTCGTTAAGTGTTGATATTATTAATAGAAAGTCTCATCAATTTTCCACCTGTCCAAAGTTATATGAATTGGCATCACTGGGTTTTTGTTTAGAGTAAATGCATGCTCAAATCAATTCCACACTTTGTGGATATTGGACAAATTAATTTCTAAGATTATGGAAATTTTAAATTAATTTCTGAGATAGAAAAATATAAGTCATGTTAGTTCACTACCAAAAAAATACTTTTAAAATCAATCGATATTGATTTTTAAAATTGGTTGTCGTGATGCTGTGGAAAATATTGGCGTCAATAGTAAATTTAGTCCGATCCTGTGATCAATTGTAAAAATATTTTTAAAATTGGCCACTAGTTATTACCAATTTTATCTATGCGTATAATTTTAAACTACTTAACTTATGTAATGAATGGAATAGCTGTTTTTTTTTTTTTTTTAAAATTTATGCCCTTATAAGAAAATTTGAAAAATTAATAAAATAATGTCGATGATAGAAAAAATGGTTAGTAGTAATATTAATTATGGTTGAGACACATTAAAATATTAGTCACTCTTTCCATTCTATTTTATTTGTTACTTTATTTTAAATTATTTTTCACTTGAGGAATTTGATGGTATACTAATTGATTTTTTTATTTTAATCTTACATTTAATATGTTGAAATTTGTGAAATGAATGATAATTATGTGGTGTGAGATTATTATAATAAAATTATCTAATACTTCTCTTAAAAATTAAATAATTAAATAAATTTATTAATTTATATAAAATTGTTGAGACGACATAAATTGAAAGGGATGGAATATAAAAACAAAACAAACATACTTTACAAAAGTTAATTAATTTTTTTTTTGGTTTACAAAAGTTAATTAACTTGATTCTTTATCCTTAATTTGTTGCTATGCCTGGCCTGTGGCCTCTATTTCGGATTGTGCCTGGCGTGCGTCCAACGTGAGTCAAAGTCGTTCACTTTTTCATCTGTAGCGTAGCGTCCTGTACTTTTTCCCCTTCTCTCTCCCAGCGCCGCCAGCTTCACTTCACTTCACTTTGTTTGTTTTCGTTTGTTTTTTTTTGGTTGTGTTTTTTTTTTTTTTTTTTTTGCCAATTCTTTTGCGTCTTTCTCACCCCATTTTTATATTCGTGGATTCGCCCTTACTTTACAGTGTTGCGTGCATCGCCTTTCAAATTTTTGGCTAGCTAGCAACTCACGTTCCACTTACTTTGTGTGTTTTCTCACGTTCAAGGTTCCATCCCACATCTATATTTTTTTTATGTGTATATGATGTAAAGAAGAAGAAAAAAAATGTTATTGATTATATAATATCAACGGAAAAAAAGATGAAGCTTAAGAGAAAAGAAAAGGTCATAAAAATATATAAGTTGTTTAAACCATGGTTATTATGGCAATTTTGAAAACTTTCAAAATTTTGATGTTATAGATTAATTTTGGTTGAGCGTCGATCGTATCCTTTAATACAAATCATTTGTTTACACCCTGTTAACGGGAAATCGGAATCGACAAAAGGTTGCGAATGTCGGATGTATAAGTGACGTTGACGGAAGTGTACTTAAACATTTTTGTTTAAAAGTGACTTCGAAGGAAGTGAACGTACAATCCGACAAAGGGAAGATTTCGACAAAAGAATGTGTGTCGATAACATAAGTGATGTCGAAGGAGGTGTACTTAAGTGGCATGACTTAAAAGTGACTTCGAAGGACGTGAACGTGTGTCGACAGAAGAAAGAGGCAGTAACAAGAGGTCTGTGTCGAAGGAATGGTGGCACAAGAAAAGAGGAGCCAGAAACGTCTTATCAACATTGGGAACGGCAGAATAATAATGGAGGCATTTAATGCTACTTGTGGCTATAAAATCCTCAGTTTTTACCAAGAAAAGCCACGAGTTACGATGAGGAAACTTAAGGGATGCCTTCATAATTTCTGGAAAGAGGAAAAAAGATTCGTATTCCACATAAAAATAGGTTCACCAAAGGTTAAACATGTGAGATTAAGGTATTCGGGTGAGGAAAGGGAAATGAAGGGATGTCCCCCCCGAATACCACCTTTATCCTCTTAAATAGTGAAAGGATAAACATGTGGGATTACATGGAATCCATTTCTGATGCGTCAGGTCATAGCAAGAACTCCGAATTGGAGGAAGCAATGAACCTGATAAGTAAGCATTGGAAATGTCTTTGTAATCCCATAGGTCAAGGTTTGCGTCCTGCTAGGATCGACTAAGGCCGCCTTTCCTATTAAAGAGTTAAAGGAAACAAGTCCTTTGACAGCATTCTACTAGAAACGTCGGGGGCAGGTTTTTTGATTGAATGCTGGTGAAACAGTGTTTGGTTGAATTACTTGTCACCAATATCGATCGAATGCCTCTAAGGCCGACAGCGGGTCGAAAGCTTGTTTCAGCGATAGCCCCGTCTGTCGAAAGGAGCTCGGTGTCGGATGACATCCCAGAACCAAGAGGCTGGAGCACAACAACGTCAATGCTTCGAGCAACAAAGAGACTTAGACAAGAGTCAAAGGTTGCGGTCGAAGGAAGATGCCAGTCGAAGAAGTATCAGCAAAGATGTCACCACGGAATCCGACAGAAGTATCCACTAAGCCCAAACCATGACGTGGGCAGTTACATCGTGGGGGATAGCGTAGTGGGTAGTTATAAAAAACGTGGGTTCTGCGGTTGTGCAGAACGTGTGAGTTGCTTTGTAAATAGCTTTCGGATTCCTATAAATAGGAAGTCCTTAGTTTGTAATCGGGGTTGGTTGCTAGGTTGACACACATAGGCTAAAAATCCTAAACGTCTCACCGGAGCAGACAAACAGAGAAACGCCATTGTAAAGAACCTCAACCCTCCACCCATTTAATTTCAATGCAATCTTTACGTTTTCTTGCACTCTTTATTACATGCAATTTACTTTACCGCAAATTTTAACCGCTTTCCTTTACGATTCCAAGTCATTTACCTTACTGCGCTTTTAAATTTCGCCGCATCGTGTTCTTGGTGTCGGTTTTACGCTTACTCGCATTTACTTTCATTCTGCGTGAATCCAAATACCCAAAAATACCAAAAAAAAAATGGTCAAGTACCTTTCACAAGATTACCATATAACCTGTCGTTACCCACACCCCACACCTCACCATTAGTTCGGCAGGCGTCGGACGAAAAACCCGCAAACAAAATTGGCACTCCCAGTGGGACAGGTTCGGAGTAACTTGTGCTTGTTTGCATGCGTTTGAGAAGTGGCATAACTTTTCCATCTTCATCGTCAATGGTTATTACAAGTCAAGGTGGTCAACAGACCACCATTATTTCAGAAATCGTTATGCCAAGTGTTTCGACAAGTGCTCCTCAAATGACCGGAGGAAGCGGTTCCGCCGTGGAATCAACTGTCGTAACCACGATTCAACGGCCAAATAATGGCCCAAATGGGGGAAACCTCACCAGTGGATTTACTTTTGGTAGCAGTTCCAATAGCGGGGGACAAGTCCCTCCCTACGGTTTGCCACCTGGTTTTGTCCCAGGATCAACGTTGACATGGCCTTTGAGTAGTTCAGTAGGCAACACAAATGCGACGACGGGGGCCACTAACATGGCTTTCATGCGTTCTGCTACGGACATGGCTGGTACGAGTAACGGTTCAAGATACATGCCTATCAATCTCGTTACACATATCCGTCAACAGATCGAGGAGGCTAATGTACAACTGGTTGATCAATTGACGGCTCAATTGGGTTCGGTTATCAACCCAGCGGTGTTGGTGACAAATGAGACTTGTGGGAAAATTGCACAATATATGAAAAGATTAAACCAAGTCTTAGGTGTCGATGACAATGAGCATAGCGAGTCCGGCAATACTCCACCTGTAGATAGGAATCTATCAAGGCCAATTTTGGTACAAAGTTATCCTATTGGCCAAGAAGTACGACACACTGCTCAAGTGTCATCACCACAGCAGGATAGTAGAATCCCGACGACGTGGGATCATGTTCATACTAACCCAACTTTTAGTGCAGGTAATGCAGTTCCGGAAAACCAGCAAGCGGTTTTTCATCCGGGTGCGAAGCACCTCAACACGTTCAAAATCCAACCCAAGTTGCATTTATGCAGAGAGGAGAAGATCTTCAAGCAGCATTAGCAAGACAGAATTTGGCTCGACATTTGCTCCGACAAGGAAGAGAGGCAAGAGTTGAACCAGATGACGTAAATCGGATAGTTGAACAGGCACTGAGTCGGATCGGGTTCAATGTCGGCGTGGCTAATCAGCCAGGTTTCAATTTGCCCTTTCCAGAGTGGGTACAGTTAGCAGAAATCCCAAGAGGAACAAAGATCCCGAAACTGTCGAAGTTTGCCGGTGAAGCGGGAGAATCTACTGTCGAACACATCACTCGTTACACTATTGAGTTGGGCGATTTGGCCGCGGATGAAGCTATCAGAATGCGGCTATTCCCTAGTTCTTTGACGAGGAACGCTTTTTCCTGGTTCTCAACCTTACGATCGAATTCTATTCACGCTTGGACCCAATTAGAGATGTCTTTTCACGAACAATTCTATAGAGGCAAATTGAGAGTTGCCTTGACGGATTTATTAAGTGTGAAAAGATTCACTGGGGAGCCAATCGATGATTACTTGGCACGCTTTAGGCAAATGAGGAGTAAATGTTTTACTCCAATTCCTGAACCGGAAGTGGTTAAGACGGCTGTGTCGGGTTTAGAATATCATATTCGTAAGAAGTTAGTTACCCAACATCTGTTAGATTTGGCACAATTAGCCGCTTGCGTTCGGCAGATTGAAAATCTAAGGGATGAAAAAACGAAAGGGAGAGATTTTAAGGTTCCAAAGAAGGAACGCATTCATTATGTTGATTCTCAACCTTCTGACGGGGAAACATTCGACGGTAGTTCGGAAGTTAACGTGATAGAGTTAGGAGATGAGAAACCTTATTCATGTTCCGCTTTACGACCGTCCAAACCCGTTAGCGAAAATTTGTATAAGAAAACATACACTTTCGACGTTTCCAAAACTGAACAAGTTTTCGATTCGTTGTTAAAGGATAAACAAATTAAATTTCCAGAAGGTCATAAGTTGTTGAAAAAAGATGAATTAAGAGGAAGAAAGTATTGCAAATATCATAACAATTTTACTCATAATACCAATGATTGCTTTGCTTTCAGGGACTTAATTCAACAGGGAATTGACAAGGGAAAGTTGAAGTTCATAGTGAAAGATATGAAGATCGACACCGACCCTTTTCAAAAGGAGGTTAATGAAGTTGAGGCTCAAGGAGTGTTTTCTGTTAGCACTCTCTCGTTGGCTTATGACGCCGAAGTGTTTCCTGAAGACGGAGAATCACTCCGACACTTTTGTAGGAGGAAGCGAAACGGTGATGTTCAAATCTGTCCAAGATGCCAAGTAGTCTATGACCGAAAGTCTGCAACGCAGAAAGGAAATGGATCCAAAAGAGAAGACTTGAGAAAGAAGATACGAGCTAGGGTTCAAGAACGAGAACACATCCGACGGGAGTTGGCCCGAGAAGCTCGAAGACTTTTGTCCAGTCGGAGAGTTTATGGAGGACATCTTTCAAGGCCAATTGCATATGATCGAGTTGTGCAGAAAAAGGCGCAGTCAGAATCGACATCTGGGTCGATTTATGAAGGGTTAACACGTACTCAGAAAAGAAGGCTTCAGAGAATCTGAAAGGCAGAAGCTGAAGGAGTTAACATTGATGAATTACCCTCGAATGATCAAGGATGCCTTGTTGCAAGCATGAAGCCGAAAACGGCTAAAGGTCGACACAATGGCAGACGAAAGCAAGAATGGGTGAAAAAGTCTGAGGGATCGAACCAGATGAATGAATCATACGAGGGGGACTCTGATGACACTTTGGATATCATTGTCAATGATCAAGACATGATAGATGCTCAGAGTAAGAAGATCGGCAGTCTCTCAATCAACAATGTTGGTTTACCCTTCGACATGCCAGGAGATCATGCACATGAAGAAGGAGATATGAGTGACGATTCTGATGATTCATACCTCAATGATGAGGTGCCTGGCCTACCTGAATGTCTTTTCCTCTTGGATCGACTTCATTTGGAAGTCGACATTGGTCACATTGCTCAATTCGAACCATTGGAGGAGAGCAAAAGAGAACACTTAAGGCCTTTACACTTTAAGGCCATCATTGACGGGAAGCCTTTAAATCGAGTATTGGTGGATGGAGGAGCCGCCGTCAACGTTCTACCTTGGAATGTATTCAAAAGAATGGGAAAAGCGGAGTCGGACTTGATTCCGACAAATGTGGTTGTGGTTGGCTTTACTGGAAAAATTGCTCAATCACATGGTGTGACGATGCTGAAAGTTGAGGTGGGTTCGGTCACAAGAGATACTTTGTTTGTGGTAGTTCCGTCTAAAGCTAGTTACAATCTGTTGCTAGGAAGGGATTGGATCCATGCTGTGGGGGCCGTTCCGTCAACGGCCCATCAGAAATTGGTTTTATGGAACCATGAAAACAAGGTGGAGGTGATTCCAGCGGATGACAGTCCATGTTATATGCAACAGATGCATGTAGATTTCCAAGTCTACAACCCCAGCATTAAGCCAATCCGACTTGATGCAGAAAACTTCCAGAAACCCATAGTGGATAAATGCTCGATGGAAAACTATGGGGTTGCAATTGTCGAAATGGACAAGGCCGTTGAGCAGCGGCCTTCGACCAACACTAATGGTTGATCGACAGCTGGAAAGACTGTCGGCTTATGTGGCCGACAGAATGCAATGCACTATTCAAACAGGTGCATTCCAGGATTGTATCGTAGATGATAGTCCTTTGGGATTCGAAAGGGGGTGGACGGATGAAGAAGCTCGATTCATCAGTGAGGATACCAGAGATGAAGTAAATTTGGGAATGGCTGAAAAGCCGAAACCAATTTACGTAAGTTCGTTGTTGAAGGAGGAATTCCGTCTAAAGCTCATTGATCTCATCAAAAGGAACCAAGATTGATTTGCTTGGGAATATGAAGATATGCCAGGACTCGACAGAGGATTAGTCGAACACAGGCTGACTTTATGGCTTGATCATAAACCAGTTAAGCAAGCGGTTCGACGATTCGCACCCGACGTAGTCCTCAAAATTAAGGATGAGATCGAAAGACTGTTGAAGGCAAAGTTCATCAGAACGGCAAGGTATGTCGAATGGATGGCAAACATAGTACCTGTGATGAAGAAAAATGGGAAAATGCGACTATGTGTCGATTTCAGGGATTTAAATAGTGCCACACCGAAGGACGAATACCCGATGCCGATAGCTGATATGCTGGTGGATTCAACATCTTGTCATAAGGTAATGAGCTTACTAGATGCTTTTTCAGGTTACAATCAGATTTTCATTGCGGAAGGAGACGTATCGAAGACTGCGTTCAGGTGCCCAGGTGCAATAGGAACCTTCGAATGGGTGGTGATGCCATTTGGACTCAAGAATGCAGAAGCAACATATCAAAGGGAAATGAACCTGATTTTTCATGACATGATTGGCAAGTTCTTGGAAGTATACATCGATGATGTGGTGATCAAGTCAGATACTCAAGAGGAGCATTTAGAAAGCCTGGAGAGGGCATTCACAAGAATGAGGAAGCATAATTTGAAGATGAATCCAATCAAATGTACCTTTGGAGTCACTGCTGGCCAGTTTTTGGGATTCCTTGTCCACAGAAATGGCATTGAGGTCGACAAGAACAAAGCCAAGGCCATCATAGAAGCATCTCCTCCGACCAACAAGAAAGAGGTTCAGTCATTCCTGGGCAAGGTGAATTATTTGAGAAGGTTCATATCAAATTTGTCGAGAAGAACCAGAGCCTTTGCACCTCTCGTGAAGTTGAAACATGAAGAGGATTTTAAATGGGGACCAGAGCAACAAGCGGCGTTTGATGATTTGAAGAGGTACTTATCGACACCACCAGTCATGATGCCGCCTCAGCCAGGTTTTCCTTTAAAATTGTATATATCAGCCTCTGATTACACCATAGGGAGTATGTTAGAGCAAGAAAATGAAAATGGTGTAGAAAGAGCTGTATTTTATTTAAGTAGAGTGTTGAATGATGCCGAAATACGGTATTGTGCAATAGAGAAATTATGTTTAGCCCTTTACTTTTCTTGTACAAAACTTAAGCATTATATGAAAAGCTTCCATGTTTTAGTTTTGTCAAAGTCTGACGTCATTAAATATATGCTATCCAAGCCAATTATACATGGTAGGGTTGGCAAGTGGACGTTAGCGTTAACTGAATTTTCACTTCAATATGTATCATTAAAAGCCATCAAAGGCCAAGTGGTAGCCGACTTTTTGGCAGATCACCCATGTGTAGACATGGCTTTATCTGTTAATTTTGTCGGCTTAAGGCCTTGGGTGATGTATTTTGATGGATCATCACATAAGAAAGGGGCAGGAGTTGGAATCTTACTCATATCCCCTGAAGGAATTCCCACGGAATTCATGTTCAACTTTAAATATCAATGTTCGAATAATGAGGCTGAGTACGAGGCTATTCTAATTGGCCTTGAAATATTAATTTTCCTAAAGGCCAAGAACGTGGCTATAAAGGGAGATTCTCAGCTGGTCATTAAACAATTGGTTGACGAATATAAGTATCTAAATCCGAAGTTGGCTAAGTATCGCAATATGGCACGGAAAATGATGCGCCAATTTGACGATGTCTCAGTTGAACACATATACCGGTATCATAATCAAAAAGCCAACCATTTGGCCTAAATTGCATCCAGATACCGTATATCGAAGAAGACTTTGGATAAAGCGACACGGATCGAAGAACTGTTATATCCCCCTCAGGAAAGAGAAGTAATGGTGAATGCATTGGCATCCGACAATGATTGGAGGAAACCCATAGCTGACTACTTGGCGAATCCGTCCTTTAATGTCGAACGAAAGCTAAAGCTAAAAGCCACCAAATTCACGTTACTAGGAGGTGATCTATATCACAAGTCAGTCGACGGAAATTTGGAGGTATGTCTCGACAAGGAAGACACTTTCATAGCTTTGGCGGAAGTACATGAAGGGATATGCGGAGCACACCAAGCAGGGGAAAAGATGAGATGGATACATAGAAGGCAAAGAGTCTTTTGACCCACATTAGTATCTGATTGCGTGAATTTTGCAAAGTCTTGCGAAGAATGCCAAAAACATGGCTACATTCAGAATGTCCCAGCAGGAGAATTGCATTCGATTATCAAGCCATGGCCTTTTAGAGGATGGGCATTGGACGTTATTGGAGAGATCGTTCCTCACTCTTCGAAAGGCCATTCAAGGATATTAGTGGGTGTGGACTATTTTACCAAATGGGTAGAAGCGATACCTTTAGTAAAGGTCGAACAAGAGCAAGTAATTGATTTTATTGAAGATCATATCGTGTGTCGATTTGGAATTCCCGAGACGATAACTACAGATCAAGCATCTATTTTCTTGGGGAGCAAATTGAAAGGATATTTGACATCAAGAAGAATCAAGTTACTAACCTCGACACCTTATTATGCATAAGCTAATGGACAAGCTGAAGCAACCAACAAGTGGATTATTAATATCATCAAGAAGCAGATCAAGAGTAAACCACGGAATTGGCATGAAGCATTGACACCGGCGTTATGGGCTATCCGGAATTCGCCGAATGAAGCGACAGGGACGACGCCTTACATGTTGACATATGGCCACGAGGCCATGTTACCAGTTGAAATCAACTTGGAATCAATACGATTTCAAAGGCAACATGAAATGCCTACGAATGACTATTGGAATGCCATGTTTGACGAGTTAAATGAGGTGCACGACGAAAGATTGTTGGCGTTGGAAAATATTATGCGACAAAAAGAAAAAGTTGCTAGATATTACGATGCCAAAGTCAAGTTTAAGTCGTTCTTACCGGATGAATTAGTATGGAAAGTAATTTTACCCATCGACAAACGCTCGAATGAATACGACAAGTGGTCACCAAAATGGGAAGGGCCATTTAAAGTATTGAGAGCTTATTCGGGCAATGCATACGAATTAATTGAAGTCGAAACGGGGAAAAAGATTAAAGAAATTAACGGCAAGTATTTGAAAAAGTATAAGCCGACAATGACGGAAATAAAAATGCATTGAATTGAGAATTGCAAAATCCATACAGAAGCAAAGTACAAGAAGCAAATACAAAAGGGAAAATACAATTCATCCAAAAAGGTTGCCGAAGGAACGCCATTCCGTGGCGAAAACATCTCTGCGTCGGATTCCAACCCTGTATCATTGTAAATAAGTACCCAAAGTATCTGTAATTTGCTGATAAGGCGCCACCAAAGCATCAACCTTGGCAGCCAATTCTTGACGGTTGGCTTTGACGGATTCCAAATATTGGTTCAGGTCCAATTGATCTCGTTCCCGACGAGCTAACTCTTCTTGCAGTTCTCGAATCTTAGCTCCATTTTCTTCCAATTGCCGAAGTGTAGTATCAACCTTGGAAGAACAATCGGCGTCCTCCCGTTCTGATTCCATGAATTCGGCCTCCATCTTGCTTTGATTTGCTTTGACATCTTCATAAACTTTGATGTCATTCAAAATCCTTGGACTTTCAGTAGTCCAGTTATTTACAAATCGCTGCAACCCGGTCAATTTGGATTCAACATCTGCCGGAGTAGGGTGTTGCAAGAGTGAATTGATGGTGGAGGTCAAGAGCTCAAGAGTAGAAGAATCGTCTAGTAATTGATCGAAAGGCCGACAACAGACGTTCTTCAAAGTCACCATCAATTGATCCGCAACCGGTTCCGCCTCTCTCAAGGGAGAATTCATGGCTGCTTCAACAGATCGTGCTTTAGCCATTAATTCTCGGAGTGCAACGAAAGCAGTGGAGGAGGAAGCCTGAACCGAAGGGGCCATGGTGGTAGATGGAGGCGTGCAAGAAGGAACTTCAACGGAGGTAACAGCGGCAGGATTAGATGAAGCAGGAATTGATAAGCTGCCGTCAAAACCTCCAACTTGGGCCGAGTCTTTGGGAATCTGAAGAAAAATAAAAGAAGGTTGGTAAAGATCTTTTAATGCTGCATAAAGGGTGAATGAGTAAATTCGCAGATACCTCAAAGGAAGGGCCACATGCATTCGTAGTCTCAGGACCCACGACAGCAACAGGAGATTCCACTACATGAGAATCAACGTCAAGAGGCTCAGTGTCGATAGCAACTTGATTAGGGTCTTGGACGACAACTTCGACTGCTGCCGAAGAAGAAGTGTCATCAAGACACCGTTGCATGGAGGCTTCGATGGAGTGCAGTCTGTCGGTTTGATCAAATGCAATGTCGACGTGATGTTCGTCCGAAGTTAAATCATCAAGAATCATTTGTCGGTCAGCAGGACGCCTTCGCAGTTGGATGCTGGTATCTTCGACTAGATCCTCTTTAAGGAATGGATTAAGTGTTGGAGTCGGAAGGAATTCACCAGCACGAGGGTCGTGACGGGAAACATCAACAAACAGGTCAGCCGCATCATCATGTGTCCTTTGAGTAGTTACATGAGGAGACGGCTCTCGAATGACAATTCCCTTCGCCTTCGGACGTGGTTGTGATTGAGCTTTGGATGAAGGATTCGAAGAAGGACGGATCGGAGGAGCAGATGAAGCAGTTGAAACTTGAAGCTTCTTCGAAAGAGGACGAACTAAGGAACTGTCAGTTCTTTCAGGATCGACACGAGGTTTATCCGACGGTTGTTCAGTTCGTCCCTTATGGTGCTTCTTGGCTTTGACAAAGTCGTCGATAGGATTGTTATGGCGCCGTTTCTTATGTCTCTTGGGTGATGAAGGGTCAACATCTTTCTTTCTGGATGCGTGAGCCTTAATTGCCGCAGAATAGTCAATAAGGTCCGGCTTGGCTACTACGAAAAAGACAACAAATGAGAGAATCGAAAGGAAAAGGAGGCTAAAAGATAAAAATGGTTGAACTTTCTTACCAGTTTTGTCGGCCGCTACATCTGACGGAGTCCTTGCACTCATCCTGTCGACGATAGTTTCATTGGCCACGTGGTATGTGTTGAAGTATGATTCCCACCAACGTACGAAATTGGGGCTAGCCAAGAAACAAGGAGTGAAGCCGATAAGGTTGAAACGGCTGAGGGAAGCAAGGTTTTTTGACACAAACCTATTCAACACCGTCTTCCAAGAAGATTTGAAGTCCATTAACTGGCCATGGTGAAATTCTTGGGACACTGATGCAAGCATAGGGGCTGGTAAACCTTGACAAAGGCCAAACTGCCTCGACACACAATTGGGGTAATGAAGAAAGATTTCTTTTTCTTCATAGGCAGTAGAATCGGGCAAACCACTAAATAAAACCCGTTGACTTAAATAATGTCCCCAAAGGACATCATTTAACTGTCTCGCTGCAGCATTTGAACCTGGATAAGGAAGACGGAACCATTCAGGCCCAACAGCCCTTTCCACAAAGGGAGAAAAGTCAATGTCCTCAGATGACATAATAATGTTGGCAAAAATCTTCATGAAATGGAGGAAGGTGTTGGTACGAGACGACAGCACGGGAACTTCGTAGTTCGCTGCCAAACAGCCATAGTTGAACCGGAAAGAACAAACACTATTGTGCGTCGGCATCATATGACGTTTCAGAATGGCATTCAGCCACAAATGTAAAAGCCAAGTAGGACCTCCGACATTAGTCACCAGTTGCTTGTGAAGTCTAATGGTGTCGTATACATGGCTGATTGTCGAATATAGTTTTGCCAAGAGAAGTTGGCTGAGAGCCACTTGCCTTTCTTCATGCAGAATCATGGCTAAAGGCACCAGAGATTTGTTCACTTGTCGAGATTTGGTGCAAAAGACGAAAGCACTAAGCCACACTGTTAGAAATTCGACGTGTTCCTCATTACTAACTGTTGGGCTATCTCTGTAATCATCCAAACGCGCTTCGACATAGTTACTGAAGGCAAAAGACCCGTCACTAATATGTACAACATCGTTGGGTTTGCTTTCAACAGTTAAAAGTTCTCCGTCGGGACGAAGACTAGTCAAAGCGACAACATCGAAGAGGGTGGGAGTCATCATGCCGTATCGGAAATGGAAACAATTGGTTCGACGACACCAAAAGTAACATGCAGCACCGAAAAGTCCATCATCATAGTGAAGACTGCAAGTTGTCAGAATGAGAAGGTCCTCAAAACCGGCTCTCTTCCATGATTCCCTCTTGTGAGGCCGAAGCCTATCGATCCACTCGTTAAACTTGGTGAATGGTTTCACAGTCCTTAGAACTCTACGGGAATGTTCTTTGGCGAAGTGGCAAGTGTAAATGGGATTAAGCGTAGCCACGGGACGAATTTCATTAGGGTTGGAAAGTGGAAAGTTGGCACTCATGATAGGGTCACGAGATTCTGCTACAGTCATCAAGGGACCCAAAAAAGTAGGAGAAGGGTTAACAGGTTCGCCATCGGCAGGGATGAAAGAAGTAGCAGGAATGATCAGACTACGTTCATGATATGGGACTTCCAAATCAATTTCGGGGTCAAGAACACCTTGGATTGCCATGTTGAAAGTAGGGTTTTGGAAAAGGCAAAAAGGGTTTCAAGTCAGAAAGAGAGGATGCAGTGGCAAGCAAGAAAAGATAAAAAGGGGATAATGATTATCGATCAAGTTTAAATAAGAAGTGGAAAGACGTGTAAGACCAACGCAATGGTCCAATAGGAAGCGTCAATTCAAAAAGATAAATTCGCCGTTTCAGAATCATAATGATGAAAGGACATTTCGGAAAAATACAACTTTTGGCATCCTCCGAAAAGACGCGTCGCATACCAAAACTTGGGGGGCCTCTGTTAACGGGAAATCGGAATCGACAAAAGGTTGCGAATGTCGGATGTACAAGTGACGTCGACGGAAGTGTACTTAAACATTTTTGTTTAAAAGTGACTTCGAAGGAAGTGAACGTACAATCCGACAAAGGGAAGATTTCGACAAAAGAATGTGTGTCGATAACATAAGTGATGTCGAAGGAGGTGTACTTAAGTGGCATGACTTAAAAGTGACTTCGAAGGACGTGAACGTGTGTCGACAGAAGAAAGAGGCAATAACAAGAGGTCTGTGTCGAAGGAATGGTGGCACAAGAAAAGAGGAGACAAAAACGTCTTATCAACATTGGGAACGGCAGAATAATAATGGAGGCATTTAATGCTACTTGTGGCTATAAAATCCTCAGTTTTTACCAAGAAAAGCCACGAGTTACAATGAGGAAACTTAAGGGATGCCTTCATAATTTCTGGAAAGAGGAAAAAAGATTCGTATTCCACATAAAAATAGGTTCACCAAAGGTTAAACATGTGGGATTAAGGTATTTGGGTGAGGACAGGGAAATGAAGGGATGTCCCCCCCGAATACCACCTTTATCCTCTTAAATAGTGAAAGGATAAACATGTGGGATTACATGGAATCCATTTCTGATGCGTCAGGTCATAGCAAGAACTCCGAATTAGAGGAAGCAATGAACCTGATAAGTAAGCATTGGAAAGGTATTTGTAATCCCATAGGTCAAGGTTTGCGTCCTGCTAGGATCGACTAAGGCCGCCTTTCCTATTAAAGAGTTAAAGGAAACAAGTCCTTTGACAGCATTCTACTAGAAATGTCGGGGGCAGGTTTTTTGATTGAATGTTGGTGAAATAGTGTTTGGTTGAATTACTTGTCACCAATATCGATCGAATGCCTCTAAGGCCGACAGCGGGTCGAAAGCTTGTTTCAGCGATAGCCCCGTCTGTCGAAAGGAGCTCGGTGTCGGACGACATCCCAGAACCAAGAGGCTGGAGCACAACAACGTCAATGCTTCGAGCAACAAAGAGACTTACACAAGAGTCAAAGGTTGCGGTCGAAGGAAGATGTCAGTCGAAGAAGTATCAGCAAAGATGTCACCACGGAGTCCGACAGAAGTATCCACTAAGCCCAAATCACGACGTGGGCAGTTACATCGTGGGGGATAGCGTAGTGGGTAGTTATCAAAAACGTGGGTTCTACGGTTGTGCAGAACGTGCGAGTTGCTTTGTAAATAGCTTTCGGATTCCTATAAATAGGAAGTCCTTAGTTTGTAATCGGGGTTGGTTGCTAGGTTGACACACATAGGCTAAAAATCCTAAACGTCTCAACGGAGCAGACAAACGGAGAAACGCCATTGTAAAGAACCTCAACCTTCCACCCATTTAATTTCAATGCAATCTTTACGTTTTCTTGCACTCTTTATTACATGCAATTTACTTTACCGCACATTTTAACCGCTTTCCTTTACGATTCCAAGTCATTTACCTTACTGCGCTTTTAAATTTCGCCGCATCGTGTTCTTGGTGTCGGTTTTACGCTTACTCACATTTACTTTCATTCTGCGTGAATCCAAATACCCAAAAATACCAAAAAAACGGTCAAGTACCTTTCACAAGATTACCATATAACATGTCGTTACCCACACCCTACACCTCACCGTCAGTTCGGCAGGCGTCGGACAAAAAACCCGCAAACACACAAAAAAAAAACACAAATCATTTGTAAAAAAAAAAATTTAAAAAAAAAACTATTTTGGGTAAATGTTTGTTGCGGTTTGCACTTTCATTTGAGATGTGATTTCAATGACTTTCAAAATCTTAATATCCCGACATACGTGATGATCGAGCACCGGATTTCAAAACCTTGCTCAAATTTATTGGGGAGTCATGCACATTTTTTTTTTCGTATTCCTTGCGGAACTACTGGTATCCCCAAGAGCATCCTTAATACCAAGAAGCCCTTGAGACTAATCCGGAGCGAGCTGCGTGGCTGACTCTCCCAGCGAGATGTTTTTAGTGGGAATCGAACCCGGGGTTACTAGCACTCGTGTCTCATTCCCAAGATTTCAGTTGAGGCCTTACACCAACTGAACTAAGTCTCGTTGGTAGTCATGCACATTTTTAAGTTGGCTTATTTACGTTTTTAGTCCTTGAAAGTTGAGAGTATTTTGATTTTGGTACCTAGAAGTTTTTTTTTTGCTCTTGACTAATCCTTAATTGTTTTAAAATTTTGGTTTTAGTCCATGCCGTTAGAAAAAATCTGTTAATTGCTTATGTGGCTAATGAAACACCAATCAGCATACACGTGTGCAAGGGAGGATTGGGTGCCATCACTGGATGATGTAAATGATTCGGACTCGCATGAACAAAAGGGTCAAACTCAACCCAAATGTGTTTGTGGATTGGGCTTTGACCCTTTTGTTCTTGCGAATCCAGATCATCCACGTCATTATGTCGGTGATATACAATACTTGTATATGTGTATGCTAATGTGACCTTCCATTAGCCCCATTAGTAGTTAAGGATTTTTCATAACGGCAGCGACTAAAACCAAAATTTCAAAACAATTAAGAATGAGTCAAGGTAAAAAAAACTTCAAGAGACCAAAACCAAAATACCCCTAACTTTGAGAGACTAAATACATAAATAAGTCTTTCAAGTTTCTTCTAAAGTTACCTTATTTTACAATTGAGTCTTTGAGATATTTAAGACGGATTTTAATCATTTAACTTAGTATCTCTCTAACTTCAATACAAGGTTATTGGATATTTTTAGTGGTGTAGATTTCAAGAGATTAAATGATTGTGATTTGAGCAAAATATATTCGATAATTAAAATTTGTGAGTTTGGGAGAAGCATAAAAAAAAAAATCAGAGAATTAAGAGTTTGTTTGCCATATTGAGTTGTTATAATCCAAAGTGGGTAAGGATAAAATTAAACATATGCCTTACTAATTGGATTTAAGGTATATTTTGAGTAATCTAACTTGACTCAGTATGTCATATTTTAAAATATACTGTTGTTAAAATCAGGATTAAAATTGAAAAGTTCAGAAGATAAGTGATAGGTAGAAGTAATATCGAAGGTGAGTGTACTTGTATTGAAGCATATTAAAACACAAAAATGATTTCAAAGGAGTAAAACCTTGTTGATAGAAAACTCAAACATGGTATCAAAAAAAAAAAAAAAAAGCTCAAACATGGGAAATAATATGCACATATTCCAAAAATGGTCAAAAGAAACTAATGACATTAAATGAATGAGTTACTCGATTGGTTATTTTTAAGGCTTAATTAATTAAAGCCAGCTCCAACAACCATGTGGAGAGATTGCTATAAAAGTTTGACAACTCGGTATTTTCATCTTCATATTTGGGTAGATAAATAAGATATAAAATTGCCTCAATTAATCAGAGTCTCGTATTGATATGATTTTTTGGAAGGAGAGGAACAATAAATTTCATGTCGAAAGAAACTCAATGTTGTTCAGTGCGTTTAGAATGATAATTTGGAGTCTAGGTACGTGGAATTACAAAATCCTTTTTGGAGTGAAAGATAAAACACAATCCCCTAAAAGAGTTACTCCATTCACCCATATAAGTCAAAGTCTATGTACGAGGAATTATGTTTTCTTGTCAAGGGAATTGCTAAAATGCCATTTGTTTGACCATAAGTATCCATGTTAATCAATGGAAGCTTTACAAAGGTTGAAACTTATTGATTGTCAAATAAGTTGTGAATATCTCGTCAAACATGTGGATGTGGTAGTCTTGATACATGAGGCTTACAACTTAAAAAGCCACATAAATTTCCCGTACCAGCTTAGTTATGGTTGTAAAATAACTAAACGACGAAGTTGACTTTGACATGGAAGAATGCAGTGTTAAACCCAACACAAGCTGTAATATCCCGAATATTTATTCCAAGCTTAATTCGGTTAAATTCGAGTTAGAACTAATGATAATTAGAAGAGTAAGCTGGAGTTTAGTGAAGTAAACATGGCCAAAGTGTGTATAGGAGTTAACAGGAATACCTTGGGGTTAGAAACCATCAATATATAAAGAGAAAATGGTCTATTTGGTCCCCCAAAGATACACCTGACATCCATTTAGTCCCCGAAAAATTTTGGGAATAAATTTAGTCCCCCAAAGATCAGAATGACATCCCGTTAGTCCCTCTGTCCATAAATCCGTTAGTCAACCTTTTTAGTGTCTCGTGTCACATTCTCATTGGTTATTTCCGATGCACGTATTTAGACACGAACCACATGATTATTCCCTCATAAAATCTCAACCGTTGCTTATATCTGACGGTCCAAATTTAAAAATGAAAAATAAAATAATAAAACTATATTTAATATTATTAAAAATTCGAAAAAATATTAAAAAATATTATTAAAAATTCGGAAAAATATTTTTTAAAAAAAATCTGAATTTTATTATATTTTAAAAATTAATAAAAAATTCAGAAAATAATAAAAAATTCAGAAAATTTAAAAAAAATCTGTAAAATATTATTTTAAAAAAATACTGAATTTTGTTTTGTATTTTAAAAATTAATAAAAAATTCATAAAATTTTTAAAAAATCGGTATAATATTTTTTAAAAAAATACTGTTTTTTTTTATATTTAAAAAATTCATAAAATAATAAAAATTCAGAAAATTTTTAAAAAATCTGTAAAATTATTTTTTTAAAAAAATACTTAAATTTTTTATATTTTAATAATTAATAAAAAATTCATAAAATAATAAAAATATTCAGAAAATTTTTAAAAAATCTGTAAAATATTTTAAGAAATTATGAAAAAGTGTCCTTCCTTTTTTTAAATATTTATAAAATAATGAAAATGAAAAAGTCAAAAATTTTTAAAAAACATGCAAATATATTATTTAAAAATTTCTGAAAATAATAAAAATACATAAATATATTTTTAAAAAAATCTGAAAATTTATTTTTTTTATAATCTAAAAAGTAATAGAAAATTCTTAAAATAATTAAAAAAATTATTAAAATTATTTAAATATTTGTAAAATATTATTAAAAATTCAGAGAAATAATTAAAAAAATAAGAAAAGTTTTTGAAAACCATTTAACTATTTTAAATTTTTAAAAGCAGATTTAGTTTATAAAATTTTGAAAAATAAAAATAAAATTTTCAGATTTTTTTTATAAAATATTTACCGATTTTTTAAAAATATATTTATGAATTTTTTATTATTTTAAAAAATATTTAAAAAAATATTCGCATGTTACTGATTTAAAAATATATTTAAATTTTTTTTATTATTTTTAAAAATATTTTACCGATTTTTTAAAAGATTTTTATGAATTTTTTTATTAGTTTCTGAATTTTTATTAATTTTTAAAATATAAAAAAAAATTTCATTATTTTTTTAAAAAGTATTTTACAGATTTTTGAAAAATTTTCTGAATTTTTTATTATTTTTTGAATTTTTAATTAATTTTTAAAATATAAAAAAAATTTCAGTATTTTTTAAAAAATATTTTACAGATTTTTTTAATTTTCTGAATTTTTTATTATTTTCTGAATTTTTTTATTAATTTTTTGAATATAAAAAAGAATTCAGTATTTTTTTTTAAAAAAAAAAAATATTTTTCCGAATTTTTAATAATTTTTTTTTGAATTTTATAATATTTTTTCGATTTTTTATTAATATTAAATATAGTTTTATCATTTTATTTTTCATTTTTAAATTTGAACCGCCAGATATAAGCAACGGTTGAGATTTTATCAGAGAATAATCTTGTGGTTTGTGTCTAAATATGTGCACCGGAAATAACCAATGAGAATGTGACATGTGACACTAAAAAGGTTGACTAACGAATTTATGGGCGGAGGGACTAACAGGATGCCATTCTGATCTTGGGGGGACTAAATAGATTCCTAAAATCTTTCGAGAACTAAATGGATGACAGGTGTATCTTTGAGGGACCAAATAGACCATTTTCTCATATATAAAAATTAGGTGATGTAATCAATTACCTTAGGGGAGGTAATCGATTATCATCATTCTGTGAGAAACCTTAAATTTGAATTTAAGGAAGTAATTGATTACCTCCGGAGGTAATCGATTACCTACATTCTGCGAGGAGCTAAATAGTTGTGAATTTAAGGATGTAATCGATTACCAAGTGAGGTAATCGATTACCACACGTGGACAAACAAAAAAAAATAGAGGCTTCTTGAGGAAGCTTTCACTCCTGACCACTCATCCACCAAGCTTCTCAAGGAAGCTTCTCTTGTGGACCACTCATTCTTACTTCCCTTCCAAACAAATAAACAACAAACACACTCCCTTCATTCTTATTCTTCTTTCATTCTTTCTTCTTCTTCACCTCCTCCTCTCCCTTTTAAGCTCCAAGAGCTCCACCACCTTAACACCACCATTTGATCAACCCCCCACCCCAACCTAAGCAAGATCATCATCTTTAAGCTCTCCCTCTCAAGAGCTCCATACCACCATCAAGCACCCAACACCAAGCCTTAAATCAAGAATCAAGGAGCAAGAACATCATCATCTTCACCAATACAACCACACGAAATGATCACCATCATCAAGCATTATTGACAAGCTTCATCACTCAATCACCATCACACCACACGATTTCCCCCCCACCATCCCCCTTGATTTCCTAAGCTTAATAGCCATGGGGAAATCACACACTCTCATGTCTTCTACCTCAAGACCAAGTAAAATGAATTAGAGAGGTCCAATCTTAAGGGTCTAGGAAACAAGAAGAAGAAGCTAGAACTTGTGGGGGCACATTAAGGCTAGGAGACTCAAGTGTTAGAGGAGTCACAAGAATAAGGACACAAGACTAGGGCTTTGAGGTTTTTCTAATCTCTCTCTCTCTTGAGGTAAGAGGGTTGTATTACCTTTATTTAGGACATGATTTCTAGGTTGTTTATAGTGGTGGCTAGGAGTAGAAAAGATTAGATAGGATGATAAACAATATGGTAGTTGATGTTGTCATTAAGTTAAGAATGATAATAAAGAAAATGAAATCAATTGAATGTTATGAATAGATGTGTTTTATGATTATGTTTGTTATGTGTGTGATTATCATGGAAATGTTAAATGATGGCTAGTGAATAAGGAAAACATAGGGATATAGAGATAATAAATAGAGTAGAAGAATAAAGGAAATGAACCTACTTAGTTGTTTGTGATTATATGTGTAAATGAATTGTGTGAAAATACTATGTGTGATGATGTGCATGAGGGGTTGGGTTTTGGAATGAACCTATGATGTATAGTAAGTTAACGAGTATCATGAATTAAGGGGATAAATTGGGATGTGTGCACTTGTAGTGAACGAATGTTTGAAAAGACTTAGAGTTAGTTGGGTAATCTTAGATGATAAAATGATTTATGACAAGCAACAAATAAAAGAAGGTGTTTCTGAATGTATTGATTGTATGAGAAATTGATAATGATAGGTAACAAGAGTAGGAGCCAAGTAAATAGTTAAGAAGATAAAAGAAGATGTAAGGAGTGGGTGTTACTTTGACTTAGAAAATAGTCTCTGGTTAATATATATATATATATATATATATATATTGATTGCTAAGAATGTGTGCATAGTTGTGATTATGTGCTGTGGTGAAATGGTGAATATTGCGACTATATGATTATATGAAGTGTTGTCATGATTGTTGAATAATGTGATGTGTTATGGGTATTGTACGAGGAGTGTGATGATATGAAGGAAAGAAATGAATTAAGGAAATAAATGTGAACTATTTGTGTAATTGTGGTTATGTACTTGTTTGAGGTAGTGATGTATGTGTTAGTTGAGAGAAATGAAATGAACGTTCTATGTATCCCCTGTAGAGGGGAAGATGAACATAAAGTTAAAGGTAATGTATTATGTATCCCCGGTGGGGGAAGATGTACAAAAGGTAAATGATTGTTCTATGTATCCCTGGTGGGGGGAAGATGAACAAAAAGATAAACGAGCGTACTATGTATCAACGGTGGGGGAAGATGTATGAAAGATAAAATGAGCGTTCTATGTATCCTCGGTGGGGAAGATGAACGAAAGCTAAAATGAGCGTACTATGTATCCCTGTAGGAAAGATGTACGAAAGAGAAGAGAAAGAAAAAGGGCTAGGTGAAAATAAGAATTGAATGTTTGATAGTTATTTTGATTGTTGTGTGTTAATAAAAATGTTTAGGCTTAACTTATTACCATGACTTCTTGGAAGTTATTTCCTATGTTCTGTGTAATGCTACCCTTCTTGCTATTTTTATTACAGGTACAGAAGGAGCTTGCACGAGTTTTGGTCGAGCAGGAGTCCGCGGAGTGTGGATAATTAGGGGGTGGACCCTGGATGGGTCTGGGGTTCTATTTCTGAGAACTTGATGCATATGTATAGATTTATATAGATGTAGTCTTTTGGGAATTCAAAATTGTTTCAAGAACTTAATTATATTTTGGAAATAATGTAAATGTATGCACTTTGGTATATTTTGCCTTGCTGGCTCACTGTTGATGATTTAATTATTTTAATATAGGTTTTGTAGAAAACTAATATCTTGGGAATGTCACTAAAACAAAGTAAACCTCGTCTGTTTTCACGGAGACTTTTTATAAGCTAAAAAAAAAATTTTCAGTTCACATATCGAATAATGAGTAATTAAGGGTAATTATAAGTAGGGTGTTACCCAAGCTGTTTAGAAGTGGTAAAGCAATGAGCCATTATATAGCGTGTCGGAAGTCCTCTTGACGAAGAGATTAGAACATAAATTAAAGACGAAAGAGAGATTAGATTTTTGGACAAGTTATTTTAGAAGTCACTATCAAGTGGAAGTAGAAGCACTGCGAAACCTTTGTCGTAATACGAAGTAATTGGTTGTCAAAGATTATTATGTCGAATCGAGACAGTTACTGATCTCTTTCAGAATTTGACCAAGCGTAAAAAGAGAAACAGTGCCAAGAAGGGAAGATCGACAAGCTCAAACCAAAAGCATAGAATATGTTGAAGATCTAGTCGGGGATTTGCAAAGTTGGAGTAAAATACTAAATTTGGACGTCGAAGACTAGGAAAAACAATTATTATTTAAGTTTTCAAATTCAAGTGTACAAATTTTGGTTGTCCATGTGATAATAGAATAAGTAGGTAGTTTTTATTTTATTTGTCTATAAACAGAAGATTTATTGATATAAACAGGTAGGAACCTGATTACTCCTAAACATCTCATCAAATAGATTGATAAAAAATATCATATAACTTCCATTTACTTTTTAATAAAATTTAACATTTCCTGTCTTTAAATTCTTTGCATTTTACAATTCTAGCACTTTGGATTTACAATATTTAGTTCTTGCATCTGTCCTTTAAAAAAAAAAGAATATTGCCTCAATTAACTTAAAAAATAAGATTACCATAAAAAGATGTGGTGACCTATTCTTTCAAAGCATTAAGATATAAACAAATAATTTTGATAACTAAATTATTTTGCCAGTTTAACAACACTATTCCATAATTTGTTAAAGGCTTAATTGCATTTTTGATCTTTTATCTTAGGTTTAATTGCACTTTTGGTCCCTTAATTTTCTCAATTTGGCGATTTTGGTCCCCCAACTTTTAATTTGACGATTTTGGTCCCCCAATTTACGATTTGTAGAGATTTTGGTCCCTCCGTCAATTCCATCGTTAACGGTGCTGATGTGGCTGCTGACATGTGTCCATCTAGTAAATTGGGGGACCAAAATCGCTACAAATCATAAATTGGGGGACCAAAATCGCCAAATTGACAAAATTGGGGGACTAAAAGTGCAATTAAGCCAAAAAAACAAAAAATAAAAATAGCGAGTACATGTTTCAAATACAAAATTAAGAAAAATTGTTTTAAAAATTTTATGTATCTCATAAACTATAGAAAAAGTTAAAGTTAAAATATAACCAGTTATGTTATAATTGAAATTGAAAAATGACATAAAGTAATTGAAAACTGATACAGAGTGTTATATTTCATCTTAAAGTACATAAAGAAATTGAAAAAAGAAAAATATCATATAAGGAAAAAAAATTAAAATTATTTTTAATAAGGAAAAATTAACATATACTCCCTTCAATTTATAAGGCAAAAAAAATTAAAATTACGTTTATTAAGGAGATCAATTGGTTGTATTTAATTTTATCAAATTTATAAAAAAAATAGAGGTGTTTTAAGAAAATAGAATTGGAAACAACATTTAAACTATATTTAGTCTCTTAACAAATACGCACGTGTTAGCCTTCTCCTTAATTTTTGTGACAATTTACTTGTCAAGGAAATCTGATTGTATATTTTAAAAATGAATTACAAATTTTGCTAATCCAAATTTTCATCACTCACACAGTCACACACCTTGTAATTAGTGACAATGGACTCTCAAATTGAGTTTTAGCATAATGCCAAGATTAACTTCAAATTAATCTCAAGAGAAATATTAGAGTATAAATTATCGCAACTGAAAAAATTTGTAGAATTTCAACTAATATAAACTCTTATTAATATATTACAATTTTTTTAGCTAATCACAATATTTTAGCAAATAAAGTTGTGCACAAAGTGTGAGATCATAAATTTTCTCTTATCTAATACACAATAATAATATGGGCTTTTAGAAAGGCCATTGATTATTAAAAGCTTTTAGAAAGATCATTGATTATTAAAAAAAAAAGGTTTAATTGCACTTTTGGTCCCCAAATTTTCTCAATTTAACGATTTTGGTCCCCCAACTTTTAATTTGGCGATTTTGGTCCCCCAATTTACGATTTGTAGCGATTTTGGTCCTCCAATTTACCAGAGGGACACGTGTCACCAGCCACGTTAGCACCGTTAATGGTGGAATTGACGGAGGGACCAAAATCGCTACAAATCGTAAATTGGGGGACCAAAATCGCTAAATTAAAAGTTGGGGGACCAAAAGTGCAATTAAGCCTTTATCTTATTTTCAAGGTTCACTTCGGTCATTTATTATTTTTTTAAATAATTTTGGTCCTTTATTTTTTTAAAAAGTTTCAATTTGATCCTTCCGACACAAAAAGTTAGATTTCACCAAAATATTCTGAAATATTCCCTCTCATCCCCAGAGTATTCCGGAATATTCTGGTGAAATCTAATATTCAATGGAAGGACCAAACTGAATATTTTTTAAAAGATAAAAGACCAAAATTACTCAAAAAAATAATAAAAGATCAAAGTGAATCTTAAAAATATGATAAAGGACTTAAAAATACAATTAAGCTTTTATTAAACAGCATTATCACACCATTGCATAAAAAGTGAGAGAGTGGAGGCTCATCACTTTTACTTACTACTTAACGTTGTCGGGAAAACAACAATATAATATTACTAGAAGAAGTGTATCTACTCAATCTTTTCTAACGCGAGAATAAAGGATAATACTTTATCTAACCAACTTAGCCAGCTTATAATCAACCAACTTTAGGAAAAGAGAAGGGGAGAATGACTTACCTACCTAGCTAGGTCGCATATGTAAGGATTGTTGCCCTACTATTTAAAAGGATGAAAATATGTAGGGAGTTACTAACATGCAATCTAAATTTGGATGGTTGTTATGTAACCTTTTGTTAAACTAACAAGAATTTGTCACCTAATACATGTATATGTCATGTCATTGCTTAAAGTAGTCAAAATTGATTTTTTTGCAATTTAGTCCAACATTAAAAACTAGATTCTAAAATGAATGGCATACATGTATTATTTTTATGTTGGACTAAATTGATTATTTTTGTCCAATATTAAATTGATTATTTTTTATGTTGGACTAAATTGCAAAAATAAATGTTGACTACTTTAAGCAATGACATAGCATACATGTATTAGGTGGCAAATTCTTTAGTTTAACAAAGGGTTGCATAACAAGCATCCAAATTTAGATTTGCATGATAGAAATATTCAAATAAGAAATATATATGAATGGGATCTATGTCTATTAAGTATAAGATTACGAGTTTAATCTTTGACTCGTGTGAATGTAGAATGCCTTCTTGAGAATGTTATATAAAAAAAAACTCAATTAATTTACGAACAAATTAGTGGATGATGCTAAATTCTTTTAGTCACTAAAGATATCAAATTTTTTTAGCAACATGCCCTCCAATGAATCTATGATTTCACGTGCAAATGCTATATATATACATATCCACCACAAATCTCTACATACCGAAAAGGCTAATCTCTTTCTTGTTATCACATAGCTAGAGGTGATCTTCATTCTCTTCCCTAGTCTATCCATGTTTATTCATCATTTTGGTTTCATTCTGAAAACACTATCTAGTATATAGCAATTTTCGTTTATCAAAAAAAAAAACAAAAAAAAAAAACACTAGTATATAACATAGTTGATATTCTTCTGCCTCAAATGCTATCATAATAATTCAGATTGTTTTGCTAATTGTGTTAATTGAATCTAAGCTACCACCATTACAGGATCAAAGCATGGGTGGATGTATATCAAATTCGGCAAAAGAGGATCAGGCTGACGGAGGATTCCATCAAACAGCAACAAAAACTTTTAAAGATGGGGGATCGAGAACAGTAGTAAGTATATATTGGTCAATACTACTTAAATTTCTATTTTTCTAAACCCTCTTTTAAATAAAATTCTGATTATAAGTTACGTGCGTTCAAAATAAAGAAAACTGGGAGAGACATACATGCTTTGGTATCTGATCGTGTCCGGGTAACTACTTTCGCACCAATGAAGATACATGCATCTAGCAATAATAAGAAGTACTTACTAACATGCAATCTAAAATTGGATGGTTGCTATGCAACCTTTTTTTAAACCAATAAGAAATTGCCACCTATGTCATATCATTATTTGAAGTAGTTAAAATTAGTTTTTTGCAATTTAGTCCAACATAAAAAGTAAATTAAAAATTTAGTCCTTTGTACCTATAGACAAATTATACAAACAACTTTAATTTTTTTTAAAATTAAAAGTTATAATTTGTCTATAGGTACAAAGGACTAAATTTTTAATTTACTTTTTATGTTGGACTAAATTGCAAAAAACTAATTTTAACTACTTCAAATAATGACATGGCATAGGTGACAACTTCTTATTGGTTTAAGAAAAGGTTGCATAGCAATCATCCAATTTTGGTTTGCATGATAGAAATATACTAATAAGAAATTCAAAAATTTACAAATCTCCCATGACTAACCATGGTAGTAAACTTTTTTACGGTAAGTAAATCACTTTTTATTTTTCAAATTTACTTATCAATCAAAGGTATTTTTGTCTCCCCACATATCATTGCAATATTGTAGGAGTCAATATTTTAATGGTAGATGGTTGGATTCGAAATGTTGAATTTTTTTTTTCAAATAATATGATGGATGATATATTTTTTTTCCGAGCTTATAAAAAAAATTGATATTGAATTTTTTTTATTGATTAAAATGATAATAAACCATGCATAATCAGAAATCTCGACTTTGAATTTATAGAAATTCAACTGAGTTAATTTCAGAATATTTTTGCTAACCGTAACCGTAAGGCCATGTCCTACCCGTTTCGAATTAAATTGCCTCCAATAGATAATGTAGTTTAAATAAAAATGACAATAAACTAAACCATTCATTATTCATGTCACTCTCTGAACCCAAATAAGAAGTTACTCCCTCCGTCCATGTACATAAGACCTCTTGATAGATTTCACGTTCATTAAGAAAGTTGGTTAATTTAGTTAATTGTATTGGAAAAGTGAATATTTGATATGTATTTTTAAAACTACTCATATTAATAACTATTGAGAATCTAAAAAATGTTAAGTAAATATGAATGTTTGTGAAAAGAAATAATTAATTGTCATTAAAAATTGGTATAAGGTCTTATAAATAAAAACAAAATAAAAGTCTCAAAAGAGTCTTATATATAGGGACATTATAGTAATTAAATATGCAAATTAGTGTGAACATTCGCCGAAAATTCAATATCGAATCATTTTTTATTCTTAGTTAATTTTTTTCATAAAATTTGTTACTTATATATAAAGTTATATACACTTAAAACTTGTGCGAATTTATTTTCAATATTAAATATTTTTTATTCTTAGTTAATTTTTTTTTCATAAAATTTGTTACTTACTACTCACTCCGTCTTACAAGAATAGTAAAAAATGTCTAAATTTTTTGTCTCGAATTATAGTTAAAATAATTAATGAAAAGTTTAGAAATTGTAAATTTTGAATTGTGATTGGTTGATCCATGTCAAATGCATTAAATTAGTTGGTTGATAATTTGTTGATGAGTTAGACAAATCATTAAATGCATGACTCCTTAATTTTTTGACTTTTGAATTTTTTAATCATCCTTGTGAGACGAGAGAGTATAAAGTTATATATACACTTACAAACTTGTGCGAAAATCATGAAGTTCTTTGGAGATAGTTTACTGCATAAAAAGGGGTATTTCTCATGCAAATATGCATTTATGCGCAATGGTGTAATGATTCTTCGTCTTATATTAAGAGATCTTCTTAGTCTCGGATTACGTCTATATTTGTATATAGGGTAAAGGTTACTCACCCCTTTTGTGTATAGCTAGGTTAGCACCCCTTGTGCTCTTTCGATATAATTTTAATATTGGCTTATAAAAAATAGGTGGTCCAATGATATGAGACCTTGCTGAATCATCGATAATGAAACAAAGACAAAAAGCAAATCATCTTCAATCCCAAAAATGATAAGGAATAAGTTCAATACCGAAAGAATTTAGCAATACATTTAAAAAAAAAAGTCTCATGCAAAAACGGGTCATTATCCATTTAATTGTTGGTAATTTCTCCTGTTAATTTGCATGAATATTTTCATCTTTAACCTAAAATATGACGATAAGAATGCTCATTACAAATATATCGTTTTATGACAAAAACACCACAACAGAAATGCGGATTGAATCGATACGGTAGTATATATAAATAAAAGACTCTTTTAAGGGTTTTATTTTGGTTTTATTTATACCCATTTTAATTTAATTTTAAAAGTATTTAATTACTTTTTTCCACGAACATCTTTATTAACTGTACTCAACATTTCTTAGAATAATAATAATAATAATAATAATAATAATAATAATAATAATAGTTTTGAAAAAGTATATCAAATTTTCACACTTCCAATACCGTTAACAAATTTAACTATCTTCTTTAACAAAAAAAAATTCCAAAAAGATCTTACAAATAAGACAAGAGAGAGAGTGTAATAAATTGCTTAATTTTGAAATTGCTTGTCATTATTTTACATCTATTATTGCTTAGTCATTGAGTAATAATTGGTCAGATTGATCCCTGATTTCCTAGGTGTCGGTCAAGTTAGTTCCTAATTTTATCGAAATAGCAGTTTAGTCCCTGATATAGGAGAACGTCGATCAACTTAATTCATGCCGTCACTATCGTAGGATGTATTTGCTTTAAAATTGGATAAAAATAGATATGTAAGTGAATTAAAATGCTATCACAAGGGACTAAATTGCTATTTCGATAAAGTCAGAGACTAACTTGACCGATGCCTACAAAATCATTGTTGTGTGGTTATGACACTAATTATATATCCTTTGTCTTTTACAGCGTTCATTAATATCAGTGGCTGCTTCAAACAATGCTACTGCCTCTGATACTCATCAAGCGTCAAGCACCTTGCTGCTGTTGCGCAATAATGCCATTAAAAGCATATTTCATCCACAATCAAGTATTCCTCCTACAACTACATCGTCCAAAACTTTAACATTTACGCGTGGAACTAAATTACCTACTATTCAAAAGAGTTTTGGCCGCAGAGCAGAGGGAAGAGATAATAATAATAAGTAAAGTGCTAAAGAGTGTCATTAGGACATTGATTAAGGAAACAAAAGAGACAGTTTTATCTTGAAAAATAGTGAATTTAAAACTTCGAGAACTAATGAACTTAGATTTTTAATGCAAGTTTTCTTTAATGTATTTCTTAACTTGACTTTAGGGCACTGGTTAGCAATACCCTAATAATAATGATAGAAATGGTTGAATATAAGGAATGGTTTGTGGTGGCAATTAATTAGGAACCTTCTCAAGTTCTCGTGCAAAATTGGGAGGCCGGTTCCTAACTTTTGTTTGCGTGTTCACAGAATGTAACAGAAGTGCTGATTTGTTTACTGTCCTATCCAGGCTGGCCTTTCCATTATTCCTCTCAGTCTGCACATATTTGAAGCATTTAATTAACCTCCCAAATGATAAGGACTATAATCAAAGTAAATGATATACTTCTACGGTATGAATTAGGGCACTTGTTAAATATATAAAAATAAATTTTTTTTATAAGTTTAAATTATTTATTCTCTTGAGAATTTGAAAAAAAATCATTTTCTCATAATTTTTAACCACATTTAATATTTTAACAAATGCTCGAAAAGCACTTTTAGCATTTTCCTTATAAGAAAAAAATTAATTTCACATTACTTATCGAAAATTATCAAGAAAGATAGTTAATTGTAATTAATTTTATCAAATTTGTCAAAAAGTAGTGGTATTTTTAGAACGTAACATTGAAAATGAAACAAAAATTAAATGAAATAACCATTTTACAATAATGTTTTAGAAAACATCGGTTAATTTTTTTTAACAATTAGATTATCATCATATATATGATTTTTTTTTCTTATATTTTAAACTAGAAGGAGTATAATTTATAAGAACTTTGACAACTTTATTTTTACATGGATTAAGTCAAAAGATTCTAATTTTAAAGGATGTGGCACTCGTTGACATAATGGCAATTTTGACGTGACACTTTGTGATCGAATCAACCTTAAGAACAAGAGCCTAAAATAGAATAAGTAATTTTTCAACAATCTAATCCAAAATTTATTTTTACTAGGAATAAAAATGTATACAAACCTAAATTTTTTAGGAAATTCAAACTTTAACACATCAACAATATGTCGAATAGAGAAATTCCAGAATTTAAAAGGTAATGGCCACAACATGTTGAAAAAAACGTTGAAACCAACAAGCGGCTCAAAATGTACTAGAGGGGGGGGGGGTGAATAGTATTTTGAAGTCTCAATACAAACTTTTCGATTGCAAATGAGAATGGTTTTCAGAAAACAAGTTTTCTAACCAAATTTGAACTGTTTAATCGATTAAATTCAGCCTTAATCGATTAATGCCAGAAGACCACTTAAGAACTAATCGATTAACTGGGTGTTACTTGATTAAGACCTGAATGATGCTCTAAAACTAATCGATTAATCAAACTCTTAATCGATTAACTCGTATAAAGTTTGACAGAAAATCAGCCTTATTCAGAATTCAATAGAGATTACAATCCAATGATGCAATAACAAATGGTAAATGAATCAGTGAACAAAACAACGTAAATTTACCAAATCAATTTAGGTTGATTATCTAGAAATTGTAAAAACCCCAAAATTAACCTAATTAATTGATTTGTTCTTAGTTCATGAAAGCTTGAAGAAGGAAAACAAAAGAGACAAGATTTTATCCTGGTTCACTCTCCAACCACTTGAGAGCTACATCCAGTCCCCTCTATCAAAGATAGAGAGTTTCTACTAGATACACAATTGTTAGATTACAATGGTTAAAGATGCAGCTCACTCTAGCTCTCCTATCTTAACCCCTTCAAGAAAGTACCAATCTCTTGAAATCTACCCAATTGTTTCTTGTATCTTGTCTTCTTGAATTGTTGAAGGACGCTCTTCACACAATTCCTTTCCTCTTGATTCGAAATGCTTCAAAGACTTCCAAGGTGTGAAATCTTCACTTGTTGTTGTTGAATGCTTGAAGTTACAACCTCTTGTTGTAGAATGCTTCAACACAAAATACTAAGCTCTAGAAATTGTATCTCAATGTTTCTTAGAATATTGAATGAATAAAAGTGAAGAAGATTGAAAAGATTGAAGATCTTGATAGAACACTTTGAAAATTGTAATAGCTCTTCTTAAGATTTTGAAAGTATGAATCTCTATAGAAAAATATGAAAGAGAAAGTAACCTAGTCAAAGTAGTAATGAAAAGCTTTTAAACAAAATTAATTTTTCTGATACAACAGTAATTAATCGATTAATGAGTAATATACTAATCGATTAATCACTGTTAACACGTGCTAATCGATTAACATATAAGTCACTAATCGATTAACCTTTGTTAAACAATCAGTGTTGTATAGTTATAACATGTTAATCGATTAAGCCCTATCGTGCTAATCGATTAACCACTGTAAAAAGTGATTAAAAATTTGCTTTTCAAAATTACTTTGATTAAAACTTTAATTAGAGCTATTTTCTATCAAGATAACCTTTCTTCACTATTTAATCAAACAATATTAAATCTTAATTTGAGATACCTAAACTACCACCCACTCTCATGAAAATAGAAAATAAAATATTACATTTCATTCAAAATAAAACATAAACTTAATCTAATGCTCCATGAGTGGTGCTTGACTTGTGTTTGAATGTGGTTGCTTGACTTTGGTTTGTTAGCATCAAAACATCATCAATCCTACAAACTCCCCCTTTTTTATGATGACAAACCCTTTTCACATTGAAACACCAAGTTTTTAAATACTCCCCCTAAATGTAACACACTTAGGAAAATATATAAAAACTTAACCTACAAAGCACAACATCAACAAACTTTTTCTCCCCCTTTTGACATCATTAAAAAGTAGTGAATTTTTAAAAGAACTTTTGCCAAAAGTTAGGAGGTAAGTACTAGACAATTGGTATATATATATGAACAAACATAAAGAAAGACATAATATGCAGTAAAACACATATAAGAAGGCCATAACCAAGACCATAGAGCATACTACACAGTAAAGCCTTAATATTATAGCATAAAGCATAAAAAGTCATATCATAACACCATTGTCCAGCATCAAAATCATAAGGCATAAAGAGTCTAAAGGCCATACACAGACCCTATCAAAAGATCAACCATAGCAACAGTCCAGCAAAGTACTAACAATCCAGCAACGAAAATAAGACCAAAAACCATAAAACAGAGAATGATAGAAACAGTTCAGCATCAGAGAATGATAAAAGTGCAGCAAAATAAATGAAAAACATAATGAGATCATAGTGGGCTAAGGGTTGGGTGGAGGGTGGGAAAAGAAACTGGAGATGTGATCCATAATCCTCTGCTCCATAGCACGATTTTGAATTTCAAGTCTTTGCTCCATTGCATCAAACCTATTATCCACATGCTGAATAAGCGCGGCATGAGCAGCTTGAACATCAAATGGTGCTTCCAAGTTGTCAAAATCGATGAAATCCTCAACATTGACCCCTTGCTCATCATGGTGAACCCCTTGATCAGTATCCATTGCATCAACAGCCGGTGGAGCAGCTTGTGGAGCTTGAGGAGCCGGTTGTGCAGCAGCTGGTTCTAAAGCCTTAATTTGTGAATTCCACATCCATGTCCTAGATGACTTATGAAAGGCAATCCTCATTTGATTGATGTGGTGAATATTCAGACACAACTTACCCTCAGGATCCTTCTCACAAGGTTCGTTATCCGGTATTGGCACACCATAATGGTGAAGCAGCTTGCTCACGTGCATAGGATAAGGCAAATATTGAGTGAGAGCAGATTGGGCAGCAGTATACATTCTAGCCAAAATGATCTTATTCCAATTTATCTGAACATTGTTTTTAATTCCATAAAACAATTTCAAGTCATCCTCTTGGACTTGAGCATAATTTTGAGAAGATTTCGGAATCAGACAATATGCAATGATGTACAAAAGTACCCTATCCTCAGCATGCAACAAAGAAACCCTCTTAGTACCCTTATCCCAAGTCAAATCTGGTCTAACAGCCTCAGAAAAAACAGTAGCAGCATCTACATCTAGTTCATTAGACTCATCATCACCCAGAAAAGTACCCTCATTCTTTAAACCAAACAGAATTTTCAGATGTTCAGGCTTAATGACAAAATGGTGACCCCTAACTTGGCTTTGATAAACACCATTAATCTTTGTAAAGTTAGCATAAAATTGCTTAACAAGCCTAGGGTAAAAATGAGTATTGAATTCCAAAAACCGTTGTAAGTGCTGAGAAACTAGCAAGTCATGAAAACCAAACCTCTCTTTCTTCAGCCATGGAAAATAAAGATACCGAATAATCCCAAAAGATCTGTCATCAAACTTCGGAGCCCGTGCATCCCGCTCGGCTTGAGAAAACCATACATTGAGACGGTCCGGATGAGGAGGACGCTTCTTCTTCTGTGGAGGATTCAGATTTGAGGAGAAGGAGGCCATTACCAGAAGAGAGAGAAAGTTAGGGTTTTTGGAAAGGGGGTTTTCGGATTTGGGGAGTGTTTGGGTGAAATTGATGGATTTTATGGTAGATATGATGTTAGGGAAGAGATTTGATGGAAGAAATTGGGTTTAAAACATGATTCAATAGCCCTTATGAGCATCAAATGATTTTCGTATAGAGAGAAGACCAGATAAAATCAGAGAAGAGAGAGAAGAAAAAGAAAGAAAATGAGCTAATGTGCTGAAAATTCGTTTTTATATTTCCGTGTACAGTGTCCTTAATCGATTAGCCAAACCCTTAATCGATTAAGGCCTGAAGGTAGTTTTAAAATTAATCGAGTAATAGCTGCACTAATCGATTAAGTCCTGAATGACTGTTAAAACTTAATCGATTAATGACTGACTGTTAATCGATTAATGTGCACAAAACTCAAATTTTTGAAATTTTGAAAAATATTTTCACACTTACAAACACATATAGACATTTAGCATTTAGCACACACATTTATACAAGCAAACATATCATAGAAAAACACACATATAACTACTTATTTAGAGAATTATGAAAGGGTTTTCAAATTACAAAAACTCAAACAACAATACATAATGGAATAGGCTTAAGGTGATGAACTAAAATGACTTCAAATACAATTAGCTAATAGTAGATTCATCAAAAATGCCAAGTTCCCTTCTAATACGATAGAAAGTATCCCTTGGTAAAGGTTTTGTAAAAATGTCAGCTAATTGGTTTGAAGTTTGAACAAATTCAATAACACAATCACCTTTTTGGACATGGTCCCTTAGAAAATGATGCCTAATCTCAATATGTTTTGTTCTAGAGTGTAATACCGGGTTTTTAGTTAAATTTATTGCGGATGTATTGTCACATTTAATGGGAATTTTTGACAAGTTTAAACCAAAATCCGAAAGTTGTTGTTTCATCCAAAGAATTTGAGCACAACAACTCCCGGCCGCAATATATTCGGCTTCCGCGGTTGATAAAGCTACACAATTTTGCTTCTTTGAAAACCATGATACAAGAGAACTTCCAATTAAATGGCATGTTCCACTTGTACTTTTTCTTTCAACTTTACAACCAGCAAAATCAGAATCCGAATAGCCAATTAAGTTTAAAATAGCATCTCTAGGATACCATAATCTGATATTGGTGGTTCCTTTCAAATATTTCATAATCCTCTTAACAGCAGTTAAATGCGACTCTTTTGGATTGGCTTGAAAACGAGCACACATGCACACACTAAACATAATATCAGGACGAGAAGCAGTTAAATACAATAAACTACCTATCATACCACGATATTTTGTTACCTCAACGGGTTTTCCGATTTCATCTTTGTCCAAGTAACATGTAATGCTCATAGGAGTTGAAGCTACCTTGCACGACTCCATGCCAAACCTTTTAAGTATTTCTCTACAATACTTCCCTTGATGTATGTAGATCCCATCATCAAGTTGCTTGATTTGTAGTCCAAGGAAGAAGGTAAGCTCTCCCATCATAGACATCTCAAACTCACTTTGCATAATTTCTGAAAATTTCTTGCACAATTTTTCATTAGTTGCACCAAATATAATATCATCAACATATATTTGGACTAAGAGTATGTCCTTACCGGATCTTTCAATAAAAAACGTATTGTCCACGACACCTCGTTTAAAACCTTTTTCAATTAGAAAATTGCTTAGACGATCATACCAAGCTCTAGGAGCTTGTTTAAGACCATACAAAGCCTTTTTCAATTTAAAAACATAATCCGGATGTTCAAAATCTTCAAATCCGGGAGGTTGTGAAACATACACTTCTTCTTGAATGTAACCGTTAAGAAACGCACTCTTAACATCCATTTGATACAATCTAAAATTCATAATAGATGCAAAAGCAAGTAAGATTCTAATGGCTTCTAATCTAGCTACGGGAGCATACGTTTCATCATAGTCTATGTCTTCTTCTTGGCTATACCCCTTAGCTATCAACCTAGCTTTATTCCTAACAATAATACCCGACTCATCTAGTTTATTCCTATAAACCCAACGAGTACCAATTTCAGGACGGTCATCGGGTTTTGGCACAAGCTCCCAAACTTTGTTTCTTTCAAATTGATTTAATTCTTTTTGCATGGCCATAACCCATTGTTCGTCTTGAAGTGCCTCATTAACATTCTTAGGTTCTAATTGTGAAACAAAAGCAACATAATAACAAAAATTATTTAAGGGGCTTCGGGTTACCACTCCCTTAGCAATGTCACCTAGAATATTAGAGACCGGGTGATTTTTGTTCATTTTCCAAGCAATTGGTAGATCGGTATGCGGCACTTGTGCTAAGTCCTTTTCTTGTGTTTGCATTTCTCCATTCTCAACTTGATTCTCTACTTCTTGTTGTTGTATTTGCTTCTCATGTTCCATGAATGTACCTACATCCTCATCATCACAAGAAACAACACATTCTCCTTTCGGAGATTCATCAAACACGACATGAACTGATTCTTCTACGGTTAAGGTTCTTTTATTAAAAATACGATAAGCCTTGCTATGAGTTGAATATCCAATGAAAATACCTTCGTCGGATTTTGAATCAAATTTGCAGACCGGATTCTTACCATTATTTAAAACAAACACCTTACAACCAAAAACATGAAAATAAGAGATATTTGGCTTTCGCCCTTTTAACAACTCATAAGGTGTTTTATTTAAATGCGGACGGATAAGAACCCTATTAATGACATAACACGCGGTATTAACCGCATCAGCCCAAAATTAAGAGGGAACTCTAGATTCCTTAAGCATAGTCCTTGCAAGTTCCTCTAAAACTCTATTTTTCCTTTCTACAACTCCGTTTTGTTTCGGAGTCCTAGGGGCTGAAAATTGATGACTTATTCCATATTTTTCACAAAACGCATCAAACTTTGAATTTTCAAACTCACCACCGTGATCACTTCTAATAGACACAATTTTCAAATTTAATTGATTTTGGATGAGTTTGGCAAACTTTTTAAAACTTTTATAAGTGTCACTTTTGGCGGATAAAAACAATGTCCATGTGAATCGAGTAAAGTCATCTACCATAACAAAGCCGTAGTAATTACCACCTAAACTCCAAACTTGTGATGGGCCAAACAAATCCATGTGGATTAACTCCAATGGCTTTGTTGTGCTTACCACATTTTTGGGTTTAAAAGAGTTTTTAACTTGCTTGCATTTTTGACATGAGTCACAAACACTATCAAGTTTAAAATTAAGTTTAGGTAAGCCAATCACTAAGTCCTTGCGTAGTAGTTTATTTAATTGATTCACATTTACATGAGCAATGCGCCGATGCCAAAGTCGAACCTCATCATCAAAAGATTTAAAACATGTTGAAAACAATGAGGTTATCTCATCTAAATCAATTAAATAGGTGTTATTAGAGCGTCGACCTGCGAACTTAACACTATCATCAATACAACTCTTAATAAAACAAAATTCCGAAGTAAAGGTCACATTGTTGCCCATATCACATAGTTGACTTATACTAAGCAAGTTGTGTTCTAAGCCTTCTATGTATAGGACATTTTCAATGATAAGGTTAGATACGTTACCAATCTTACCCACTCCTAGAATTTTGCCTTTGTTGTTGTCGCCATAGGTGACATGACCACCTCCATTGTTGGTAAGTTCGATGAAATGCGTCTTGTCCCCCGTCATATGCCTTGAACATCCACTATCCAAGTACCATCTACGCTCCTTTGTTCGAAGGCACATCTACAAAACAATGTCATTTACTTGTCTTAGGTACCCAAGTTATCTTGGGTCCTTTGATGTTAGTTTGGGGTGTTGTCCCCTTCACAATCGATACATACTTTCCACTTGGTATACCAAATTTCTTAATATTGCATTTATTTGAAGTATGCCCAAAAATCCCACAATAATGGAAAGTTGGAGTTTTTGAAAAATCAATTTTAGAGAATGTACCAACTTTGCGAAAATTGCGATTTTTGGGTTTGTTATACCCAAGTCCGGTTCTATTACTATTATTCCTTTGATTAGAAAGCAAATGATCCAAACAAGTATCTCCTCTTGTGAGCCTTGCAATTCTATCTTTCAAATTAAAAACTTCTTTTTCAAGAGATTTGCAATTATCACAAGTTGAGATATCATTTGTTTTCAAATCACAATCGCATGTGGAATTTGCATAAATGAGTTCAAGGGTTTCATTTTGAAGCTTTAGCTCCTCAAGAGAGTTTTGTAATTCCAAAATCTTTTCTTGTTGCTTCAAAATGAAATTCTTTCTTTCAACATTTATTTTTGCTAATTTCTTCAACTCTTTATGCATTTCCACATACACACTATATAGTTCATTAAAGGAGGGAGAATTTGAATTAGAACTAGCATCGGAAAGATAGTCTACCTCATTTGTTTTATCATTTGATTTTGTGCTTGAAGACGCTTCTTCATCAAACTTGGTCATCAAGCAAAGGTTGGATAGCTCCTCATCTTCCGATGTGCTAGTTGAGGATTCATTTTCCGGTTCATCCCAAACTATATACGCCCTTTTTCCTTTAGATTGATTGGACTTCCACTTGTCACTTTCAGACTTCTTTGAGTTGGTTGGACAATTAGATCTATAATGGCCCGGCTTTCCACACCCATTACATATAATGTTGTCTTTATTGTTCTTGTGTCTTGGTTGAGCATCCTTAGTGTCTTTTGATCTATTTCTATTGAAATTATTCTTCTTTTTAAGGAAACGTCCAAGCTTCTTAACTAATAACCCGAGTGTCTCATCATCAATGTCAGAGTCGGAATCATCCACTAGTGAGGATTCTTCTTGTGCCTTTAGGGATTTTGAATTAGTCTTAAGAGCTATCCCCTTCTTCTTTCTATCGGCATCCTCGTTCATGGATAATCTTCCTAGCTCCATTTCATGCTCTTGAAGCTTCCCAAATAAAGTTGCCAAGTCCATCTCGTCTAGATCCTTAGACTCCATGATAGCAGTGAATTTAGGTTGCCATTCCCTGCTAAGACATCTCATCACTTTATTAACAACTTCACCGTTAGTTAGAACTTTGCCAAGAGCAGAAAGATGATTAATGATATGTGTAAAGAGCTTTTGCATGTCGCTTATGGTTTCATTTGGCAACATGCGAAAGAGCTCATACTCATGCATAAGTGTGTTCAACCTAGCCCTTCTAACCTCATTAGTGCCCTCATGTGTGACTTGTAGTGTGTCCCACATTTGTTTAGCATTTATGCATTGTGATACTCTAAAGAATTCATCATAAGAAAGCGCCAAAGTGATGATGTTTTTGGCTTTTAAATCATATTGAAATTTCTTTTTATCATCATCATTTCAGCTATATTTTGGTTTTAAAGCAACAGTGTCATTTACTTTTGTTTCCGGAATAAAAGGCCCATTCTCAATGGCATTCCAAATTTCTATATCAATAGCTTCTATAAAAAATTTCATTCGGACCTTCCAATAAGCGTAGCCCTCACCATTAAATAGTGGAGGATGATTAATGGAAGCTCCTTCACCTCCAAAAGGATTAAAATTTGAGCCCATGATTTCCAAAAAATCGGATCTTTGCGAAAAAGCGTTTTAATGCTCGGATCTTTCGACCGAGCTCTGATACCACTTGTTGGAAACCAACAAGCGGCTCAAAATGTACTAGAGGGGGTGAATAGTATTTTGAAGCCTCAATACAAACTTTTCGATTGCAAATGAGAATGGTTTTCAGAAAACAAGTTTTCTAACAAAATTTGAACTGTTTAATCGATTAAATTCAGCCTTAATCGATTAATGCCAGAAGACCACTTAAGAACTAATCGATTAACTGGGTGTTACTTGATTAAGACCTGAATGATGCTCTAAAACTAATCGATTAATCAAACTCTTAATCGATTAACTCGTATAAAGTTTGACAGAAAATCAGCCTTATTCAGAATTCAATAGAGATTACAATCCAATGATGCAATAACAAATGGTAAATGAATCAGTGAACAAAACAACGTAAATTTACCAAATCAATTTAGGTTGATTATCTAGAAATTGTAAAAACCCCAAAATTAACCTAATTAATTGATTTGTTCTTAGTTCATGAAAGCTTGAAGAAGGAAAACAAAAGAGACAAGATTTTATCCTGGTTCACTCTCCAACCACTTGAGAGCTACATCCAGTCCCCTCTATCAAAGATAGAGAGTTTCTACTAGATACACAATTGTTAGATTACAATGGTTAAAGATGCAGCTCACTCTAGCTCTCCTATCTTAACCCCTTCAAGAAAGTACCAATCTCTTGAAATCTACCCAATTGTTTCTTGTATCTTGTCTTCTTGAATTGTTGAAGGACGCTCTTCACACAATTACTTTCCTCTTGCTTCGAAATGCTTCAAAGACTTCCAAGGTGTGAAATCTTCACTTGTTGTTGTTGAATGCTTGAAGTTACAACCTCTTGTTGTAGAATGCTTCAACACAAAATACTAAGCTCTAGAAATTGTATCTCAATGTTTCTTAGAATATTGAATGAATAAAAGTGAAGAAGATTGAAAAGATTGAAGATCTTGATAGAACACTTTGAAAATTGTAATAGCTCTTCTTAAGATTGTGAAAGTATGAATCTCTATAGAAAAATATGAAAGAGAAAGTAACCTAGTCAAAGTAGTAATGAAAAGCTTTTAAACAAAATTAATTTTTCTGATACAACAGTAATTAATCGATTAATGAGTAATATACTAATCGATTAATCACTGTTAACACGTGCTAATCGATTAACATATAAGTCACTAATCGATTAACCTTTGTTAAACAATCAGTGTTGTACAGTTATAACATGTTAATCGATTAAGCCATATCGTGCTAATCGATTAACCACTGTAAAAAGTGATTAAAAATTTGCTTTTCAAAATTACTTTGATTAAAACTTTAATTAGAGCTATTTTCTATCAAGATAACCTTTCTTCACTATTTAATCAAGCAATATTAAATCCTAATTTGAGATACCTAAGCTACCACCCACTCTCATGAAAATAGAAAATAAAATATTACATTTCATTCAAAATAAAACATAAACTTAATCTAATGCTCCATGAGTGGTGCTTGACTTGTTGTTGAATGTGGTTGCTTGACTTTGGTTTGTTAGCATCAAAACATCATCAATCCTACAAAAAATACATGTTTGTTTACAAATGAAGGCTTTAGTGTAATATATATATGCATCAATTTCCGGCTCATGCATGCTTTTATGTTTTATATATTCTCCTATAAAATTGGAGTCATGATCATCTTTATTGTTTAAGGATTTTCATTTTTTTTTAATAATCAACGGGGCTAAAAGCCCGAACACAACCAAAACAAACTACACTAGCCTAGGGAAAGCAATATCATAAGCATCCTCACACACTAGGTGAAACAAATTAGGGGGACAACAATCTAAAAAAGTACAACTATGATCACTACCATGACCACAATTCGCAAGAAAATCTGCACACCGATTAGCTTCTCGATAAATGTGACTGAGGGAAATATGGCAATCCAGCCGCATGAGGTTCCGAATTTCCCGAACCAGGGAAAAACAATGATGAGAGGCATCACATTGATTGGTGACAAGAGAGATAGCCACTCTAGAGTCCATCTCCACCTCCAAAGTCATAATATTTAGATCCCTGGCCATTCTAAGACCCCATAACAAACCCCACAACTCTTCTTTAGTTGATGAGCAAGAACCAACATTGCAATAGAATCCACACACACACCTACCCGACGCGTCTCGAATGATGCCACTACAAGCTGAAGCACAAACATCCCTTTTGAATGAGCCGTCTACATTAAGCTTGAACGAAGCACTTCTAGGAGGGGACCACACGATTAGCAGTTCTGTTTTGGCATCCAAGGAACCAGAAGTACCAGTTGTTATGGACTCTTCAAAGAAACACGCTTGTAACAACGCTTGAAGTAATATATCTGATAGCTTCAACCGCACCTGATTAAAGACTAAGTCATTACGAGCTTTCCAAAGCAAAGATACCAACACACCAAAGAAAATACTCCAGCTACAAGACACATCATCAACAAATTGATTAGTTAGATTATACTCTAGTCAGCTCAAAGAATCAGTCATAAAGAATCTGGCCCAAGCATGATCACCAACCACCGTACTTCAAAGTGCAGAAACCTCATCACAATCACGAATTACATGAATCAACGCTTCTGGTGCTTGCTGACAGCGAGGACAACAACTATCACTGGTCATTCTACAACGAAAACGTTCCATGTTGGTAAGCAACCTCCCATGACAAAGCTTCCATAAGAGAGAGCAAATGTGTTAGGGACCCAACCAATCCCAAACTAACTCGAAGAGCTTCTCAGCATTGCCACTAGAAAACGACCCATGCTGGTTTAAGATAGAATCAACTGCAGATGGGATGGAAAACTCACCGTTGGATTCTCTGGCCCAAGCTATGTAGTCATCATCAGTTGAGGAAGATGGAGGCACGATATTTGCGATGAGGTCCTTAACCCGTGTAGGCAGAAACTCGTTGAGCACTTCCCAACGCCATCTTCCGTTCTCAACAAAACTAGTCACAGTGTAATTCTCTCCCCATGCAGGCACCACGATGTCAGAAATACCCTTGAGCACAGGGACATTAGGTATCCAAGGATCTCTCCAAAAGCGATAACGAGAACCATTTCCCAAGATCCAATAAGAATTTGCATAAACAAGTCTGCTAGCTTTCACAATGCCTCTCCTGGTCATTGTTGCAGACATATGAGCAGAAAGGTTGACTTGGAAAATGTCCCTAACCTTATACTTGGAAGCAAGAGCTCTAGCCCACACCGAATTTGGATTTGAAACAAACCGTCAGTCCAGCTTTAGCATAAACGCCTCATTAACCACCCCAAGACTCCTAAACCCCAAACCTCATGCACACTTAGGAGTGCAAATAGCTAGTCTCCCAAGATCTAAGGTGGCATCAGCGTTGCCATTGGAATTCCTCCATATAAAATTCCTGCAGAGCCTCTCCACTTCATCACACACGGAGGTAGGGATAATGGTAGATTGCATAATGTAAGTAGGAATACTCATAATACAAGACTGAGCTAAAGTGACTCGGCCTGCAAAAGAGAGATTACTCAACTTCCACCTAGATAACTTCTTCTTTATTTTGTCAATAAGAAAAGAAAACGAAGAAGCAACACGCCAAGAGGATTTGATGGGCACCCCCAGGTAGTTACCGAACTCCTCAAAAATAATAATACCCATCACTGCATTAATAGAAGAAGCAAGGTTGCCACTTGTGTTCTTTGAGAAAAACACGGATGACTTGTCAAGATTGATTTTATGCCCAAAGTTTCACAAAACCTATCCAGGATAGCAGATATACGCTGAGTTTGCGCAACCGAGGCTTTAGCCACAAGGATTAAATCATCTGCAAACATAAGCCGGGATATTTAAGGTTCGTTTCTTCCAATAGAGAAGGGATACAATTCCTACCCATTGGCACTATCTTGGATCAAATGAGCTAAACGATCCATACAAAGAACAAAGAGGTAGGGAGAGAGAGGATCTCCTTGTCGTAAGCCCCTTGTAGGATAAAAAGTTTCTGATCTTTCTCCATTCCAATTGACACACATGGAAGGGGTTGAGATACAAGCCATGACCAAATGCACAAAACGTGGATCAAAACCAATCTTGTTAAGGGTATCTTCAACAAAACTCCATTTAAGTTTATCATAAGCTTTTGCCAAATCAAGCTTAATAGTCATGAAGCATTTTTTTCCATTCATAAAATTGGTTTATGAATTCTCTTATCGACAAGACGACAACCGATAATTGATAAAAAAAAAGCATCGACTCGTGATACATATTACCTTCATATATGTGTAAGAAGATTTATCATTTTTCTAGTTAAAAAAATATAAGAGATAACAAATATGGATTACAACGTGCAAGATTTAGGATCTGTACTATGACTTAAAGACGGTTCGTTCAATGTGTAGGATCTAGGTAGAGTCTATGAAGCACGTATACTTCAAACCTAGTGATGTATTCGTACTAAGTATATACTGGTTACCGGTTCATGTAAGGAACTCGTATATATGTACCAAATATGTCTAAATACACTTTTTATGCACATCATCTAAAACTATGTCATTTTTGCTAGGAAACTTCCTTCTTTGTGCACTCGCTCCATGATGTTAGATTTAACTTAGATAATTGATCTTTTTCATCTTCATATCCCAGCTGATTCTCAATCACTTATATCCTATTGTAACTTTTTTTAAAAAAAAAATATACTAAATTTAAAATTTATATTGTCGTACATTGAACTCGTATCCATAAGTGATATCATATTCGTATGGGTGTTGTAACACCCCAAATTTCGTCTTCCGAATAAATATGTTAGTAAAATGATTTTATAAATAAATAATAATTTCATGTTTGATTTGGATATATATTCATTATAAGTATTATGTGAAAATATTTTATGATGAGGTTTTTTCCATAAAATATTAAATTTTGCAATTAAGTCCTTGGGAAGGACCTAAAAACAATAATGGAAGGTCTTTTGGGGTTAAAATTAATTAAACAAAGTTTTTAGTGAAAACTGGTCAAAATACTCGAGTATTTTTGAAAATACTCGAGTATTCTGGTCAGTGTTGCACGAGTTAGTGCGTTTGCTGAGTCACCACTCGGAATACCTCACGATTGCAACCCAGCAACACGCCCTTGGACTCGTGTCGTTGTGCATGAGCTTCATGGATGGATATTTAAGCCATGGTTGATGAATCAACCAACCCTTTTGCTCAAATTCGTGAAGTATTGTGTGTGTTAGGGTTTCCGAATTGATTCAATCGATTCCCTCTCTCTGGGTTGATTCGAACCACAAATCATACACCAATACAAAGCTCACATCTCGAGCTTTGTATAGACACCAAGATTGTGAGCTGAGAGTGAGTAGATTGGAAGAATCGAGGCTTAGAAGTTGGGATCTGTTTGCTGTATCAGGTTCCTGGAGCTTACTTTGGAGCTTGATTTTGGTAAGCTCAGGTAACCTCCTCATGTGAATCTTGTTTCTTTAGCTAGTGCGAATTGTAGAGATTATATAGAGACTGATTTCCCCAATTTTTATGGCTGTTTCATGCATCAACCAATTCAATCTTGGTGCTCTGCTGAAACTGCTCTGTTTCAGTGTGGATTTTTGGAAATCCAGCTTGGAAGCTAAGTTTGGGGTAAAATCTCTGTTGATTCACATCTAAGAGGTAAGGGGAAGTAATTCTTACACTAGATAGAGTTTAAATTTCATTAATTGTGTTAGAAAGCCACCAAGAGGCTTTAAGGGCTTAGATTGAATAGGATCTTTGGTTTGGAGACCAATCCATGCTCTATGACTGTGATGAGCAAGTTTTAAATCATGCATGCAAGCTTAAATGAACATCATTTCATGAATATTGTGTTTATTTTGCAATTTGAAGTGTTGAATTGCTAAATTGTATATTTCATGCATAATGGATTGATTCTCTGTCAAATTGGTTATTTGATATGAAATGAGTATGGTAACATGTTCAATATATGGTATATGAACTATTGTGATCACTGGTTTGGGTTAAAAGTGTTTAGAAATTGAAATGGTATGTAAAAACCAAGTTTCACTCTGTTCTATCTGCAAATACTCGAGTATTTGGCTTAACACTCGAGTATTTCGTGGTGCACCAGAGTGAAAATTGGCGCACCAACTTGAGCATCAGATTGGACACTCGAGTAATATATAAACTACTCGAGTATTCTGGGTAATGGAAAACTCGAGTATCTCACGAATTACTCGAGTATATCTATGAAGATCTGAAAACCTAAATTTCTGAAAAGACATGAACGACTCGAGTATAATTATGAACCACTCGAGTAGAATCTGGAAAATGATAAACTACTCGAGTATTTTTGAAAACACTCGAGTATTTTTAGTCAGATACTTAAAAATACCATTTTTAATTCTAAGACATTTTGTAACTCTTAAAGGATAATCAACCAAGTGATCCTGGACTTAAAGGAAATTGATTGACGTTATGATGTTTTCATTTGAATAATGATACATTGCTCGGGAGGCACGTAATGTATTAATAAAATGATAAAACCTCAATCAATTCCTTTTAAGTAAAGTTAATACATTCATACTGGAGTTTGGATGATGGGACGTGGCTCGAGTGGCACGTCATAACGTTGCTCGGGTGGCACGTTACGTATTATCAATTGAGGAAGACCAATCAAATTCCTTAAGAGCTTGAGTGCTGGATTGTTTACTCATGTTCGGATGACATGAGTAGGACCTCTGAAATTGCTAAAAATTGCTACTAGCTCGATGATACATTAAGGTGTATAATGTGGGCAGTATGTGGTATACTGTTGATTGGATGTTTCAACGGTGTGTTGCACACAAGTGGTAAGGTTTACGTCCGTAGGCGACGTGATGTTCATCAGACATGGTGACGTTGTTTATCACCTCTGTTGTGTATCACAAGTGATAAGGTTTACGTCCGTAGGCGACGTGACGTTCATCAGATGTGGTGACGTTTTTTATCACACCCGTTGTTTGTTGAGAAGGGTGTGGTGCACACAAGTGATAAGGTTTACGTCCTTAGGCGACGTGACGTTCATCAGACATGGTGACGTTGTTTATCACCTCTGTCGTGTATCACTAGTGATAAGGTTTACGTCCTTAGGCGACGTGACGTTCATCAGATGTGGTGACGTTTTTTATCACACCCATTGCATGTTGAGAAGTGATAGGTTTACGTCCTCGGGCGACGTGACGTTCACCAGGTAGTGTGACGTTTTTATCACTTCCGAGCTAGTACGCCATACGTTTTGGTAACGTATTCGTGATTTGGAAATGCATTGTGGTATTGGATTAGCGTCCGTGAGGACATTTGATGGAGAATCTCAGAAAGAGAAGAATGTCAGGAAAACATGCCACTTAACCTTATTTGAGCTAAGGTTTGATATTAAGAATGAGAATGAATACCATATCTGCATTAAGTGCTGCTAAGTGTTAACCATGGCTGTTAACTGATTTGGGGTTATATGTGCATAATCATGATCATTTCTACATTTAAGCTCTATTGATTATGTGTATAGATTTACTTACCCCTATGCCCTTGTAGGTGATGTCGCGTTACATCGCTTGCATCGAGGTCCGCCCACTCCTTAGTGGCATATGGATCTGCGAGGATTGCCGAGTGGTCCGCCCACTCCTTAGTGGCATATGGATCTGCGAGGATTGCCGAGTGGTTACCTTCGATCATCGAGGTCCGCCCACTCCTTAGTGACATCGCTTGCATCGAGGTCCGCCCACTCCTTAGTGGTTACCTTCGATCACCCTAATCCACTGGTTCGGTCACATCCTCGTAGGTTTAGGATTCCCATCATATACGCTATGCATGTATCTACTTTTTATACTTACCATGGATCATCTCCCACTCGACCAGCTCGCTTGTCTAACAGTTTTCAATTCGAACCTACCCGCTCATACCCTTTTTCTCTTAGAGTCATTCGAGAGGAGACTTCCCCGTCTATTTCAAGGAGTCCTATTAAGGTCACGTTTTCATCAAACCTTGTACCCAGTGGTAGGTAATTACTCCTTCAAATAAGATCAAGGAGGATCCTGTCGAATACGAGAGCGGAAACGAGCTTGTCGTTTAACCTATCGGGATTCAATGGAGAGGCGATGATCCCTAGGTATGTGCATAAGGTAAATGATGAGGATCAAGGATCCGGTGTGATGGATGCTGTGGAGAAGATTAGCTGCTGATGCTGATGTTGGATGATGGCTGCTGCTACTTCTTGGAGACTTCTACTACTACTGTCGCGACCAGTGCTATGAGACCAGCTTTGGGAGTTTTATATATTGTGGGAATTTCTTTTGAAAACTCTGGAGCCATGGTCTATTTTGATGTACATATAAATACAAAGCCTTATGGACTTGTTCTGGGATTTTGGAGATCCTTACCGCCGGACTATGTATTACGTACCTTTTGATATAAATAAAATTCATGCTTATACTAAAGTCTATTACATAGTCCTGATATTTCCGCTTACTCTGATATTGATTTGAAAGAATTAGGCTATGACATTTTGGAAATGGTATCACTTGGCTAGGCGAAAACTGGATGGCAATACTTGAGTTCCTTTATATGAAATAGAGTACATTTATCCTCAAAGAGAATGCTATCCAAGATTTGCGAAATTACCTTTTGAGCAAAGTAATTGCCGAATTCGATTTTAAAAGTAATACGTAAACTATTCTCCAAACATCCTATGTTTTGGTTTGTGCACCCGACTATTTGGAAAATATAAAAGAAAATTTTGAATCCAGTATTTTCCAACATTTTACAAGTCCATATATTCTCAAGTAATAGTATTCATTTTGTATTAATTACTTGGGTTATTTCGAGGGTGTCACAGGTGTAACCTAGAATAGGCTAGAGAGAAGTAGGTTTCATACAAATCAACTTTAGAACATGAAAAATATTGCAAATTATTATCAAATTAGGTATCCACACAATTCCCATTCAAGAAAAAAAGTTACCATATAAGAACTAAAAGTTTGTTAATACTTTTCTAACAAGTATTATAAGGGTTGACATCGACTTTTACGGTTATTAAAGTCTGTATTCTCTTCAATCTAGAAATGTTAAATATGCATCAGCATACATACTTCTCTCATATTTTTTTTTTTTTTAAAAAAAAAATCTTTTGACTTCTCTCTCACATCTACTTATGAAAAAAATTGAAATATGCATAATACATTTAATAGATGGTTGAATTTCATAAACATGATATTTGAGATTCAATCATCGACAATAAGTTAAAATATACCCTTGGTTTAAAAAAAAAAAGAAAGAATAAGGTTATAAATATTTATGCAAATTCATTTTTTAACCCCTTCACTTACTTTGCTGACCCCCTTTACACATATGCTGGGGGCCAGCGAACGCTGACCCCCCAGTGTATGTATTGAAAGATGCACATACGTTGAACCCCAACGTATGTGTAGAGGGGTCAACAAGGAAATGGGGGGTTAAAAAATAAACTCCCATATTCAAAAGAAAATAGGCCCAATTAGGGTTGCGCTCAATGGCACATTTCAATTAACCTACTGCAAAAATATTTGCATTAGAAAATGCATGTGTATCAATGAAAGTGTGTATCGATTCTCATGCAAATTTACCATTTTGGATACTCCCTCTGGTGCTTAATAATATAAGCTCTTTTGGGAAGATTTAGCGATAATTAAATAAGAGTTAATATTGTTTATGACATTAGAATTGATAACATCTGGTACACCTTATCAAAATTATCTCTATATTTATATTAAGACACTAAAGACTTTTGAATAAATAAGAATAGTTATAAAAAAATAAGTAATTAATACCATTAGAAATTGGAATAGAAGCTTGGGCTTACATTTAAGAGGGGAGGAATGATTTTATAAGAAATTTAGATTCCTCACCCCACATATTATCCCCACACCCCATTTGAACAGTAAAATGACAAAAATACCCTTTATTTTTTCCGACACGGGACTCTCGGAATATTTTCTAAAGTGTTTTTCTGAGAAATATCTCTCGAAATTTTGGACATTTTTCCGAGAGGTACCTTTCAGAAAATTCAGCAGAAAAGAGACATGACCACATGGGTAGACACTAGTGTTGCCAAAACAGAAACTTATTGCCTGCAATAGCCAAGTGGAATTTTTGTAGCTTATCTTTCATAGAAAACTTATCACTAAAATAGATTTGTCTCTTCCTAACTTTCTGCGTCTATTGCTTGTTGCATATACACTTATGATATTTATTTAGTTGCATATATATCACATAGTAGATGGTATTAATTGGCAAACACATGGTTCATAATAAACAGTGTGAATCATTAATAAAATCCAAGAAGTTGTTTCTCTTTTGAGGGGATTATTCATACTGGACTATCATCGCGAGCGACTTGAAGTCGCCAAGTGGCATACTGGATATATGCATAGTTGATGCCCATAGCCATTCCAAAACCCAAAACTGATGAGAGTAGTATTGCATAAATTCAGTCTATGCTAAACTTGTGCAGATGGTACAGTTGCAAATGATGAAAAAATTTGACCTCTTCATTTTTTTTCCTCTTTTTTTGCTAATTTTTTAAAATTCCGAGAGATACCTGTTGGAAAATTCTTCACTTTTCCGAGAGGTACCTCTCGGAATATGAGTCCCGAGTCAGAAATTTAATGAAGGATAAAAATAAAATTTCACTGTTTAAATTGGGATGTGGGGATAATAGTTGGGGTAAGAATTCAATTTCTCATTTTATAATGACATTAGACTACATTGGAAAAAACCTAACAGCAACAATGTGGATAATGCACTCTTATTGTCTGAGTTCTAATTAGAAGCCATTCCTAAATCCTAATCTCCTAAATTCTCTTCCAAAACAGACAACATTCTAGAGAAGTTGCCAATTGTTTTTATGAATACTCACTTGGTAATAAACAAGTGTCCCCCAACATTGAATCCAAGACGTGTTGCTTCTCTAGTGAACTAACACTTCCACTTATAATACCAAAGCCAATCAATGTCATTACTGAGTGAGATAGTATATATAATTAAACACACTGCGTGATAAAATCCCAAAGCTAATAAACAATTTTTTAGGTTTATTTACAACATGAATAAAATCAAGGGAAAGAATTATAATCAAAGACTATTGAATTTAAACTCCAATCACAATGATGAAAGCTGCCCACTGTGACTGTTATAACTATCCTGAGTTAATTGGATTACCACATATGTTGACACACAGCTAACAAATCCATGTTGTAAACTTGAAATGTCCATCAATTATTGCAAGAATCACAATATTTCTTTTCCATGTGCCCCACTGCCCCAGATAGCTGCAATTTCTTGACAAATAAAATTCCAATATAATAACCCCTGAATTCTCTAAAGAACCAATGTATCTTCTGCCATGTCTGAAGCTAATTTCGGAAGGGACATCATTTAGTTGTGACTTTTCCCTTTCTTTGACTTGTTCCTCTCTTGCATCTTCTTTTTCTTTTCTTCAGCAGTAACCCAAGTATAATCGGAGGGTATTGCAAATGGGTCTTGAACATTTTCTATCCTACTGCTGAAACCTGCAGCAGATGAACTCGGGCGGTAAGGAGCCTTTATCCACTGAAACCATGATGAAGCCAAGTAATTTGATGCTGAAGGGCTCTCGTGGACAGTAGCAGAAGGACTTGAAGGGGGTGTTGCAAATTCATCTAATGGTTGCAGTTCTTCGAACTTTGTGAAAGTAACCAATACTTTGATGGTGGGAACCACAGGGATGGCAACCTGAGCATGAAAAGGTAATGGATTTAAAAACAAATAGGTCTAAAGAAAGCGAAAGAGCGTATAAGGACAAGATGCCAACAAAGTAATCCTCCAATATTTTAAAACCCCATATATGTACAACACTACAATAAAGAAGCTAGTTACAGTTTCCGGATCTAGGCCACCCGTGGCTGCTGTACAGGGGTGGGGGTGGCCGGTAATATAGTAATGCGGTAAATTTAAAAGTCAAAATTTTCACATGTATTTTTTTTTTTTTTTGGAAGAACTATAAATTCTTTTACATGGCCCCCATAAATAGTGCTAGTGCTACTATTCTTAGGCCCCATCATATTCACGCTCTGCTCATGTGGCTTAGTGACTGCACCACTTGAGTATTGACAATTGCACCAAACTAATGACTCAAGATTACATGCAAGATTGATCACAAGAACTTATGCAATTCCCTAATACCTAACTAGCTTAAAGGATTGAAGGACCTACCCAAAAATATGGACGTGAAAAAACTCAGGGCAAATAAGATTTTATCAGGCAATAGAAATTTCAAGATTTTAACATCAAACCTCATGTCTGGAATTCACTATCAGTACTCAACTAAATAATTCATTACATGAGATGAAAAGGTTAATCAAAAGCCGAACAACTGAATGTTTCACGTCTAACATTCACAGGAGTAATGCATTTATAGGCAGGTCACATTCTGACTACTGCACCCAGAGATGCCACCCGACCACTGTTGCCTGCAACATCCACTAGCTAACGTTGCGACCAGAATTATCTAACCACAATAGTCAACGACATCCTCCAATTCGGTTCACAATTGCTATTATATATCTGAGTTTTTTATTTTCTCCAAACATCACTATTAATATTGCTATTCAATTTCAGTACTAATGGAATTGAAATTAGAATTCTCAGCAGTAATTCCAAAGTAGCCATACAAACAGACTTTTAGAGAAAAAGGATGGAAAATACATCTATAAGAAGTATTAGATATCAGCCACATTTTGCATTCGTTTAATTAAAGCCATCAGCTAAGCCTGATGAATTAAAATTGCAAACAGCTGGCATTTATCCATTTTGATGACTCTGTTGCTAATGTGGCGAGCTTTCCAAAAATTATAACAAACAGTAGCCATATAGGAAATTTCTATCAATTATTATGAGGTTAGGGCTTGGGACAAAATTGGTAAAATCCCATAAGATAAAATGGAGGAAGGAATTGAAAAATAAAACGTTCTAGAACAAAAGTCAAACTGGGCATAAATTTAAAAGACAAATTTTGCCTTAAAATAATGAATAAAAGAATATCTCAAGGAGTGGTATTAACTGAATAGAGGAAGGCAATCTCCATCAAACAAATCATACGGAGTTTGGTAATTACCCTGTAATGAGCAACAAAGCAAAAAGCTGCTATATCAAAGAAAAGAAATTTGTAAAGGACACTTCTTCTTTAGACAATGTGTGTAGTATGGTTATTTTCTTAGCTTGTTTGCGCTATTTTTCTATGATTTATTTGGGGTATTACTATGTTAGATATGCAAAGAGATTGTCATTCCTTGTTGCATGACTCCTTCTCTTAGCTTTTAGGTATTTCTTTTTTGGTCTTCGTTTGAGGATATCTTTCACTGCACTCTTCTTCCTAAATAAAGTTTCTTTAGTATTTAATAAATAAATAAGAAATATGTAGAATAATGTACAGCAACTATAGTTACGACTTCCAAAGATTGTAGATAATAATAAGGCAAGACTATTCTGCCAGTACTCTGGGGGGTTTTAGCATTATCCCTGGGAAAGAAACATAAAGGAACACTTCTCCCATATCTTAGTGACACCAGCAGTTTTGAAATCTGATATATTTTTAACGAAAATGGAAATAAAAAACTAGATTCTTACTTACTGATGGAATAAGCTCTTAATTCTTCTGGTTTCCACCCATTTAAACTTCTTTTGGTTTTTCCAAAACAATTTCTCAAATGTAAAAAAAAATTAGTATTTGTTTCACTACATGACAAAGACTTCAGTCATTTTAAGAGAAAAAGTATTCAACTCTTAAACATTCTCCTGTGTTAAAAAGAAAGTCACAGGAAGAATAAGACAAGTGTAATCTGATTTTAAGATGCAGATTGCACTAGAAAGAAGAAAAAGAAAGTTAAATACGTGAATAGAAGATAAGGGATGCTTCAACGCAAAATAGAAACAGCAAGACAAAAGACTGACTCAGAAAGTAACAAAATGTCAAAACAGTGGCACCCTCTAAGCTTTCTGCATATCAGACAGACTTTCCGAGAAAATAGTTATAAAAGCTGAGATATCTATAAATAGAAAGTGCAATAGTTTACTGCTATTTGAATCCTCACAAAAATAGTACACCATGCAGTTAAAATATCAACCCAGAAACCACACACAAGAAGCTAATATGTACTTAAATATTCAAACTCACAGTTGGAAGTTCAATTGTGAAGCAATACTAATTGTCAGAAAAACATAATTGGTATCTGTCTCATTAGCATTGATAAATTTTTTATACTTCCAAATGATAATGATACAGAGAACACGACATTTACTTAAGCAATCATTAAAGTAGACTTAACTAAAGCACGCAAATACTTAAGCATATAAATCTTAAAAAGCCGCAGGCTATATAATTGTTTTCCAAAGCAGGTATCATATAAGTGAATCTATCCCGCAATACATTCGACTAGAGCATGGACTACAGGACTTTCTATATTTTCTTTTTCGTATATTGAACATTCCTCCACATTACATAATTGCTTTTCTGTTTCCAACTCTTCTTTGGTATAATCAAAATAATGCATAATATACTATCTAACCATACGTAACGAGAAATAGGAAGGGAATAAGGGAGTATAGAATATGGATATCAGGATTACCAGGTGTATGGAATAATATATTGACAACTTAAACATATTTTGGAATTCTCAGTATTCTTTCTTAGGCTTATAAGGTTTTTTCCAAATAAATTTGGGCTATTTGTAGTTTTAGTTGTTTAAGATGACTCGGTTATCAAGTAGGGTTTGCTTATTTGAATATTGCAACATACTGTCAATTGATGACTTATAGACTTGAATTAAAGGTCAAATTGAGCATCACTATGCAGTTTCTACCTCAGATCATTGTTCCTAACTACTATTCTTCTAATCCTTTCCCTACATCACTGCAATTTTTGTCCTTGTTCTCCCTCAATTTCCTCCTTTCTTATCTTTTGCTCTAGATGTTTGCACATGATGTGCAAACTACAAAATAAGCACTTTAGCAGAGTATACAAGCATGGATGGATAATTATTTCCCAGTGAGTGATAACAAAGAAAATAAAATGGAAACAACTAAGAATTGAAAATTAACAGAATATTCATTTTTCTGTTTAAATTGAGGATGATGAGCACAAACCTTGATAGGAAAGGTTCCCATTGGAAGTTTTGTTGTAAGGAGTTCTCTTAAACGACGAATTGCTTTAACTTTGTTTGCAACAATGTCAAGCAATGGTAACAGTTCTTCAGTTTTTAGGGGGAAGTTTGGGGAAAGCCAAAGAATGGGCCTCAATCCTTTCTTATATTCATTTTCACGACTTCCATCCTTGTGACGACTTTTGCTATCAGAATTTGCAGCAGAAGTTTTGGCATCTTTTTTCCTCCGCTGCTCATCACCCCTCACACCTATCTCAACAGAATGTCTCCCTGGCTTACTTTGATTACCAGAAGGAGAATCCCCCAATAAATCACTCACCTTTTCTTCTACGCACAGAGAACTTCTCGGTGGAGCAATCTTCTTTGGCGACGGCGCTTCATGTTTAGAATCTTTTTTTCTCCATCCCCCAAACCATCCTTTCTTTTCCTGCTTAATTTCTGCTCTTTTGCTACTACTTCCATCTTCAATAGGAATATCCCTATATTCATAACAGCTGTGACGATGCCCAATGATCCCCTCATCATTCTCATTGTTCAATTCTGATGAATCCAACTTAAGCGCATCTTCCAGTTGTCTTCTTTCATCCTCGGTCAAAATATCATTAAGTTCTTCACTCTCTGTTTCATTGTCATTGCAAGATGAAAAGAACTCATCATCTGACATAGCACCAGGAACTCCTCTCGACTTGATGCTTACAACTACATTGTGCATATCATACACCTTAGCTTTCCATGACCCTACCGTTTCTGTTCTCTCTTGTCGCCTCCAAGTCAATTGAGGCAAAAGAACTGCCTGAGTAACATCAATCCCAGGCCTAAATAAATTTGTCTTAGACAACGCAGCTACTTCTTGCTGAACCTCTTCATCATTTGCAGGAAAGCCAGCAACAGCGTCGTCTAGAGCATTCAGTACCTCCTTTTCCTTGTGCGAGATCATGCAAAGTGTCCCAGGCTGGACTTTCCCATCCTCTGAGCCATCACCCAGGAAAAGAACACTCTGATCTGATCTCTGAATTTTAAAGCCATCAAATCCAGCCAAAGTCATGTCAGCTCTTAAATTTGCACCCCTTTTCCAGATTTTGTAAGTATCCGAGGGAGCAATGCGTGAGATGAAAGGAATCACAGAACTCTCAAAATGAAATGTAATCTCCATGTAGAAGTCTCTCATCCTTCTCATGGTCCCTACCAAGCGAGGCAACCTTCTGCACCATTTTGCCCAAGCCAGTGGCTGATAATGCTTAATAATTATCTTCGCGACACCCTCTTCCTTATTGCAAATAGCTTCCTGAAGAGCACTCCATCCCTGTTCATTCTGCAAACTCCAATCCACCCCAGCAGCCATAAGCATCTCAGCCGCCACTTGATCCCCAAATTTCACAGCCAAGTGAAGAGGGGTATCACGGTTCGGCACATCACGCCGATCAATCACGGCAGAGATGGCATCAGCTTTCTCTTCCTCTGCAATCGAAACCGCCTCAGTGCGAATCTCAGCGCCGTCACACAGTCGCGGGAGACCAGCAAGTATTCTCTTAAGTTCAGCATAATCCTTCAATATTATGGCCTTGTGCACAGGACTATGAGCATACCGCGCAACATCAATCCCCGCCATGCCTCAACAGCACAAGGGATCACCAAAAACCCAAAGCAACAGTAACAATCACAAGCATAAACAAGTGCCCACCATCAAAGATCAAAACTTTTTCTCAATTGGGTATCAGAAACTTGCACAATCCAACCACCAAGCACAACACCCAACCAGAAAGTTTGGATTAATCAAATGAAACAGACCCTTTTAATCAAACTCCCTATAGAATACACACAAAAAACAGAAGATAAATAAAAAATAAAGAAAGGGTCACTATCAATCAAACATAAAGAAGACTCATTGAAAAGTATAAGAGAAAAATCAAAACAAAGAAAAGCACCATGTGGGGCCACAGATCAAGCAAGCATTGAAACCTAGAAGAAGAAGAAGAAAGCTACTGACCTTGTTCCTTTCTTGAAGTGTTTTCCTTTGTCCCTATGATTAAAGGGTTTACTTCAAAAGAAACCCCACAGAGTTCCCTCTCTAAGTAGCAGACAAAAAGGGAAAATGGCAAAGATCCTTGTGATCCAATCCAGATCAGACAAGCATGAAGAGAACATGCATGTGGGTGTGTGAAGAAGCACAAATTCTATAATAATTAATTAAAAAAATTCAATAAACTACGGTTTTTTTATTATTTTTCTTTTTCTGAAAAGAAAAGGGAAAACTCAGATAGATACTATATAGTAGTAGCAGGGGATTTTGGTTAAAGTGAAGAGAGAGGTAACTGTAGAGAGAAAAGTGAAGGAAGGAATAACATAAAACATAACATACTAATAAGTAATAACAAAGGAATCAAGGAAAAGAAATAAAGAATAAACCCCACCCACCCACCACACAAGTAGCAAGAAAGGGGGAACTTGTTTATGTTGCAAAGGTTCAGCCGAAAATGGATAGAAAGACTGAAAAGTGAGAAACTGTTAATAATAATTAAAAAAATTGATAATTGAAACGAAAAGAAAAGAATATTGAAGAGTCAAAAAAAATTAAAGAAGATATGATGTGTGCGTTGAGTATATGAAAAAGAAATTTGATGAGCTAAAAAATTAATCAAATCTCACAAATTAAAAATTTGGACCTTGTGGTCTCTCTCCTACTCAGTGTAGTTTTGCCCCGGGCAGGCATAGTACAGATAATGTTATTACCATGCAGGAAGTGGTTCACTCTTTCAAGTCTATGAAAAGTACAAAGGGCTCGATGGTGCTCAAGCTTGACCTTGAAAAGGCTTATGATAGGGTGCGATGAGATTTTGTGAAAGATACTTTTCAAGTGTTGCATCTCGATTCTTCATTCATAGACATTATTATGAATTGTATAACCAATACTTCTATGTGTGTTAATTGGAATGGTAATTATACTGACAGTTTCAAGCCGGCTCGGGGATTGAGACAAGGTGACCCGATCTCTCCTTATTTGTTTGTCCTTTGCATGGATAGGCTAGGCCATTTGATTCAGCAGGCTATTGGTAATGAGGATTGGTGTCCGCTCTCTTTGGGCCGACATGGTCCAAATCTTAGCCACCTATTTTTTGCAGATGATTTGATTCTGATTGGTGAAGCTACAACTCGCCAGGCTGGTGTAATAAATACTATCTTGGAGCAGTTTTGTTCTTCTTCTGGGCATAAAGTGAGCAAACAGAAATCTAGTATCTACTTCTCTAAAAATGTGTCGCATTTGTTGGCAACGCAGATCTATGATGTTCTTGAGATCCAGAAAACGGATAATGTAGGGAAGTATCTGGGTGTTCCTATTCATCATGCTAGAATCACTACCTCTTCTTACGAGTTCCTGGTGGATAAAGTGCGGAAGAAGTTGTCTTCTTGGAAAATGAATTCATTGTCCTTTGCTTGCCGAGTTACTCTGGCTCAAAGTTCCATCATGAGTCTTCCTAGCTACGTCATGCAGACATCGGTTATCCTTGTTGGAGTGTGTAATGAAATTGAAAAGCTATGCAGAAACTTCATTTAGGGCAGTTCGAATGAGCAACGAAAGTGTCATCTGGTCTCTTTGGAGAAAATTTGTGCTCCTAAATCAAAGGGTGGTTTGGGATTCAGACGCTTGAAGGTTGTTAATGAAGCTTTTATGGTTAAGCTTGCTTGGAACTTAATGACTAATCCTGAAGCTTTGTGGGATGTTGTTCTAATATCTAAATATAGAGTCCAAAACCCTTTGCAAATTGTTGGCCATCCCTCTTCTAATGTCTCTAGCATTTGGCGAGCCATCTCTAAAGCATGTCCGATTGCTAGAGAGGGCAGTTGCTGGATTCTAGGCAATGGTGGTCAGGTAAAATTTTGGAAGGACACATGGATTCCTGGTATTCCCTCTTTCGCAACTATTCCGGAGGTGAATATTCCTTTGTGGTGTGAGAATTATCCGATTGTGCATTATTCAATTAATGGAGAGTGGGATTGGCCCATATTGAATAGTATCCTTCCAAGGTATGTTTGTGTTAAAATTGCAGCAATTGTACCTCCTACTCATACTGCAGGTGCTGATTATCTGGTTTGGCGTGTGGAGAGTAGTGGGATTTTTCTCTTAAATCTGCATATGATCACCTCTTCTCTATGAATCATGTCCCAACACCTCACCCCCTTCATAGTTCAGGTAACTTTGGACTTGTATCAAAATGGGAAGGGCCTCCGAGAATCCAAGCTATGCTTTGGAAAGCTTGCCATGAGAGTCTCTTAACGAATACTGAACGTGTTAGAAAAGGCATGTCGGTTTCAAATACTTGTCCGCGTTGCAGGATGGAAGGTGAATCTATGCTCCATTGCCTCCGAGATTGTGCTGATGTTATAGGTTTTCGGAACAAAGTGGTGCATCCATCAAAAGCCAATTTCTTTTTTAACGCGGATTTTCAGGTTTGGCTTTCCTTTAATCTTGCTGGTAATGATGTTGGTATCTTGGAGTTTCCTTGGAATATTTTTTTGACTTAATTATGCCCGGGATCCCTGTAGTTTCACCACATTTTGTGAGATGCCCCTGTGGTTATTTTTTTCAGCAATATACCCCTGTTCTTTTCTCCGATGAGGTTTTTGCCCTTTATCACTGTTCCAGTCACGTGGCTGCTGACTTGGACCACCGGAAGCCCAATCAGCAGTGATGCATGGCTACCACGTGGTACAATGTTGTCCACATGGCACTGTACTAATTTTTTTTATATAAAATTAAAAAATTTAAAAATTAAAAAAATTTAAATTTTTTATTAAAAAAAAATTTAAAAAATTTATTGCATATGAAAAAAAATTTAAAAAATTTAAATTTTTAATTTTAAAATTTAAATTTTTAATTTTTAATTTTAAAAAATTTAAATTTAAATTTTTTATTTTTAATTTAAAAATTTATAATTTTATTTTTTAATATAAAAAAATTAAATTTAAAAATTAAATTTTTAAATTTTTTTATTCTTTTATGCTCGTCCTCTTTTTCATTATATTTACAATCACATTTCTTCAAGCTGACTGAGATGCAAGCTAAGTTCCCCCTCCCACTGTACCCACTTGCACCATCAGATATTACATATGTCAAAACACAAAAAGTGATCTAGTCGTTATTTTCTCAAGTATCAAAAAATATAAAATATTGTAATAGCTACGCTTGTATATGAAGGACTAGACATTAATGCATCACATATTAGATTGTAGATGGGAAAAATGATGAATCTAGTTATAATGAGATGATAAATATTTTAGATATGCGAAGAAATGTGATTGTAAATATAATGAAAAAGAGGACGAGCATAAAATAATTAAAAAATAAAAAAATTTAATTTTTTTAAATTAAAAATTAAAAATTAAAAAAAATTTAAATTTAAAATTTAAAATTTGAATTTTTTTTTAAAAAATTTTTAATTTTTTTTCATATGCAATAAATTTTTCAAAAAAAATTAATTTTTTTAAAATTTTTAATTTTTTTAAAAAAATTAATTTTTTTTATTTTTTAATTTTATATAAAAGAAATCAGTACTGTGCCACGTGGACAACATTGTACCACGTGGCAGCCATGCATTACTGCTGACTGGGCTTCCGGTGGTCCAAGTCAGCAGCCACCTGACCGGAACAGTGATAAAGGGCAAAAACCTCACCGGAGAAAAGAACAGGGGTATATTCCTGAAAAAAATAACCACAGGGGCATCTCACAAAATGTGGTGAAACTACATGGACCCCAGACATAATTAAGCCTATTTTTTTTGGGACAGCTGTGTGGAAGATTTGGAATGACTGTAATTCTCTGGTTTTTAATAACTGTTCTGAGCTAAGTTCTAGTTTGATTTACTCTATTGTTAGTTATGTCCATCATATTAGCTTTGCAATCTCTTCTTCTATCAATGATATGAAATTTAAGAGGGAATTTCCGGTTGCTTGGAATCCACCCCCGACGGGTCATATGAAGCTGAATGTTGATGGTTCCCTTAGGCCTCCGAACAATTCTGCTGCGTGTGGGGGTCTTATCCGGGATTGTTCGGGCCAATTTATCCGAGGCTTTTCATGTTGTGTTGGTGCTGCAACGTCAATCAAGGCTGAACTTTGGGGTTTGCTGCTGGGATTGAAGATGGCTAAATTATTGAACATTCAGTTCCTGCTAGTGGAGATGGATTCACTCACTGTTGTTTCCTTGGTGAATTCGAACTGTGGAGCTTCTCACCACTGCTATTCGCTGGTTTGTGAAGTGAAACGGCTTTTGAGTTCTAATTGGAATGTCTCTCTTTGCCATGTATTTAGAGAGGCTAATAGATATGCTGATTGCCTAGCTAGTTGGGTCATTTAGGGATCATAGGTTGTATTTATTATGATGTTGCACCTGCTTGTGTGCATGCTATTGTTTGTCAGGAGCCTATGGTATTGCCTTCTGATTTGGGTCTGATATATAATGTTTTCAAGTGATAATTAACTCTCTTTTACTAAGTATTTGGCTTGTTTCTTGAGTAAATATTAGATTTTTGTTATGTTTTTAGGAAAGTTAGGTAATTTAGAATCCTTGAACGTTTTGGGTTTGATTTCAGGAATTTGAAGTTTAATTTGATGATTTATGCTTTGGAATGGAAAGGAGCTTCGAAGACCTGGAGATTGAAGCTAGAATGGAGAGAAATGGTGTTCTTAAGTGTTGCCCTCGATGAGGTTTAAATGTCAAGAGCTGGGGTGCAAAAAGGCAGAATTTAATGAAGAAAAACTCAGTCAATTCAGGGGAGTTCACGCTCAGGCGCATGGTATGTCACGCCTAGGCGCGACTTGCACGTAGAGAAGAAGAAGGCATGTTTTTGATCCCACGTCTAGGCGTGGGTAGGCTGCGCCTGAGCACGAGTGCCTACGATTTGGGCCTATCTATTTCACTTTTGAAGATTCTAATATATTTTAGATTGATTCTGTTTTAGGATTAATTTTTCTTATATATTCTAGGACTTAGCATTAGGTTTATGTAGCTTTTAGAGAAAGAGGGAGATTGCATATTCTGCACTTCATTGGAAGAGAGAGTTAGAGGTAATTCCTTATTGTCTATGATAGAGAATTCTGTTCTATTTCTTCTATTTATTCTTTTATAATGTGTAACTAAAACCCTTTTTGTAGTTAGGAACATGGTGAATTTGTATGGATGAGTTTATTTAATTTATGAATTAATGTTTTTCATTCAAAACCTATTGTTTGGTTGTGTTTTAATTCCAATTCATGAAATTGACCACTTTATGTTTTGTTTTGAATCTCTAATCCAACAAGAGACATCTGAGGGTTAGAATAGGTCGTTCTTCCAAACTTTATAACCACCTAGTTTGTAGACATACATCTAGGGCTTATATGATTAGAATTTTCCAGTGTGCTTAATTAGTGGTTATTCATATGTCAAAATCGCTTAAGACATTAAAGGTTCTTATATTGAATAAGAAACATAAATTCACAGAGACATCTAATTTTTATTACCTCTGGGATGTTGTGGGTTTAATGAAAAACAGAGATTCATAATTAATAAATAAGTCTTGCAAAATGAAACTAGTTCCTAACTTGTTCATCAGATGTGTAGTTTCTAACGCCTTTTTCTATACGAAAGCACTTCTTTTAATCTTTTAGGGCTGGGATTAAGAAAATTTTAGGCTAAACTACACATCTGGTCCCTAACCCAATTTTTCACAATCAAATTGATCCTTTACGTTTTTTCGGTATCATATTGGTCCTTCATGTTTCTTTTCACTATCAATTTGGTCTTTGAATCACTGTTTATCCTATGTGGACCAAAATGATACACAAATATGTCATTTATCTCTCCGACAATGTATATGTGGACCAATATATATGATAACGACACATTTGATGAACAATGACTCAAATACCAATTTGATAGCGAAAAGAAATATGAGAGACCAATATGAAAAAAAAAATGATGAATCAATTTGATATTGAAAAATAAGGTAAGAAACCAAATAACTAGTTTAACCAATTTTTTTTTATAACATGAAACAAATCCTTCGTTAATTTTTTTTTTTAAACAGATATTCATGTTCGATCTCATAATATAATAGGATTAATTCTTAAGGGGGTTTTCTTCATACACATTACACAATATTTGAACTCAAGCCTCATCTTAAGAGTAAGCATATATGTATCGCCTAATCAATCCTGATCCTAATTTTTTTTGCTGAATTTTTAAGTTGAATGCATTTGAGAAAGATAAATGATTATTATAGTATAAGTTTATTTATTTATTTTGGCCTTTTTTAATTAATGATATCTTCTTTCTTTGTGAGTCAGGGTCGGTTCTGACATATTCAAGACCCTAGGTGGAAAAAAAAAGAGGCCCCTTATAAATATTTTTATTTTCAAGTAAGTTTTTTATAATATGAAATATTATCAACATTTAGAAGTCTAAATTATAAATGCAATCAACAAATTACGTAAGTACAAATATAATACTCCCTCCGGTTTTATTTTTAACAAAAAAAAAACTAATTTCACATATATTAAAAAAGTAAGTGCATTTAAATTTCTCAAATTCATAAAAAAATTGATTACTTTAGGAAACTTGCATTGTGAATGAAACAAAAATTAAATGGTACAACCACTTTGTAGGGATCACTACTACAAAATTGATAATTAAAGGCGGTATTTTAAGGGCGGTTCCTTAACGGAACTGCCCTCTTTAATTAATATGTTTTAAGAGAGTGGTTATTTAGCTTAATCAGCCTTAAAAAATACCTCTTTTAAAGGCGTTTCGAGTTCAAAACAACCTTCATATATATTATTCATAAAAAAAATAAAATTAAATAAAATGCAAAACCTAATAGAAGGATGTTTTATGATTTAACCGCCCTTGTTACAGTGACATGGTCACCGAATAAAACTTAAACTACTCTCTTGCTAATAATAAACAAAATGAAAAGGGAACCCTAGCTGCCACTGAACAGTAAACATAATATGAAAACGAAAGGAGAAGGGAATGGAATCCCTAGCTCATCTACAGCGCCGCTGAAAAGGGAATGCTCGCCGTTCGCATTCTTCTTCTTCGATCTCCGTCTTCTTCGCCATTCGCGTCTTCTTCTTCGTCTTCTTCTTGGCTGTTCGCGTCTTCTTCGTCGCCTTTCTTCTTCCATAGATTTTTTTTTTCTGCATATTTTTTGAATCAATAGAGTGATAAACTTGTTTTGAATTTGTTTTAAACTCTTTGATTTTTCTAAATTATGCTGCGAAAAAGAGAAGGTACAGAGATTAGTTAGGTTTAGGATCGAGATGAGATCCAGAGGTTGGTTTAGTTTCTGTTGAAGGCGACGGCTCACATCTCCGATTGCAAGAGGCAATATTCTCTGTCTATTCTCTTTCTTTGTGTTACTAAAATTAGGTTTTGTTGCTTTACAAATCAAATCTATGTGTTGTGTTGTATGTTTTTAGCTATTATTGTGGTGGACCTGGCTAGGCCGAGCTCCCCATAAACCCCGCTAAAAGCTCAAGGACCTAACAAGGGACCCACTGAACGCTTGGCCGAGCTCAGGGCTCAACGGCCGAACAAGCGCCAGATCCGGGCCGACCTCATGCCTCTGATCAGGTCCGATCTCCGTACGTCTTCCCAGGTCCGACATCACCCCAAAGATTCCGACACCAAGGACATGATGACGTCCCCCAGCCTTATCCGCAAGGACAGCTCACCCCATCCTTATCCGCAAGGACAGCGCACCGCTCCTAGCTCATTACAGGCTGGCCCTACTTGGGCCCCAAGTTGGCCCATTAGGGCAACCAGCTCCCCCTATAAGTAGCTCAATACTACATGGGGCAAAGGTACGTCCTCTTACCCTAATCGCCACCCTCACACACCAGTGATTAGGGTATCTCTTTGGCTTCCCCTTTGGCCACTAGAGGACTCCCAACAAACATCACACATAAACCCTAGGCAGAGTCTCCTCTAAGGTAGATTCCCCCTCCTTAGAGGTTCTCCTCGCCCTAGGACATCACATTGGCGCCGTCTGTGGGGAAAGATAAACATCAGCCCCACCAAGAATCTACCATGTCTGACGTTCCAACAGCTCAAAGGAGAGGAAGAGGGCGTCCCAGGAGGGCACGGACTCCGGAGGACCTACGTGAGCATCTTGAAGCCAACAGGGCAGCAAGGCCGTCACCACCTCCGCCACCGCCCCCTCCGCCGCCTCCACCTCCTCCTCCCCCACCACCTCCCCCACCGCCACCTCCTCCCCCAGAGTTTACCCATACACACAGTGGGCCTTATACCATCCACACTGATACCACCAACCCAGCTCAGTATGACAGAGGAGGTCGGCGCGTGCAGCTACGTTCTGAGCTTGGTGAAACCAACACTGAACAGCACCGCCCCCGTGGTGAACGTGCTCAGTCTATCAGCACCACCCACCGCTTCCACTCACGTTACTCCTCCCTTTCACGAGATGCCGAACTCTTATCTCTAATGCGACAACAAATGAGAATAGTGGAGAAGCAAGGAAAAGCTATCGCAGACCTACAACAAATAACCATGCACCGCCTTGCTGAATGAGTTATACCAGATCAGACCCCCGCCACAAATGAGCCAACACAACCTCTGACCATCCCAACAGACCAAGGTAACACTATACTCCCAACCCAAAACTTGGCATCTCCACAAATGTTGACACCACAAATGGTTACAACACCCCTTACTACTCTCAATCAGTTACCTCAGACACCACCTTTTGATGACCAACAAGCCGACCCCGACGATGTCCATCCAGGCCACCCCTTCACCCCAGCAGTCATGTCCTACCAGCCACCACCTGGGTACCTCGGGCCAACCAACATCGCTAGGTACAACGGCCTGACCGACCCGCAGGAACACGTCCTCAATTATGAAGGTGCAATTAACTTTCATGGGGGAGGAGATCGGCTTAAGTGTCAGGCCTTCTCCATGACCCTCCAAGCTCCTGTCCTGCGTTGGTTTTCCACACTACCAAGATATTCCATCAATAACTGGAAAGAAATGAAGCAAGCATTCCTCAATAGGTACACCGCAAGTTGCATACAGCCAAGGTCGGATCACACCCTAGCAACAGTAACCCAGAAGCCAGATGAAACACTGCGTGCATATTTGCACAGGTTCCACACTGAATCCAGTTCGGTCCCTCACTTATCACCCGAGGTAGCCGTACTCCTCCTTACTCAAGGATTGCTCGAAGGAGGATTCAAGGATTCCTTGGTTGGAAGACCGCCGAGGGACATGGCCGAGCTGAGACAGCGGTCAAATAAGTACATTAACCTAGAAGAATTCACCAAAGGACAGACTAATAGAATGGAAAACAGCCAAGCTACAGTTCAAAGTGCCCTTCCCCGAGGTCGCCCTCGAGGCAACAGGGACGAGAAAGGAGGAAGATCAGACCAAGGTGACCGAGGACGCTCCAACCCCGGACACCAAGAGGACCGTCGACGTCCCTACACCACCAAGTATGATGTGTACACCCCCCTAACAGTCCCGAGATCTCAAGTCTGGAGAGAGACTATGCAAACCGACCTCAGGGGGGTAACTCGCCCCCCTTTCCTCAAGAATCAAAGTAATATCAGAGATAGGTCGAAATACTGTAATTTCCATGATGGGTATGGGCATCACACCGACCAATGCACTTGGCTTCGGGATGTGATCGAAGACATGATAAGGAAGGGAAAATTACAACAGTATGTAAGAGAAGCAGTAGAAAGGAAAGGTCGAAGAAGAACCCGCAGCCCGGATAATGATAAAGGCAAAGCAAAAGCGGAGCCATCCCCCGAGAAGAGAGATGAGGAGCCACAACGAGTAAGCTTGGTCGCGATCCAAGGCATGGATAAGTCACCAGAAAACCTACGGGTAGAAACTATCTCTGGAGGTTTCGCAGGTGGAGGAGAAATGAGAGCAGATAGGAAAAGGTACATCAACCAAATGTTGGAAAACTACACTCGGTGGTTGAAACAAATAGGAACACTAGGAGAACACCTAGAAGGGGGGTTGAATAGGTGTTATAGAAACTTTGAAAGATTTTCGCAAGAAACAAATCTAAACGATTAAAACCAATGAAAATCAATCAATTAACAAATATTATATGATCAGAGATTAAGCGGAAACAAACAACACCAATATTCTTATTGATTCACCTAGTTATGAAAATGATTTTCCTCAAATTAATTTGAACAATAAAGATTCAATTCAATCAAATATAGAAAAATCACTTTTTCTAGGTTTTCAATCAAGAACACAATTAATAACAAGAATTGTAAAGAGTAGAGAGTTTAGAGATACGACACAGTGATTTATCCTGGTTCACTTTCATCCACTTGAAAGCTACTCCAGTCCCCTCTTCAACCAAGAGAGATTCTTCACTATGAGGAATTAGAGTTTCTCAAATTACAAGTAAATGCCTCACAAGACTTCCTTCTTGCTAGCCTACAAGAGATACCACACCCTTGCCTTGTAACCCTATTGATATCTAATCTAACCTCTACTTGCTTGTTGATAACCCCACAACAAGTCTTCTTTGCTTGCTTCACTCACAAGACTTCCAAGTACTTTGAGAATCTTCAAAGTGCCTTCCAAATGCTTGATGAAATGCTTCTTCAAGACTTTCAACTAAACTTGCTTGATTCACAAAATCAAGGCTTCCTTTGTTGTAGAATGTTTGCCTCTTGCAATGATTACAACTCAATAGAAAACAAAAACAATCCTATGAATCTCTTTCAAAAGCTATGAAATATCAACATGAGAGATTCAAGGTTCTTGATCAAAGAATATAAAAATGAGAGCTTTGATCTTGAGTGAGTGAGAGAGAATAGTGTGGCTTTGATTCTTTGTAAAATTGTGTATCAAAATGATTCTAGTTGATAGAAATGATTAGGAAAAGGTTTATATAGAATACCCAAAAGTTGGAGCACATAGAATGGCTTTTGAGAAGTGAAAAACGTATTTAAAAAACCATATCTGATCAAGTTACTCGAGTGAAATGAGTGTTACTCGAGTAATACGAAAGCTGCATAAATTTCACTCGAGTGAAAAAGGTTTTACTCGAGTAAAAGTTCAGATAATCGATTTTCAAAAGTTTGTTAATCGATTATCAGTTCAAAATACACTGCTAATCAATTATCAAAATCTGTTAATCGATTATTAACATTAAAAATCACTCAAAAACTAAACCTTTTCTTTCAAACCTTTAAGCCACCTATTGATTTTAGGCAAAGTGAATACTCAAAATATGATATAATCATGCAATCAAAAGAGATTCACTACCCTCTAATAAATTCTACCCAAACTCATAAACTAAAAGACTTGTGAGGCAAAAGATAAAACAATAAAACATAAACTACCAAATTAAGTCTTCATGAGTTGGCTCTCTCTTCTTCACATGATGTTTGTTGTTGCTTTTTGAGCTTGAACTTGATCAACACACTTGAAGCTTGTTCAAAAACTTTTGGCATTTATCAAAACATTCTTCATGGATCTTACACCAAATCCTGGCAGTACACCACAAGCCCATTTACAAAAAGCCGTCTCGAGATATTCCCATCGTTTTCTCCGACCTGGATATGGAAGATGTTGTCCCTGATCATAATGACCCCATGGTAATAACCGCGCTGATAGGAAATTTTGAAGTCGCCAGGGTTTTTGTCGATCAAGGGAGTTCGGCCGACATTCTCTTCCTGCACACTTTTCAAGCATTAAAACTCAGATCATCTGACCTCCTCAAGTTTGAAGGAAACCTCATCAGCTTTACAGGAGAAGCAATCCGCCCCCTCGGAGCTATCCATCTCCCGATAACCCTAGGTAAGCAACCTTCAGCCCGGACGGAGATTATAAAATTCTTGGTAGTAAACTCTGATTCCCCATACAACGCCATTCTGGGACGAACCTTCCTCCAAGCCTTTGGGGCGGTAGTTTCTACGGTCCACCTAGCAATGAAATTTGTTGGTTCAGACGACAAGGTCGTCACGGTAAAGGCCGACCAAGTAAAAGCCCGACTTTGCTATAATGCAAGTCTACGGGAAGGAAAAAGGAAACAGAAAGAATCCACTGATCCAACCTTGACCAAAGGACAAATCTTAGGCATCGAGGTCAGAAAAGAGAGTCCAGGACAACGAGACGACAACGGTCCTACCAACCAAACCCGATCTGGGATCAACAGCTTTTTCATAATCAAAAAGCACCTCCTTCTCCTCCTACAAATTCGGCAGCCCCCAAGTGGCTTCAAGCTAGTTAAGTATCCCAGGCATTCCTCCTCGGTTCAGAAGGAGGCAGCTAAGAAGAAAAAAGCAGAGACAAACACTGGAGCAAAATGTCCTGATCCTGCAAGCGCGGAAGATCAGCGCTCCAAAAGTGAAACCTGAGCCTCGGTCCCCGAAGGGTGTGAGCACGGTTCTAAGACAAGCAGACCCCAACAGAGGTGCTCACGAAGCACAGACTCTGGGACACTGTCTAGGGAGCCGAACTCAGTAAATCCCTTAGATCACCACCCTCCTGAGAACCTACATCGCCTAAACAGGTTTACCTCAGAAGCAAGTCACGGTTACCAGAAAGCTCTACTTAAATTCCTAATCAAAATGTTTGTCTGTCAGTTTAGGCTTTTTAATTCATGTTTGGCCAGCGTGTCTTTTCATTGTGAGATATCCACCTTTTTAAGTTCGGCCATAGCACCCTTTCATTGTGAGATATCCATCTTTCCAAGGTCGGCCAGAGTGCCACCACTATGAAATACCAAGTTTTTTTTTTCAAAAAGCAATGTATTCTGACATCTAATCAATGAAATACAAACTTTCCCTTTACTCAAGTGCCACAGTTTTATATACGTACGTACTAGCTTCTCATTTAGCACTAGCCACCTAAATGTTGCATGGCGCTATGCACAGCCTACATCTCCCAAAAGAGATCGGCTCATATGCACAATGTACAAGGGACACCCGATGATGTACAGCTTGCAGTGAAATGTTTTTACATCACTTCACTCAGCAACCTCTTCCACATCGGGGTAGAGGACACCCACCTCGGCCAAGACGGGATGTTCCGAGTTCCCTACCGTATGCCCTTATATACAGCACCTCTTTCCAGAGGAAACCTTATAAGATTACTGCACTTACTGAGTAACCCGATCTAAACCTTAAAACGATCATGGATGACTTGGGTGTGAGAAATCTTCATAGACCAAGGCCCTTAATAATTCGTTATACGTCACAAGATAAACTTAATACTTGCGTAAACAACGATGTAAAACCACGCAACAGATCTCACTATCTCGCGTTGCCTAAAAACTTTTTCAACATATGCAACAAGTTAAGCAAAATATGAACTTGCATTAAGTTAAAGACAAACTGTTATCAGATGACAGTCAGCATATCCAACAAAGTTATTACAAAGTAAAAGCATGCTGCCCAGCATAAGGGACTTACACCATGTCAATCCTCTACGTCGGATAATACAATCGACCTCGGATCAAAATCTTCTTCCATTCTCTCGGCCAGGGGGTCAGGAAGATTCTCCTCAGGCTGGTCAAGATCAACTTCGGCCCTATCTCTCCCATAATCCACCATCTTGCCATCAGCCTCCCTAACCTCAACCTTCATCTGAGCCATGACCTCCTCATTCTGCTTTTGGAGCTCCACGATATGTTGCCGATGTTTTTCTTCCAGCTCCGCCAGCTTCTCTTCGGCCGCTTTCTTCCTCTGTCTTAGATCCTCCACCTCCGCCGCAGCCTCCAACCGAGCTTTCTTCTGAGCGGGTGATATACCCTCTGCCACATCGTCAGCAACCTCGGATAGAACACTAAACATGGTACAGGCCCTTTTCATCTGAATAGCAAAGTCTTCGGCCTTCTTCTTCCACTCAGCCCCCGACATCTTCAGAATTCCCTCTCTAACTGAGGGACTGACGATGACTACTGGAGGTCGGGAAGAACCTTCAGATCCCCGGCCCTGAGCAGGCGAGCTCGGCGCGACAACCATCTCTACGCCCGAGCTAGCCGCCGGTTGAGGAGCCTGCGCAAGGATAACGGCAGGCGGAGTAGGTTGAAGAGGACCAGAACCTGTCGAGGTCGTATCAGCAGTGACCTCGGCGACGACGGCAACAGCAGCAGGAGATGTGGAAGCCTTCTTTTTGCGCGCTTCCAAGGCAGCCCTCATCGCTTTAGAAGACATGTTGGCCCAATATTTCTCTACAAAACACAAAGAAAAGAAGCAAAGAAAAGAAGCAAAGAAATCAGCAAAAAACAAAAAGAACAGATTACAAAGGCAAAAGAAAGTGAAAAGCTATCTACCAATGTTTGTTAAGACTTCTCGGACTGGGCACGTCATGAACACTCCTATATCAAGCTGAGACTTGCGAGCTCGATACTCAGTTTGAAAGTGGAAGGCTGTAACAGCCTCATCGGCATCCAAGGTCGTCCCTGACCACAGTTGAGGTGCCTCCGAATGTCGGATGAAAAACTCTTGTGTCCATTCTAAGGGAAATCTCGGTTTCGTTTCTCCCATAAACCAGGGGCGACCAGAACCCACATGTTGGTACTTAAAGAAGCGCGGTTTGAATTGTTTCCATGATTCAGAGAACATCCCAAAAAGCTCATAACGACCTCGAGCCTTGGTCGATACCCAAAGCCGACCTGAGACACCCTCCTTGTTACTAACGAACGGATTGTACACCCACAGGAAGAGCCGAGCTGTGCAAACCAGGTTCCTAGCGATACAATATCTCTGAAAGGCTCGGAGAAAAGACCAAGTATTGGGATGGAGCTGAGAGGGAGTCAGGCCGAGTTCGTTCAATACCCTAATCTCTATGTCGGTGAAAGGCAAGCTCACCCCTAAATTTTGAATAAGGTCGGCGTAGAAGAAGAAAGAGCTATTGTCAGTCCGAGAACAAATCCTGTCATTGGCTGAGCAGGGTAGAATTTTGTAGTTATCACCAGCATCCCCCGAGCTGGAAAGCACGACCTCACGCACTGCCATGAGCTGGTCATCTGAAACTAAGCTGGATTGAACTCCCTTGGGCTCCACGTCAACCCAAGTGTATAATTCGGCATCAAAGGGAGCAGGGTACAGTTCAGGTCGGACAATGCACCTCCGAGGAGCCATAGTACCTGCGGAAGGACAGGGGATCTCGAAGTTAGTCCTCCGGGTCGCGAAAAATAAACCACCCGAAAACCCCCTCGAGGTAGTCCCGAGGGGCGAGCATCTCCCCTCTTCCACAGGTACCCCCCGTTCAAACAGTTTCTCCCTTTCCATCCTCTCGTAATCGGCACGCTCTCTGCCATCTACAAACTCAGCCCAAGCATACTCCTTAATCCATTTTCGTTTCTCTTCGGAGTTCCGAGGGTAGACAACTTCGACGGGGTCAACCTCCAGAACCCGCCGCTCGTACTTCCGCCCAAACTCCCTCCTGCGCCGCAGCATCTCATCCACCTCCGTGGACGAGCAGGAGGAAGAAGAGGAACCGTCCTCTTCCTCACTACTGCTTGACGAAAGAAGAACCATCCCAGCCCATTTCCTAAGCCATTCATTACTCATATTGAACCCAGTTTATATCTAGAACCCACTGTGAATAAACCCACAAAACAGCGAAATTAAAACCCCCAAATGAAATCCTGAAATCCTAACCCTACCCCTTGAGGAAAAACCAAAATATAGGATCAAAATAAGAAACTATACACAAAAAACAGAAAGGGAAACCTATGAAGGCACCAAAACAGCAATTATTTCAAAAGAGGAAGAGACGAAGTAAGTACCTTGCAGAGTGCAGAAACGAATCAAATGCAGAAGTAACCCGCAAGCAGCGGAAGACACGCCCCTCCGTATAGAAAAGGAAGAAATACAAGGGATCAAGCAAAGTCTAGAAGTAGCAAAGAAGAAACGAAATATAGGAGGAACCTTTGAGTATAGTGAGAGATCTGCAGAAGTGAAAAAAGAAGGGGAACCTTGTCTAGTCGAAGAAGATAATGGTAAATGAGAGACAAATGAAGAGACGGGGACGGCGGAAGAGGAAAAAAGGACACTCTGGGTAAAACTGAAAAGAAGCGGTTTTTCCTCCAGTTTTGAATAATGGGCCTGGCCCACATAAAACCCTATTCAAGGCCTAACCCCTAGGATCGAGGCACGTGGCGCATGGCCACAAGATTCGAGGATCTCGAATAACGTCACAATGATAATGACACTTCGAAAACAGAGCTTTCTGACACGTGTCAGGCACCACATCGGTACTAGATAAATGGGCAGCTGTCAAGTGTACTCTGACGATTAAGGTGGAGACAGCTGGAACCAGTCCTTCCACTTGGCCAGATGGCCAAGTCCTGAAACCCTCCGGAACCTTGGAGCAAGCCCCAAAGAGCCTTGACCGAGCTGGGGGGCTTATGTGGTAAAATCGACCGTAAAATGATGGACTTCGGGAAGATATCTAAACCACGACCTCGGAGCAAGCCTCAAAAAGCCTTGACCGAGCTGGGGGGCTTATGTGGTGGATCTGGCTAGGCCGAGCTCCCCATAAACCCCGCTAAAAGCTCAAGGACCTAACAAGGGACCCACTGAACGCTTGGCCGAGCTCAGGGCTCAACGGCCGAACAAGCGCCAGATCTGGGCCGACCTCATGCCTCTGATCAGGTCCGATCTCTGTACGTCTTCCCAGGTCCGACATCACCCCAAAGATTCCGACACCAAGGACATGATGACGTCCCCCAGCCTTATCCGCAAGGACAGCTCACCCCATCCTTATCCGCAAGGACAGCTCACCCCATCCTTATCCGCAAGGACAGCGCACCGCTCCTAGCTCATTACAGACTGGCCCTACTTGGGCCCCAAGTTGGCCCATTAGGGCAACCAGCTCCCCCCTATAAGTAGCTCAATACTACATGGGGCAAAGGTACGTCCTCTTACCCTAATCGCCACCCTCACACACCAGTGATTAGGGTATCTCTTTGGCTTCCCCTTTGGCCACTAGAGGACTCCCAACAAACATCACACATAAACCCTAGGCAGAGTCTCCTCTAAGGTAGATTCCCCCTCCTTAGAGGTTCTCCTCGCCCTAGGACATCACAATTATGAAAGTGAAACTGTTAGAGTGATGTTTCTGGTTTCTGTGTTGTATAGTTTCTGGTTTAATTTCTGGTTTCTGGTTGTGACTCTATAAGCTATTATTAGCTTTTGTGCAAACACTAACAAAAACATGCTCACTGTAAAGCCAATGGGTTAATGTGTTTTATTATGGGTTTCTGAAGAGAAGTGTTGTTTGGAAGTGGCGTGGGTGCTAAAACCAGAGGAAGTGAGTTTTGTTTAGAATATTGATTTCCATAGAATCACAATGGGATCTGATTATTTTCTCTTGGTCATAGCAGTTAAGTTATGCATATTATGTTGCTTCCTATAAATGCCACTAATGGAAGTGTTTTTCTCAATCAATGCAGTAATCCTTCCCTACCCCTTTAATCCTTATAATAAGTGTTTTTTTACAGCCTAATAATTAAGCCAATATGTGTTTTCTAAAATCTTGTTTTCTTATCATATGCAATACTGCTTATGCCTGTAGGGAATTGGTGATAGGTTTTTAGGAGTAAAGTTTGGATTTTGAAGTCATTTTAGTTGTTTTAATCTTTTCCTTGTCAATTTCTTTTTGTTTCTGTTTTAGTTGGTTATGACTAGAGCTGCTGTTGGTGTTGTTGATAAAACTTGTACGGTGGCCTTTAACTACTTGGAGGGGTTTCAGGGATGGTGAGCAATTGCTTGTAGTAGTGAAAGCTCACGAGTATGAAGGAAGAGTTGGGTGATGAGGTATATGAAGCAGTTGTGATTTGGTGATGTAAACATTGATACTCATTCTAATGCTTATTATGTCTGTTTTCACAAGATTTTTTTTGGCTGGACTTGTGATCTTGTGATTTTGTAATGTAAACACTTATTATACTCATCATAGTGATGTTATTACTATGCAGCTCTTTTAACGAAATTATTTTGTTAGATTAGATTATGTATGATGCATAATTTTTTTTTGAATCTTGCATAATTTTTTAATAACATAGAAATTAAAATAATTTACACGTTCTGTAATGAATAATTCCAAAAATTATTCAGGGATGAAAAAAAAACTTAAAACAAGAGAGGTTCAAAAAATAGGAAGCAAGCAACAAAAAAAATAAAAAAAAAACATAAAAGAGGGCGGTTCAAAAAATTTAAGAGAGGGCGGTTCAAAAAATCATAAGAGGGCAGTTCAGATGAAAGGAACAAAGGAGGTTATTTAAATAAAAAAGGGCGGTTCGGAACTGCCCTTAAAAAAATTAAAGAGGGCGGTTCCGAACCACACTCAAAAAAGCAGTACTTACATAGGCAATACATTTAAGAAGAGTTCGGAACCACCCTCTTTTATGCAAAATAACCTCCCTCAAAACGTTTTTTTTGTAGTAGTGGACTTTAAGAATGGTTGAATTGAGAATAGAAAGTTGGTTAATTTTTGCTTATATTTAAAATCATTAATGAATTTTTTTTCTTATAAATGAGACCGAGGAACTAACTTTAATAACATGATAATATCCAATAAATAAACAAAATAATAAAACAGGTACCAAAAAATAGACTATCCAAAAAATAAACAAAATAACATGATATTTTTTTTATGGGAATTGCTTTTTGGCTCCATGACTGACTTTTTGACCCCCATTTCAAATTTTCATAAACCAAAATACCCTTAAGCGTGTTAATATTTCCAGTTATATGAAACCGGAAAAGTTTTTCCGGTTAATCCCGATTTTTATGAATCGAAAGACTTCTGGTATAATTAAATCGAAATACTTCTGGTATAGTACATGGTAATAGTGTTGATATAATTGGAGGGGTTTCTGTTGATGCCACCTTGATTTTTTTAAGAAAAATTGTGGAGTTGAGTTCTGATTCTTCTTCAAAAGATGGAGCAAATTCAAAAGGGTGTTCTCGGTGTTCTGTTCCTTTTCTTTAAATAGTTTCGGTTGTTCATTACCGGAAACTCTTTGGTTGTGCTATACCGGAAGTATTCCAGTTTAATTATACTGGAAGTCTTCAGGTTTAGGAAAACCAGGATTTCTTTTTCGGTTCAGCAAAACCGGAAAGATTTTTCCGGTTTCATAGAACTTGAAATGTTAACATGTTTAATGGTATTTTGGTCCATGAAAATTTGAAATGGGGGCCAAAAAGTCAATCATGAAACCAAAAACAATTCCCTTTTCTTATTAATGTATAAGTACTAATTTTTTTTAGGACTCCTATTTTTCTGGGCCCTAGGCCTGAGCAGTGAGCACCACTTGCCCGCCACCAAGGGCCGGCCCTGCTGTGATCAAAGAACTAATTTCTTTTGTGGTGCCTATCTGCCCGTACTAGCCAGAATTGCTCACAGGAATTTAACTTTTAAGTCTTGGTCTAACACAATGTCCGGGGTCTAGTCGTATCTAGTCGTATCTTATACCACCGGACTAACTCCTAGTCGATATTTTAGTACTTTAATTAATCTATAAGACAATATCAGTGATTTCGTCTTCCAAGTTATTTTTGGATTTCCATTTTATCCTAATTTTTCTTCACATCTGGATAAAAAGAATCTTTTTTGTTTCAAATGAATCCTACAATCCATTTTTTGTGATATAATTTAAAAAAGTGATGTATATGTTTTATAGATTTTTTATTGGGACGTACTCAATGATACTAAGATTATGAGTTTCGGTCAATTAAGAATTAAGAGAGTCGTCAAGAAGAAAACTTAAATGGACCAAATAAAAAAAATGGACGAGATTGAAATACTAACATAACTTAGAGGACAAATTTACCGATAGTTTTGCCTTAATCTATTTTTTTTTTATTGAATATCACACAAAAGAAGAGTTATCGATTTATCACTATTTTGAAAATTACATATAGAATTAAACTTGAACCAACCATCCAACTAAAAATTTTAATTTAATTGATTGCAAGAGGAAGAATTTAACCTGGACTTACGCTGTCGATTCAGTCATATTTAATAATTTTGAATAATAAATTTTTCTTAATAAGTTTATAAATTTATGGCCCGTTATTATCATGGGTCCTTGATGATTGCACCTGGTGTATCTATCCAGGTTGGATTTACACCTCATCTAACCACTGATTGGAACCTTATAATTTTGTTTAAAGGATTGTAGAATTATTTTGACATAAAATTTCTTGTTGTACTCAAATTATTATTATAGTTTAATAATTTAATTAGAATGATATATTATACTCATAATATTTAATTCTTTTCCAAATTAAAAGGGATAAAAGGATTTATACCAAAGAAATTGGGACGTAAGATTCGAGAGATACAAATGGCTATGTGGGAAAAATGGAATGGGAAAGAAGGCGATTTAATTTTTGAAATTTCTTTCTTATTGAAAGTGATGATTTCATAAGATAAGGAAGTAGAGAAAATGTCAGTTGGATCGGAGGAATAAAGGGTCCATGGTAGAGCTGAAAAACTTAACTCGCTCGACTCAATTCGTTAAGGAATGGGTCGAAGCGAGTTTTGAGCTGAGTTCAATTTAAACAATTTTTTCAACTCAAATTTGACTCGATTAAAATTTGCGAGATTTTGAGCCGGTTAATGAGCTCAAATATATACAACTCGCTAACTGGATTGATGGTTGTTGATACATGCTCGGATATATTCATACATATATATAAATGAATCTATATTATTATGTCCACTGTTAATATTCTTATGTGGTGTGTTACTTCCTCCTTTCTTTCTTTAGTCTGGAATGGGAACAAGCTTGAGCAGTACAAACCCACGAGAGGATTATGACAAGGTGATCCCCTCTCACCGCACCTCTTCGTGTTGTGTATGAAAAAACTGGCTCTCATGATCTCTAAATCAGTTGTAGATGAGGTTTGGAACCCTGCGCATATTTCAAGGGGTGGTCCGTCCCCAAATCTCTCATCTTTTTTTTTCCCGGATGATTGTTTACATTTTATGAAGGCTAAAGCCTCCCTAGTGCGACATATTTGCAATCCTCTTGATTCCATACGAATTTATTGGCTTCCCAGGAATATATTTGCAACTCGATGCAGTTGCCCGAGCTTTTCTTTGGGGTAGAAATACAAGTAATAACCGTGGTATTAGTTGGGTGGGTTGGGATAAAATTGCTTGTCCTAAGTCTATGGGCGGATTGGGGATTCGTAAATCTCGACTTGCAAATATTACTTTACTTGGGAAATTGGTTTGGAATATGGTCCATAATAGACACAAATTTTGGGTCCGAGGATGGTATTTGGCGTTTTGATAAACTGGTAATAATGTCTCTAGTTCCTTTTGCAGATAGTTAGAGCAATCCTAACCCCAAGCGTGTGGTTCAGTGGTAGGGATTGATCCACGCTTAAGTAAGGTTAGGTGTTCGAATCCTGCCTTGTGCATGCAGCAGCGTTAAATCTCGGGGTCAGCTGTCCCACTCATTAGAGGTGCCTACAAGCCAGCGAGGAGATTAGTCACTGCGGTCGGCGGTGAACATTCCGGTCATGGACCAAAACAAAAAAGAAGTTAGAGCAATCCTTGTCAACTCGAATGGATCTCTTGCTGATGCAGTAATTTGGTCATCATTCGCGCATGGAATTTATTTAGTAAAGGATAGGTATCATTGGCTTGTTGATTCTCGTGATTGCCTCACTATTTTGGATGATTGGCTTTGGATTTGGAAATTAAAAATCCCGAAAAAAATTCATTTCATTATCTGGTTGAGTTGGCATGAAGAGCTTCCTAATAATGCCATAAGAGGTTTGGCTGTGAATCCTTCATGGGTATTATGTGCTTGCCTTTCAGAAGATTTAATTCACTGTTTGTGGGACTGTTCCCTTGCTGCACGGGTTTGGCGGTTTCACGGTTTCCAGGATGATAATATTTTTTTTTTCTCTCAAGACCTGAGATCATGGCTTCGGTCTCATTCAATGGGAACCAGAGCTGCGTTATTTTTGGTCATTCTGTGGTGGATTTGGTGCATCAGGTGTATGGCTATTTTGGGTGATGAGCAGTAGTGGTCCTTTTTTACTATTCTTTGCTTTATTTTCACCATGCATACTGATATTACTCATTTTACTTCTACTTTTTGTTCTAGTGACTCTGTTAATTCATAGATGAGGCTTGTTTCTTGGTTGAATCCAGTTGACAATGCTTGGTGCATTAACGTTGATGGATCTTCTCTTGACAACCCGGGGCCGAATAGGTATGGGGTCTTATCCGTTCAAGTAACAACTCTGTTATATAAACATCAGTATTTGACATCTATATGGGACACTTGTCTTTTTAGACAAAAACTGATGGGTCCTGCAGTTTCTCTTTCTTACGGGACTCATCACTTTTTACCAAAGAAGGCAGGTGTCTACCCAAATGTCAAATACAAATATCAAGATAACACTTTTGTTCAAGTAATGGGGACCGGCTTTGTGGGTTTTCTATTATCGTATTGGTCATGCAACCAATCTTCAAGTTGAACTTTATGCTATCCTCCGAGGTTTGCGTCTAGCCAAGGATCTTATTTGCTATTATGTTGTTTGTCAATATGATTCTTGGGAGGCTTTGCATTTGATCCAGGAAGGGGACCATGATCTTCATCATCAGTATGCTTGCTATATATAAGATATTCGCTCTTTGCTCTGTCAAGATTGGGTGGTTCGTTTAGCTCATACCCTTCGCGATGGAAATCAATGTGCGAATTTTCTAGCTAAGTTCGATGCTTCAAAGTGGGATCTATGGAAAGTTTGGCCTTTACCTTCTCCTGCTCTTTAACCTCTTCTCCTAGCCGATGACTTTTACTAGGCCTTAGTTCTCTCTTTCTTTATTTTTGTTTTGTTTTATCTTTGCTTTGTACAAATATGTGTGTGTCATATATATGTGTGTGAATCAATAAACATAAGAAGGACACTTAACTCAGATTTTACAAATATTTTAAGTTTTAAGATATATTATATTCATATATTAATATAAACATTATTTTCATATATAATAATTATAAAATATTTTACATATGATATATATATATATATATATATATATATATAATTGAGTCGGCTCATGAACCTAACGAGCCGAATTATAGTTGGCTTAAGTTCAACTCGTTTGTTCAACGAACTCAATTTTTAGCTCATTTGGTTCATAAACCAAGTTCATTGAGCTAATTAACGAGTCGAGTTTCAAACGAATTTCGAGTACGTATCTCAACTCATTCCTAATCCTAGTATGTGGGATACAAATGAGAGTTGATTACTATATGTAAAAAAAAAATAATATAACATGATATATCATAATGTTTATTCTTAATATTTTGAATTTGATATTTGCTATACATTACTCTAAGAATAATATTTAAAGAGCTAAAATTGTTAAAATAAGCTTAAAAAATAATGCATTTAAAGTATTAAGACTTAAGTTTGTAGTTTTTCAACATTGACTTGGCAATTTTAAGTTTTTTTCAACATTTAGAATTTTGAATGGGATAATGTGGGGCAAATTTTGCTAATCCTAACATCTGCTTGGATAGAATCCTTTGCTTGAATTTGAAATCATTTCGTTCATCATTTGATAATAGTGAAGACGAGACTCAATCAATCTGACTTGTTTATATATATATATATATATATATATATATATATATATATATATATATATATATATATATATGTTTGAGCCTGATAAATATTTAAATCATTTAATTTAAATCATAAGATTGAATATATGAGTAGTTAAAACTATAGTTCGGTTACAATTTACATTTTAAAATAAATAAGAGTTAAGATCCGTTGACACCAGGTGTAAGTCTTGATCTCTTACGACGCCTTCAAATAACTTTTTATATGCTATGAAATTTGTCAATTCAATTATTGAATTATATGTTATTATCATGATGATTATACATACCAAATTTTATATCATTCAGAGATTCATAAGTATATTTACTTATATTTCAAATAATGTATTATATGTTAAAATAGACTGGTGGGATGAAGTATCAAATAATTTTTATATTCGTTGAAATTTTGAAGACTATATCTACTTGATTAGAACTTTGAACTCAACGGTTGGATTGATAAATTTCATAATCTATAAAATGTTATTTGAAGGTGTATGTGACCAAGACTTACAACCGGTGTCAACCATAATACCCCAATTTATTTTATTAAATAAGTTGGTAATTATATTTATTAAGCTAAATTTTTTTTCATGAAATAATTCAAAATAAACCATACCAGTTCGTCATTATTACAGCCCAACAAATAAGGTCTCGTACACAACATAATTGATTTAAATATAATACTCTAGGATGCTATTTATATTATTTTATATTACATATATAAATTTCACCCCAAAGCATTGGTCCGAACTCAACAGCAGACTCCCTTAGTTGCGAGTAGTTTGAACCCCAGTCACATCAGTAAAGGAATGACTACCGGTGGTATCTAACAAACATTTACAATTAGGGAGTAAATCATTGTCATATCATTAATGGCAATCAGTAATTAAAAAAATCAAAAGCAACAAGTAGGTTATGTACATGATGCTTGTCAAACAATTATTTTATTAACGTAATTAATTTCTTATTATTCCATATGCAATGTGTGCAAGTCTTTCCAATTTTCTCTTTTGGATCCAATTTCATAGGTATGTTGTCTCAAGTATCATGACCATTATCTCGGACCTCTAGTCACATCTGGTCTTCGAGTTTTTCATTGTAATGTTCATTCGGACCCCGGGTTGCTACTCGAGTAATGACTTCACCTCTTTCTGTCATATCGGACCCTTAAGCATTTTACCCAAGCTACGAGTTTGAGACATGCATGGTAATACAATATGAATAAATTCTCTTTTCTTTATGTTACATGCGATGCTATGCACCTTTCATTCACTGAACATTGGATTTTTAATGGACTTATGTATTTTTCATTACAAATTATACCATATACCATTTAGTATGTTTCAAAATCCATTTCAAATAAGAACAAGAAATCTTTCTCGATTAATCCTTTTTTTTTGCCCCCCATTCTTCGAGAATTAGAAAGATCCTTTTCAACCAAGTTTGAATTTGTTCGTTTGGAATCTGGACTCTTCTACTTCATTTTTATTTACTTATTTTTTTCTTCCATCATTCCTTAAGTCCCACAGGACAAGTCCATAACTTTCTAATGTCATCTTTTATTTTATTTCCAACTCCAAAAACAAATATTGATCAAGCATACTATCTAAACGATGTTAGAAATCCCAAAATATCATTTTGAAAAAAAAAATGTTGTTGTCTGACCATTTTCGCTCAAGCGAGTATCCCTCGCTTTAAGGAAAATACCAGAATTTTCATACTAAAAATTTAGTTTTATGTGGGAATTCAACACCAATTTTTATAGTACATGTTCCATAATTATATAACTGAGCCATATGATAATCTGGCGTGCATAAATGTTTTAAAATTTATTATTTATTATTATTGTTTTATTTCAAAAATATTTGTTGTTGTTAATTTATTATTTTGTAATTAATTTTTATTAAGTTATATTTGAAACTAGTTTTTTAAGAAACTATTGCAATATTAAAAAGTCACTATTATCCTATTATGCTTGAAGAGTTGTATTGTTTTTGAAACAATATGTGTGCTTTATTTTCAAACAATGCATTGGTTTGAAAGGGTATGAATGAAGGGGTGTTTAATTTATATAAACACACTTTCTGCATCATTTTGAAAAATAGAGAATCATTTCAAAAAGCCTTGAGAAAAAACTTCTTCTCTTATCCACAATTTTCTCTTTTCTTGGGTTACATCATTAAACAATATACTGCTAGTTCTGTTACCTGACTTGTGGGTCTGCTGAATCCTGGGAAATTGTTGGGTTACGCGAATAGATTCTTAAGGACAATGTCTTTGACACGCCTTAGATCATGCTCTTACTTTATGCGTTTTTATCTTAGTGTATTTTCTCCATATTTTTCCAACAATAAATTCAGAATTACTCATCATATCAATTTGTTTCACAATAAACAAATCCATATCAACACTAATAAACATAATTACATTTCCAGCAACTCAACATATCATATTTTGATTTAACCTCATATTCAATGAGTTAAACATTTATACATACCACATACTAAGGTGACTTAAAACTTGCTCAAAGAATTAAAAATAATATGTCTTGACCTCTAAGTCACTTATACATATCACATACTTGCTAACCATTTTTCTTAGACATACATAAGTCTATACTCCTCTTTGAGCCACAAATAGCTAATTTAATGATATAAATAACTTCTCGTATACCTGGAAGTGAAGTTATTAACAACACAAGCTAAGGATTTGAGGATTGAGGTTGGCTTCAAGGTTGGACTACAACTTCCCCTTATTCGAAATTCTTATTTTTTACCCTCATTCACTTCACAATATCATCACAAATTTGCAAGGAACAACCAAACTAACTATTAGGATCAACAGTAGGCTATTTTGTTATGATATTAGATTGAAATTAGAAGAGTTTTGTCAAGTTTTACTTACCAAAAATCAGCCATGAAGTCCACACCGTACCATAAGCTGGTTTTTGAGTAACTTCAATGTGTATTTTCCAATGATTTTGAGGGGGATTTGTTGAGTTATGAGTTGTTACTTTCTAAGAATAATGAGTATTTTCTAATCGTAATAGTGTTGCTAAAAGGGAAATTAAAATAGAATCTTGAAATAAATGATGAATGCCAAGCTCGTTAGTTTCAATGCACCTAATAACTTATGGGTGAAGTTATACTAAGTGCATGTCATTTGTAGAATAGGAAATCCTATAAGAAAATTGGAGTGACACGCTACAAGTTATGGGAAGGTCATGCACCTAACTTAAACTATTTGAAGGTGTAGGGGTGTTTTGCTAATGTTTTGCTACTTGACTCTAAGAAAAGGAAAATAGGATATCAAAGACATTTGATTGTATATTTATTGGATATGTTGAGCATAATATGTGTATATATTTATAATGTTAAAAGTGATGTTATTGATTGCAATTCTATAATAGAAATTAAGAATGTTGATTTCTTATAAAATTTGTTTTTTATGAAATGTGAATGTTATCCCCATGCATCTTTAGAAAATAGTGGCAAAAATAGTGAAGAAACACAACATGAGGATTTGAGAATATGAGTAAAAGATAAAGAAAAGAAACATCCTTTGGAAATGATTTTTACACATATCTAGACCAAATTTACCCTATTCTTTTTCTTATATTATTAATCCCCTTATGCCCAATTTTGAAAAGAGACTATTAAAACTGAAAATGATTCTCTTGTAAGAAATAGTATGTGGGGATTATTAGATTTACGTCAAGGAGCACAAGCTATGGGTTACGCATGGATTTCAAAAGAAAATATCATCTAGATAGATCAATTGAAAAAATATAAAGCTAGATTATTATGTCGCAAAAGGTTTTACTCAAAAGCAAAATATTGCTTATTTTGATACATTTGATCTAGTGGCAAGAATTTCTTCGAAAAAATTTTAATAGCACTAGCTTCAATTCATAAGTTAGTGATTCACCAAATAGAAGTCAAACAAGTTTTCTATCTTGTGATTTATAATAAGAAATTATATCAAGCAACCTAAAGGTTGTGAGATTAGTGGAAGAGAAAATAAAGTGTTTATACATCTTACATCCTCATATAGTTTAAAACAAGCACTCAAACAATGACATGGAAAATTTGATCAAACTTTTACAGTGATAATTTTTCTTCTAGTGAAGTAGATATATGTGTGAATATGAAACTAGTAAATGATGAATGACTGATGACTATATGTTTATACGTGGATGCCTTGGTTATTTTTTGTATTTGTTATGATGTATGTTGTATTTAATACGAAATAATTCATAGTTTCATAAATTTGATATGAAAGACATGGATGAAGTACGTAGGTATGATTTTAGGCGTTAAATTATAAGGGAATATGATTACATAGTAATATCTCAATACTGAAAAACTTCTTAGGAAATTTAAACACTTTGAGTATACACCTATAAGTACATTTTATGATGGTAAACTTAATTAAATAAAAGCATAGGTTACCCTGTAGGCCAATTTGAATATGCACAAATTGTTGAGAGTTTTTTGCACTTGATGAACTTTTCTAGGCCTTATATAACATATGTCGGGAGAAGGTTGAGTAGATACACACATAATCCAATTGATGGACATTGGACTGCAATAAACCAATGTATGATATATTTGAAAAGAACCATGAACTATGGTATCCGATATGATGGATTCACCGTTGTACTCCAAGGATACAACAATGCTAACTGGATATCAAATTCATATGAGATAAAATTCACATGTGGTTTTGAATTCACCCATGAAGGTGGTGCATTTAATTAAAGATCAACTAAGCAAAATATTATTGCTAGATTACCAATGGAGTAAGAATTTGTTGCTCTAGATATGGTTTGCAGTAAGGTTGAATGGTCGAAAAACTTATTACTAAGTATTCAAAGGAGTTAAACAAATTCCTCCGTGTCTATGCACTATGCTTGTCAAGCAGCAATATCCATGGCAAAGAATAAATTTTTCGATGATGTGAATAGATATTATCGATTAAGACATAATGTGATAAAACAACCGTTGAGAGACGATTGATTTATTTCCATTGATTATGTAAAGTTAGAATTGAATTATTTGGCCAATCCTGGTCTCTAACAAAATCTTTAGGAAAAAGGTTGATACAATAAACATCAAAGGGGAACAAGACTTATATTTAGTCAACTTGACATTAAGAGAACCCAACCTTTGTGGTTGGAGATCGAAGGTTTATTATATGGGTAATAAACAGTCACTTGTTAATTATGCTAGCACTATTACATTTTTCCCTTTCTATGTGGTTTACAATTGTGCTATATTGCATTCACGAGAGGGTGAGTTTAAACCCTTTAACGAATTACAAATCCTTTAGGGAGGTGTATAAAGTGCAACACACAATTGATTTTGCAAAATATGATACCCAACATTAAACAATCTACTCTCGGTAAGTTGCTTTCTTTTATTTATTTATTTATTTATTTTATTCAGCACAGATAATTTTATTTATGCAAATAACAATGTACGAAGTCCTCGCATAACAGTTTCACCATTATAGGGATAAAGAAACTACCCAATACCCCTCACCTGCATGATACACAACCACCCCCATACATTTCAGATTACGCCTCCGACCCCTTTGTAATACTGACCTATGCGCTAACTTGCTGCTTTGTACAGAACAGAAACCCCATAAGGCAAAAGACCTCATCCCTCCAATCGTAATCGTCTATGCATTCCTTGTACAGAGGTTGGATATTCGAAAATAGAATGGTAATGGTGTTGCTAAAAGGGAAAAAAGAATCTTGAAATAAATGATGAATGCTAAGCTTGTTAGTTTAAATGCACCTAATAACTTTTGGGTAAAGCTATATTAAGTGCATGTCATTTGCAGAATATGAAATCCTTTAAGAAAATTGGAGTGACACGCTACAGGTTATGGGAATGTCATGCACCTAACTTAAACTATTTGAAGGTGTAGGGGTGTATTGCTAATGTTTTGCTACCTGACTCTAAGAAAAGAAAAATAGGATCAAAGGCATCTGATTGTATATTTATTGGATATGTTCAGCATAATGTTGTATATAAATTTATAGTGTTAAAAGTGATGTTATTGATTGCAATTCTATAATAGAAATTAAGAATGTTGATTTCTTATAAAATATGTTTTTTATGAAATGTGAATGTTATCCCCATGCATCTTTAGAAAATAGTGGCAAAAATAGTGAAGAAACACAAAATGAGGATTTGAGAATATGAGTAAAAGATAAAGAAAAACTACATCCTTTGGAAATGATTTTTACATATATCTAGACAAAAATTACCCTATATATTCTTTTTCTTATATTATTAAATCCCCTTATGTCCAATTTTGAAAAGAGACTATTAAAACTGAAAATGATTCTCTTGTAAGAAATAGTATGTGGGGATTATTAGATTTACGTCAAGGAGCACAACCTATTGGTTACGCATGGATTTCAAAAGAAAATATCATCTAGATAGATCAATTGAAAAAAATAAAGCTAGATTATTACGTCGCAAAAGGTTTTACTCAAAAGCAAAATATTACTTATTTTGATACATTTAATCTAGTGGCTAGAATTTCTTCGAAAAATTCTTAATAGCACTCGCTTCAATTTATAAGTTAGTGATTCACCAAATAGAAGTCAAACAAGTTTTTTATCTGGTGATTTATAATAAGAAATTATATGAAGCAACCTAAAGGTTGTAGGATTAGTGGAAGAGAAAATAAAGTGTTTATACATCTTAAATCCTCATATAGTTTAAAACAAGCACTGAAACAATGACATGGAAAATTTGATCAAACTCTTATAGTGATAATTTTTCTTCTAGTGAAGTAGATAGATGTGTGAATATGAAACTAGTAAATGATGAATGACTGATGACTATATGTTTATACGTGGATGCCTTGGTTATTTTTTGTGTTTGTTATGATGTATGTCGTATTTAATACGAAATAATTCATAGTTTCATAAATTTGATATGAAAGACATGGGTGACGTACGTAGGTATGATTTTAGGCGTTAAATTATAAGGGAATATGATTACATAGTAATATCTCAATACTGGAAAACTTCTTAGAAAATTTAAACACTTTGAGTATACACCTATAAGTACATTTTATGATGGTAAACTTAATTAAATAAAAGCATAGGTTACCCTGTAGGCCAATTTGAATATGCACAAATTGTTGGGAGTTTGTTGCACTTGATGAACTTTTCTAGGCCTTATATAACATATGTCGGGAGAAGGTTGAGTAGATACACATATAATCCAATTGATGGACATTGGGCTGCAATAAACCAATGTATGATATATTTGAAAAGAACCTATGGTATCCGATATGGTGGATTCATCGTTGTACTCCAACGATACAACAATGCTAAGTGAATATCAAATTCATATGAGATAAAATTCACACGTGGTTTTGAATTCACCCATGAAGGTGGTGCATTAAATTAAAGATCAACTAAGCAAAATATTATTGCTAGATTACCAATGGAATAAGAATTTAATTTGTTGCTCTAGATATGGTTAGCAGTAAGGTTGAATGGTTGAAAAACTTATTACTAAGTATTCAAAGGAGTTAAACCAATTCCTCCGTGTCTATGCACTATGCTTGTCAAGCAGCAATATCCATGGCAAAGAATAAATTTTTCGATAATGTGAATAGATATTATCGATTAAGACATAATGTGATAAAACAACCGTTGTGAGACGATTGAG